>CAMZMU010000049.1:41393891-41993891 GCA_947311845.1 Poa pratensis
GAGGCAAACTCAGATCCGTCTGATTGTAGGGCGTGTGGGATGGCGAATAAATTCGCGGCAAACATACGCCTCAAGAAGTGTAGCCGATGAACACATCGACGCCGCCAAAACGTCACAACTGCGCATCCATGCCGACAATGTTCGTCTGCGGGGATGTAGGACTCGTCGCGCTGATGTAGTGACTGTCGCCGTAGCGAACAGCGCGACCGACGGCGATTGTTTCGCCGATGCCGCCAAGAGTTCCCGCCTGGAACGTGACGCCTGACGCCTTAGGCCCCACGGTGGGCGCCAACTGTCGTCGTATCGGCATTTTGGATAGGAGACGGGGTCCTGCTAGCCGAGGTGAACGTAGGGCAAGAAGGTGGACGTCGTCAAGGTCGGGATTGTACACGGCGGTTTACCCAGCTTCAGGCACCACGGCGGTGGCGGTGCCCTACGTGCTGCATAAACTCACTATAAGGCAATATCGCCGTGAACAGGTTACAATGAGCTGGTTGTCTATCAAAGAGTTGCCCTAAAGGCGTCCCGAGGTCCAGCTTTATATAGCGGCTGGACCTAGGTTACAAGGGGAATACGTATCCAGCAAGTAAACGGAGTCCTAAACCTAGCCGGCAAGTATGCGCCTTCCGTCCTGGTCTTGGGGGCTTCATGGGCTTCAGTCTTGGCCTCCTCCTTGCCGGCATCCGCCTTCCTTGGTCGTCAGCTATCTGGGCCGCCCGGTAGGCAAAGCCTTCACCACCACTGCGGGCCACCCTGGACTAGCCGGATTGATCCATGCTGGTGATACCCCTAGTAGGTATATCCCCAACACTGGAATTACTTGGCTTCCACCTGTACAAAAATCAGAATGACAACATATTTACAAGATTCATTCAGGATGCTAAAAGCAGAGGCATTTATGAAGCACAGACAGAAGTAAGAAACTAATACCACGAACATTTGTTGTATTATCTTGTGTTTCACCAAACTGTTAAGTTGAAGGTATTTATGTATGAACCTTTCAGAATACAACAATATATGAAGAAATTGAGGAAGAAGAAGAAGACGATAGTGCAGGGGATTACGAATACGACAGTGATGCAACCACAGTTGATGGATATGTTGTCGAAACCAATCCATACATTATCCAGCAAAACACCACCACTGGTCATACAGATTCAGAAAATGAGCAAGGAAATGAGCAAGGAAAGTGCGAACTTACTAGTACACCTATAAATGTAAAAAATAATCCTTCACCTTGCTTACGTAACTGATCCATTTCTCATGATGACAGCCGAAGAAGGGCCGAGAAGGAAGGCCCATCTGATCTCAAAAGATTCGGAAAGAATATGATCCCAACTGCCAAATAAGCCTGCAATTTAACAGAGATGGACATCCTTGTGGGCTAAAAACAGTGTGCTTACTCACTTTGTTGGAAATCTGTAAAAGGAAAAGATATTTCACTTGCGGCAACCAACTGGACAAAAGTACCCCATCATGAAAAGACAAAGCTCTGGAACACAGTGAACGTACATATCTGAACTGTGTGAATCTCTTAACTGTGTGTTAGAGCTATGTACAAAGTTAACTGAACTGTGTGTAATCTCATGAATGCAGAGTTTCTTCAATATTCCTGATTCGTACAAGTTTTGGGTGCTAAAATCTGCAAGCAAAAAATGGAAAGACTTCAAATCAGTCTTGAAGAGTAAGTATTTCGATTCTGAACTGTCAACAAAAACAGACATCTCCAATGGGTGTGGTAAAAGAATTCCACCAGAACAATGGGGATGGTTAGTTCAGTATTGGAAAACAAAAAAGGCAAATATAGAAGAAAATAGTTTTAATAAATGCAAAACTGCTAAATGTATGGTGTTCTGACTGAAAAAACTTTCCATGTACTGTAGGAATTAAGTGCTAGGAACAAGGCAGCCAGAAAAGAACAACCAAATGCAAAGCATACTACAGGGTCGAGAAGCTTTGCAGTGGTTCAGGATCAAGTGGTACTTCACTTATTTCGCAAAATTTCTATTGTTTTGCAGGAGATCTTTGAATAACCAGTGAATAATAAATCTGCAAATTTATATGTTTTCGCAGGAGATCAAAATTGCAAGAAGAATATCAAGAGCTGAGCTCTTTTGTGTGACGCACAGTGACATGGAAGGCCATGCAGTTGATGAGTTCTCGTAGACAAAAATAGTAAGTAAACTACAATATGTACCTCACAATTTTAATTCTTGTAGAAACTGTAATTGTGTGGACTGAGCTAAAATATGTGCTTTTTCTCTGCCAATAACAGCATGAAATCATTAAGAAGTACGACGAAAACCCATAGCTGAAAGGAGAAGAACCATCTGAAAGTGATGTGTACGCTCAAATATTCCCTAAAGGAGCAAAGTCCTCAAGGCATGGCCTAGGACTTGTTGTAGGTGGGGGTTCAAATGAAAAACTAGCCTTGGCATTATCTGCACTGCATGATGCAGCAGTAGAGAATAGAGAGCTAAGGGGGTTATTGAGAACCTAGCCCAAACTCAGAAAAGTTTGGTCGAAAGAAGTGATGGTCTTGAGTTGAAGTATTCTCAGTTGCTCAATCTATACAAGGTGGTCAGAATTGCACACAACAGCAACATGAACATGATCAGCACAAGACACGAACAGAAATCAGCGGAAGCTTACAACGAGGAGCAGCAAACACAGAAGCTAACAACAAGGAAACTAGTAAAGAACATGAATCACCAGAAGGCGAACACATGACATGTGAGAGTTCAAAGAAGAGAAGAGAATTCAAAGCCTTTCGCAACTAAATGATGGCAACCAAGATTCACAAGTAGCACCTAAAGAAAAGACACCAAGTTCTAAAAAAACAAGGTGAGACAACAGCAACTTGTCAAATGCATGAGTTTTGTTGACATGTTACTACCCTCAATGCAGGCTCATGTATTCAAACAAGTGAAACTGGAAAAAGTTGAAGAAATGAAACGAATCAGGGAGATGAATCAAAATTAGCTAGTAAAGAAAAAGATTCACTTCGAAAACGACAGAGGTGAGCAAACTGTTTACACTAAGTGTTGCAAATTCAGTCAGTTGTATAGCTTAGTTGACATGTTACTACCCTCAATACAGGTTGATATGCTGGGAAAAGGAAAGCTGGGAAAATCTAAAGAGATGAAATGCATCAGGGAGGATGATTCACAACTAGCTAGTAAAGAGAAATCATCCATTCCAAAACAGCAGAGGTGAACCATAAGTTAACATTGACTCTTGTTAATTCGTCAGTTGAATGAACTTTGCTGAGATGGTACTGGACTAACTGCAGGATAGTAAGATGAAAAGAACGAAGATGGGAAAAGATGAAGAGATGAAACGCACGAAGAAGAGCTTGAAGCATCAATATTCCCTAAGAGAAGGCATGGAAGTGGGATTGGCTTCTCCAAACACATTTGACATGGTAGCACAAGGAACAATCCAGAATGCAGATCCAGAGCAATTGGGTTGGATGGACAGCCTTTGAGTGAATATGTGGAGGTGATGATCAATATGGTTTACAAGCAGACAACAATTTTGCCTAGACACAAGAGGTCGAATGACAAATATGGCGAGTACACAGTCAAAATGCATCCCTTGGCCAAGGAATTGTGTAAGTGCTTTCTAAACACAAAACTGTAAAACTGATGAGTTGTTAAATGTTATGTGCAAACAATAAACTCTGAATAATTACTGCAGGTTACAAAGCCTGATGGCTCACTTCTTGATATTGTCCGAAAGTACTGTGAGCCAAATGAAACTCAACTTGGCAGGGCAAAGAACTTCTTCTGCTCCTGCTGCTTCAAACAGAGACCGTCTACTGCTCCTGCTGCTTCAAAACAGAGGCCGTCACTGCTCCTGCTGCTTCAAAACATACCGTCTACTGCTCCTTGACATGGGTATGCCTATCGGGTACCCTACCATGAGGGTACCTGGTGCACGTATCGACTAGGCCCAACTATCAGAGCCTACATGAAGCCCATGAAGGGAGGCCCACGAAGATGAAGTATCCTCCAAGTTTGGCGAAGCAATAGTCGGTTTAGAGTTTCCTTACTTGTAAATCGAGTCGGTTACGAACACCCGGACCCAGCCTATTATTTAAGGACTGGGAGGGCCATCGAACCAGACAACGAACCACCAGAGCCACAAACCCTAGCGAGATCGACATCTCGCCGGGATCCTTGTAACCATCATATTCACAAATCAATAACAGACAGGCAGGACGTAGGGGTGTTACCTCCACACGAGGGCCCTGAACCTGGGTAAAATCTTTGCCCTGCTTGTCAGCCGACGATACTTCCAGCTCTACCACGTTCTCTCCCCCATATTCATAACCTAGGGACCTTAACCATGGGTCTTGATGAGTCTACCCCTCGTCAAGTGGCGCCGTCTGTGGGAAAGAATAGCGCTGGACTCGAAGTTTCGCCGGTCCCAACAGCAAACGGCAAATCGCCGATCACACCAGCAAACGGCAACTCGCCGATCTCATCTGCAAACGGCAACTCGCCGGCCATGTCAGCAAACAGCAACTCGCCGATCCAGGCGACACACGGCGACTCGCCGATCTACTCGAAAAGCGGCAGCCTGCCCGCTTCACCCGCAAAAAGCGCATCTGCTCTTCCAATGAATTTCAATCCGCACTCGCCGAGCTTCAGGAGGCGTTTTCTGGCCTTGAATCAGGTTTGAGTTAACTGTTGGAGCATTCAATTTTTTCGTAAACAATCTTGGCACGCAGGACTCGACAGATCCGCAACAACTGGCGCTGGGTGCACTCGAGGCTCCGTCGACTGCGCTCGCCCCATCGTCGATTCCTGAAGCCTGCTCGCCCGCAACAACCATGTCGACCGGCGAGCTCGATAGGTTCATGATGACGGAACTCCAAGGCGAGGAAGCAGAATCAGCATACAACACAAGCAACATCGACTTCAACCTACCACTCGACGAGAGTTTCGACTGCGGGATCTCCCTCGATGACTTCTACGAGCCCGCGATTCATAACGACAACAACGTCGACTCGGAGATCTTCACCAACACCAACCTCGACTCAGAAATCCGTAATGGCTTCGCCAACACCGAGATGAGCATAGGTGATGAGCACATCGACAACGAGATTCGCCTCGAAGATCTACTCGATGAACACACTGGCTCTGACATGAGCCTCGATGGCGATGTCGAGTCCATGACTGGAATCGACAGCACATACACCTGTCCTCGGGTCACGCCCCATCAGGTCTACGTGGCCTTCACCGCAGAATCATCCGCAGACGCTGCCGCTCGCAGGCCTGCACAATTCCCATGCACGGTAACCATGCCAGATGGGGTCACAACCTTGACAATCACGGAGGAGATGGCAGCAAAAGCAGATAAAGTCATAAAGGAGTGCACTATGATGCCGCCAAACTCCACTCCAGAGGAGATGTTGACCTTCCAGTACTTCAACTGGCAGGAGTCAATTCGACTGCAAAACTACCGAGCGACGCTCGAGGAGCGCAAAAGGCAAGCCAGCCTCTCGAGTGCCCGACGAAGGGAGCAATCCCTCGGGTCCACACAGCAACCAACCCCTCGACCTAGGTCGCGGTTGGCAAGCCTTCCAGAACATGAAAGGGTAGCAATCACCCGTAACCTGTCGTTCATGACAGAGGACGCTAACGGAATCCCAGTACCCAAAACTGCTGCGGGTGCATTATTCTCCGTAGGTGCTTACCTCAAGGCAATACAACCTCCGGCGAATGACCCTAACGCAGCCCTGCATCGCCAACAACTCAAATCGCTAGCTCTAGCGGCACAGGCTATGCAGCCAGAAGACAAAACTCCAGCAAGGGATCGCGATCGCGACATAGTCGACTCACGACACGCAGCACATCATCGCAGTGGTCGCAGCCACCACTCGGATGAAGGAAGGAGAAGCACGCGCCGGCACAGGTCCAGCAGGAGCAGGTCTCGAAGATCCTATAGCAGCGATTCATACTCTGATCGCGAACCAGAGCCATGCGGAGCATTGTGCTTCACTCGACGCATCCGTGAGACGCGGATGCCCAAACGGTTCAAGTTGACAGGCGAGCAACCCAAGTACAACGGTCGCCAAGAACCTTCTGGGTGGCTAGAAGATTACAGACTCGCCGTGGCATGCCAGCGGGGCACGAACACCACGGCGATGCAGTACATACGACTTATGCTCGAAGGAACTGCCCGCGACTGGCTCAAATCACTCCCTCCATCATCATATGACTCGTGGGATGATTTCCGCAGAGACTTCATCAAAAACTTCGAGCCTCTGTGTGAGCGCCCGAAGACATTCGAGGAATTAAGGACATGTACTCAACGATCAGACGAGTCGCTGAGATCATACATACGGCGGTGGACCGAAATACGCAATTCGGTTGGCAAAGTGTCAGAAGACAGGGCCATGGATGCCTTCATACAAGGTCTCGCCAGGAAGGACTTCAAAGAGGCACTTGGTCGTGAAAAGCCAACCTCCCTGGCTGACCTCATCAAAGTTGCGACTGAGTGGGCAGATGGAGAGGATTCTGTACGCAGATCCCGTGCTTCCCCAACACGCGACAACTACGAAAGCGGCAGTCGAAGCCGCAGAGATTCATACAGAGAAGATCGCAGGCGTAAACGGTCCAGACGTCCTTACGACGATAACAGACCCGAGTTCATGGCGGCTGGATACACACAGCCAAAGGAGGACCATGATAGAAGCAATCGACGCTCGGATGATCGACGTGACAGTCGAGATCGCGAGCAGCGGAGCGATAGCTACAAAAGGCAAGAATGGCGCAAACGTAGCGACGCAAAACCCGAGCGGTCGTTCGAGGAAAAGATGGACGACTGGTGCAGATTCCACCTCTTCAAGGGGGACGACGGAAAACTACGCTCCAATCACACCCTAAGGAACTGCAGGGAATTCGACCAAATGGCGACTGACTATGTGATACGACTCAAGAGGAATGGCCCAGCACCTGCTCAGCCCATGCCTGCACCCGTACCACAGCCGAACGCTGTGCCCGCTCTCATGGCGCCACAGCCGCCACCGCAACCCGCACCACAGCCTGCTCCAGGCGCAAATCTCGCAGGTGCCATACAACCTGTGCTACGGGCGGAAGATGATCAATATCCACAGCCCCACGGGCAGATGTACATGATACAAAAGGGTCGCCCCTCTAACAGGCAGCAAAAACTAATCACTCGACAGGTGAACTTGGCTGTCATGGCACCTCCAGCCGTGCCGAATTTCTGAAGGGATCGGAAACCATCATAAGCTTTAGTCGAGAGGATCATCCCCCAGCTGTAGCTCGACCAGGGCATGCGGCTCTGGTACTCGACGCGCAAATAGGAGGCTACGCCATGACCAAGGTCTTCATGGATGGAGGCAGCGGCATAAACATCATCTTCGCGGACACACTCCGCAAAATGAACAGGTCAGTCGAAAACCTCCCAAAATCTTCAAATACCTTCCACGGTATCGTTCCTGGCAAAGCAATTAGCCCAGAAGGCACCGTACAACTCGACGTTACGTTCGGGGACGTAAGCCACTTCAGGACAGAGTCGATTGAGTTCGAGGTCGTCGACTGGAAATCACAATACCATGCTATTCTTGGTCGCCCGACGTTTGCTCGATTCATGGCGGTGCCACACTATGCGTACCTCACGCTGAAGATGCCAGGACCAAAGGGAGTCATCACTGTCCGTGGAAACTTTCAAAGGTCCGATGCTTGCGACCGCGAGTTCAGCAAAATCTCCGAGATGTTCGGGGTGGAGGAATCACTCGCTGACTTAGCGATTACCAACGACCGCACACTCCTTCCAGAGCATAAGAAGTTGGCAGTCGACAGATCCTTCAATGCTACAAATGACACAAGGTCGCATCAGGTGCACCCGACCGATCCGACCAAGACAGTCAACATATCTTCGAGCCTGCCTATCGCATAGGAAGGCGCGCTCGTCGAATTCCTCCGTGAGAACTGGGAAATATTTGCGTGGTGTCCAGCCGACATGCCAGGTATTCCCAGGGAATTCGCCGAGCACTCTCTCCAATTGTTTCCAGATGCAAAGCCAGTCAAGCAAACGATGCGTCGAATCTCCGGTCCAAAGCGAACCGCAGTCGAATCCGAAGTCGACCGGTTACTCGCAGCAGGATTCATTAGGGAAATCAAGAAATCACAATGGGTGGCCAACCCTGTACTCGTAGAAAAGAAGCATACAGACATCCTTCGGATGTGCGTGGATTTCACAGCGCTGAACAAGTGCTGTCCAAAGGATCACTTCCCGCTACCCCGGATCGATCAGATCGTTGACTCCACCGCCGGATGCGCACGACTCTCCTTTCTGGATGCTTACTCAGGTTATCACCAGATAAGGATGAAGCAAGAAGACGAAGAAAAAACGGCGTTCATAACCCCACTCGGGGTCTACTGCTACACAACTATGCCCTTCGGGCTAAAAAACGCGGGTGCAACATACCAGCGCATGATGCAGGACTGCCTCAAAAAGCAAATTGGACGCAACGTCCAGGTCTACGTTGATGACATTGTCATTACCACAAGGGAAGAACGCACACTACTCGACGATTTGAGGGAGACGTTCGCAAACCTCAAACGCTTCCATATCAAGCTCAATCCTAAGAAGTGTACGTTCGGCGTTCCAGCCGGGCAGCTCTTAGGGTACCTAGTCTCTGCTCGTGGAATCGAAGCAGACCCGAGAAAATACAGGCCATCCTCACCATGCAAAGGCCTTCAAAGCTTCATGATGTGCAGAAACTAGCAGGACGAGTAGCGGCGCTCAGTCGATTCATCAGCAAACTGGGTGAAAAGGCTCTACCATTCTATCGACTGATGAAGAAGGCGGACAAGTTCGAGTGGACGCCAGAAGCTGAAGCAGCCTTCACAGATCTCAAGCGGATCCTCACAAGCCCTCCAATCCTCGTCGCACCTAAGGAACGGGAACCACTCTACCTGTATGTCTCGGCTACAAACAGGGTGGTGAGCACCGTACTGGTAGTCGAACGCGTGGAGGAGGGGCACATCCAAAGCATACAACGTCCAGTCTACTACCTGAGCGAGGTTCTCTCCATATCAAAACAGCGGTACCCGCACTATCAAAAGCTGGCATACGCTGTATTCATGTCCTCAAGGAAGCTGACACACTACTTCACCGAGCATCCGATTACCGTGGTAAGCAACTCAGCAATCGGTGATATACTCACAAACCCCAATGCAACGGGTCGAGTGGCAAAATGGCTCATCGAGCTGGCTCCAAGAGATATCAAGTACGAGCACCCGAAGGCTATCAAAGCACAAGTCCTACCCGACTTCACAACCGAGTGGATAGAAGCCCAATTACCTGGAGCACCAGACGTGGCCAATTCCTGGACCATGTACTTCGATGGGTCCAAGAAACATGAAGGCGCAGGCGCAGGCGTCGTCCTCATATCACCAAAAGGGGACAAGCTACGTTATGTTTTGCAGATGGGATTCAAGCTACCCTCCAATAACGAGGCTGAATACGAGGCTCTGATCCATGGCATGCGGATGGCAAAGGCACTCGGGTGCACTCGACTGATGATCTACGGCGACTCCAACCTCGTGGTGCAGCAAACAATGAAGGCCTGCGACGCAATCGCGGACAACATGATCGCTTATCGCGATCTGTACAACACACTAGAAGGCAGCTTCGAGGGCTGCGAGTTGAGGCACATAGGAAGGGAAAGCAACGAAGAAGCAGACATGCTAGCCAATCTTGGCTCAACTGGCGCACAAATTCCACCTGGTGTCTTCCTCGAGCGTATTGAACACAGATCCATCAAGGAGAAACGAGAGCCTCCTCCGTCGACTACGCCACCCAAAAGCAAAACCTAGCACAGAGGACCCCCCTGTCGAGGTATTTCTCATTGAGCCAACCTGGACTCAACCTTTTCTGGCTTACATACTCCGTAGCGAGCTACCAGATGACATAACCGAGTCCCGACGCGTGACTCGAAGATCAAAAGCATACACCGTTATCAACGGCGAGTTATACAAGCGCAGCATATCAGGTATGTTCCAAAGATGCATCGCATCGAAGATGGCCAAGCCATACTTCGAGACATTCATGCAGGTACCTGTGGGCATCACGCCAGCAGTCGATCACTCGTAGCCAAAGCCTTTCGCGCAGGGTTTTACTGGCCTACAGCACTCAAAGACGCGGAGGACATAGTCAAAAGGTGCGTCGGCTGCCAGAAATTCGCAACAAGGCCGCACGCACCCGCATCGGCGTTGAAGACTATACCGCTGGCCTGGCCTTTCGCCCAATGGGGGCTCGATATGGTTGGGCCACTCAAAAAATCATCGCATGGCGGGCATACTCACCTACTGGTGGCAGTCGACAAGTTCACAAAGTGGATCGAGGCGGTCCCCATCACAAATTCGACTGCTACTACGGCAGTCAACTTCATAAAGAGCATCATCTATCGCTTCGGTGTCCCAAACAGTATCATCACTGATAACGGCACAAACTTCACGGCTGAGGAGTTCAAAACCTTTTGCAAAGAGCAGGACATTACGCTCAACTACGCATCCGTGGCGCATCCGCAATCCAATGGCCAGGTCGAAAAGGCCAATGGGCTTGTGACGAGTGGGATCAAGAAGCGCCTCCTGGTGCCACTCAAAAGAGCTGCAGGTGCTTGGGTCGAAGAACTACCGTCTGTGCTATGGAGCCTACGCACAACTCCCAACACTTCTACGCAGTTCACCCCATTCTTCATGGTCTACGGTGCAGAGGCGATTCTGCCATCAGACGTAAGGTTCAACGCACCACGAGTTGAAGCATACAATGAAGAAGACGCAGAAGAGGCACTCGAAGACGCAGTCGACTTGCTTGATGAGGCGCGCGACACGGCCTTAGCCCGCACAGCTGTTTACCAGCAGGACCTTCGCAACTACCACAGCCGTCGACTGCGCACCAGGTCCTTCGTCGTTGGCGACCTGGTTCTTCGACTGAAGCAAAAGAAGGTGCACAAGCTCGCTTCCCCATGGGAGGGTCCCTTCATCATCACGGAGGTCCTTGGTGGAGGTGCATATCGACTGAAGCACGCGAAGACAGGCGAACCCTCTCACAATCCGTGGAACGTTGCGCATCTGCGCCGTTTCTACGCATAAAGTGCTCGCAGTCATACAATGTAATAGGCTATATGTCGGATGGCTGCAGGTTTCAGACGCGCTCTTTTCCTTACCAGGGTACCTAAGGGGACTGGAAGGTTTTTAATGAGGCGGCCTGCAGCCTAACATTCAAAAGAGGAATAAAATCAATGTTCCTTCGACTCCTTTGTGGCTACCACCTGCATAATTCATACCTTAACCGCACCCGAGACCCTCGGGGGCTGCGTAACAAGGATCCGAACAAAGAACATAAAAACTTTGCAGCCGCACTCGAATACTCGGGGGCTGCACAGTCATCGGTTCATAACCAACACATATTTCACAAACCCCGCTCGATTGACTCGGGGGCTCGGCAAAAAATCAAAGTATACAAACTATACAATATACAAAGAGTCAAAAATTACACTCGGGGGCTGCCCCCTATACAAAAATTGCACTCGCAAACCATTCTAATCCTCAGGCTCGTCTTTTACGGGCAGCTCGGGGCCGCAAAGTTGTTCGCGAGTGCACTCGATCAGTGTCTCCGCAGCTTGGATCGTGTCATCCAAGTCTTTTTGCTCGAGAACCTCTCCGGCTGCAGGTGTCCGCAACACCAACCTTGGTTTTCGACTACGCATATACGCCATTGCAGCGTTGGCTCCAATTACAAGTCTTTGAGACAGCAACTCTCGAATGGGATTTGTTTGGCGGAAGATGTTCAACACAGCACGAATCCCTTGTGGTTGTGGCCCCGAAGGAAAAAGAGTCTCGTTCAGACGAATAAACGATGCCCGGCATAACTCCAGCAGCTCAGCACTTCGCCAGACGCGATCCTTCAGGGTGGCAAGTATGCGGGCATGGTACCTATCAAGCCAAAAGTGTTGACGCCAGTTGTAGGGTCGTCAACCACGCTATCCAGGCGTCCTTCCACGCGAATCTGTTCAGCCTGGAAGTTGTCGACAAAGCCTACAAATACGGGCGCACCAGTTAGATCAAAAGACAAAAGCTACACAAAAAGCTTGTAAAACAAAGCAAGATTCGAACTTACACTCGAGTTGCCTGTTCACAAGCTCCATCTCCCCGAGAACATAATCCTCGCGTTGGGTGGCCAACGCGGGTCTGGCCCTCAATCGACTCAGCTCAGCCTGGGCGTCCTTCAGATCTTGCTCCATTCTCAAATATTTAGCCTTCATATACTCCATCACATTGGCATCATTTGCCACCTGACCCTGGGATCGGGTGGTGGTGGAGCCTGCGAGGAACCAGTCGATTGAGGGCCAGCTCAATGGTGTTCATGAAAACTTCAGCCAGTCGCGCGGCTGCTCCGCTCACCCCCTTCAGCGAAATGGGCTTCCCGTCTGGCTTCTGAGGGAACGCAGACAGTGCTGCCTCATAGTCGCAATCTATCCCATGTCCCATAAGAAGCTTGATGGTGGACTCGGATCCGCGTACCGTGCTGGCGCGAGCAAAACCCGCCATGGTGGACGTCCCGGGGCCAAACACGTTGGCGAAGTCATCCACCGTCGACGGCACCACGCCAGTAGGGAACACCACTTGGTATACAGCACCAAGTGTGCTCGTGGATTTGGCGAGTGCTTCTTTCGCTTGGTTGCACAGAGCGCCTAAGCCGCCCACAGCCTGTTCCAGCGAACGATCGTCACTCGCCACGTCTGCAGAGGCCGGTGCGCCAACAGCTTCTGCACAATTCAAAACAGGCATAAGTACGACACTTGACATGTTATATATCAAAAGGAGAAAAAGATTACTCACCTCCCATGGCCTGCGCGAGTGCCGCGAGCTGGTCAGCATATTCTCGCTCGCGTGCAGCAGCTGAGTTGGTGGCGGCAGTCAGCTCTTTCTTCGATTCCTCGCGCTGCGCGGCGAGTGCGTCTTCCAGTTCCTTCTTCTCGCCTGGCCCAGCAAAAATTACGTGTATTCAATACTCGACAAAATCAGGCATTGCGAAAAGAAGTTGGTCAAAACAAAAGCAAAAAGGAGAACTCACGACTGAGCCGCTCGAGCTCGACGCGCATGGTGTCCCTCTCCTGCTCCACCTGGACATAAGCCTTGGCAGAATCTGCCAAGGTGTGGTAGAAGGGCTGCGAGCACACGGATTCAGCAAAAAATTCTCACAGACCTACAATTAAACGGGTCAAGCAAAAAAGTTACTCACGTGGTTCATCCACGGCTCAGGAGCCGCGACCGATGTCCCGACATCTGGAGTTGCCACCTTGGCTGTTTCAACGACAGCGTCAGTGGCCATGGGCTGGGCAGCCTCGTTTCCAGTCGGTGCAGACTTCGAGTGCTCCAAGGCTGGAACATTCTCGACTGGAGGAGTTCCAGGCTGATTGTTTTCAGCACTGTGAGCAACACACCAAAATAAAGGATGGTCAGCACAAAAATATGTCAGCACAAAGATTTTCATATCATACTCAAAAAACACACATACCTGTGCTCCTCATCTTCCTCGTCTTCGGAGTCGCCAAAAATTGGTCCTCCAAAGGCTGGAGTACCACTCGACTGAAGCGGAAGAGTCGAGCTTGTTGAGCACGCACGCAAAGGAGCGGCTTGGAAAACAGGTGGTGAATCTGATTCCTCGTCATCCTCCAAGCCTTGCTCCTTCGCGGGTGAACTGGCAGCAGAAGGCGCCTTCTTGGCCAGTCGACGCCGCTTCGGTTGAGCGGTATCGACTTCTTGGTCAGAAGGAGCCATGTCTTCAGACTGGACTTCTTCTACTGCTTCTTCCTCAACATCCTCCACATGTGAAGTGGTGGCAGAAGGGATGGGCGACTGATCCCCTTTCGGGTCCACCACATGTGCCTGTGTTTCTTCAGTCTCACCATTTTCAGGCAGAGGAGGAAGGGAGGCAGCAGTCGAGTGACCCTGCATAGCACACATCACAAATTGCAAAGTCAGAATCAAAAATCGCGTATCACAGAACATGCGAGTGGCAAACTCTTCATTGCAAGCAGACTATAACACATACATACCTCAAGCAAAGGGTTCTCCAACCCATATGGTGCAACAGGGCAGTCGACATTGCAAGTGTCGCCTGTCGTCAAGTTGGTGATGTGTCGCACATGCGTCAGCAGCTCACTCCTTGAAAGCTCCTCTGCGTTCATTCGGGTGATGTCACCCGCGCCTTCATACTCCCACATGGGGTGCGCTCGGGCACGGATGGGCCACACCCGCCTCTTCACAAAGGTGGCGATCAAATGAATGCCTGTGACCTTGTCCAGCAGTCCGTCGATTCGAGTCAGCAAAGGGCGTGCTTCCTCCATTTCTTCGGCTGAAAGCTGGTGATCCCATGCCTTGGTCCTGACGTAAGCTGCAGTCGAGAAGGTGGCGACTCCTTCTTATTCGACACTCGCATAAAACCACCCTTTCCTCCAGCCTTGCGCGGAGTCGACGGTCTTCAGGCGGAAATAGCGGGTGTCGCTGCGCACCTGGATGCCGCAGCCGCCCACGGGGTAGGTGCGACCACCTCCTCTGTTGGGTCGCACCATGAATATGGTCTTCCATAGCGCCCAGCTGGGTGCGACGCCAAGGAAACACTCGCATAGCGTGATAAAGCACGCAATATGCATAATACCGTTCGGGGTGAGATCGTGGATCTGCACCCCGTAGGCATAAAGGAGGCCACGAACAAAGTCGTGGAGGGGAAGCGAGAAGCCCCTAGATACAAACTCCGCAAAGCAAACGCGCTCGTTGGCGCGTGGTTCGGGGCATACCTCCTTAGGCGAGGGAGCGCGGACGGCGAGTTGCTCTGAGGGAGGCAGATATCCCTGCTCGCGGAGCTTGAGCAGATGGGCGTCCTTGACGGTGGACTTCGCCCAGTCCCCGCTGCCCTTCTTCAGCGCGGCGGATGCAGATGTACCCGCCGCGGCCTTCTTGCCCTTGGTCGCATCGGTCGCGGCGGCGGCAGCAGCACCACGCTTCGCACCTCCACCTTTCGCCATTGCTAAAGTGGAGGAGGTGTGGGGCAAAGAACTTGGGCGCAGAGCAATGGAGGGGCAGCGCGAGGAAGGAGACGAGGGGCGGCGCAGGGGGCAAATGGCAAGTAAAAAACTTTGCCAGCGCCGTCCCCCCTATTTACCACAGAGCGCAAAAACGATCGTAGCCGTTAAAACAAATCCATACGCTCCGCGCGAAATCTGGCCATACACGTGGCGGCCACGGAGAGCAACCGTCGCCGGCCACTCCGCCCACTACGCACGAGAATCCAGGAAACCATCATCACGCCCCGTGAATATCGGGCCCGAACGGTCAAATCAAGTCCACGCGGCGTCATCCCTGGTCAGCTCTGCAAAAACGGGCCCACAGAACAGGGTCACGTCTTATCAAAGCCTCTCCAGGCACGCCATCGCTTGTCAGAGATAGCAGTCGCAAAATGCGTCATTGCTGACGTTGTTCTCTCTTTCACAACTGGCATAAAAGTCACTCGATGATATCTTCGGGTGGTCTCTCGCATAAGTTTCGGTCGGTTTTTTAGCAAAAGTCATAGAGGCCAGTCGAAATTCTTTCGACTGCAGCATCATACTCCCATCGGGAGCGTATCAAAAAATTTCTTTGACTAAAATGTGCAGGGTAAAAGAATTTGAGATTATCCTCCATTGCAAGCAATAAAGCACAATCTCGGGGGCTACTCCCATCGGGAGCGCTGTCGCGCACCCGATAGAATAATGGCAAAAGTGCAGTCGACGGAACATTCGACTAAGTTCATAAGCAAAATCACACTCAAAATATTCCCGAGTTGATCCGACGATCCTTGGATGCTGCATGCATAAGTGCAAAGGTAAGACCCGCCGATCAGTCGAGCTGGGCTAAGGACCGCTCCAGCAGCGTTATCCTTAAATGTTCCGTGTCAGCAGACATGATGAAAATCCCCGACGGACGCGTTGGGTAGATTCAAAATTATACTGCAGTTCGATTCAGTAAGACCTCAACGGCCGTTTCGAGTCTGTCCAGTTTGTTCCAGATTCGAGTCCGGGGACTCGAGTTTGATTGAAAGCTAGTATGGTTTTGCCACGAATGGTAGTTAACCGGCCCCGATCCGTCGTGTGTGCCGGGCCTGCTAAGCTAATATCCCTTGATTATCATAAGCAAAAACTCATAGTCGATGAAAACACTCGGCATTGCTAACATGTGTTATTTCATAAGAATTCTAAATACAGATGTAAAAAGTATAACGTGCATGATGTATGAGTCCATGCCCGACTCTTCGAATCAGACAAGTACTCGGGGGCTACTGACATGGGTATGCCTATCGGGTACCCTACCATGAGGGTACCTGGTGCACGTATCGACTAGGCCCAACTATCAGAGCCTACATGAAGCCCATGAAGGGAGGCCCACAAAGATGAAGTATCCTTCAAGTTTGGCGAAGCAATAGTCGGTTTAGAGTTTCCTTACTTGTAAATCGAGTCGGTTACGAACACCCGGGACCCAGCCTATTATTTAAGGACTGGGAGGGCCATCGAACCGGACAACGAACCACCAGAGCCACAAACCCTAGCGAGATCGACATCTCGCCGGGATCCTTGTAACCATCATATTCACAAATCAATAACAGACAGGCAGGACGTAGGGGTGTTACCTCCACACGAGGGCCCTGAACCTGGGTAAAATCTTGGCCCTGCTTGTCAGCCGACGATACTTCCAGCTCTACCACGTTCTCTCCCCCATATTCATAACCTAGGGACCTTAACCATGGGTCTTGATGAGTCTACCCCTCGTCACTCCTGCTGCTTCAAAACAGAGAACTGCTTCAATAAAGAGAATTGCTTCTGGTCCTGCTGCTGTAACACAAGATTCAGACCAGAAGTTGAAGATGCTTGGAATGGATTCATCAACAATGTAAGCTGCTGTCATATGCAATGCATAGTTCCTGTCATATGTTGTCTGTCAATGGATAGTGTCAAATGATGTCTTATGTTGTCTGTCAATGGAATAATGGATAGTGTCAAATGTTGTCTTATGTTGTCGCTACCTGATTGATGTTGGAACTGGATGTAATGGATTCTGATTTGAATAAATGGATCCTGATTGATGATTGATGTTGTATATGGATCCTGATTCTGATTTGAATAAATGGATCCTGACAGAATTAACAAGAGGCACCAAATGGATGCTTGCAAATGCTAACTATTTGAGGCAGTTTCAAGTGCCTCAAATTCTATATCAATTGAGGCACAAATCAAAAGGTGCCTCAAATGAAACTGCCGCCATTGGTAAGCATTTGTGGCACTCAATAATACCTCAAATGGTTAGCATTTGAGGCAACAGAAACTGTCTCAAATGGTTAGCATTTGAGGCACAAAATACTGCCTCAAATGGTTAGCATTTGAGGCACTATTGAAAAATGCCCCAAAATACCTTTAACGACCCCAGCAAACTCTGCACTTTTTTTCGCCTCAAAAAACCTTTTAAGGCATTTCTGTGACTTCTAGAGGCATTTTTTAATGCCTCCTATTCTAGTACGTGGTGTAGTGATTCAAGCTAGAAGCGTGCGTTCTCATCTCTTTACCAAGCTATGCATGGGATTAATGCGATATAATGTTAGGCACAACAACTTTCTACTCATGCAGACAATGTCGTGTGTGCATATATACTGCTCGATGTTGATTAGCCAAGCCTTGTCAAGCCCTACTCAAGACTCGAGGCACACGTTTCTGCTCCTATAGGTCGCATCCTAGAAAGAACAAGTAGCCGCTAGATATTTCTATTTTCGGAATTGGAGACATTGGGAACGAGGCAACCATTGCTGTTTGGACCTAATGGACTCTCCTCCTCTTTGTATCCACAAGTTTTTCAGTCGATGCCTGATCGGGGCTTTCAAGGATGGAACAAAGGCTCTTGTGATACACGATGGTCAACAAGAAGTCTGCGACCTTGGTGTTTTCCGCTCTGCCGAGCTTGGCCCCGGGGCGCGATTGCCGGTACTGATCTCGCCTGAACGACACAGCACCAGAGAGTAGGCGCTACCAGAGAGCAACGCGAAGCTGTCGGCTGGAAAACCCAATGTAAGCCCTGTCGTGTTGCACACAAATACAGTAGCACACATCGGTCAATTGAGAAACCCCCAATCGCACAAGGATAGATTGAAACCCCCAATCGTAAGCAAAAATGACTCGTAGGTGAAGTTCAACAACATCGCACACATTTATATTAATCCAACCTCGTGTGTATTGATAGATACAATTTTGCACATAACGATTGTGTACAATTCTATAAAACTTTGTACTCCTTCCGTTCACAAAAGGATACATACAAATCTAGAAAAGATTGAGACATCCTTTTGTGAACGGAGGGAGTAATTGGTAATTTCAGTCGACACGTGTTTCTGTCGTAAAATGCAAGTTTGACTACGATATTGTGCCTCGTTTTCTCATCATTTTGCCGTCTTCCCGCTTCCACACACTCGTCTATTAAAAATATTAGGAGGGTCGGCGGCTGCCGCATTACACACATGTTGACACCACGAATGATGTACATCTCCAAGATCCTCGCATTACCATGTCTATATTACAAAGATGTCGCCGAGAAGGGTATGGCGTACATTCCTCGATTACAAATGAATGTCACGAATGATGTCAGCGACGGTGCAATTAGTATATGTCTTAAACTGGAACATCCAAACGAACTGACGCCACATAAGTCAATTGAGCATATAATTGCCTACTTTTATGAAAAACCTTCCGAAAGAATCCAGTTCTCTACAAATGGACAAAGAATTAGCTAGAATGTAAAATGTTCCGAGCTAACAATTTTGGGCTAATCGGAAATCTACGGAAAACATCCACTGGCGGTTGCAAATCTTGCACCTCGGTGAGTGAGGAATGCATACAACGTTAATTAACGAGGCCGGGATATCGACCTTTCAAGAGTAACTCCCTAGCCACTTATCAATTCCAAATTTTTACTTGGAGCACTCCTTGGGATGAGCATGAGGTATCGGTTGCCAAGTCCAAAAATGATACATTTTAGAACGAAAGGTTTGGGAACAATTCTTTTTAGTTGTCCTTTCAAGGTTAATCTAAGGGGTTATACGCCCTCATTTTCATGGTTCTAAGTTTGTAATGGAATTGGCAAAGTCATGTTACTTTTTTTTGTAAGAATTATGAGATCTTAACTTGGTGAAGTTGTATGCCTCAGCATGTAAGAACTATCATTTGGTCTTGATGGCTGCAGCATGTATATTTAAAGTAGGGCATTATGTGCCTTTCTCGAAGAAAATAATGTGGTTTATTGTTGAGTTTAAGCACTTGAAAATTGAAAGCCTTATTCCAAGCTTTTTTTTTTTGAAAAAAAAGTATATGTGTGAAAAAATGTCTTGCCCCTTTAAATCATGTTTGTTCCTCGTCACTGTCATCCATTTTCTGAAAGAAACATTTGGAAGCAAGATGGAAAAGAACACACAAACCATTGGATTGGTTAGATGGACAAGTTGATTCAAGTTTAGTGTGAAGTAATCAATCTCAAGTATACATGCATGTATCTATATTTATAGTATGAACCCACCAGCGTGAATTCACGGTCGGTTCATACACACGTCTAGTGCTGTAGGTATATCACTAGGATTTTAAACACCTGCCATGTCTTTATACCGCCATATATGTCACATGCATATATATTTTCGCCTTTTGGCGAGTCAATACATAAAGAAGGATAAACCTAACACGCAGAGGAGTAACTATTGATGTCAGACCCAAATTATATATGATGCCACAATATGGCTTTATCACAAGTAGAATGTTGGGCATGCATGAATTCAGTTGCATGCGAGTCAATTTGGATGCATCTTCATAAAGTGGCAGTGCCAAGGGAAGATAAGGGGAGAGTTTGAGTTGACCTCCATGTATTATTCAAAACTTTACATTTGTTGATCTAGTTAGTTAGTCGTTCCGGATGTTCCTTTTTAACCAAACAAAACAAATTATAGCCTGCAGTTCAGTAGATAAAATCTTCCCTTGAGAATCGGAGGCATCGAGAAGAAGCCGACGTATTAGAGAAACTATCAAGTCAGCTAGTGGTGATTTATTCTCCGCGTCAGAGCCACATTTTGTTGAGTGGATTGATGTGAATTCCCGTGTTGGACGCAGCCAACGAAGCTGCATCAAACTTCTGTACTTCCATTCAAAACAAGTTTCGACATGAGTTCAGCAATAAGATCTCATCAGCATTGAGCACTAGGCTGTTCATTGAGACGAAGGCTCGGAAAAGGAAGGTTTGTCGTGCTGCGAAGCCTTGACCCTAGCGACTGAGCTTGCTCTGGCGTATCAGAGTGACAACCGACAGTTTGGGTGTAGTCACCTCCAACCTAGCTAGCTTGTCGCGCTTAGATTGAGGGCGCCAAAAAAATAGAAATCTAAGTATTAGAATTTGTCGTTCTAATTTGTTTTAGGGAAAAAATGAGCCGATTAAACCAGACCCACTAAGTATGTTTCTACTTTAAAATCGGCTTTTAAGAATATATTATTTGAGTCAGGTAAATAGGAAAACGACTCGGATAATTTCAATGCCGCAAATTTGAATTCAAAGAAGTCAACACATTCTCGAGTCTCGACCTAGACAGATTTTGCCTTTCCACCATCTTTCCCATCCGGATTTGGCTTTTTTAGACCTTTAACTTGCCGAATTCAAAAACGACTTTGCTGTCCGCAAGATCAAGCAAGGTTGATCACGGGATGAGCCGTAGCAACAACACAAAAAGTTCCATCACTTTACATACATGAATGCAGGGGAGGATCTACATAGGGCGAGCATATAGCGCCTTAGCCCATAGAACTACCCTCTGGGATTTATGATTTCCACGATGACGTCCGGTTGGCTCCTCTTTAGAGGCTCTTTGGAGTAGGCCCGCTGGTAGGGGTATAGCGCCCCACACGAGGGCGCTATGGTGTAGAGGATAGTGTCTAAGCGGCAGGCGCTGCCCACGTTAGTTTTGAAAATACTCTCGAAAGTAGGTCACTTCATACTGAAGTTTCCTCGCAATATCAGTTTTGTTGTTTTCACTGCACCGGCCTGCTCGTGTGTGCACTGTGCAGGTTGTAGATGTTCAGGACGTCTGAGCGGTAGACGTAAGCCTGTCAAACTTGGGTGAAAGAATGGTCAGCTCATGCGTGTGCGGTCTTACAACCGGCACTTGTTGTACATATCTTAGTTTTTGTCACTTGTCTCACTTTTTCTTATTAACTGGCCAATCAGGTTTCTTCCCGATGAAAAGGTAGAGCTCACGACAATTGCTCAAAAAACCCTATTTATTTTGAATTAAAAACCTATTTATTTCTTGTTTCCTGCCCTCTAATAAATCACGATTGATATCCATTGTGTTGTAGATACCGTTTAGTTGGAATTAAACTGAGAGCTCCCAATGGGGGACACGATCACACGAGTAAGAGACCTGGACCGTCCCGGTGCATAAAACTACTACGAGAAAGATCTGTCAAAGAAAAAGACTACGCAAAAAAAAAAACCGCGTCCGTAATGGAACGGAATAGATCGGCAGCAATAGTTTCCGCAGTACTCTAGAATCGATCTTTCGTCAACCCTGGTGTGTCCTCGTCGACAGGTACATACAATACCTGCAAGAATCGATCTTTCGTCAACCCTGTCGCCCAAGTCATGTCAACGTCGGCGATTCTGTCTGCCCTCCGCGCCGCCGGCCGGCAGCATCTCTCCGGTTCAACCGTCAGCGTGAGGTGGGCAACCGGGTGCCACGTGCTCCAGATCGACGGGTACACACAAGTCAGGAACAGGGTGCCCAATGGCACGGCGATCACGTCAGGCACGTTCCATGCCGGCGGCCATGGCTGGAGAATCGCGTGCTACCCGAACGGCGAAACGGAGGAACACGACGGCTACATCTCTCTCTTCCTCCAACAAGTCAGCCACGCAGAGACCGGCGACGCAACGGCGACGTTCAAGTTCAGCGTGCTCAACCAGGCCGGGGAGCCGTCGTTGACCGGACCTCGCTTGGAGAACGCCGCTTCTCGAGCAGCGACGTCTGGGGTTGAGAAACTTCTTGAGAAACGAAGATCTGAACGAGGAGGAGCATCTGAAGGACGATTGCCTGATCATCCTGTGCGACGTCGCCGTAGACCTTGGGCTTGGTACCGACGACCAGATCGAGTCTGCCGGGCCGGAACCTGCAGGCGTGGCGCTGTCGCGGCCGCCGCCGTTAGACTTGCACGGGCAACAACCAGACGTGGAGATTCAGGTCGGTGGGGAGACGTTCGCCGCGCATCGGTCGATTCTCGAGGAACGATCCCCCGTATTCAGGGCCGAACTCTCGAGCGCCTCAATCGTCAAGAACACCGTTGTACTACGCGTAGACGACATGGACGCCGAAGTGTTCAGCACTCTGCTCCAGTTCATATACAAGCACAGGCTACCTGATATGAGTCAGCTCGAGGCGACTGCAATGGCGGACCGGCTACTAGCCGCTGCAGACAGGTATAATTTGGAGAAGCTGAAGCTGATCTGCCAGGATATGCAGCAAGAACGTCGGCGTGAGCTCCGTGGTGGCCACACTAGCGTTGGCGGAGCGGCATCGTCGCCCCGCCCTGTGGGACTCATGCATGCAGTTCCTCTTATCTTTCGACAACCTCATGGAACTCTTCCTGGAGCACATGGCGGAGCAAATACGAGCACTTCGACGTCTTCTGCGGCACCCGGCCTTTGAATCTGTATAGTCCACCTGTTACCATCAATCTGATTGAAGCAGGGAATACCACCAAAGTTATAACGAGTGCCGAGTACTGCTACCTCATTATGGGGCAAAAATCGTACTCAGAGAGGCAACGGGTGATACATTAGCCTGGAATTAGCTCACGTACCTAATTAACACCGTTGTTTTTTTGTTCTCATGATCGTTGTTTTCTAGGCTCACGCTCTCCTTTCCCCTTCCCTCCCGTCTCGCGTCGCCTCGCGCGGGCGGCCGGGACGGAACCCTAGCTCGCCGCCTTCTTCCCTCCCTCCTCCTCCTCTCCTCCCGGCCGCTGCCGGCGCATGCCGCCGGGCAAAGCCCGTGTGGTGCCGGCGGCGGCCAGCCTCTTTTTCCCGCGCGGCGGCGACCTCCTTTGGCGGCGGTGCATATCAAATCGCTGCTTCTGAAAAATGCTTTGATTACATCAAATGTCATGTCTTATTTAGCGTGACAATAAAGGTGTACCTTTCGGGTATCCGAAGGAAGTAGTCGAGTCGAGTGATCAAGAGCGGAATTTGTTCATCCGTGTGATGGGAAGATACTCTGGACCCACTCGGTGAGATTACATCTATAAAGCTGCGCAGCATATGACTAGGTCACTGGAGATGTAATCTCACGGAACGAGTTAAGTAACCCTTGTCGGTAACGGGATATAACAAAGCATAGGATGGTCACGATCGTATCTCGGACAAAGGTAGTATCGAAAGAACAAAAGGAATGAATATCATGTTAACGGTTCAACGACGATTATTCTGGAATGCACAGGGATCGTCATAGTCATCTAGGTCTCCCTGACGGTCATTGGCGAGCGAGGGGTCTCGACCATGTCTGGAGTATTTCCCGAACCGTAGGGTAACACATTTAAGCTCTTGACGACGCTTGGAGATCGTTTTGGAATTATCGGAATTATAGAAATTGGAAGAGAGAATGAACCGGAAGGGTTCCGGTGAAATCGAAAGGGTTCCGGGGAAAGACCGAAGATAGTTCGGAGTGGTCCGAAAGTTGTTACGGACTCACGGGAGATTTAATAATATGCAAATATATTTAATTATGAATTATATATATTTAACTATTAATTTAATATTAAATAAAAGGGAAAATTGGGGCAGCCCACCTAAATGGGCCAAAACCCCGGAGGGAAGGCCCAAGTGGGGGCCGAACCCCCCAGATGGGTGGTGCGGCTGGGCCCTAGGGCCCATGCGGCTGCACATGGTGCGGCTGGGCCCTTTTGGCCAGCCGCACCACCTCCCCCTCCTCCTTTAGTCCCACATGGGAGAGCCAAGGATAGGGACACCCCCTCTTCCCTAATAAATAGACTGGCGTATTAATTGTTTTAATACACAATAATTTAAGGAATTAATTCTCGTTAGCCGAGGTTGCCCCTCTGCCCACTTCCACTCCCTCTCCACCTCTCGTAGTGCGTAGTCCCTTGAAGGACAGCGCGCGCGTGAGAAATCTATACCGCAGTACTCCGTCGTGCTGCGGGATTCCACCCAAAAGTTCTACTTCCGCTATCTCGGCTGGATCGGAGAGCCCAGGAGTCGTTGTCAAGCTCCGAACGTGTGCGAGTACTCGGAGGTGCCACACCCGTGGTGCCAGAGCGTCATTGTCGCGCCACCTTCGCCTTCGTCTTCGTCGCGCCAAGTTTTTCGCGATCTCAAAGTCGGCTACGTCGTCTACATCGACAACGCTTGTTGCGGGAGCGTAATCCCCGCTATCGGTCTACAAGGGTATGTTACCGATATCTTCTCCGTTACCGCATTACTAAATAGATAGATCCTTGGATAAGTTTTGGCGTACGTAAGTTAGAAAAATTATTGTTTTCTGCTACGAACCCCTTCAGTATCACCCAGCATGTTTACTATTTCATGGAGAGACACCACTAGTGAAACTATGGCCCCAGTCCATTCCTTTATATTGATTGTAACCCGTTTCCTTTGCTTTACATTATTGCTAGCTCGTTGTTCCTTTTTACTTTTATTATTGTTTTCCACACCATACGTTTAATCTCTTTGTTTTCAGCAAGACGGGAAGATTACCAACCTTCCTGAATTCGTTGGGACAAAGTTTAGTGTTTGTGTTGTGTGTAGGTCCACGTCAACCTTCTGGCGCCATTGGATTGACACCGTGTTGAAGTCTTTCAAATCCTACTGGTTCGATAACCTTGGTTTCATAATTGAGATAAAATCTTAATCGATGCACTACATCACCTTCCTCTTGGGTTCCCAATGGACGGTTATACGGCGCATCAATAAGGATGACACGCCACTGGTGCATGGGGCCCACGAGACCACACAGGCAAAATGTCTCGGTGGCGCGTGGTTTTCGCGACGCGCAACCAGTGATTTCGCATCGGTGGCAGGCCCGCCTAGCACGCCACAAGTAGGTGGCGAGTAGTGGCGCACGCGTTCAATACGAGGAGACCACCACACTTCTTCCCACGCCGGCCGCGTCTTTAATAAAGCTGACTCGGGCCGGGGAGTGGGGGAGAGACCGGGGAGATGCCCTGCCATTTCTCATAAAACCCCTCTCACGGTGAGGGGTTCATCTCTTCCTCCGACGTCACATCTTCTCCCTCGATCCTCTCCCAAATCTGAAGGTGGGCGCTCCTCATTGTTCTTCACTCTACCACTTCAACAGCTTGAGGGCATGGCGAGGCCCCCCAACGGCAGCGGGCGAAGGGTGCAGGCAGCCGTCGTTGCCCAAACGCGGGTGCGGGAGGCCGCCGTTGCGCAAACCAGCCGACACGGTGGAGGAATTTCCAGGCAAACGCGGGCGGCCACCGTTGCCCAAACGTGGGTGCGGTCGGCCTCTGTTACCCAAACCAGCCAACGTGGCGGAGGAGGCTTCAAGCAGCCGTGTTTGCCCATGCGGGCGGCCGTCGTTGCCTAAACCGTCTCCATCGGCGCCTTCACCACCTTCATCGCCTTCACCGCCTTCAACCTCTAGAGGCTCACTAAGCGCGGGTTGTACGGCTTCGAGTTCCTGGTGCCTATGCACCCGACTGAACTGGGAAGCGGACTGAAGCTTCTAGATAGGTTTTGTGCAGGAACTTGAAGAACAGCAGCGGCTTGGCCGCAGCTTCACGTTGATAATGGCGGGTTGTCCCAACAGTAACGTCGTGTTGGATGTGCACTTCGACGGCGAGGGCCAAATGTTCCTCACACGCGGCTGGAGCGTGTTTACCTGTTTGCGCCAGCTATGGCCGGGGAACTTCGTCCTCTTCAAGCTCAAAGAGGGAGGTGTGCCCTCCATCAAGGTGTTTGACGGCACCCTGTGCCCGAGCGCTGCTGCGATGGAAGCGCCTAGGAGGTCCTGATCTAGCGATTAGCACTAGACTTCTTATCGGGCGCCCTCTTATGTAGACAAATTCATGTATTTTAGTTTTCAACTTGAATCCCTTTTGTCTTTGTAGTTGAATGGATGAAATTTTAAGTTCAAGAGCATTAGATTCATCTAAATTCGAGTTCAAAATATTAAATTCGACTAAAATCGAGTTCCCCGCGGTGCGTCCAACGGTGGCATTTGCAAGAGCGCGCCAGTGCTAAGACTTGCCAGTGGCGTGTTGTACTCTGAAGCCACTAGAGCGCACCTGAATAGTGGCATGCCTCCAGTGCGCCACCAATAGCTATTAGCATTGGCGCATGACCAGTGGCGTGCCAATAACACATGCCAATAATATCATGAGTTTACGACCGAAAGAAGTTTGAGCAAACTCCAAGCCATGTCTTCATGAAGAAGACTCCGCGTGAGCGCCGTCATTGTGATGTTCAACTAATAAAGGTTGAACTACAGTTTTCACTCATGAAACTCGAGATTCAGCACTCAAATAGTGCCACCACACTACTCATACCGTGCTGCCAACATCTACTAATCCAACATCGTACAATCGTGCACGCATGGCCTGACGGGACTAACAAAGCAACTCAAACCATGGGCGCGCAACATGTCGCCGAGTAGCGCCTAGGGACCCCAAGATTGATCCCCAAATATCGAGGGTCCGGCCACGTAGAGTTTATATGTCAATCATGTGTAGCACGTTGGACAAGATCCAAACTGACAGACCAAGCAAAATAGTCAGCAGATCTGTCGTTACAAACGCCTTTGTGGGCTATGTCGAGCACTCTAACCCCTGCATCGAGCGGGGATGACCAATCACTGAAGTGCGGTGCTAGGAACCTCCATCGGAGGCCAAAGCCCACCCAACCTTGTGCTTCCCATAGATTGTGCCTTCCGCCAAAAACCGGAAAAACTCGTCTCCGTCGCCGTCGCCAAGCAACGAGAACCAAATAAATCAACATCGTCGCAAATCCAAGATCAAAAGGCCTCTGTGGGTTATTCATATGGCTAGTCATATATGATTTTTATTGCAGCGTGCGAAGGTATGGGATACTCTGTCCTCTAGGTGAGCCATTTAGAGATGGTCACATAGGCCATGTTTAAATAATATGGATAGCGGTCTAGCAATAGAATTATAGGTTAGCGTAGCTCTTTTGACACTTCTTATTCATTAACAAGTGATACTTCATAACAAGGTGATTTTGATCCACCCTGAACACCTCTTCCCCTGTACTACCTTGTAAATAGGCAGTCATCAGTTTGGTGACTCCCTTGGGACTATCATTTAATAGAAAATATACACAGTAGGGGATTCTCCTATGGTGATGTGCTTCAAAAAACACTTCATAACAAAGGATTTTCTTTTAAAATGAGCAAAAGCACTATATTAATTAAGCACCAACAATGTAAGAAAAACCGGAAAGAAAATACCATTCAGTACTTGGAAAATTCCCCATCCCGCACATGTCGATGGCACGCCAACTTTGCCGCTTCTAGAGACAAGGGATGGTTAGCAACAATCGATAAAAATCCAGGGCCCCTCCTCTTCTTACAAAAAAACATAGCGAGAAAACGTTGGCCTCCACATCCTCCCTGTGTTATCCAAGACCTCGCCAGCTCTAACGAGCAATGAAGCAGGATCGGTGTGGAAGGTGTTGGACAATCTTTAAATATTTTTTAGAGGGGATAAGAGTAAAATTGTGCCAACACATGTTCTTCCCCAACAGCTCAGTTGAGCCACACACACAAAAAAAACACATTTCGATCAATATTTTAAGTTGTACCATGGTCGTGTAAGAAAAATACAAGGATCAATAACTCATGAACATAAACTAGCACTAAAAAGTACGAAAAGTTACTTTGACTCCTGAGCACCAGTGCTCCTTATATTCGAAAAATTCAAAAAAATTAATGTTCTCAATGATGTATACTACAAGTATGCAAAATCATAATGCGAAATATTTAATTTTGAAACAATTATATTCAGATCTATACATTTCTTATTTTTCTGTAGCTCAAAATGCAAAGTATTTCCCATTGTGATTTTGCATGCATGTAAAATACATCATTGAGAACATGTCTGATTTTTTTAGAATTTTAAATATATTTTTTGAAGTTTTTCAATATGAGGGAGCACTCGTGCTCCGGAGAAAGCAATCTTCACTCTAAAAAGTAAGGCTTGAAAGACTTGTGTTCAGGTTATTAATGAAACGAAGCTGGCACAAAATAATCGCACACCAACCTTCATTTCACGTGTGTGTTCGTGCGTGTGTGGGGGGAGGGTTGCTCCATACATACTACATCTTGACGTTAATAAGCGGCAAGCTCCATCGTTCCATTCACGGTCAAAACTTCACCTCAAGAACGTTCTACCATTCCTGGAAAGAAACACGGGAAAACTAAAATAAATTGGGAATTGGAGGCATCGGTAACGAGAGAAATGTAGATCTTCAGACGTAGTAGTCTTATGTTATCTCTGTATCCACATGCCTCTCTTGAGTGGCACCAAAACGGCGTGGCTGACTGGGAGTCCGGTCGCGGTGAGGCTTTCGGGCTAATAAGGTGAATCGAGAACATATACCCTCAATTAACTGACTTCCATTTCAGAACAGCAAGTTGGATTTCTCTCAAAACGCCTTTGTAAAAGTACGGTCTTTGAGACATTGTAATTGTGTTTGTTTCATGTTTGATGTCATCGGACTTTTCTTTGTACATGTCTGGGATCTTTTTGAAGTCCGGCTAATTAACCCCACAGCTAATACATGCCCTCGAGTTTCAAAGAAAATGTGAGATTATGAACAAATCGTGTGAAAATCATAGACACATAACCGTGAGATTTCCGGTAACAAAATAATAACTGGTGGAAGTTCATAGTTTCTGAGAGAATCAGCTCTTTGTGTCCTCCTGCAAAATCGACATATAACAACCGTAACATATAATTAAACATAATCTAAATTTTCAGTGACCAATGCAACATTTCCTAGCTGTAAGAAGCTTTGCAAATCAGCAATAATATAAAACGTATCAGTCATTACAACGTTGTGCTAATGGAAGATAATTGCGTCGAAAAGGTAACCAGTCGACTTGTCAGATCTCAGAAGACAACAACAAAGTGAAAGAGGTTACGAAGATGCCTAACACTACCAGCAACTTGACTTTATCAGAAGCCATGTCCACAAATTCAGCTTTCTTACTTACTGTAATCGGTGCTCCAAATCCTCAAACATCATGCATTGCCTCTTGTCAGATCACATAGCGAAAACTTCATATCACCTTGCGGTTCTTGTTTTCTGCAAATTATCAGCATGTGCATTGAATCAGACTCGATCGAGCCTTGTCGCTTGTCAGATACTACTTTAACCGAACAGCTACACTACTGAAAGTTCTTGTCTAAAATGTTCAGACTGGAGAGTCATCTTTGCGTCTCGACAGGTGCGGCTGGCCGTCCATGTCGCGCTGCGATTGGCAAGCAACCATGAGAGGACGGAGGGGAGAGACGTGCCCAATTCGGACACACGAGATTGAATTTTCAGAAAGCATTGTGCATGGAAGCTCATCATTTTCCCGACAATATTCTTGCACTCCATGTCAAACAAAACCCGCACTAATCGTGCGCATTGCGAACTAAGATGTCACTCTCCTTGATCCCTTTTGGCATCTGGAAACAGGCAGAGCTTCCTTCGGAGCCCTCTAGGCCTCTATGGTTGGCTCCCACTGTGGCCAGACTATGTAAACATGTCAACACATGCACTTCACAATAGATATTTTCTCTGGAAGATTTGCAATCCTCGGTGGGCATAATAGCTTATGCAAATTGAAATTGCCAGAGACCACCCTTTGATTGTCGCAAAGAGAAAAGGAGAAACCACCTTGCAAGCATTCTGCCCTGTCAACCATGCCATGGGTCATTCACTGATCTTGCAGTAGGAATTGTAAGCAAATTAAGTGGCAGACAAGGGCAGCCATCACCGGGACTCCCAACAGAAAAAGCAGGTGCCTTTTGGACTTGGAGACGGAACTAATCTCATTCGCATGTGATTCCAATTAGGAAGATTACTGCTCATTTATCACATGGCCAGCTTCTAATTGTCTCATCTGGTTGGGGAAAAAGCATGGGAAGTTTTACTTTTACCATTAATCTGATGGGAAAACTATTGTGCAGATAGGATATCTGTCTGTCACATTCAGCTCGAAGTTACAGGGCTAAGGTCAAAAAAATAACTGAACTACAACTCAGGTTTTGTTGCTACAAGTACAAGACTGAGGGCTACTCTCACCCAGAAGTGACACCACCACAGCACCTCTCTGTAACAAGGTAAACTACGTGCCCCTGATTGCTCATACCATTTGTCACAATGCCTACCTTCTAGCTGTCAAATCATGTTGACGATTTGCGATATGTTGCCGTCTCCATTAAGGAAGGTACAGCTGCACAAGTAGGATTTCCCATGATCTTGTTCAGATTATTAATGGACCTCGTTAGGGTTCAGAACACACAGGTCAACACATTAGCTGAGCTGTGGCACAGATCTAGAGTTCCTGATTTAAGAACTAGGTACTCCATACCTAAAAAACATGATTACAGCACTTGTAGTAGGACCAATCGAAGTTAAAATTATTTATTTATGTGTGCTTTTTGCAGGACAAGACAAGTTTTTAGAAGTAAAGGATGATTTTGCAATAGCAGAACGATATGCCAATAGGGCCCAGGTCGATTGTGCTCGAGAAATGCATGTAGATCTTCAAATCCCACCGAAAGCGACGCATGTTAGAACTGACCCTGCAGATATGGCTAACTATGTGGAAGGAAGCTAGGTGCCTCTCCTTTTCTATCAAGCTGACTGCTCAAGTGTAAAGAGGATCCCTAGCTATCTTGCCCCAATGCTAACATCATCTCACACTTTCAGAAAAGGATAGGAGGCAAAGAGCGCAAGAACTCAGCTACAGAATGCCACCTACAAGAAGGTCACAAAAGGATAGGAAGCGAATGACGCAAGAACTCAGGTATAGGATGCCACCAAGAAGGTCCGGATCTGTGAGTGATGTCGTGTCTGTTGTGCGGGTTTTTGTAGTGAGAATACCTGGACTGTTGGATGCAGCCATATGCAGATCTGGCGGTAAAGGAAGTGGTTGGAACTATTTCTTCGTGGCAACTCAATACTACACGGTCTCGATTAGAGATTTCTTGCACCAGTGCTCTTGCTACCTTAAAAAATTCGAAAAACATATTGAAAAGTTTTTAAGAAATCTGAAAACAATTATGCATGTTCTCGATGATGTCTCCTATAGACGTGCAAAATTACAATGCAAAATACTTTATATTTCTACCTACACAAAAATGACAAATTTACAGATCTTATTATATTTCACAATGCATAGTTTCAAATCTTCCCATTTTTTCATTTTTGTGTAGACTATAATATAAACAATTTTTTTAAGATTTTGCACGCTTGAAGTATACATCATGAAGAACATGCATGATTTTTCATATTTTTTGAAACTTTTAAATATATTTTTCAAATTGTTTAAAGTAGCAGGAGCACTGGAGCTCGGCTGCAAAAACAACTTTCCGGTCTCTTTGGTCTTAACTTGGAGCTGTTACTGTTAGTGTTCAAACCAGTCAGATAGCTCTCTAGTGCGATATTACCTTCTGCTACTGTTTGAACTATGCAATAAAACGAAAAGGTTGTGTTTTGATGCCGAGGCCCGGGCTGTGCTCCCATTTCGAAAGAAAAAAAGAACAAGCTAGGTAGTTGCATATCAAATATCAACACTATCGACTTTTTTAGAAATGGGTAGCCCGGCCTCTGCATCGTGATGATGCACACACCTTTATATTAAAATAAAAGTAGCGAGTGTGTATCAGATCCTTATTACATCAACGATCGGCTAAAATGGCTGTGTAAACCAGCCATCTAAAAAGAGCACAAATGGAAGCAGCATAACACAAAAGACTACATATCTTGAAGTCTTCTAGCATGCAGCCAACCCCCCCCCCCCCGGTTGAAGATGGCTCTGACGACTGACATCAACCGGGTATATCCAGTATCCATAAGTGCTCGCTGGTCCTGAGGCAAAAGGAAGGACCACAAAAGGAGAACTAAAGGAGAAACCAAAAAAGGAGTGTCAATGGTACATAACATCGATCACATCACATCACACACGGCGCACTTAGTCATCACGTTTAATTAGCCTAAGCATTAATAGTACTGGCTTTGATACATGGTTGGCCGACGTAGGCGACTTGAGCAGGTGCGTTTCTAGCTAGGTAGCTGCTGTCATGCATGTTTGCGTGCTACTCTACTGCGTTGGAAGAGATCACCGCATGGCCTCTCGAGGCATAAGCCCAATTATTTCAAGTTATCCGGAGGTACGTGTCCTGATTAGACAGCTGAAACTGAAACCCTGAAGGCCATCCAGAAGAGGTAGATGATGAAGAGTCTATCGTGAAAGAAGGTGGATGGATCACCCCAGGCATGCGCCAGTAGTCAAGCGACACCTACCCACCGAAACCAAGCAATCTTGTCGCGGAAACTCCATACCAAGTGCATCATGCGATTCTTTCGTAAGAAGGAAGGAAGCAGCGCTGCAGTGACCAGAGAGTCACCACGACTCGATCGATCACAAAGACACTACATGGGTTAGCCTGGGAAGTGGGAATAGTATCAACCTAGCTAGATACCTGGCTAGGGTACTAGCCCGGTTCGGCATGGCAGGCACAGGAGAAGGTGACGAGGGCGCAAGCGCACTGCTACTCCGGGATACATGGGCCAGACCGATCGATCCTGATAGGAAAGCTAGGAAGAAGAGACGCATGCAAGTGGAGGAGAGAGACCATTGGACTTGTCCAGCTCCTGACTGGATACCTCACAAGTCACAACACAAAGCCACAAGCCTCCGTTAGCTTGTCCCGCCCGATCGATCCCCCCCTATAAAACACAGACCGCGAGCCCAGCCCCGGAAGCAGGCGGGCGCAGATCGTATATAGCACAAGCAAAGCTAGTGGGTGGGAAGCTAGTGCAGGACCGTGCGTGGGAAACGCTTCTGACTAGTTGCGGCATATGCGAGATCGGGACATGGTAGAGCAGATGGACGACGGGACGGGCCCGGCGCGGCTGCTTGCCGCCGCCAGCGAGCAGCAGGGCGACGGCGCGGAAGGTGTGACGTGGCTCACCCTCACGCTAGGCGTGAGCGGCTCGCCAGGGGCGGACTCCTCGTCGTCCTCGGACGTCGAGCAGCCCCTCCTACTCCGGCTTCCACGGCACCGCCGCACAAGGTGTTCTCCTGCAACTTCTGCATGAGGAAGTTCTTCAGCTCGCAGGCGCTGGGCGGGCACCAGAACGCGCATAAGCGGGAGCGCAGCGCGGCCAAGCGCTCTTCAGCGCTGTCGTACCACCAGAACCACCAGAGGATGGTGGCGATGGCCGGCGTGCCGCTCGAGGCGCACGCCGCGATCGTGCGCGCCGCCCTGCGGGTCAACCAGGCGAGCTGGGCGATCCACAAGCCGGTCTCGAGAGACGCCACGCCGAGGCTCCGCGACGGCGTGGTTGGACCGTGGCCGCAGCTCGTCTACGACGAGGTGCTCGCCTCGGCCTCGACGTCGTGGCCGGGGAGCTTTAGGATGAGGACGCAGTCGGAGCCTCCTACCTCGGAGCAGCAGCAGCCGTCGGAGCAAACTATGAAGATGGACTTGAGCCTCAGGCTGTGAAATCTGTGATAGATTGTGATCATAGACGAGTAGAGCTAGGTAGTGCTTGTGTTAATTAATTTGACCAGTATATACTACCTGCAATTATTGAGTGTTCATTTCTCAAGTTTGTCCTAGGAGTAGTTAGCTTCTAAGTTATGATTCGAGCAAGAAATGCCCTGTCAGTGTCAGGTAAGCCTGCATGCGTATTCAGTGTTTCAGACATCCTCAACAGAGGCCGGCCGACAGCCATTTTTGGAGTTTTCCTTTTTGTGTACTAACCTTTGGGTGTGAAACTTTGTTAATTTACAAAAAAAATGCAGTTAAGTTCCGATGCATTCTTCATTGCAAAGTGGCGACGTGTTCATGAAAAAATCACATTCAACAAAAACCAAATATCCACTGAGATTCCGAAAAACCCGAAAACTTGAAACAACAAATTTCCTTGCATCAGATTAATAATTTCGAACAAAAAAAGAAAAATCATATAGGTATGTTTAGCTCCTAGTATTATATACATATGATTGTGTCTATAGAATACGTGCCAAAATATGATTTAGAACACAATTCACGTCTTTACGTTGTCCTCCAATTTGAATTTATATTCTTGTCTATTGGAAGAGTACTACATTTGAGACTACAAATCTGATTGATTTATTTATTTCAACGAAGTAAGAAAAAACTCTTTTATGGTATAATTTGAGAATTTGATTTTTTTTAAAGATGTCAAGGCTTGAAAGAGTTTCCTCCATTGTTTTTGTTTCCAGGTTGAAAAAATTATCTTTAAATTTTTGTGTGATTCGATTGTTTTGGTTTTTTTTTCATGTTCCAATTGTTCTTAGGATTCAAAAGTTTACATGGGTGGAACAATTGTTGGCATATGTCTTATACCGTTTGATACTTTCACATTTTGAAACTCCGAGGAGTTTATATTTTATAAGTATGTGATTTAGTCAACTACTAATAACTTGATGTGCATAGCATTATTCATCTACGTCTATTCATATCTAGCAAATGTTTTTTCTTTGATTTGTAAGTGTTTTCTTGCCCATTGGAAGACATGCATACTAATTTAAAAACTACTACCAACAACAAAAGCCTTTCAGTCTCAAATAAGTTGGGCTAGGCTAGAGTTGAAACTCATAAGATCACGAAAACCAAGTCATGGTTCTGGCACATGGATAGCTAACTTCCACGCACCCATGTCCATGACTAGTTCTTTGTTTGAATAATTATAATAATAAGAAAAATAATTAATACACTTTTGTAATGGGTATTATTTGTTGACTGGAACTATTTCAAGTGTTACAGGGTTTTCCTACAGTTGTCAGCTTCAACATTTCTAAAAATCATCCATCAATGTTTTTTTCAGTTCGATAATTTTCTTATTTTTTCTGATGTTCCCCTTTTTTGTAGGATCAAATCTTTTACAGTTGGGAAACTTTTTAGACTAAAGATTTTCACATTCTGAAACCCCACGGGTTGGGAAGTTTATTGTGTTTGGGGATCTTTATAATTCAAAAGGCTAAAACATATTTCCTCTATTGGTGTTTTCCATGCTATAAATTATCATATAGTTTCTTTTTTTTCAAAATCTTCTAAAATTATGGAATAGCTGCATTTCAAATACCCTAAATGTTAAATTTGGCATGGAACAACACAATTTTCAAATTTTGATGTATGTAAGAGCGCATTTTGAGTTTTTGACATTCCAAAATTTCTCTAGTAGGTTCTAATCTTTTTTGACAGTGGTACCAATATCTCATGAGCAAGGAATTCGCCCGTGCTAGTTGCCTTTCCTAACAAGCCTATGTTACCATTTAGTAGCTGGGGATGGAGCTCGCTCTAAGTTCTGGTTGGACCTTAGCTACTCCTTAACTCTCTGCTTCGCCACGCCTGATCTGTATGCATGTTGCACTAAGCGCGACCTATCAGTTGAGCAAGCCGTTCTTGACAATAGATGGATGTGACACTTCAAGCTTGATATGACCTCTGATGCTCAGGAGCAGTTTGCGACGGTCTAGGACCGGACGAGGTCCAGTCTATCAATCTCCAAGATGGTATCCCTGACTCGATTAAATGGAAGTGGACAGAATCTGGATTGTACACTTCTCGCTCTTATTATTTTGCTCAATTCAAGGGGAGACTGCGGCTCAGTCTGTCCGAGCTGATATGGGAATCGGACGCTGAACCAAAAGTGTCGGTGTTTGCCTGGCTCGCTTTGTTGGAGAAGTGCTTAACTCGGATAACCAACAGAAAAGAGGCTGGCCCAATAACCATACCTATGAAAGCCCTGAATCTGGCACACTGCCCTTTTACCGCGAATGCTATATGTAGCTCATTAGCGGCGTGATACGTTCGCGCCCTCTAAAGCGATCCTCTGCTGGGCCAGCCCATTTCGGCGGATTTTCATGTTTATTTTCTTTTTATTTTTTCTTCTCAGTTTCTTTTCTTTTGTTTTTCCTTTTCTTTTTCGTTTTCTTTTTCTGTGTTCATTTTCCTTTTTGCTTTTTCTTTTCTTTATTACTTTTTTATTCATTTTTTAAAATGTTCAAAACTGAAAATTGTTCAAATTGAAAAACATTCAGATTCAAAAAATGTTCAAATTAAAAACGTTCAGATTTTGAAAAATGCTTACAAGACAAAATCTCAGTAACATGCATTAAATTAGTCTATATTTATATGCAAGGTGTCCACATCATTCACTATCTGAGCCATTCATTTATCCATGTCATTCCACATTTATTGATAAATATTCATACATGCAATCTATACACATTATTAATTCGTTTAGCCATACAATTTCCACATAATCAATTTTTAGCTGTTGAATATACGATCATTTCACGGTAATTAAATTTGGATTCTCGACTATTGTGGAAAATCAAATCCTCCATATTCCCACTAAAATTCCGTTTCATGCTTCAATAACCTTTCTTTTATAACACATTTAAAAAAACTCCGCCGCAACGTGTGGGGTATCGTTCTATTATACTACTGGCCAAATGACCAAACACTCGCTCAAATTTACGATGTATTATCTTCTTTTGTCTTAATAACTGGCTTTCACATTGTACTGATGTCTTCCTCCGTACATAAAACATTTATACTGTCACTAGTACAAAACGCCTACTAGTGGTGTGCCGACTTGGCTTTGATGACGTGTATTGCACACTTCACTGGTTATGCGCCACTGGTAATTGCTACATGCCACTGATAAGTATTGCACCAGTGGCATGTTGTGAACACGCCACCAGTGTGTGGAGTGCCAAACACACGCCATCGGTACAATTTGGCAATCAAAATGGAATTCAACGCTAATTTTGAAAAAATGATGAAATTAAATCAAGATTTATAATTCTTTTACTCGAATTTAAACTTAAAATTTCATTTAAAAGCAGCAAATTTACATATTTCACACCAAAAGACTCTTACATTAATGAAAAAACAGAAGAAAAAATAGCCGCTGGTGGCCGCCCCCGGGGCCTACTCGTCGTCGTCTTGGAGGGTGAAGTCAACAAAGACAGGATGCGGCCATGGCCAATCTTTGGTCGACGGTGGCACTGCAGTGGTGGCAGCGTCCCGACCTGCTCCACCCGTCCTCCGCCTGCTCTAATCTTCCGCTACCAAGACCTCCTTGACGACGGGGTCGTCCACGTACTCCTCGGCCTCCTCCTTCATGGGCGGTGGCGGTGGAGCACGGGCACGCGTCGATGGCGGTGGAGCACGGGAATGGGGGTATGGCGGCGGCCCAAGACGAAGAGGGGGCGATATGCGGCGGCCCCACAAGACAAAGGGGGAGTCTGGCGCCTGTCCCAGTTGGCGGCGAGGACCTCCTTGACGGTGCGCCCCTCCCGGAATTGCCGTCAACCTTCGCGGTTCTTCTTCCGTGAATGAGCCGGGCTGTCGTAGCGCGCGATGTCCCGCTCCCGCTCGGTCGTTAGCATGCAAAACTACATCGGGTTCTCGATGGCGTAGGCCGGGTCGGCCTTGAGGACGTCGAGGAGCTCCATCCACCTCTCGTGGATGGGGAGCTCCAACTCGGGGCTGCCGACCTCAGGGAGAGGCGGCACAGTGAGGCCCCTCGCTTATGTTCCAGGAGCCCGGCAACCATGAGTCAGGGGGACGAGGAGGCTAAACCTAGCAAACTTCTCTGCCATTGGCCGCTGAGGGTGCACGGCCACATGTACACTTGCCCGGAACTATTCCAGGCCTCGTTGTTGCTCTCCTTGGACGAGGGAGAGAGGGGAGTGATAACCCCCAAGAGCAAGGGATCACTGTAGCACCTCTCAATGTGGAAGTAAGGTATCGATCCGCAGGAGCAAGAAGGAAAAGTTATCTATTCCCTACAACTAAAGTGTCACAAGTTTTAGTTGATTATGCACTAAACAAGTTTAGAGAACAAGATGGTTGATTTGATGGATGTAAAAGTGTCCCAATCCTCTTCTTTGCAAGAGGACAAGACAAAGGTAGTAGCAAGTGAAAGCTCTCAAAGAGAGAAAACCCAATCCTCTATGTAGAAAGAGGACAAGCTCAAGTGTGTGTTTCTTATAGGAACAATGGACATGGTTCATGGGTTCACTTAATCCTCTCTCTCTCTCATCTACGGTGATCATCATGTTATAGATAAAGTACACACAATTGTCATGTTTTAATGGTAGCTTTTTATGACGGCTATATGTCCTAAAACACATAGTTGAAAGAAATACTCATTTGTGTTGCTAGGTCACCCCTCGTAAGGCTAGCGTGGTTTCTCTCACTCCCACATCATACTCTTTCTTTTTACCCCCAGATAAAGGACGTTGGGCGGTACTGTGTCACTCAATACCTATGCCGTGTCACATCGGCCATCCCGTACCCACATACATCATACTTCAAAGTATGACAAATCACAAAAGCTCCAACACAACGGTAAATGCATAACAAATCATCTCACACCACAATATTCACCACAAAGGTATTACATAGATGACCGTAATCATGTTCAGCAGCTCATACGGTACTAATTAGTGAAGCTCAAGAGAGAGGAGAGATACAAAAGTTACCACCACAAACCCTAGTCCAGGGGGTGGACTACTCCCCCTTCATCATAGTGATGACGGTGAAGAAGTTCTTGCTGTAGATGTTGATGATGAACACGCCGGAGGGGGGTGGAGCCCTCCGGAGGCGATTCCGGCGGCGTTTCCCCCTCCGATCTTCTCCGGCGGCAGCCTTCTGTCTCTCTGTTTCGTGGTTCTGTGTTTCTCCGCCGCCTCCTTTCGCGAAATGCCAGGGGACCTTTTTTATAGTCGTTTTTAGGTCAAGACGGAGTCGGTGGATGAAAGATCGACGGCCACGGAGCTCCGAGGGGGAAAAGAGCTGGGCCCACACGGCCAGGTATTTTAGGCCGCGTGGGACCCTCCATTTCCAGCCTGTTGGGCTTCTGGTCTTCAATTTAATCCCATTGCGTTCGTCTCGAAAATTCTGAACCGTGCTCTTTGGCCTTGCCCTTTTTGGAGTCCCGAAGCTCCCGGAAAGTCTGAAACACTAAAAAAGACGTTTTCTGGAAAAACAGGGTTAATTCCAAATAAATGGGAAAACTATGAAATATTCCCAAAATCATTATAAAACATTGATATAACCCTTATATGATGCAAATATGATTGGAATATAAGCAATTAAAGTGCAAAGTTCATGTATGCATTTTACATGCATCAGGGAGGTGATCTGGAGTGGCGAGGAGAAGAGCGCGGTTGTAGAGATAATCCCCTCTCCAGCGAGAGGGGATTTTATAGTGGCCTGGATCTGAACCGGCGCCATGACATTAATGTCATCGTGCATGAGTTGCCAATCCACTGGCGCTGAGATTTGACACGGAGAAGGAGAGGAGCGGTCGCCTGGAAGCCCGCGTGGGAAAGGTTGTCTCCTCGGCTCTGACGCGCAGGGTGAGTGCGCGGGTATTAATGGCACGAGTAGAGGCTGGCAGGTGGGGCCTTCCTGCGCCTGGGTGTACACGCACCGGTTGGGGGGTAAATCTGGTGGCATGTGGTGACCGCGCACGCCACCGCACACCAGCTACCTGTCGCGTGTAGGCGGGACATGCCACAGATGCAAGATGCTTAGTGGTGTGCCACTTATACTATATGCCACTAACACTTTTGACCCCTGATGGTCACATGGGTCCCACGTGCTATTGGCGTGTCATCCCTATCCACACGCCGCTAGTACACGAACATCAGTGGTGTGCGCGAATTGGACACCTCACTGATATTATCAATGACGTATAAAAAAGTCACTGATACTAGGTTTACTATAAGGGTTTTCGTGGTAGTGTCTGCTTTACTTCGAACAAATTTTTATAGAACTTCCATGTAGAATAATCTTTTGAGATGTGCGAATAATCACCAAGTTATCTGCATAATAATCAAGCAATATTATGTTTCTATAAATTTATGTGCATATTCAATGAAGCAGTATGTTAAATTTCTAATATTATCTATTTCTAATGGCTTATGTACAAATATATTACCTCTACTCTAGCCGCTCCAGCCATTGACCCTTTCCTTTTTCTTCTATAAACACAACAAACCTGTGCAATCCAAATTGCAAATGCTTTAGTAAATCAAACGGAATCCTGTTCATATGAAATTCGACAGGTACATGCCGCAATTAAGCTGTCTATTGTAGAGAGACTTCAGTTAGCTTGATCAATCGAGGCCACAGTACAATGTGTCCTAAAATACCAAAGGCTAGCGCCATAATTGATCTTCTTTTATGTTATTAGGACTTTGAGCGCAAGAAGTTGTTATATATTAGGAACTGGCAACCAACTGAAGATGCGGTTCAGGAAGTGTCTTGATCACCTAAGCAAGGTGAAGAACCAACATAGCTACGTATAACCCAGCGAATCAAGAGGATCAGAGGAGGAGCAAAGCAACAACGCAAAATGTTAGATACACATGCACATCCTTAACGTACATACATTCAGTAAATTCCACTGTTTCGGAACCTCAAGAGAGGAGCCCCTGGAGATCGATACCGCTAACACCAAGCGCTGATGCCCCGCGCCGCTATCTTCTAGGTGCGGCTCCGTGTGCCTCTCGAGCTGTAGCCCGGCACCAGCGGCGAGGGCAGCTAGGGTGAGGAATGAGGATGGGAAGAATTGATAAGGTAATTGTGCCTGAATGAGTTATACGAAGGGTCAGCAACATTTTTCGTGTTGAACTCTACGCGAAACGGTGAGAGGAAGAGGAGGAATCGGGAGCAGGGCCGGCTCTGCCCTAGGCGACCCTGTGCGGCGCACAAGGGCCCATGTTTGAAGGGGGCATATTTACATATGTCTAGTTATACTAGCTGTTTTTGGGCTAAAAAATTAAAACGTTTAGGGGCCAGGTGCCCTACACACAGCAGCCCACGGAGACGAAAAGGCTAGGCATGTACTCAGTACGCTACAGGCAATCGATCGATCCATCTGTTGGCTGTTCTCGTCTGTTCGTGTTCTCGCCAGCTGTCTTCCGCATGATGAGAAAAAGTTGGATCGCCCACGCGGCCAGGCCACCAAGCGCAAGCACGGAAGTCGGAAGCGCCTTGCTCGGCTGTAGCTCCTCCCTATTCCTCATCGGCGATCGTCCTCCTCCACACAGGTACGTGCAATGCCCTTCTCTGCTCCCGACCCCCGTTGGGCGTACATATTGGATATTGCCCTAATCTATTTGATTTGATGGTTATTGCAATTTTGGTGTTAAAATGCCGAAACATAAGTTGTTATAAATAGGTATTTTTGCGAGCTTGTACCAATAATGTTGAAAATCAAAGGAAAGGATGTGCATCCATCCAGAAATGACGGAAGAAGTTTTTTGTGAGGCACTTAAACATTATTGACGATGAACTCATTGAAATCTGGTTCTTATTTGAGGTAATCAAATTAGTATGGAATATTATTTGTTATATTTTGCAACCCTTTTTTGACTTTTTGTTATAATTTGACATCACTTAACCGGTTATATCAATTATTTATAGACGTCTCGGAATAAAAATGTGTAGGTGGATTAACATGTTACGCCATATGCGTACATCTATAGTAACTATAGGGCCAATATTTCAACCTTGCACAAGGACCCGCAAAATATAGAGCTGGCCCTTATCGGAGGGCAATGGTGAGGCGTGGTCTAGGTCTGGAGTGATCAGAAGAGGAGTGGTTGGGCGTTCGCCTGGGGAATGCCTATATAGCGCTCGCTGGCGGCGCCTCAACCTCGCGCTGCCTGAAGCGAAGTGTAGCTGGACCGCATTTTCATGGGCCCAATATCAGGTACTATTTTCTCTTCCTTTTTCACTTTTCAGTTAATCTAAAATGAAAACAAAAATTAGAAAAGTTTTTGAAAAAAGAACATTTTTCAGTTCTGAAACATTTTTTTAATCTGAACGTTTATTAAATTTGAACATTTTTTGAATATGAACAAAGTTTGAATTAAAACACTTTCGAATATGAACAAATTTCGAATTTGGTCAATTTTTGAATATGAACAAATCTTGAATTGGAATAATTTTTGAATACGAACAAAATTTTGAATTTGAGCAATTTTCGAATATGTACAAAATCTTGAATTGGAACAATTTTTGAATGTGAACAAATCTTGAACTGGAACAATCTTTTAATATGAAAAAATCTTGAATTTGAAAATATTCGAATATAAACAAATTTTGAATTGGAAAAGAATTGTATATGAACAAAATCTTAAATTTGAGCAATTTTCAAATATGAAGAAATTTCAAATTTGAACAATTTCCGAAAACATTTTTTAAAATAATAAAAGTGACAAAAAAGAGAAAATAAATAAATAGAAATAAGAAAAAGAAAAAGAAAAGAGAAAACAAAAACAAAAATAGAAAAAGAAAACACAAAAAATAGAAAAAGGAAAAAGAAGGAATGGGCCGGCCCAGCTGCGCGGCGCTTTAGGCGGCGCGGCCATCTGGCGCCGCCTGCGGGGGATATGTAACATTTGGCGTTCGCCTATATTGAGAAGGGAAAAAAATGGGCTAATGGGCCATTGCGCAGCCGTACAGGGAAGAGAAGACGATGCGGGACGGGGAATCTGCAGGAGGTCTTAAGGCCTGGTTGGGTCTGGGTTTTTTTTATATACATTTTTCTTCTTTTGTATTTGGTATTTTACTATAAAAAGATAAGTTTATTTCTCCAACTAGCGGTCAACTATCCCGCAAAAAAAAACTAGCGGTCAACTAATGAAGTAGTATTTTCGGAACGACCACACTCCACTCGTTTGATAGTATTCTTAGAACACCGACTAGTTTGATGGCATTCTCAGAATGCAGCAATCTTTTGATGGCATGCCCAAAATTTCGTCAACAATATATTGTCTATACTGTCGGTATGGATGAACGCGGCACATAATCAAAGTCGAAACCAATCCACGTTTGAACAAGAATTTGGGCTAATATACGCAATCCTGAGGACATGCTTCAGTTACCCTTAAGAACATGGATCTGGACAGGTCTAGTCAGTCGTTCTCTTTAATTGTCAGCCTGGTACATTCTTGACTCTTTACCACTATGCTATCACGTAAAGTCGACGAAAGGCAGCATGCATCGTAGACTCACATGAGTACATGTAATAAATGCCCAGTAAGTTTAAGATTATCAGATCCGACATGAACGCCCGTGCAGATTTACTAGCCTTGACCATTAACAGCGAATATTTTTAACATAAGACTGCTCATAGTGGAGAGTAACATAGAGTAGTAACATGTATATGTTACTAGTCTATGTTACAACCTCTATAATGGGTAGTAACTTACATATGGTGTCATGTAAAACCTCATTTATTAGGTTATACACACACTTTGTCTTGAGATGTGTGATCTTACGGTAACTAGCTATGTTACCACAAGACTATTTCCTTATTTAATGACATGACATGTCACTAAATGCCTATGTGATATTGCATTTAGTTGCATGTTATTATCTTAGTTACTCCCGCTATGGCTAGTCTAACATATGAGAATATTTCCACTATAATACATGAGAATATTTTTAACATAACATGTTATATTAACATTATTTATCACAGTACACCATTACATGGCTCTTGAGAAGAGCAAGATACAAATGAGCTAAACTGCACCAACCAAAGGCAAGATGAATATAACTCGTGAAAAAGAAGCTGAAGACGACAAGTGGAATCAAACAGAGATCGATCATCCGTCGACACACTACAGGAAACGGCTGATACGCCGACGGCCTGAAGCCGTCGGCAAAGGCCAGAAAACCGTCGGCGTATGGCCCTCGGCATTATACGTCCTCGGCTTAACTGCTTTTGCCGTCGGCGTATTAAATGCCGTCGGCGTAGGCTTTGCCGTCGACATATGTTTTTCAATTTTTTAACTTTTCAAAAAAAATTGAATTTTTTTTAATATTTTGCAAACTTTTTAATTATATTTAATTTCTATTTCAAAATTTCCCACTTAGCCACACACTTAATCTCTAATTACACACTTAATCATAGGTCAAAGTAATTACCCTGGTCAAACTTCTCATTCGGTCACCCATCATCAAATTGCTCCAGTCCAAGCATGCTTAACTTTTGAGTTTCTTTCAAATTAGCTGTCAAATGAGATGTTAGAACTTACTAATATTAGTATCCTATCAATCATATTAATCACTCGGTTACGATGTTACACTTTTTCACTGTTTAAATTTTAAATTTTGTTTGAATAAGTAACAATGATTATGTAATAATATTTTGAATAAGTAACAATAAAATATTTTACTTTATTTTTTCTTCTTTTTATTTAATATGGAATAATTCATATCTTTAAATCCGTAAATCAAAATTTAACAAATAAAATGTCTAAGTCGATTAGAAAAAATGAGAGAAATTCAAATAGGCCATACATATCATCTTTTGCATCATGTATATGACTTTTTGCAACATATTTTTGGTACTTGCTTAATAAAAAAAGTCATTTTGGCACTTAAAATGGAAAAATGAAATTTATATAATATTTTGAAAAAACTCAGTTCTGCAACATTGTTTGCCATAGCAAGATACACCTATGTGTCAAATATGGGTACATTATCACAAACTATGGCACGGAGATGATCATAACTGGTCATTTGACTCGAAACTTATACATGTTTATAGATGATTGACTTTTTTGTGAAAAAGTTTTTTGTAAACTTTATCAAAACTCAAATTTATCATTTATCGTAGCAACTAGTACACATAAAAGTACTCAATGCCAAAGGATTTCATTTTTGACTATTTTTTCACTTTCTTTTATTTTGTTGAAAAACGGTCAAAATGACCACCATGCCTATTCATCAAAAGGGGTTGCATTTTTCAAAACTATCAACGGTTCTGTGATATAACCACTGCTGGTGTATCTTCAAATGAATTTTGTAAAAAATTCAGAGCAAATTATCACACACTTGCAGTTCAAAATTCAATTACTTTCGGAAAATAGGCATAAAGTCATTTAAATAGACGAAATTAGATAAAAACCGAGAAAATCCTAATATTGCTGGATTATCCATAAAATATGGTCTACTTTGTGTGATAATTAGATGGGTGCCATTTCCACCATTTTTTTGTACTTGCTTCACAAAAATGTCATTTTTGACAATTAAAAAAACGAAAAATGATATTATAAAACTAATTTGAAAACCCTTAGTTCTGCAACATTGTTTGTCATACCAAGATACACCTATGTGTCAAATATGGGCACATTATCACAAACTATGGCACGGGGATGATCATAATGGGGATCACAAAATTGCAGATTAGGTGCACTAAGTTGTGTAGCAACTGCCATTTTCTGATGTAGGCAAACTAAGCCCACATTTTGTACAGCAGTAGGTTCTATTTTTTTTGTTGTTTGACTGCTAAAGTTGCAGATTAGGTGTATTAAGTTTGTAGAGCAGTAGCACTGAAATCGATACAAGTAGAAGAGCATGAACAAGTTGTATTAAGTTTGCAGGAACATTCATGTGAACCTAGTTGCAGATTAGGTGTACTAAGTTGAAAGAGCAGTAGTAATGAAACTGATACAATTATCAGAGCATCAACAATCTGCAGTAATTTGTAGGGACATGTTTTTTTGAGGAGCTAAGTTTGCAGATTACTTTGTACTAAGTTGAACATCAGTAGTACTGAAAATTGACACAAGTAGCAGAGCATGAACAATGCTGCAGTAAGTTGTAGGAACTTCTCAGAGTTTGCCACCTGAAATGAACTTTTTTTGCAGGCATGACTACGGATTTGCGCCTTGTACAATTCAGAGCACTGGATGGAGAAGCCTCCCAGGATATGAAGGTGCAAACATCCCAAACATGAGGAAACTCATAACACATAACTGATGACGTGAAACACACGTTCGTTGGGAGACCCCAAGAGGAAGGTATGATGTAGTCAGCAGCAAGTTTTCCCTCAGAAAGAAACCAAGGTTATCGAACCAGTAGGAGCAGCAACTCTTCAGAAGGTTGTCAACGGCGCCAGAAAAATAGTGTGAGGGAGTCTGGACTGTTGACGTGGAATCTGCACACAACACAATCAAACTACTTTGCCCCAACGAAACAGTGAGGTTGTCAATCTCACTGGCTTGCTGAAAACAAAGGATTAAACGTATGGTGTGGAAAATGAGTATTAAATTGCAGAGAATGAAAAAGGAACAGTTTGCAGTTTGTGGTTGTTTAATCAGTGTAAAAGAATGGACCGGGGTCCACAGTTCACTAGTGGTGTCTCTCCATAAAAGATAACTAACATGTTGGGTGAACAAATTACAGCTGGGCAATTGACGAATAGTGAGCGCATGACAATGCATATACATGACATGTTGACTACTATGATATTTAATTGGGCATTACGACATAATACATAGATCGTTATCCAACAGCATCTATGACTAATAATCCACCGCCGGGTTGTCATCCGAGTCCCCCGTTGGTATTAAGTTGCAAGCAACGGATAATTGCATTAAGTAAAGTGCGTAATGTAAACAAACACATATGCCGTGGACATAGCATCGTTAGGTTATCCCTAGTGGCAACAGCACATCCACAACCTTAGAACTTTCTGTCACTGTCCCAGGTTAAACGGAGACATGAACCCACTATCTAGCATAAATACTCTCTCTTGGAGTTACAAGCATCTACTTGGCCAAAGCATCTACGAGTAACGGAAAGCATGCAAGATCTTAAATAACATATAAGATAGATTGATAATCAACTTGACATAATATTCAATATTCATCGGATCCCAGCAAACACAACATGTAGCATTACAATAATATGATCTTGATCATGTAGGGCAGCTCACAAGATCTAAACATGATGGCACAAAGTGGAGAGACAACCATCTAGCTACTGCTATGGACCCGTAGTCCAAGGATGAACTACTCACGCATCACTCCGGAGGCAGGCATGGCGATGTAGAAGCCTCCGGTGACGATTCCCCTCTCCGGCAGGGTGCCGGGAAGAGGTTCTGAACCCTCCCGAGCTAGGGTTGACGACGGCGGCGTCTCTGGAACTTTTCGTGGATATTTGCTCAGGTACTTAGGGTTTTCGCGTCGGGGGGAATAAGTAGGCGAAAGGGCGGCGGCTGCGGACCCCCGAGGGGCCCACACCACCCAGGGCGCGGCAGAGGGGGGCCGCGCCCTGTGCGTGTGGCCCTGGTGGCCCTCCTCTGCTGCTCCTTCGCTCCGTCAGGTGTGTTCTGGAAAAATAGGCACCCCCGTGTAGTTTCGTCCAATTCCGAGAATATTTCCAGACTAGCTTTTCTGGAATACAAAAACAGCAGAAAACAGGAACTGGCACTTCGGCATCTTGTTAATAGGTTAGTCCCAAAAAATGTATAAAAGTGATATAAAGTAGATGCAAAACATGTAGCAATTGGTATAAAACAAGCATGGAACATCAAAAATTATAGATACGTTTGAGACGTATCAGCATCCCCAAGCTTAGTTCCTACTCGTCCTCGAGTAGGTAAACGATAAAAACAAATAATTTTTGAGGTGACATGCTACTATCATAATCTTGATCATATAATATTGCAAGGCACATGTAAATGAATGAAGTGATCCAAGTCAATGGTCTATAATTTGCTACAAATAGATAATGAGTAAACAATGAATCACACAAGCTAAACGTTTTCATGAATAGTACTTTCGAGACAAGCATCAAACAGTTTTGCATAAGTGTTAACTCATAAAGCAATAGTTTCTAATAAAAGGTATTTAATCAACACAAAGGAAGAATTTAGTTTCAGCATTTGCTTCAACTTTCAACATATTTATCTCATGGATATTGTCAACACAAAGTAGTATAACAAGTCCAATACATTGCATATAACGCATGTTGTAACAAAGTTGACACTAGTGTTTGCTTGTGGAAGACAGAAAGAATAGGAAAACTGACTCAACATAAAAGTAAAAGAAAGGCCCTTCGCAGAGGGAAGCAGGGATTAAATCATGTGCTAGAGCTTTTAGGTTTTTGAAAGCATATAGAGATTGCATAAAATATTTGATACTCCTCCCAACCTTGCTAACACAAGCCATGGCTAACCGAATCCTCGGGTGCCTTCCATCAATCACATACCATGGAGGAGTATCTATTTTTGAGAGGTGTTTGTTAATTGTCAACGAATGGTAGCGGGTGAGAACAGTATTCTACCTGTCGAACGGACTTTTAAGAGCGGCTCCCATGAAGGACGTTATTTCTACCAGCAAGGCAGATCATCCCTCTTTCTCTTTGGTTTACACACATTCAGGTATTTCACTGTTTGTCATTGCTTACTGATGAATCAGGGCAAAAGTGTGAAGAGAATTAATTGGTTAAAGTTGTAATTAATTGGGACTGGGCACCCCGTTGCCAGCTCTTTTTGCAAGTTATTGGATAAGCGGATGTATATGCCACTAGTCCAGGTGTAAAAGTCCACTCGACAAATAGAATAAAGAATAACCACACTAATTCCTCATGAGCTAGTAAACATTGACACAAAAAGGGAATAATAACATTTTGAATAATTTAAAGGTAGCACATGAAAAATTTACTTGGAGTGGCAAGGAAATACCACATATAGGTAGTTATGGTGGACACAAATGGCATGGATTTTGGCTCAAGGATTTGGATGCACGAGAAGCATTCCCTCTCAGTACAGAGTTTAGGCTAGCAAGGTTATGTAAGCAAACAAGAATATCAACCCGTACACCAAGTTTTATATGACAAACATATTGCAAACGTTATAAGACTTCATACCGTCTTCCTTGTTAACCAAACCCTGTTATTAGAAAATATCTAGACCTTAGAGGTACCACCGATGCAAACCAAATTTTCAACAAGCTTTACGGTAGTTCTTCACTAATAGGCTTAACTCATGTGATGCACAATTTAATCATGATCTACTTGTTAACTCAAAACAATTGACAAGCATCAAGTTATCCATTTTAGTGATCTACAAGATTAAGCAAGTTTTTCCTTATACCAATTACCACATGCAACATTTTCTGAACCAACCAAACACCAATCAATTTATTTCATCAACTCTCCAAACAAATATAAGTGAAGCAAGAGAGTACTTTCTACAAAAGAAAGCTAATAGCTCTGACAAGAGATACATGAAAACAAGAGCTAAAAGCTGAACAGCGCTAGATATGAATACTCAACAAATATAAGTGAAGAATAGGAGTATTCTCATGAAAAAGCGGAGCGTGTCTCTCTCCCAATCAAGAATGCTAGGGTCCAGTCAAGCTTTATTGAAAATAAAAGTGCAATACTGAAAATAAAAACACACAGACGCTCCAAGAAAAGCACATATGATGTGAAAGAATTAAAATATAGTTTCACTAGAGATGACCTGATAATTTTGACGATGAAGAAGGGGATGCCTTGGGCATCCCCAAGCTTAGACGCTTGAGTCTTCTTGAAATATGCTGGGGAGATCCATGGGAGCCTCCCCAAGCTTAAGCTCTTCACTCTTCTTGATCCTATTATATCATCCTTCTCTCTTGACCCTTGAAAACTTCCGTCACACCAAACTCAAAGTAGATCTCATTAGAGGGTTAGTGCATAATCAAAAATTCACATGTTCTAAAGACGCAATATGATTTGTTACTTTAAACATTAGCTACAGCCACTGATGTTATGTGAAGCTCTTCCACCCAAAAAAGAATTTCACTCAACACTAGTAAAAGAGAGAATGCGAAAAATAAAAAGGCATAATCTGTCTAAAACAGAACAGTCCGCAAAGACGAATTTTTTCGAGGCACTTACGACGCTCAGATCGAGAAACTCTGAACTAATGAAAGTTTCAGACATTCATAAAGATTACGCACAAAAATTTCAGATTTTTAACAATCTGGTGATTTTAGGAATTTCGTACAGTGAACAGCAAAAATCTGTTTCTGCGCAGCAATCAAAATTAAGCATCATCTTATCATTAGAGGCTACTCTTGGCACAACAATGCGAGAAAATAAAGATACAAAGGAGTTGCTACAGAAGTAAACAAACTCCTTGACTCAATAAAAGAAAAATTGCAGAAAAATAAAATGGGTTGCCTCCCATAAGCGCTTTTCTTTAACGCCTTTTAGCTAGGCACAAAGCATGCATCAAGTATTACCAAGTGAAGAAGCATCAACATTCTTACGCTTAGCTCTCTTACCTTTACCTTTATCTTTAGGAAATACTTGGTTACACATAGGTGAAGAGGCGAAATTCATAGTGCCTTGGCCCACATCTATTATTGCTCCAAAGCGTTTCAACAGGACCTTCCAAGCGTAATTTGTCCTACTCCTGCACATTCAATGACAAGATAATCAATAGATATTGTTATCCCTAAGAGTTTTGTAAATACTCCTTCGCTACTCCCCTTGGTAATTTAATAGTATTATCACCCAAAGTTATACAATCTTCGCATTTGGAAAGCTCCCAAAGATTTAAGGAATCATAAATATTCTTGGGCATTAAACAGAATTCAGACATAATATCACAGCGAGAATGAAAAGTTTCACCATTTATAACAACTTTTACTGAGGGAATCCATCCCGATGGTTCAAAATTTACTGGCACATTATCATAATGTTCACGAATCTGATTATACCCTTCTTTTAGACCAGATATGTTCGTTTCAAGAGCGTTAAGTCTATCACTTATGCTTGTCAAAGCCAAATCAATTTTAGTGATTGGGGGCTAGAAATTGTAATCAATTTTTTTATAGCATTAAAAGCTTGATCCCCATCATAACGAAGGAAATCTCCTCCTACCACAGCATCTAAAGCATATCTGTAGCAAAGAACAAGACCAAAATAAAAGCTACTAAGAAGCAGGCTTAAAGTCATTTTAGGTTCAGTTTTAGCATAGGACTCAGATATTCTAGACCAAGCATCTTTAAAACTCTCCTCACTCCCTTGCTTGAAAGTGAAGATCTCTTCTTCAGGTGACATTACTACTGGAACTAGACATGATAACTAACAGAAAACAAAACTGAAAATAAACTAAATGCAAGTAACTAATTTTTTTGTGTTTTTGATAATTGAAAGCAAACAAGATAAAATAAAATAAACTAAGCAAGACAAAAACAAAGTAAAGAGATTGGAAGCGTGAAACTCCCCTTGCAGAAGACTGCTGTCTCCCCGGCAACGGCGCCAGAAAAATAGCTTGATGACGTGAAACACACGTTCGTTGGGAGACCCCAAGAGGAAGGTATGATGTAGTCAGCAGCAAGTTTTCCCTCAGAAAGAAACCAAGGTTATCGAACCAGTAGGAGCAGCAACTCTTCAGAAGGTTGTCAACGGCGCCAGAAAAATAGCTGTCAGGGAGTCTGGACTGTTGACGTGGAATCTGCACACAACACAATCAAACTACTTTGCCCCAACGAAACAGTGAGGTTGTCAATCTCACTGGCTTGCTGAAAACAAAGGATTAAACGTATGGTGTGGAAAATGAGTATTAAATTGCAGAGAATGAAAAAGGAACAGTTTGCAGTTTGTGGTTGTTTAATCAGTGTAAAAGAATGGACCGGGGTCCACAGTTCACTAGTGGTGTCTCTCCATAAAAGATAACTAACATGTTGGGTGAACAAATTACAGCTGGGCAATTGACGAATAGTGAGCGCATGACAATGCATATACATGACATGTTGACTACTATGATATTTAATTGGGCATTACGACATAATACATAGATCGTTATCCAACAGCATCTATGACTAATAATCCACCGCCGGGTTGTCATCCGAGTCCCCCGTTGGTATTAAGTTGCAAGCAACGGATAATTGCATTAAGTAAAGTGCGTAATGTAAACAAACACATATGTCCGTGGACATAGCATCGTTAGGTTATCCCTAGTGGCAACAGCACATCCACAACCTTAGAACTTTCTGTCACTGTCCCAGGTTAAACGGAGACATGAACCCACTATCTAGCATAAATACTCTCTCTTGGAGTTACAAGCATCTACTTGGCCAAAGCATCTACGAGTAACGGAAAGCATGCAAGATCTTAAATAACATATAAGATAGATTGATAATCAACTTGACATAATATTCAATATTCATCGGATCCCAGCAAACACAACATGTAGCATTACAATAATATGATCTTGATCATGTAGGGCAGCTCACAAGATCTAAACATGATGGCACAAAGTGGAGAGACAACCATCTAGCTACTGCTATGGACCCGTAGTCCAAGGATGAACTACTCACGCATCACTCCGGAGGCAGGCATGGCGATGTAGAAGCCTCCGGTGACGATTCCCCTCTCCGGCAGGGTGCCGGGAAGAGGTTCTGAACCCTCCCGAGCTAGGGTTGACGACGGCGGCGTCTCTGGAACTTTTCGTGGATATTTGCTCAGGTACTTAGGGTTTTCGCGTCGGGGGGAATAAGTAGGCGAAAGGGCGGCGGCTGCGGACCCCCGAGGGGCCCACACCACCCCAGGGCGCGGCAGAGGGGGGCCCGCGCCCTGTGCGTGGGCCCTGGTGGCCCTCCTCTGCTGCTCCTTCGCTCCGTCAGGTGTGTTCTGGAAAAATAGGCACCCCGTGTAGTTTCGTCCAATTCCGAGAATATTTCCAGACTAGCTTTTCTGGAATACAAAAACAGCAGAAAACAGGAACTGGCACTTCGGCATCTTGTTAATAGGTTAGTCCCAAAAAATGTATAAAAGTGATATAAAGTAGATGCAAAACATGTAGCAATTGGTATAAAACAAGCATGGAACATCAAAAATTATAGATACGTTTGAAACGTATCAATAACTGGGTTACGTGCGAATTTATTGACGTCAACTGGAAGGGGTTCTTAATTTGAAATGAGGTACAAAATGCTCTGTGTAGCAGCTTTTTTCTTCACAGTGTTGTTATTCAATGATTATACAATGCCGCAATGAGCAACTTCAGTACAAAGTGTTTTTCACATAGCAGCAACATGTTCTATGCAGAAACATTTCCTGTTGTTAATTTCAAAGATCTGCTACTTAGTATATTGCGTGCAACTTGAGCAGTAAAATTAAGGCCTCCCCAAAAAACAACTTATACCATTTTTCTACTACTTTGTATAATTCCTGCAGTTTGTAACAAGTCTCACAGGGAGCAACTTAATTGATAGGAAACAACTTAGACCAGTTTTGCTGCAACTCAGTACCTTTTCATCTGCAACTTAGTACCATTTATCTGCAACTTAGTGACATGAAAACAACTTGATGTTTTACCCCCAGAAATGCATCATTGCCCAAACAGGAAGCAACTCAGTACCATATTGCATGCAATCTAGTGTGAAAATGCGAGGCAACAAGATGATTTATGCACTACTTAGCATAATTCTTGGGGACAACTTCATGTTACCCAATAAAAATACATCAGCAACAGTATAGGGAAACAACCCAGCATCCAGTTGCATGCAACCTATTATAAATGGCAGGGAAAACAACTTGATTTATCTGCTGCATAATATAATGCCAGCAAAACAACTTGATTTGTATGCTACTTAGTAAAATGCCAGGAAAACAACTTGATGGTACGCCAGAAATGCAGCATTGCAAAGAGTTCTCTATCATTTAATGATGCAATATCCCTGGTGTACAATAGCCATCGCATGTTTCTCTATCGGAAACGGGGACCATTTGTCAACTTGAAGGCCACCAGTCCTAAAGTTATTGTGGCCCTCCCTGCCCAATATCCTTTGCTGAATCTTCTCATACTGCTGCACGAAGTGCTTGATCGAATTATTGGGATTCACGTAGCGTTTCAGCACAGAGTTGAACCCTTCACTTCTCTGAGTTGACTGCAGGAACGGAAAGAAACGCGTCCTGAAGTAGCATGGAACCCAGGTGTGGGCATATTTCTTGAGCCACCCAAATGTTTCATGACCAGCCAACTCCCATTTTAGAACCATTTCAGCCCATCTTGCTTCAAACTCCGCAACAGACATGCTCTCGTCCACGACTTCATTGAAATCTTCAGCCAGTCCAGGATGTCGTCCTAGGTATGGCCCGAGCTTCTCATTAGCTTTCTTCATAATATGCCACCGGCAGTTGCGGTGACAAGTGGCAGGGAAAATTGCTTCGATAGCATTTGCCATAGCTTTGTCCTGGTCCGTTATAATGTTGTCTGGTTGCCTCCCATCCATAGCCTCAAGGAATGCAGTCATCAGCCACTTGAAAGATTCTTCTTTCTCATCCCGTAGGAAGCCGCAACCCAGCGTAAATGACTGCCCATGCCTATTAATACCAATAAAGGGCGCAAAAGGCATGTTGAAGTGATTTGTCATGAAAGTTGTATCAAAAGACACACAATCATGATAAGCATCTGCATAAGCTTTCCTAGCAACGTTGTCCACCCAAAATATGTTCTCAGCTCTGTTCTCTTCATCTTTGGAGACTTTGTAGAAGAATCCTGGGTCATTCTCTTGCAACTCCATGAAATAAGAGATGGTCACGTCTATATCATACTCCTAGTTCTCAGCTCAGAATCTTGTCCGCAAGTTCGTGATATCCTTGTGATCGTACGGTACAAAAGCCTCCTTACCATAGAACTCAGACATCACTGTCATCATGCGACCTGTAGTTAAAGAAACAACAATTTCTTTAGCATAAGTTTCTGCACATCAAAAGGATTAAGAAGCATGGCATGGAAACCCATCTCTGGGAGGGGTGGGGGTGGAGACAAACCTGTTACAATGTTGCAGTTATGTAGGCATCTCAGGAATTCCTTTTCATCCGGGGGGATGCCCCTGTGTGATCTCAAGTATTTTTTTAGTTGGGCTTCTCAACCATGGGATGGTTGTGTTCAGAAACGAAGTAAGTAACTTCCCATTTGTTGTTGATCAGCTTCACAATCATATTAGCAAGGCACTTTGTTTGATTGATCGATTCCCTTTTCCGTTTCCTCTTCAACTTGCTACCACTAGCTTTCTTACCTGGACCAGCGTCACAAGTACCATCTTCATCGCTGTCAACTTGCATAGGACTAACTTCATCCACAGCGTCACAAGTACAAAGTCTTATGTGGACTTGCACAACACTTAGTCTCTCCCTCTGAATTTGTTCTTCAGTCTTGGGGGCCCTGTGTTTGTTGCAGACAAATTGTTGCTTCTCTAACACATTAGTGTAATTTGCCCTCTTTGATGTGTTTGATTTTTATAGAGAACCCTAGCCTGTGGGCATATGCATGGTAGTGCGCTCTGGCACAAGCTATTGTATCAAACCTCATCCCCAAAAATGGCTCAAATGGACTAGAAGCAACTTCTTCATTGCCCCAACCCCGTCACCGCCCCCTCAGCCAAACCAGGGGTAGTAGTAGATGTTGTGGGGATAGTAATTGTGGCTGGTATACTGGGGTTAGATGGGTGTGGATCGGCAGCATTGTGTTGCGGCCCCCTTCCGCTACCTTCATCATCCAAACCTTCACGCCATCCGCCAACGGTGTCTGGTGATTCACCAACCGTCTCCAGAACCGGCTGTTGTGTGCAGCATCGCGGCTCAGCATCATAATAGACATCTTCAGCAGGCTGGTTCAAGTCTAGATCCACCATCTGTAAGAAAACAGTAAAAACCAACTTAATAAGAGAAGCAGATTTAATGAGAATGAAAAACATGTTAAAATGGAAGTACAAATCCTCTTTTATGAATTGTGGTATTTCTCATTCGATTAAGTTGTTGTTCTTGCATTTTTTCCATTGGGTTTGTTTTTTAATACACAAATAATGATGGCTTGCTCTAATCCTACATGCAGGCAGGACATGCATGGTTGCTAGTCAAGTTTCTAGGATGATGTTTCATTTTCTGCTGGAAACAAAGCATGGATGCTGTTTTAGTGGAAGCAGAAGCAAGAATATGCAGGAAGCAGTATTAGGATGTTTTTGGAATTTGAGCAAGGAAGAAAAAACTACCAGAAAATTATGGTTGATCGTATCCCTTTTGCCAATGCATGTATGAATTCGTATGAACTATGTAGATAAGATGCTACTTCGTCCAAGTACGAAAATGTACAACTCATGCAAGAACAGGTACTTAGCATCTTCAAGGCCTCTGCTACTATGTTCTCTGTTTTCTAGGTTGCTTGCAACATGGTACTGATTTGATTTACTGGCAGTACACTAAGTAGCAGTTAAATCAAGTTTTTGCCCTGCCTTTTTTTCTACACTAAATTGCATGCAAAACATGGGCCTGAGTTTTGACGACCTACTGGCAATGATGAAGTCCTAGGTAACTGAAATGGTACTTCATCCAAGTACTTAGCAACCTATGCAAGGCCAAGTACTTTTATCATCTTAAGGTCTCTATTACTATGTTTTCCATCTTTTTAGGTTGCATGGAACATGTTTTACTCAGTTGATTTCCCCTCTACTGTCATAGCATCAAGGTTCTTTTTTCTGGAATTATACTAAGCATGCAACTTAGTTGTTTTCCTATCTACTGGCAATGATGCACTCATGTTACTGTGTGGATGTTTTATGGTACTAATCATGCAACAATAGGTTGTTCTGTTGCATCTTCATGTCTCTGCAACCCTGAATCTTCATGACTATGCAACCCTGCATCTTAGGTTTGTTATAAGTTGCATAGAAAGTTGTGTTGTACTGGTGTTTTTCCTGTGGGTAACATCAAGTTGTGCAGTAAAAGTACTAAGTTGCAGAGTAAAAGTACTCAAGTTGAAGACAGACTGCACTGAGTTGTTTTTTGTGTTCCAGAGGAAAATGGTGCTCACATACTGTTCAAGTTGCAGGTAACTCGAAAAAAGCAGATCCATGCATGATTAAGTTGTCCCAAACTAAGAACAGCTGGTGAATTCAAGCTAGTGAGAGGATATCACCAGGTTTTTTGTTTCAAATCAACAAGGGGCAAGGAAGAAACCAGAATTGGGGGGGGGGGGGGGGGGGGGGGGGGAGCAACAAACAACGCTGCTGAAGATCTACTACAGAAGAGAGCATCAACAATGGCCCCTGTGCTGTAGATCCATGGGGGATGCTGAATTTGGAGAGGAGGGGCAGGAGAACGAAGGAAGAGTTGCTGCTTGCGGCTGCTAGTTTGGGGGAAGAAGGGGGACAAGCGAGCGCAGAGAGAGGTGATAGGGTTTGGTGGGCGTCGCCGCGCGCTGGTATGGGCCTCGGGATCACGCGCCGCAGGCACCTGTGTCGTTGCGTCGCGTCGCGTTTCTTTTGGAACCGTTTTTTGTCGCTTTCCTTTTCAATCGTTCGGGGGGTGAGTCACTTTCCTTTTCGACGATTGCTGCGGGAGACTAACCAGCACGCGATTGCTAGCTAGACGTCGCCAAATTCAATTACTTTCGGAAAATAGGCATAAAGTTATTTTTCTAAAATATGTTGCAAAAAGTCATATACATGATGAAAAAGATGATATGGATGTCATATTTGGATTCCTCTCATTTTTCTAATCAATTTAGACATTTTATTTGTTAAATTTCGATTTACGGATTTAAAGATATGAATTATTCCATATTAGCTGAAAAATAGGAAAAAAATGAAAAACATAGCTATGCCGACGGCTTTGCCGCCGGCGTAGCCCTGTAACCTATGCCGACGGTTTTGCCGTTGGCGTAGCCCTATACGCCGACGGTTTATCTATGCCGACGGCCAATTTGCTGCGCATCCCAACTCAGCCTCTACGCCGACGGCCCCGACAAATGGCCGTCGGCGTATAGGTCCATTCCTGTAGTGACACTCGGCAACTCGAATTCGAAAATGTTGCAATTGCAGTCTGCAATGACCATTATGCTCCCTACCAGGTGATGCCCTGTTGCACGTGAGGTTATGGAGAGTTGGACCTGTTGATATCAATAACTCAATCTCAAAATGTCCCCGCTGTTAAATCTGAGTATTAACAGCAGAAGTGTCGCTATCCACCACCGGTGATTTAACCCGCACAGGTTGAGCGATGCATCGTAATCATGAGCACCATCAAGCAATGTACACCTTATGCAGCTGTTTTTTTTATATACTCTTGCTCTTTTTAGTCTACAATGTTGCGAGTAACTTACTTTGAGACCAAATGATAATCGTCGGACTTGCCTCGACTAGCATTGAGGCGGAACCAAAATCATATCCCAACACATCAAGTGTGAAATATACCTCCAATGCAACAATTAGTGCCGCTCGATCTACAACCATCGGATTAGTAGCCGCCTCCATGGTGGCGACAAAACACAACAAGAAGGCCTCCCGCAGAAAATCCATCTCTTGGACTTCAACATCATTGAGTGGACATACCCCATGCAAAACAACCATTTGCATGCGCTGTTTTATCTGCAATGGCATTGTCGTCTCCAATTTTGAGTGTAAAAGCGTTGTCTTCATGGCCAGACCTTGAAGGATCGGCGTCAAAGACCACACACAGGTAGTATCGAAGGCGGAGCTCAACAAGGATTTGTCTTTCTGCACAGAGCATGGCAAGGCACTGATACATTGAAAACGTATCGTTGAACTTTGTTGTTTATTATGATATTATTCACGATATTTGACATATTTATTTGGACTAAAATACTAATAGTTGTCATAGTGCATAAATTATTGTTTTACACTGATGCATCGATATAACTTGAATACTGCAAAAAAAATGAAAAGAAGGCTTCGTTGTGGTGAACTCTACACTTTCTGAAATTTGTCCCAACTAGACAGTTTTTAGAGAGATCGTCACTGGAAGGCTTGAAGGTTACGTCAGATTGAAAAAGCTACAACCTGAAATTTATATGAATTTTTTCACTAATCCTGATAAATATAAAATTCGTCCAAAACGGAGTCCTAGGAGAAGGGTGGGATTGACTCCAACTATTGTCATACTTGATGGATTCAATCATGGTTCGACCCTATGAACTCATGGGGACAGAGAGGAGGCCTAAAAAGATTTTAGAAGTGACCAAGAACCCTTAAATCGAAGGGACATTAATCAGATGGCCGATCAACATTTCTGGTCGTTTATATTCCGTGGGGATTTATGGTCGTTTAGGCCTTCCACAGCGTATGCAAACATCGGTGCCCAAAGCGGTTTTGAGGCATCGACTAGCGATGCCCTCCGTTGCCCAGGCGATGCCCTGAAAAAATTTCTGGGAACCGGAGCACCAAGGTGCTCCGATGCCTCAACTCATCAAATATTAAAATATTGCCATGTTAACTGTTCAGCTTGGTCGTGCGGTGAGCAAGGAGTGAACTCACGTGAAGGGAAGGTGGAGATTAACTCTGTAAAGTTCTTTGTCCTAACATGGGCCCGCTTGTTTTTGTTTGGGCACCGATACGTTGTGAGACCGGAGCCAAAATTATTTCTCTATGCGTCGCCGATGAGGTGGCTAGCTTTTCAGGTTCTGGGCATCGGCCACGCTGTGGAAGGCCTTATAAGTTCCATGGGGATTCTACTGCCAACGAGGATCTTAGAGGAGGTGAGCCGAGCTGGCCAGCTGGCGGTCGGCCGCTGCCCGCCTGACGTCGGTGTCCTCCTCGAGTGATAAGTCGATATGACATGAGCTCCTCGATTAACACCTCACACTCACCGTCAGTTTCGTATATTAAATCAAGAACAAAACACTGTTAGCGTCCGTCCAAGACCAAGAGACAAAGCTAATAGTCTGTGTTAAGACGACTAGATTCCTCCAAAGATGAGCAGGGCCGTTACATGGTCAGAGTCACTAATCAGTACTAGTACTGGTAGTAGCTACTTGCTGTTGCCGATCACCTCATCGGTACCGTGTGATGCTAAGTCCTAACATACGCATACGCACACATGAATAACATACTACAGACGTATATAAAAATCATGTCCACCAAACTAGATTGGTGATGTATAAAGGGTCTTATAATTTTCAGAGCGAAACAACACGCGGTTGAATAACGGGAAGCAGGTAGGTTCTGCTAGAACCTGACGGTCCTGTGTTAATTCCTGTTACTGTGTCTGTTGGTTGGTTAATAAAGCGTGTGAGTTATTCTCAAGAAAGAAAAAAGGGTAGGTTCTGCTGTAGTGAGCTGTGATTTCCATTGGTAGAACGCCAGCATGCGCACCGAGAGCTGGCGACGCTGCTGGTAGAAAACAGCGAGGCAGTGCTACTTTGAGTGTTAACAGCGTCAACCATCTTCTTCTTGTACTCCAACCAAAAAAAAAATCTTCTTGTACTCACCCACCCTCCCTGCTACTTCTGGAAGGTCAACCACTGCTGGGGTTCAGTGTCACAATATGCTTCTTTTTTTCGTATGCACATTTTCACATTGGGAAATATTCTAGGAGACACTTCCTGGACACGATCGAAAATAGACCAGTGGGAGCACCTGGAACTCTGAACTCGACAGCAAACAAGCCGATGCAACAGCGTCACCAGCACATGTGTGATTGTGCGATGGCCTGGAACGGCGACGGCGAGAAGATCTGAGGGAAGGTTCAGTGCATCATTCTCCAATCACCACAGGAAAGAAGAACATGTCATGCTCCCAAACCCCTGCTGTCTCGCACTGTAGGTCATTCCCCTCACAGCCAGGATGCCACTCTTCTACCAACTATCATCGACTCCATGGCCATGTGACTGACCGACTGTGTATCATGCAGCTTAAGCATTATTATCTGCAGCATGGAGACCAGGGTTATCGATAATAATGCAGATTCTTGCATGATTTAGTCGTCGTTGCACAACGTCAATTCTGGATCTGGCGCAACATTTAAGCTGATCTGGTTCACCAATGCGCCAGACTGTATGTGTAGACCCCATCCTTCCTATGCGAGCTTGCAGGCAGTTTATTACCAATGACCCCGCAGAGGGTTTTAACCCTCTTTTACCTCTAAACTAATTCACTAGTACTAAGTCATAAAATTTACAGGCAAGGAAGAACAGCTACTATCAGTTCTGAAGAAATTAGGGAAACATGAGGGAGTGAGTACTGAAGAACCGTGCAGGCATCTATTCCTTTGCAAGATATTATGCCGACCTGTACCATACGTATGTACAGAGGCTGACCCATTCCTTGCAGTAGGTACCATATCAGTCTACGCCATGAATTATATACCAGTGATGAACCTGTACCCTCCCTAGCGATCAGCTCTTAATAACTACGGAAAACTACGTACTGCTGACCGGACCTCCCTTTAATAAGATTAGGTTAACCACAAGTCTTGGCAACTAATAATATTTTCTGTAATGTCGCAGTTGCCGGCATTCTACATTTCATTTCATATACAAGAGTGCCTACACAATCACAGTGAGGAAGTGAGCTGACGCGTAGCAAACCAAGATTAATTTCTTCTTCACAAGTTCACATCCGAGATTAATTACAATCTTTTTGCGTGTTTATTGGTTTTAAGCACACTAAAAACACTCAATCGCCATCTAACTCTAAGCTATGGAAAACAACAGCATGTACAAAGATTCATGGTACAGAGAACAAGCAGGAGGTGAACTGACGTTTTACATTCAGGCCAAGATGGATCATAATAGCAGGAAGGGCCAATTGGAGCGTGATCGCCGTCATGTCATGTCCGGGGAAACACGCCGAGCATCTTCCCCCTGCCGAGGCACTCGGAGAGCTTCTTGGCGCCGTCTACCTCCGCTGCCAGAAGCCCCTGTAGGAAGCCGCACGCCCCGGCTGCCACCATCTGCTTCCGGCAACGCCGGGACTGCGAGACAGCGAGCAGCACCGATACCGGGAACCGCTTGTCGACGGCCCGGACGACTGGGTCGAGCAGCTGGACAACGTTGACGATGCCCATCTCTTCCTTCTTGAACAGCTTCCGGTAGCTGCTCGCCGCGACGAGCGCCGCCAGCGCCTCGCAGCGGCGTCCCTCTCCGTGACGGCCTTGGCCTCGAGCATCCAGACTAGCCTCGGCACGGCGTCCCCGACCTCCTTCCTGGCCTTGCCGACGTTGCACAGCTCCGCCAGCGCCATGGCAGCCTCCGTGCGGGTGCTGGACTTGTCGCTGCCAAGCGCGGCCACGACGTGGCTGACGAAGCTGGCGGACACGGCTATCTCGGCGATATAGCGGAAGGACGCCATGTTCCGGAGGAGCCCGAACGCCGGGGCGAGGCCCGGCTCGTCGCCGCGGCAGGACTCGAAGAAGTCCTTGACGCAGCCGAGCGCGCCTTCTTGGAAAGCCTCGACCTTGAGCCTTTGGCCCTCGTCGCCGTCGCTGGCCGTCAGGTTCTGGAGGCAGCCCAGCGCGAGCTCCTGCGCCCGGGGCGTGCCGAGCGAGACGAGCTGCACGAGCAAGGGGAGCGCGCCCTCGTCGCGGAACGAGGACAGCAGGTCGGGGAAACCAGCGATGTTCCGGAGCACGCCTGCGGCGGCGGCCTGCGACGCGGGGGTGCCGGCGGCACAGGCCACGAGGAGCGCGGCCACGCCGCCGCGCGACGCGACGGCTGCCGCTGCGTCGCGCGACGAGGCGGTGAGCGGTTCCAGAGCGAGGCACGCCTGCTCGGCGCTGGCCCCGCCGGCTTCCAGCGCGCGGCAGAGATGGGGCACGACGGTGCCCGATTCCTGGATCAGGAACCGGCGCGCGGCGTCGGAGGAAGCGAAGGCGGCGAGCACGGACACGGCCTTGTCGCGTGAGGCCGGGAGGAGGTCGCCGGAGTCGAGCATCGCTGCGACCGCGGAGACGGCGGCGACGGAGGATGATGCCGGGAGGGAGGCGACTGATTCGGCGAGCGAGTCGAGCGCCGCGGCGCGGGAAACGGCCGAACCGACTAGGAGGCGGGGCAGGAGGCTGCTGGATCCATTACCCACAGTGTCGGCTGGGGTGACGAGCAGGCGCGCGTCGGCTGCGAGCTGGGAGAGCGAGGCAGAGGAGGAGGCGAGGAGCGAGACAGTGTGGAGGTGGCCGAGGGGAGGGCCGCTGCAGACGGAGAGGAGCGCCGAGAGCGCGGAGGCGAGGGGCGCGAGGAGAGGCGCGGATGGCGGGAAGAGGGGGTGGGAGAGGGAGGCGGAGACTGAGGAGATGGAGGCAGAGATGGAGGGCCAGTGGCGGCGGAAGGCCGGCGAGGAGGCGGCAGCAGAGGGGAGGTCGTCCAGGAGGCGGAGGCACTCCGCGAGGGCGTCGGCGGTGGGCTCCGGCGGCGGTTGCATGGTGTGGTGGTGGGAGGCAGAGGGGAGGGGAATGCGGAAGTGGTGGGCGCGTGGAGTGGACGGCGAAAACTCTGTGCTGAATCTGCGCGCCACAAGGCGACCGGCCCAACTAATCTAACCACTCGCCTCTGCCCTCGCTGGTCCCCTGCCATTGTTTTAGCTTTTAGCTCAAAAAATATAGAGTAAGTATATCAAGTGGTGTCACGGAGTGAGATCAACGCACGTGGAGAAGCCAATTCACGGATGGATCTTGTTACCTTGATGAAGGCCGTGACCTTGTTGACTTGACCATGCTTTGTCAACTCAATATCTTCTTGGGTTATTTGCTCCAGGAAAGGAAATCATAAATATATATACACAACATTGTGGAGTAAGCTACTGCATTTTGCCAAGAATATCCGAATATCAGCTTCAGTTAGCAACTATCCCCTCCGACCAAAATTTAAGATGTCTTAGATATTTCAATACGGATGAAATGAGTTAATCTTCACACTAGTATGCATCCAGATACATCCATATGTAATTCGTATTGAAATATCTAGAACATCTTATATTTGGTACGGAAGGAGTGATATGTAAGTTGTTCGACATTCTCATTTTTTTAGAGAAAAGATTTGACATTCTCATTCACAACGTATATTACATGAGTAGCAATTGGTGACAGACCAGGTGTCAAGAGTCAAGAGTAAATGGCAGATCCAAAACTAATTTTCACCAATCTTGCACAAAGATCACTTTTGATAAAGTCGGTATTAGAGCGGAGATTAAAAAAATTGCAAATGGAAAATTGTACGATCTGATCCTTAGCAGCATGGGTCATTTTTATGGCTTCTGAAGTAAAAAAAAAGATGGAACGGGAGGTGTGTTAGGTGCATTTTCGTTAATAGCTCCTAGTCCAACAAAATCTATGGCCATAAAAAACATACAGCGGGTCAATACCAAATGCTAGTTAAAATAATTTCAAAAAAAATGCTAGTTAAAATTAGATAGCCTCCTTCTTAGGTCAAGCTTTTCTAAGAGCATAAATAGGGTTCGCAGTTAGCTAACAAACCGATCAACAGAGTGAAGCCCCTAAAAATCAGAGGGGTGTGTTTTTGTTAGTACGATCCCAATTCTAAAATGCATAGGAACAACACATGGAAACTTAAGCTAACATACAATTATTATTCTCATGAATTAAAGGATCTGAAAAAGGATGTGGATTGAAAAAATCGATCAGATAAAATGTTGATAGAAACTTAATTGTGTTAATACTCCCTATGTCCCTATGTCTTATAGCATACTTATTTTTTTACAATGCTTTCGTATATCGTTAATTTTGATTACTATTTCTCATATAAATTTTCTTGAGTTAATACTCCCTATGTCCTATACTATAAGATGTTATTGTGACAATATTCATATACTATCTCCTATATTGGTTTCCTCTATTGGTTTATAAAACATCTTATAATATGAGACGGAGGAAGTACCTTCCAAGAATTTCTAGAGAGCTCTAATTGCTCCGGGCGTGGTCGTTGGATCTTGTACCACCCACTTCCTGTGTCTTTTGTTCTTTGTGTTTTTCCCTTTTTTTTTATAGGAGGACCTTGTTGGATAAGGTGTGGCTCAGCCGCTCAGCAGATAGGTCGACACCCCGTGTCTGGATCGAAAAGCCCATTCATAAGCACCCATCCGAAGATCCACTCAGGAAAAAAAAGTTAAACGATAACATCAAAAAACGGTGCAACGAAGCGCGCTAGGTCCTTCTAGTATTATCTAGTGATATATGACACGGTTAAAGTACAAGCGCAATACTGCATTGCTGGCTTTGCACTGTTCAATCAGATGATAAACTTAAATTTCACAAGTCGAAAAGAATAGAGAAAAAATTCTTGAGGCTACCTCCACGTAGTTTTATTTCAGAAATTAAGGTTAAGCGGGCTTATAGATAAGTTGTACTCCCTCCGATCAGAAATAGTTGAAATAAATTTGTCAAAATACGGATGTATCTACACACTAAAATATGGCAAGATACATCCACACGTAGACAAATTTATGTCAATCATTTCCAATCGGAGGGAGTAGTATCTCAGAAAGTGAGGCCTTTGATGTCTATCCATTCATCTATGATGACAGTCCCAAACCATAAGCCGTGATCAAGTGAAACATGGAGTCAAGTAAAAACAGCCATGGATGGACCTACTGCTACATACCAAATGAGTCAAGTCATTTCATATATCTGGTGCATTTTTATTAAAAGTAGCAGTAGTCCCAAGTTTGGACATGGATTGAAACTTCGGCATTTGACAGATTGATTTTAGAGATGAAACAGAAACTGAAAAAGAAAAGGGACAAAAGAACCAGGCCCAAGGCCTACCGCTACTTACCCCTTTAAACACAGGCGATAAAGGCCCAAGGCCGGATCGACCAGAAGTTATTTTTTGTAATTAGGAATTAATAATGCCTGACTGCAATGTCCATTACAACCCGACCTTAGCTCAGTTGGTAGAGCGGAGGACTGTAGTCTTTGCAGATAAATCCTTAGGTCACTGGTTCGAATCCGGTAGGTCGGAATTTTTTTAATTAAGAGCAAAAATTGCTGGAAGCTGTCTGGGCTGTGCGTCATCGCAATCAGCTGCCTACTTCTAAGTTTAGCCTTGTTTTTTCCTTTCGGTTTTCAAATAAAATCAGCAGCCTTGTTCTCCCTCTTCATCAATGAAATCAGCAGCCTTCTGTTTTTGTCGAAAATTGCTGGAAGCTATCTTTGCAAACTGAGGCCTTTGGTGTTTCTGGATATCCATTCATCTATGACGACAGTCCAAAACCATAATCCATGATCAAATGAAACATTCAGTCGAGTAAAAACCTAATAGATGGATCTACTCATCTACTGCTACATACCGTACATCTGAGGCTGAATGACTCGAGTCATTTCAGTCAAGTAAAAACCTCATGCTGAGGCTAAAAGGAAACCTTGAATTTAGAGATTACTAGTTGAATGCCCGTGCGTTGCCACGTCCCAATAAATTTTGACCTCACGATATATGCAGCACTGACAAGAAATGATCGCATGCCCCTCACGCCATGTTCATCGCCGGCATGCATTGTCTTCTAATCTTATCATCTCACTGCACAATAGTCTCCAACTTGGGGGGGGGGGGGGGGGGGGGGGGTTCATCGGGGGAATCAAATACTATTTGTCTGTCGAAATGTTAGCTATTCGGTTAAATAGTATGCATTCAAAGTAAAACGCCGGTGACTCATCAGTATATTTAACGACACACGACTACACATTCATGGTCGAACATAGTGTGCTGATGGAAAATACCCCTGACAATACTGATTCAGATTTCAAGGGAGGATTTTCCTAAAACAGAATATTTGTGGCAACACAATACAACTTAACAAGGGCTCAGTGTGTCATTCGGTTCAAACAAGATCTAACGAAAGTTTTCCAAAAGACACTAAAACAAGTACAGTGCAACTCTTTTCCAATTCATAATCTGACAATAATGAAGAGCAGACTCCAAATACTTGATAATAGAACTTGAAGTCTTCTATCAGCCTATGTGTATACGCCTTTTAGTAGTCCATTGCATAAAAAATACTCCATTTAACAGACTATAGCTGCCCACATCTAAAAAATAGAATGTAGCTGCCCATGAGCATTATCCAACATTGTATTCATATTAATCTCAAATCTGATACTTGATAGATATAATCTGTACCAGTGAAGATTGTCTATTCTTGAAATGCAAGCATATGGTCTCACTACAAATATATTCGTTCCCTTGCTCGATTCCTCTCATTTTCGCAAGGGGAAAGAAGCCATAATCGTTCAACAAACTGACTATTAAGAGTCAGTGTTACAACTTAGCAAAAAAGATGGGGTATAGTTATAACTTCACATAAAAGACGGGGTACAGTTTAGCCATAAACTAAGAGTCGATGTTTCATGTGATTACAAGAGTCAATGTTACAAGTTAGCATAACAGATGGGGTATAGTTCAGCCATAAACTAAGCTGACACTCGTCTGAAGCTCGCTTTCCACAAGGATATGCAACCTAGTTAGCTCCACTCGTCCTATGAAATTAAGAGAGAAAACTGGGAAATTCATGCAAACCTCCTGAACTTCCATGAGAATTGGGAGGACTTCCGCTCGATGTTGATGCCTTCTGCTCGAGAGCTCAACCAATAGTTTACAATCAGTTTCCACCTCAATATAATGCAATCTTCCCTCTGCTGCATACCTGATGCTTTCACGGAGTACTTCTGCACACTCATTGCTGATGGAATATGAGCATGCCCAACAGTTTTGGCGGCCAAGACAACTCCCTCAGAATTTCGAGGACCTGAAGCACCCGAGTTCAATGACAGATAAAATGCTATATCAATGTTCAGCTGAACAGTTCATGGAACATGGGGCTTCCTTTTTAATTGTTCAGGACATGGTAGATTGAGTTAGATCAGACACGATGTCTTGAGCATACAGTACCCTTGACTTGATTGAAATCTCCCTATCGCTATGCCATCTCTGTAAATGATACCGTTTCAAAAAATATCTCTGTAAATGATAGCATACTGCCAAGTGTTATTTAAGATCCTAGACACCTGTTCAACAAGATAATCACATAAGTTAATTATCGAAATTCTCTCGGTTCTTGCACAAATCAACATGAATTTCTGAATCATGGTCCCCAAACCTACCGTACCCTGGCTTATCCGAACCATAACTACAACAATATCCCTGACCAAATTAAACTCATCCCTACCAAATTTGCAAAACCCAATGTCCACAGTAAAATGACTGAAAGTTACAGGAAGAAAGGCACGAAGCAAGAAAAATCAAATTAATACCTTGGTATTCTACTCCTCGTAGTTCTTGGGGTCCTTGCAGACCTGGACGGCGTTGTTCCCTGGGCACGACAGCGACCATGGAGAAAATACTTCTGTGTGAATGATGTCAAAAGTTCAGGGTGTTCTCTGTGAATGCTTCTAAAGAAACTCATAGCGATGTAGAGTACTTCAATACAAGGAGATCTTCTACAGTTACAGTGCTACAAAGACTCGAACAAGTGAAGTCCATTAGAAGGCCATTCCTCGACATCATGTTGGACAAAGGTGGTGTCTGGTACATAGTACATACATAGTACATACCCACATACCCCGCCTTCATGCACTCACGGGTTAGCACATCCATACCAGCATAGATGTCCAGGATGCTGGAGGCGGTCGTCCGGTGGGAGGAGGGGCACGAACTTGAGGAGGACGGTGGCGAGGTCAGTGCTCGGGAGGACGTCGACCGGCGGGAGCTCGGACGGATCTGGAGGAAGAAGGTGCTTGGGAGGATGTCGAACGGTGGGATGGAGACAGGCTCGCGGGAAAGGATCGTGGTTGGCGGCGGTGCCTGGTGAAGAGACCGCAAGGGCACCGGCGGCGCATAGTGTCGAGAGGGACGATTGTGCGGTTTGTGCAGTTTCCTTTTTTGCCGAAGCGGGCGGGTCGTGCAGCCGAGCAGGGCTGGGTCATCCGGTTTCATTTTCCGCTGGTTCGTGCGGGATAGGACTCACGACGTACCGCAATCACCATCACCACCAACTGAGCTTTAATATAGTAGAGATACTGAAACTGAAAAAAAGGTGAAATTCGACTGATAAAATACTCTCGACCTCTATTTTAGATATTCTTGTAAGATGTTGGACTGAGGCTTCTGATTAAAGATGAACAGTTCAATATGGTTTCACCAAGTTAACGTATTCAAGTAGAGCAACATGAAGAAAGATGCGCAATTCCAACTGAAATCAATGCAGGCCAAAAGAAGGTTCATCTGCCAAGGCAGACAAATTATGGAACAGCACATAGTTAGTTGCAGCTAGCATATATAAGTATTAATAGAATACAGAGATAGATTGAAACATGATGAATCTTTTATTTGGAATTCTAACTCTTCCCTATAGTAATGTAAAGATGTCAACAAATAGTTGTCACTGTCTTGATGCAGTACAGACTGGGAGAAAACAAGTTCACCAAGGAACATAAGTAAATCATGAAAAAAAATGTAAACAGCTGTTTGACGATAGATTATTTTCCATCTTCCAATGTTTATTTATTATCTCTCCAATCTCCAGCGTTCATATTCAGGGTAGAACATTCAGGCAAACATTACTATTCTGGAGTCCAGTTACCTTTTATCAAACCCAGAGCATGTACACACTATTCATGACTGACTTCCAGTGATTGCAGTATGCCACTCAAACAATTACTAAGAAATATATTAATCGATGACATTGATCCTGATGAAAGAAATAAGTTTCTCAATTCTACCTAAGAGATCTCATAAATAGCAATCACAGGACTGTCTGATATGATCCAAGAAAAATGATGTGGAGAGGAGAGCACATCAGTTAGTTGGTGCATACTGCCTACTAGCTAGGTTGTTTCTGTACACGCCTAATTTTACCTCTGATCTAAATTTACCCAAATGGTGTGGAAAAATAACAATGAGCAGAACAAAAAAATGCTAGAAGAATCAGGCCTCAGGGGTATTGATGGTTGGCATTGGTCTATGAGTAAACTAATTACGTGAAAATATATGGATGTTTGGCACTGATCTGTGAGTAAATAAATAAATATTCTCAATTCTACCATGAGATCTCATCAATAAGGAATCACAGGACTCTGATTTGATCCAAGAAAAATAATGTGAGCACAACAATTAGTAAGTGCATACTGCCCACTAGCCAGGTTGTTTCTATACAACTTTTACCTCTGATCTAAATAACAATAGAAGGAAAAAAATGTTAGAAGAACCAGGGAATCAAGTATGGCAATTGTGGCCCAATAAATAAAGGCTTCAGATTGTAATGTATGAGTATGATACAAGTACAGGTCTCCAGTTGCCTCGAGTGTCGCCTCCTACTGAGCTAGTAATTTATATAAAATCAACTCTAAGTGTGCCTAGCTGAGGTTTGACATTATCAGCATCTAAGGACCTATGACTATCTTAACTGGACTGACGAAAGCCACTTCTGAACTTGAGTCATCATGTACCATGCCCGAGGAAAGCTCCGAGAGTTGATCCTAGTACATCATCACCAAGGAAGACAGACTACTGGAGGTCTACGAAGTACCATGAGGGGATCCTAACAGGAGGTAGCAATGCTGATACGCCTTTGAACTGTTTCATAGATGATTGACAATTAGATCAACAGCAAAAGTATGTAAATGGTCGCAATATGAAAATTGTCCTGTTAAGATTCATGCTTACCCTGTGTTGCTTATATTTGTCCCGAATTGCATTCCAAGATTGTCCTTTCCTGCTGAGCTGCAAGTCATGTATGGTAGTAATGCAGTCCTTCAGCTCAGATACCCTGTACCCAGTCACCGATTGCAACTTCTTGCTCTGCAACCACGCAAAACGAAATGAGTTTCCACTTCAAAGCAGATAGTGCAAAAGCAATACTTGGGATGCCATGGAACTATTTCATACCCAAGGGTTGGAGTCTGGATCAAGGGTCAGCCGTGCAACGAACACTGCTGAAGCTGCAACAACTGATGGCAAGAACCGGACACAGCCGTACTCCAACAGGCTCAGCTCAGCAAGATAGCTACCCATGAACTCCAACGACATGCTAGGATACTGCATTAAGCATGAAAGGACTTGAGATGAGATAACGCTGTACATGAGCATTAGACAACTTTGCAGCAGCTGAAATGTAACATGTGAGAGATGTGGGTTATTATTACCTTCTTGTCTTCTTGGCCAGATCTGATGAACAACCTTAGGAAGGTCTTGGCAGTAGGATTGCCCATCTCAAACTTGAGAATGTTTAGTATATCGCTCTCCATCTTAACAAGCTACACGAAAACACAAATCAGCATCCTAGATCGACATAGTTGCAAGATCTGACACAGATGAACTAAGCAAGCAAGAGAAAGAGAAGACACACACCTCCTGCTTCATGTAGGTGTTGTCGGTGATGTAGCAGAAGTCCTCCACATTTGGGGGGCTGATCTCCTCATACTTGCTGGATCCACATAACGGATCCAAAGTCAGACTCAATAATTGAACACTCGGCACAGTAATTGGGATAGAATGGGTACTTACGAGGCAATGAGCATGGCGGAGACGCCGAGGAGCTGCAGCTTCTGACGGTTGAGAGTTGGCCGAGAGGAAGCGGTCGATGTACGAGACGGTGAGGTAGAGCGTGTCGGAGACGAGCTTGTACTCCTCTGCGACCTCGACGAGCCAGTCGACGAGGATGCCGCGCATGTTGGGCGTGACGTCCGCCTGCACCCTCTCGATGTAGTCCGCCGCCGGCCGCCGCTTGGCCTGGACCTGTGGCGCACATTCAGTCAGTCAGACCTCGTTTCAGGATACTGCAGTGAGCGATGAAACCGTGTGGCGGAGGCGGAGAGAGAGGGGAGCGGGCGTACCTCCATGGATCGGAGGTAGGAGTAGATGTCGGAGGCGTAGGGAGCGCAGAGCTGCGGGTCCCCGGTCTCGTCGGCCTCCTGCTTGGGCGCGGGGAGGCGCAGGATCTTCTTGGGCTTGGTGGCGTTGGAGGGCGCCTTCCTGGGCTTCTTGGAGTGCTCCTGGAGCCCGTCGCCGTTGGGGTGCGTGGGGATCTCGCTGAGCGCGACGCGCTTGCGCTTGGCGGCGACGGCGACGGCGGTGACTGCGGCGGCGCGCTTGGCGGCGGCGCGGGTGAGGCGGGGCGGCGGCGGCGTAGGCGGAGTTCTCCTTGTCGGCCATCTGCGGCGGCGGTGGTTGCTGGCTGCTCCTCCTCCGACTCCGAGCGTGGTAGTGGGGAGGCAGAGGGCAGGAGGGGCCGGAGGTGGTGAAGGAGGAGGAGGAGAGTGGCAGGGCGGGCAGAGGCGATTATGTAGTAGCGGGAGCGGGGAATGGAAATGGAGGGAGGTGTGGCCGCCATTGGTTTTTGGATTCGAAGGTTTGAGGGGGAAGCGGCGGCGGGGGGCTCGTGTTCTATTCGCGCAGCGATTTGGAAACTAGTTTGGGTCATTGGTGGCCTTGAGAGAGATTAGGAGGGAAAATTCTGAGGATTCTGTTTCTTTTCCGGGCGGATCTGGGAAATTCGAAGTATTTCGAACGGAGGCGGGATGGGGCGGCGGGGAACGGAGAAGAAAGGCCGAGGGGGAAGAGCGCGCGCGGGAACCTCGTTTTTGAGCGTGCGAATTTTAATTGGAGAGGGTGGCGCTGGCGCAGGCGGGTTGGCTGATTCGCTCGTTTTCAATTTGGGTTTTTTTGGGACTAGTAATCGTGCACGTGCAATGCACATGTAAACTTAGTACATACTCTCTCCGTTGGAATTCTAGTTAGTTTAAAGTCAAACTTATTTGCCGCCCATTTTTTATTTTACCATAGCAATACTTTTTAACTCATGAAATCGATTGAATGCTTCAATTCAATTTTGTTCGACACTTCATAATTCTAATTAACTATTTTTCCGTGAAGAAAATAATCAATGAAGCAATAATAAAACTAATCAAATCATTATTCATCATTTCACGTCCGCTCTCATCCTGTCTCCAATGTCTATTTTCAAACTGTGTGGCACGACAACATGATCTTATTTTCCCATTCTTTGGCTCGATAAAAATTTGCAGCTATCACTACATGAGCATCCACAACCATAAGAAAGGACACTTTAGTAGATGCTTAAATAATAAAATAAATATACGAAACAAAATGAACAGCTAAGCCTCCTTGCTTGTACAACTTGTTTCAGATGCCAACAGAAATAGTAATCGTGTAAACCGTACAAATATTATCCACCTCAGTTGTGGAACTTGACTTCATGGCTATTTTTGTAGGTTATAGTTCCCACCCAAATACAATCAGCATGTACATATATAAACCGGAATGAGGCTTATTCTTATCCTCTTCCTTCTCTCTCCTGCCCGCTCCTCCCCTCCTCCTTGAGAGTCGTTGTCGCGTGCCCGGCACCGCTCTGGCTTCCTTCTGCTGGCGCTGCCGGTCGGAGCGGAGCTAGGGATGGTGGCCATGGCCTCTTGTACATCCTAGTAGTTGTAGTTCTCGCCCTAGTAGTAGATGTAGGTTTAGTTGCTTTGTCCTGTTTGGCATTTGGCGAGATGCCTGCCTCTGGGCCGCTGCTTTCGCCAGGCGCGGGCTGGCCGGCGGTAGACTGCTCCGGTGAGCTCCTGTGGAGGGAGGTTGCTGCTGGAGTTCTGCTGGTCGAAGGCCTTCTTCTAAATAATGGCGTTTCTGGCTAGATCTGGATCTGGCGTGGTGGTGCTGCATCCTCTGCTCCGGCCGGCCGTGGAGGCGAGGGGAGGAGTTGGATTGCTGCCCGGAGCGCTGGATTTGGGCCTGGAGCTGAGGAGTTGCTGCAGGAGTTCTCGAGCCACTCCTGGCAGTGTGCAAGGTTGACGTCGCCGCCGTTTGAGCTCTGGAGGTCAGAGCTTATGACTTGGTTCGGCGTCGCCGGGCCGTCCTCTTCAATAAGGTTCGTCCTCTGCAGTTGTGGTGGCCGAGACTTGCAGGTGGATCCCCCTTCTCCTCCTCGTCTTGGTGGCGAGATTGAAGGCGCTCTCCACTCATGGGTTCGCTGGCTACTGCTCCTACGTCTTGGGAGCTTGGATGCTGCTCCCTGGAGGTCAATCATGGCAGCTCTTTGTTGGCTGCCATCTCAAATGGTCGTCAGGCGACCCCTCCAACCCTTCTTCGTCGGATGCGGTCATCTCCGACTGACGATGGACGGTGCAAATCAACCTCCTGGTCGTCGTGCCAATACGGAGGCCCTCTGGCTCTGGTGCAGCTGGCTCCCGATACCCTACCCCAAGTGTTTCGTCCCCGGCGGTGGTGTGTTTGGCTGCGCCATCCTTCCTCGATGCGGTGGTGATGGAGCCGGACCCAATTGCGCTCCCTTTTCGCGACCCAGGGTCCTCAGTGCAAAATGTTTGGACCTGAATGTAATTTTCAATTTTCTTTGGTCCTCCATGTATGCTGCCACTGTTATCAATATAAGCATCTGGGTCCCTCTGGGACCATCCCTTTGTTCAAAAAAAAATGTACATATATAATAAAGAGGGGCCCATATGTTGCCAATTTAGGTTGTATGAACCAGATTTTGGTAGGAAAAATAGATTAGCTAGACATTAAAAAGTGACAACATACAATTTGTATTTACAGGCAATAACTACCACACATGAGTAAATGTGACTGGGTTACAAAAAAGCTACATCAGTCAAGAATATACAAAATAATAAAAGCCTCGTCTTACTCACTAATAGTGATCCAACAGCTAGACAATGACCTGAGAACTCCCACTTCTATGTGCACCTCAACCAGACACCTGAACCCATTCTACTTTCCTCATGTACGCCATTGTCAACAGTCCCAATAGCTGGACGGTGAACACGTACTATATACAGATAAAAGGTGGGGAAACACTTCAAAATTGTAGAGAAATTCGTGTATCAATCGATGACCAGGAGAACCCTGTTTCACGTTGAATTGACAAACAATTGGAATCGTCTCCTTTGGGCCTCACTTGGCCAGATATGTCAATACATGGCGTCCCAATTTATTATACTAAAAGATGTTTACATAACCTGCAAGGAGATAATGGTTGCATTTCATTATTATGTAAACTTGTATATTATCTATTTTTTAATAAAAGGTAACACTACTCTTATCCTGGTCATCGATGGTTAAAGTTTTTAGTTCAAGTTATTTGTTCCTCACCTTACTGTAACTAACTCAAGTTGCTATTAATTGCCTGATCATGTGAATTACACACCTGAAAAGCTGAACATCCCCATTGATCAAGCCCATGTCAGTATTGATAAGAAGATTGATGTATATTGTGGTTAGATGAGAACATTACCTCGGTGATCTGTGACATCTCTCATAGCCTACCAATCACCAAAGTACAGGCTAACCAACCGAACCCATGCACAAGCATGCAATAAGAAACAAGGCAATTTACTTATGATGGTTGGGACTTGGGAATACCCTAAACTTAGGATATGTTTTGTGTAACCCTTAATATGGTGTAAGTTTTGGACGTGGCTCCTCTGCCGTAGCTACCCTGCAGTTCCCTGACTTTATGTCACTGACAGCTAGGCCCCACGTATGGTAGGCCCCACATGCAAGGGACACAAATGACAGGAGGTGCTACGTCAGGGGATCCTCTTCCGTAAGTTTTCTTATTTATAAAAAAACATTTATTGTAGTTCTGCAAAGTATTTAATATGTGGAAATATAGCATCTGTTTGTGTGTAAAGCAAATGGCTATACATGTGGTTTCAATTCTGAAATTCATGAAGCCCATAACAAAACATTATACACAAAAAGTATATATCAGTTGCTTGAAGATAAAAAGAAGATCAGCGTTTATTGTCACACATGCATGATCTCGTCCCAGCTCAATATTTTCACTGATAAATAGTATTATTTTCCGGACTTCTTTCTCAGTCGTGGCCTAGCTAGCTCTTCGAATATCATTCAAAGCTCCCTGGCAGCTCCAGATCAATTTGCATCTACAAGATAAAATCAGGAACGATAGTAGCATATGGGAAATTACATGTTCCATGGACTCGTCAAACAAATGTTTATAAGCATTTAGCAATCACAGGAATAACCAATCTCCATGTTATCATCTATAATACTTTGTTGCATGCATGATATGGTCTATTCAGTTCATATCAGTATTCATCATCAAAGTTTTCATGGATATCATAACATAATGTATGAGGTAGGTAGGCAAACAAACAAGGGCCTTGATCTATAATTAGAATACACGTGCCAAAGATAAGCATATGCAAACGCAAGAAGGATATGGTATGTCACTGATCTATGCACCAATCTGATTTCATTTCCTGATAAGAATAAAATCCATGTAGACGGAGAAAAAATACAGCTGTGCACCGACCTGATTCCATTTCCTTCCCTTCTCATACCAATATGAAATACTACAGCAGTCCAATCAAAGGCAACAATACCCATATCATGACAAAAAAATCCAATGAGCTTAGAATTTGTTCTCTAAACGTAAAATGCGGTTTAGCTGATCTGGGTACTAAATTGATAAGTGTGCACTGGCCGGTGAGATTGGACATGAAGAAGAAATGGCACAACATCCTTGCACGGGCATGCACATGATCGGGATATGGTCGACGGACTGGATGTCTCTGGCATCCATTAATTCTACAAGAAAAGCACATAATATTCAGGATTGTATATTTCAACCAACGCAATCATACTCTGACTTATGTATGTGCACACAATACCTACAACATCCCAGATCTTGGAGGGGAGTCTAGCGCCCCAAATTGCTAGCGTCTTCTCCATTTCTTTCTTATAAGGTTCGGTCGTTCTGCTCCTCCACAGCTACAATGCATGCATAGATCAATGTCAAGGGCAAGATACAATTACTCGAATGCTTTTAGGGTGGCTCAGCGAGGAATTGAGCAACTTCCCTGAATTAAAACCCACAATGTAAAACCAAATAGAGATCAGAGGAACTAACCATCGCCCTCTTCTGGTCCTCCGAGCGCCGCCGACATTCACACTGCAGGTAACAAGTACCATTAACTGCAAGTATTAGGCATTTAATAGGAGGATATTGTGTAAAATAGGAGGATATTAATACAGCTGAAAAGTGAAAACCAGGCAATTGCGTAAAATAGGAGGATATTGATACAACTGAAAAGTGAAAACCAGGCGAACCAATATGAGACACAATAAAATGATCACTCATCTGAACAGAAAGTTGCCGACGTGCCGGTGGACAAAGAAGGCACATGTTTCAGCACCAAAAAATTGTCATTTGAGTTGGCAAAAAAATCATGTAACTTTAGCTATCAGTGTGAAATGAGATATACTTGTTCACAACAAATTCTAATATCAAAAGCTAGACCGATATATTGGTTACCCTTTATAGCATAAAAACAAAGAAGAGGAAATACATGGCCTACAGAAGTGAAGCGCCTCAGAATAGATCAACTCCATAACAACCATTCACTCTGGTAGTAAATCAAACACTTCCGACCAAACGTTCATAGTTAAGAGAATATTTTCATTGTCAGAGAGAATTCTCCTCTGTCCATTTAATCATTAAGTCAATCGATTTTTTCCTGCATGATTTCCACATTTAGTTCTTCCACAAAAAACAAATTCTATCTACATTTAAACAGATTCAAAACACACAGCTAATGTTAGCCTAGAATCACAGAAAGAGTGTGCTATTCGCTCTTAGACTTACACATTTCATCCATACCACTGTGCATGTGTGAACCGGTCCTCTCCATCTGAAATACAAGAACAGTCAATTAGATGCAGCCACAAATTCACTATGGCTGAGCAGGCATTAACTCAAAAGATGGTTCACCATGAATCCATGAAGATGGTCCCATCTATACAAATTGATCAACCTAAGAATGGGCACTTCAGCAGACTAATGATGAACAAAATCGAATAGAATTAGCTGACCTTGCTCTGTCCATGACGTTCAGATACAGAAGATGAAGGGGGCGGCTGTGGGCGTCACTAAAAACGGATCGCCAAGGACGCCGAGGAGGACTCAATGTCTAGACGTGTGCCACCGGCGGCGGCGTTCGAAGGACCAGCAGAACGATTATGGAATGGTTGCTCACGCGCGTCCCGGGTAGGCCTGCTTTCAATGGCGCGCTCAGATGAATGGCGGGTTGGAGGCGATGTGTGGGCTGTGAAATTCGTCGAGGATGGGGCACGTCTGGAGGAACGACGGCATGGGGGGCGCGGGTGCGGCTCTGGTCGGCGGTGGTCAGACAATTTGGGAGTCGAAGAACTGCGTAGGCGCTCCTCCGATGGGTGGCGATTAGGAGCACGGGGAAGACCTGGAAGTTACCAGGGTCAAGTGAAGCGGCGCTGGCTCTCCTCTAGCCCGCTCCTCTCCATCGACGGCCACCCGGCGGCCACCTCCCACGTCTGCTGCCACCCGGCGCCGGCGCCCACCTCCCCCTTCCCCTCCTCCCCATGGCTGGGTCGTCCCCCTCTTCGGTCGGCGACCGCCTGCGCCCGCGTGCTGCGCTGGCAGCAGCGGTCCACTTCGATCCCTCTGTCCGTGGCCTCGGCGACTCGTCGAAGCGACGAACGTCCGGTGGTCTCGGGCCTTGGGATCTCCTCCTCCGCATTCTCGGGCCCGCGCAGCCCTGGCGTCGATTATGGCGCGGCGTTGGCCGCAGAGCAGAGGAACGCCAAAGGCCGGCCGGTACAAGATCGTCTGAACGGCGGCGACGCGTGGGCAGGCGGCGGAGGGCCGCAACGGCGCGTGGGTGGGCAGCGGCGGTTGTGCTGCAGGAGTGGCGCATGGTGGGCGGCGGTTGTGCAGAGTTTCGGTGGAGGGCTTCGTCTCCATTATTTTTTCTTTTCTTTTCGTGCGGTGCACATCATACAACATTGGACAAATCAGAGACGTTGAATCGTGCCTGATGGACGGTTCAGATCCTCCGGATCTGACAGACTCTCTCTTTTTATATTAGTGGAGATTTGGGCGTACTGCCGCCGGCGCGGAACGGGCCCGCGTAACAGCGGGTGCTGATTTCGGAATCTTTTTCGCTGCTATTTTTAGGCTGCTGACGCACATCGTGTACTCTTCTTGACTCTGTTTTGCGACTCGGACAAATTCTAGGGGGCATCTAGAGTTTTGAGGTGTATGAAAAAAAAGTGGGTGTGTTGATTCTTTTCCGAAAGAGAAAAATTCAGCAACCGTCACTAAACTCGAAGCGGTAACTGGCATTCCCAAATTGAGCTCGTCACCGCTGTCCCCACCACCGTCGCACTAGCCATGGTGACCCAGTGTTACGCCTGTCGTCGCGACCGGCCATGTCGTCGTCAAGCTCCATCATGGGAGGTCTCCGCGGTCAGTCAGTGGTGGTGCCCATCATCAGTTGCCTGACTGTGGCAAGAGGGTGAAGTTCTACGTCTCCGGCACGAAGGAGCACGAAGGCTGGGTCTTTTACAAGTATCCTGATGATGGTGTAAGTATCCCAGCTCCACTGATTTGTAGATGGTCTCGATTTTGACTTCATCTGTTGGATTTTTCCACTGATCCATCCGCTAGGATGTTCTTGTGTGACACTGATGTGTAAATGCATGTGTTTGTTCATAGTGAAAGGAATCAGATGATGCTTGCACTGACAAATCATTGTTCTTTGTTTTTGTTTATTTCTTGATAGAAAACCTGCGATTTCTGGCACTGGGAGTTGGAATATGTGGGCTATCTGGTTGAGCATGATGTGATTTTTGAAGAGACAAATTATGTTGAAGCCATTGGGAGAGCAGAAGACGCGAGGGAAGAGATAGAGAAAGCAAAGAGAGAGAAGGAGTTGAATGCTGCCACAAGCAGAGTCAAAGGAACTGGACTGCAGAAGGGAGAGATTGGTTTCACCAGCAATGGGAGGAAAGCACACATTGTGACAAAGCTTCAAGCATCTTCGTTGCTAGGCTTAGGAAGGGAGATGCTACTGGTTATGCAAGTTCTACTGACACTTCTTGTCTTCTGTTTGCTCTGTGTTATGCTTATTCTCAATAAATGAAGTGTGTTAGCTGGTAGGAGTAGATGAGGTATTTTTTGCTGACCTTATGTGTCCCAGTAAAGCTATGTATGTGTCCCGGACTATTGCATGTATCAGACTATGTATTTGCTTGCAAGTAATGTATCAAACTTTGTTTTCTGTGCAATTTGATCTTGTTTAATGTTTGCTGGCAAGTAATGAATGTTGTGAAGTGTACAAGATAGTGCATCATTGTTGTTTAAGTTAAATTTTGTTATGCATTGTACATGAAATCTGGGTCTTTGATCAAAGTGTATCATTGTTGTTTAAGTTAAATTTGATCACAAGCATTTCACACATCACAAGTTCCAGATCACAAGCATTCGGTAAAAGAAATGAATGGATAGTGCTTCATGTCTGTTTAAGTTGAACTTAATCAGACAAAACATTCACAGAAGTGACGTCCAAGCATTCTAAACTGATCACACAAGATCACAAGTGTCATCCAAATATTTTACAAGTTTCAGATCACAAGTGCCAGCCAAAATATTTTACAAGGTTCAGATCACAAGTCCCATCGAAATAAATTGTTTATTAGCTTCTGAGCTCATCAAACATGTTCACTTTCTTTTGCTTCTTGGTCACCTGTTGGTCATCAATAGCACATGGTTCTGACCTTGCTGCCTTCCTCTTGTCAGCAAGTTGTTTGTTCGCCTCTCCTGCTCTGCTCTTTCTGCTATAGCTTCAAAGTCTTTTATTTTGTTCCTCTATTGAGCAAGCCTCTTATTTTCCTCTGTCTCTTCTTTCTTCTGCTCTTTCTGATGCTTAGCAAGCCTCTTCTTTGCCTCTGCCTCTTCTTTCTTCTCCTCTTTTTGTTGCTGCAGTATAGCTTCTTTAGCTGCTGAAGTGAATATGTGAGTTCCCTAGCTTTCACCAGTTCCGAATTTTGGTTACCTTGGCTAGCGCATGAAACATGACATGGTATCAGAGTTCAGGGTCTCGAGCTCGATTCCTGGTTTTCGTGATTTATCCAAAAAAAATGTTTGCCCTCCTATTTGTCCATGTATAGGCCGTCTAGCTCTTTCCATCAGTTTGAACTTTTAATTTGTCATGCTAGAGAGAGTCATTGTTAACCATTTCATTTATCAAGCCATAAGGCCCAAGATCTCTCTCGAGCGCGCGTCTAACCAACAACATGCCACACATCCACGTCGTCTTCCTCCCACGAATCCTACAGGAGATCAGCTCGCCGGCCATCCATCTCGCCGGAACCAGGGCTACACGGCTGGCCGCGACAGAGACGAGACCTAAACTTCATGTTGGGGGGTCACCGTTGACTTAGGTATGATAGTTCTATTCGTGTAGTGGTGAAATCATAGATGATTCAGTCGGATAACGGTCAAATCTTAACCTATTTCACCTTTTTCTATAGTACTAGTTGAAATCGGCGCGTCGGCACGCCGCGCCCTTCGTGATAAATTTAATGTATTGTATGTTTTTTTGTTTTAATGGATAATATACTTTGTAAGTAGGTTCTGGTTGTGTCGACCTTTGCAGGAGTGACATTAGTTGAACTGTGGTTGTTAAAAAAACACAATATATGTAAATATATGGAGATGTAGGATTTAAAATTATTGAATTTACAAAATTGGACAAATTTCTGAAATTGGTAGAAAAGTTTAAATTTCTGACAGATTTGACACACTGTCAGAGTTTTAGTAATTGTCGAAAATCATTTTTACGAAATAATAAAAGGCTGGCAGGTGGGCTCTTGATGTCAGCAATGGGTACGACGGCCATGTCGACCACTTGCGCGGCGACACGCGGCGCCCGCTGTATTCGTATGTGTCGTAGTTTTGTAAAATGAGTTACTAATTGAGATTGTAGCAATATAATTCGGTTCACGAAAACTTTGTACATGACAGACAGGTAAAAAAATGCTATTATGAGCTATATGTAGAAGACAAATTTTTGGATCCAAATACCCGATTCAAAATTTTGAAATCTGCTAGAGTTTGTCTTTTTTGCACAGCCTAAAATACAACAAATTTGAAGATTGGAGAGAAATATGTATATGTTCGTCAAAATAAAAATGTTAAAATATGAAAGTTGTTCGGAAAGATGATATACATTTGCTCGTGAAAGGAAAATTCAAACGGATGACCGAGTGTGACGAATTTGACAAAATTCGGTAAATGTTTTTACGAATTTGGATCCAAAATTAAGAAATTAGAGTCGACCAAATTCGAAACTGATAACGGGAATGGAACCTACTCGTCGGCGCACATATATTTCATGTATATATTATCATGAAAAGGAGAGCGAATCGTAGTTTTTGGTAAATGTGAGGGTCTTTCTGCAAATGCGACGCGCGGGACGTCGGATCTGAATCGGATGGCGCAGACGTGCGTATGCTGTAGATCAGAGGTCTGTTTCGTACATTTTAGAAAACCCCGGGACGTTTCTGCAAAAAGAGGGTCGATTCATATTTCCTTAAAAACGCGGGGACTTTTCTGTAAGAAAGCGCGGGTCCGCGTGTGTGTTTTTTGATTGATGTGAGGCCGGGTATATAATTTTTGGAAAACGTGGGTTTTTTCCTGCAATTTTTTTTTCCAAAATTCGTGAAATGTTTGTGCGAATTTGGATCCAAAAATTGAGGAGTTAAAGTCGATTAAACTTGAAAGCGATGACGGGGATGGAACCTACTCGACGTCATGCATATTTTCATATATATAATTTGTGGGAAACGCGGGGACTTTTCTGCAAAAAATTTGACAAAAATAGTCAAATGTTTGTGCGAATTTGGATCCAAAATTGAAAAGTTAGAGTTGACAAAACTCGAAACCGTTTACGGAGGTGGAACTTACTCGTTGACGCGCATATTTTTCGTGTATATAATTTTAGGGAGAAAAAAAAATTCAAAAAAAAATCTAAATAAATGAGAAAAAAAAGAAACACTGTTCATATGAACAGTGCCACGATACTGTAGCTTCGCGCGACACTACAGTACCCGGAGCGCTCCAGCAATCTCAGCGTCCTTTATATATCTAGGTAATGGAAGCATGACAAATAGTGGTTGGAAGCGGGTACAAAATACTGGATTATGGAGACTAATGCATGGTGGGTTAATCTCCACCATAACCTATGGAACTACTTCAGTCCCTATTTTCATGGGGAACATGCATTTCGATGGTTAATTTTAGCCAACAATTTAACCAGCAAAACATGGGTTATGTGCTACAAAAATTATACCATAAAATTTGTATTCGGAAAAGGATTCCAATAGTATAATTTTTGTGCCACATTTCTAATGCATTGTTGGCCACATTGATAGTCCAAGACATACCAGGTAAGATGTGGTCGCCCTAAAAATAGGGCGGAGAGAGTAATATATGCAATATAAGTAATGCCTTACAAGTTACCAAACCACGTGACTAGAGACCCAAATGGTATACAACACTGCTAACCAGCTTGTACGATTACATCTTACAGCACACATGTACAAAAAGATACTACCTCCGTTCCACAATGTAAGCATTTTTAGCAAGCTAAACTGTCTTTTTAGCAAGCTAGTTTAGTTTGCTAAAAAGGCTTACATTATGGAACAGAGGTATATTTTAAAGAAAACCATGTAGTATGGGTATACAAAGTACAAAGCGATATTTAAAAGTATCAGGTTTTAAACTAAGCGAAGATGACCACCACCAAGCTAAGAAATAGCAAACCAGATATACATGCATCCTTCTAATAGACGTGCTTATAAAGTTGTCATTACGAGCATCTCCAAGCGGAGACCCTAAATCCAGCACCCAAACTGTCCGCAGTGACCGGACCACGCCAAAAGTGGTCTCCTCCAACCATGTACCTCAAAATCTACTCAAAATGTGGGGTCAATTGCGTGTGATTGGTGAAGAAGGAGAGAGAATAATCAATGAAGGACAAAAAGAAAGAAAAACAAAGGAAAAACAGTCCGCCCGGACATGTCCGGTCGTCCCCAAACCCTCCCCACATATGCCTTGAGTTTGGGGGTTGCTGGACAGGCCGGACGTTTGGGTTGACTTTGGGGGAGACAGTTTGGTGCATGTTTTTAGTCCAAATCTGTCCGCCCGAACGTTTGGGAACGGTTTGACAACTCCGGTTGGAGATGCTCTAGCACAGCAAAAGTTGTCCTTACCACAGCGAAAACTGTAAATATAACAAGACAGTATTCAGGTCGAAGAACCTTTATAAGACTCAAACAATATAACATCATTAAGCTGGTAACTATTAGCCAAATACATACAAACTATGAGTACAAATTACAAAGGATCCCTATCTATTATGCTACACATGATTAGCAGCGAGAACAACATGTTTATTCTTATGCCACACAATAAATAAAAGGAAGAAGGTAAAAATCAATTGTTCGCATCGATATGTAACATTAGCTTTACACCCGAACGCACGTTTACTGACATTACAAGAACTACAACAGGAATTTTGGCCCATAACTCCCTGCTTTAGAGCACCTTTGTTGACAGGGAATGCAGCGAAACAGCCACCTCTCAGACAGAGCACTTTCATTCTCATCGGTGAAGAATCTCAATAAACCAGCAAGACTTTCTCAAATAAAATGATCGTCGTCAATGGAGAAAGAACCCACGTCGCTAGATATTCTGAGAAGGTGTGCCAGCTCTAACCGGTACTCCAGACCTCGGATGTAGTGACCCAGCAACATGCACCTGGGCAGCACACAAGACACGATGTCAATCACTCATGCTATGAACAGAAAGGCCAAATCAAAGAAGTCTTAATGAGCCTGATTCGTACCAGAATAGCAAACGTGCAAGATAATCACGGGGAACAGATATTAGGGGCTGAAAAGGAAGGGAAGTATTCTCCACAAGCTCCGCACAGTCATCGTCCTCAGCCCCGCGATTTAGGGTGCCCCCAGCAGCATTCTCTAGTGGTGGAGGGGACTTTGACTGTATCTTGGGGGAAAGGGTAGCAAGCAAACCATGCACAACAGACTGGATAGCCTCTTGCACACCGGGACAAGTAGACTCCGAGAGTTCAGCAACCTGTGCAAAACAGCTAGTAAGGCTGCTGTAATGACAGTGTAATGATTCGACAAAATCGAGAGAAAAAAATTGATTTTTGGGCCAACAAAATTGGAAGGAAGAAAATTTCATTTTTATTTTTATTTAAGAAAGCTAAGGGCAAACTGTGAATTTTATTTGTTGCTTGGGATTTGTACCAAAAGCAGTTAATCATTTTTTAAGCTGTCCAGATGCAACCAAAATGAGTCTTTATGATTAGCCAAGAGAACATACCTTCTCCGGTGTTAGGGATCTCAGATAGTCCAGCAGATCATTTTTCTCTTCTCCAACAAACTGTTGCATTTGCAGGGCAGAATTTTTCCTCTTCAGGTCATGTAACTCCTGCAAGATTAAAAAACATAAGCCGTCGAGTTTTAACGCAACAGACAAAGCACAATACATAATTGTCAACCGCAAAATTATCAACTAAGAATTTTACAGCAGCAGTTGCCCAAAGTGGTGGCTGTAATGCATATAAAATATAAATAATTAAATATACAACTAAGAACTTTACAAGGCAGCAGCGGCGTACCATAATGCATAATGCATATCAATATAGCGCATTGGAATAAAAATCCAACTGGTGCAGATCAAATCTCAGTATTACAGAGCAAAGTACAGTTAAAAGATGGACTTCTTTAATATGTCTTACAAGATTTCAGTTTGCTGGTGCAATTAGTAAACTGTAAAAGTAGATTACATGATTGCAATGAACCACTAAAGTTGTAATTATGGCAGAAAAAATATAGGCCTTGCAGCTTAGATATCAAGCGATGTTTTTTATGTTTGACTCATAGTCAGTTACACATCAACCAGGAGGCATGGTAATAAACCAAATCATGGCAGATTATGATTCAGATAATCTTATCGGATACATGATAAAAGCAGTAAATAAACCAAAAGAAATTAGTTCACCATTATTTGAAAATTCCTGATCACAGACATATGGTTTGAGACTGCCATTACCTTTTTGATCGCATCCAAACGAGATTGCAACTGAATAATCTGCTCTTCCGCTTCAGGTGTTATGTTACCTAGCTCTTCTCCCATACTTCTACCAGATGATTTTTCGTCACCTTTTCCAGAGTCCTGGGTTCTGTCGTCTTCTGATAATCTGAAAATTGTAACAGGCCTACCCAGATTGATGTCATGATGACTATCTTCACTGAGGTCTCTGTTCTCACATTCAGCATCTTCTTCCGAAAGTTCTAGGTTCCGTTCAACAGATAGTCTGTATTCTGCATTACGTAGAGTATACCTGCAAGGGGAAATGAAGTAAGTACTACAACCTTCTAGCACATAAATGCATGTCCTTTGTGTTTTGAAGACAAACGTTAATACAAATCACTTCGCAAGCAAACAAAGACTACAAACATTTGCTTCAAATTTGTTCAGAATATTGATAATAAATGGATACGACAACGTGCTGCTTCTTGTTACATCGGTTATTGTATTGATCTGTTATATGGCTAACATTTAAAAATCAAATGGGAGAGGGGTCCTTGACACTAAGTAAATAGGTAGGCGGCGATTCCAAGCCAAAAAAATAGAAACATTCTCAAGTAGGTAGCCATCAATTTTTGCTAAAACATGAGGGCAGGTAGCTAACATTTTAATTTCCCTTTTTCATTTACAGAAGAATGAAACGAATAAGCAGTAACAACAGGCTCATCAGCACTATCAAGCAAGTTATATATGGGAGACGCCTTCTAACCTAGAAAAAAAGCCCAAGCAATCAATCCCACCATATCTAGCAACTAACCAATGGAACAGATTAACCTCACCATGCTGAAAACCATAAAACAGCGAACACTTTGTGAAAAAGAAAGCTATACAAGCAGGCTTGACTTAACATGCATAAAAAAAAGTGGTCAGTGTGTACTTGGGCTAAAAGAAGAAATAGGAAACCACCATATCATGGTCCAGATACATGCAAGATTCCAAGAATGCAAACGTCATTCAAAAGTATTCCCATTTACGGCGGTTATTTTGAATGCATAGCATGCCATGGGTGCACCACTACTAATGACTTGGAGATGTTTACCAGATTCATGAGCTATTATTATTTGTCAGATGAACAATGTTTTTTCTTAGTTTGACATGAGGTAATCTAGTAGTGACATATACACTTCCAAAAGGTGATCATCGCTGAGTGACATCTATTGTGAAGTAAAGCAAAGAATAATCGCACGTCTGAGGAAGCAACCAGCTCGAAGATCCATCCACGATTAATAAGAACACTATCTTTCAACAAGAGAGCGTACCCAGTCATGATTGAGGATACCAATAACTTGAAGAACGGACTCCAAAGGGCTTCTACAACAACACGGAACTGATCAGATGGAAGCAGACCCAACATGCCAGAAATGGTCCTCTTCATTGCATCAACCGTTTCAGGAGGAACATCTTTCTGAATGACACTTAGATCCAAAGGCTCGATATCTTGGATCAAATTCCATAGCATAGATTTCTACAAGGAAATTAAACACACGGTCATTAAAATGCAGCACTGCAGAGTGACCAAAAACAGTTTACAGTTGAGCAACTTTTGTTGATGAAAGGTCATGAACAATTGAACATCTTAAGCGGTTAAAATCATGAAAGCTTATATACATCATATGAAATCTCTGAAAAAAGTGCAAGAATTTAAGGATTAATTCACCCGTAGAAGCTAAGTTGTACATGACAAGTATTTCAGAAGCATATTACTCAAACCCATCGTATCCATTAGTTAACCCAACGTTCAAGAGTTGAAGTGTTAGTACATCACTAAGAAAGGGAAGGTCCAAGGAAAAGCAGCTGGCTAACTCTTTTTGACAAATCATGATTCGCCTTTCTCTAGACCTGGTTCTAAATTTAATTACTGATAATATGTTGTTTACTACAACAGAGAAAAGCTCAAAAGTGAGTGAAGCTACATTCTGTAACAAGATGCGATGAACCTGGTAGGAGTATACAAGGACAGACTTAGCTATATTGAGCACAACCTAGCCTAGTGTTACTCAGTAGTCCCAGGTTGTATCTTGGGAACATAATTTGATCTACAAATTTAGGATTCTAGCTGGCAATCAATAATATCTAAGAGAAGGAAATGGGGGCCATACTGCCATATAAAATGGCCTCCATAATAATTAACAGAAGAAAAGTTTATACATACCACACCAATCTCTAACACTCTCTCATAACCACGTGCATCCTCTTCCTTTCAATTAACAACTACAATGGTTAAGCCCTGTGCTTCTTACAGAATTATCAAGGGCAAAGCTACAACTGTAGTTTGGAATACTAGACCTAGACCTTCACTTCTTTACGGGTGCTCGCTCAGGTTCAGACTTGAAGCATTCAGGACGTAAGTGTAACTATATGTGAGCTGACCAATTGTGGCTTGGAATGAGGTCGCAGAACAGCAGAGTATCTTCTACATTCCTATCATGGCGTATCCAGGTGACGGGAGTTCTTCGTGGAATTGGTGACCACGCCGGTTGCATGACCAAAGCGCTGGAGGATGTCGTTGAATATGGGCATCTCAGCCTGGACTTGGGTTGTGACAGAGATGATGACATTTTCAGCACAAAAAGGTTCTCACCCTGCACCACTCAAGCTTGGATACATATCCCTCCTCACACGCATTGCGGAAGAGATGTTGCAGCATATCCATCGATAGGATGAAGAGGAGCTTGCCTAAGGCTGTGGCGGCAGGCAATCGACTTCAGAATACTAGAACTAGAACTTCACTACTTCACTGGTGCCCACTTTCGCAGAACACTCGGGATAATACATAGAAGTTCTGCCTTTAAGGTACAAAACTGACACTTGAGCTCAAACTGGTGTGAAATCTCAACACAACAAAACAGAAGCCTAAGCATCGAAGATTAATCTCTTCACTGATCCAGATAACGATTCGCCTCTATTAGGCTGCTCATCGGACTACACCCAATATTCAGACAGTAAGCAACCCCATACTAGTATTAGTGACGATTAATTAACACCCACAGCTGAGCCGCGTACATGATCTCGCAATCAAAATAAATCACGATCTCAGAACGAACCAAACTTTGACTCAGTACGCACAAGCAATCGAACTATTCAATTTGGGGGGGAAACCGGGAAAGGGCGACCGGGCGATGCGACCGAGGAAGACGAAGGCTAGGATGAGGGCGCTCACCTTGGAGGGACCTTGGGCGGGTCTCCCGCGCGCGTAGAGCTCGTCGAAGGGCGATGCGGAGGCGGCCGCCACCCCGACGCCCGCGAGCCTCCTGCGCCAGCACCCAATCGCCAGCCCCGCCGGGTACAGCTGCGCCGGCGGAGGGAACCTGAGGCGCCCCGGGGCGGAGCTGCGGAGAGGCGGGCGGGGGCAGGAGGCGGTCGGCATGTGGCCGTCGCCGGCGGGTGGGGCGCTGCGCTCCTCGCTTGGGGGCGGATTCCTTTCCCTCGGGCTCGGACCGAGCTTCAGTGACTTGCAACACACAAGTCACCGAGCGACTTGTGGCAATCTCATCCCTCTGTTTTCGATCCGATGGATAAGATTCATCCGAATCTGAAACACAAAAATAAAACTTTTCAGAAAAAATCGAAAAAATTCCAGTAAATCATAAATGTTTCGTTTTGGATTCTCTGAAAGTTACATCCTATTTCGATTAATGGTTTGCGTATAATTAGCGTTTTATGTTTCAAACTAAAAAAGCTATATATTCGCAAACGGTTAGTCCAAATCAGATAAAAATTTCACAGAAATCCAAAACGAAACATTTATGATTTACTGGAATTTTTTCGATTTTTTCTGAAAAGTTTTATTTTTGTGTTTCAGATTCGGATGAATCTTATCCATCGGATCGAAAACAGAGGGATGAGATTGCCACAAGTCGCTCGGTGACTTGTGTGTTGCAAGTCACTGAAGCTCGGTCCCTCGGGCTCGGGGGCGATAGGTCTTTCTAGCTCTTCCGCCCGCGTGGGTAGCAGCAAAAGCTGGACTGCATTTCGTTTCGTCCTGGAAAAGGAAAAAACGAAAACGGACTCCGAATTCTTACTTTACTTAGCTGCACCGGTCGCTAACGTGTGGGACACAGGACGGCGAGCTCGTGGTCGACCGCGGCTCGTGTGGGTGGAGGTGGAATGGAATATGCGTGGACGACACCGTCCATTTGTTCATCCACGTGTCATTTCCGCCGGGCTCAAATGGAGTACTGTATTTGACAAAATTACATGTGTACCAAAATGGCACAGTATTATGTCCCTGACATGTGGAGACACGGCCCACTTGTCAGTGACACAATGCGTGTTATTTATGCCTTCCCTTTTTTTCCGGAACCTTGATAAATACCCACTTTCACGAGTTTTTTCGTAACGCCCTCGGGTCCTCCTCGCCCACGAATTTTCCGTTTCGCCCCGCGATGGAATCCGGACCAGGAAATGACCTGCACGAGGAACGTCTCCTCGCGGTTGCGGGTCTAGATCGGATCCTCTAACTTGAAAAGGTAAAGTTATGAGATGTTAGCAAGTTATTTATTGCGGACATAAACAATCGAAAATTAATTTTATTACACGTAATTTTGTTTGTATGTAATTATTGTAAATGTATACTATAGATTCGAAAACTTGCACATTAATTTAGCTCATTTTATCCTTAATCATATATTCATATATGTCAAGTTAGGGTATTGTAGCTTCTGAGGATCCATTTCCCTAGGATATGTCAGAAGATGGAACAAGCTAGCAACATCACAGGCAGGTCGAACTCCGTTGCCAATGACCTGCCCTCGCCGTCTTTCGCCGTTTGGGCGCCGCCCGTGTACAACTCCTCGCAGGCTTTCACCGCCCCGCTACAGACCCCGTGAGCAATCGGGTGAAGGAACAAGCAGCCGCACGGGCGGGTCGTTGTTGGGTGTCGATATCAGCTTTAGTATTGGTCAAAGAGTGATTGACACAGATACTTGAGGATGTTTTGAACTAACCTTCTATGCAATAAGGACCATGAGCATGGCCATTCTAACTAAATTTTGGACCAAGGGCGATTTCAAGTTAATATATTTATATTAAACTTTTATACTTTCTAAATTCTTAATCATACTGTTGTTTCAACAAATACATGTTTTATAAGTTAGAATTGTTAACCATAAAATAAAATCTTAAGAAATCTGTTATAAAGTTCCGTATTATTGAAAATCTATCTGAGTTGCGTATTTTTTCCTTTATGAGATATTACCCTTGACAAGATATAAAACGAATGGGGAAAAGAGGAAAAATACGTCTCCTTGTTTTTTTAATTGGTGAGTTATATATATTTTGTTATTATGTGGATATTCCTCTCTATTTATCAGTATTATTAAATATATTGGTATTGATCCTTAAGTATGTAGTCTAACAAAATTCTTAATATAGGGGTGTAGTGTATAGTTATGTAAGCAAATATATGGAAAATTCTAGAGTATAAACTGAAAAGTTTACATGACAATTTTCCCATGATCAAATGTACCTTACATGTTACAATGTATTCATTAACAAGATGATAATATGAAAACGTTTAATTATTATTGTAATATTGATAACCAATGACAAACATAAAGTTATATGGGCTTACTTTTGCATACATAAAATTAAATTATTGCATATGCTCACCTGAAATGGTCATGTTAGTTTCAGATAGGAAGATATGCATGAAATTAAACATTGAGAATGTATGTAGCAAAAACATTTAATGTGACATGTGTATGGCATGCATATGACATATTAGAAGAAAAATTGAAAATTTCACCCTGATCTAATTGTTTTTTGTGTGTGGTACATTATATTGGACTGTCGCATGTAATGTTCGCCCATTGTATAAGACACAAGGAAAAAAATAGCGTGGCCCTCCTCCAGAAGCTATACAAGATATAGCGTGATATAGCGAAGTTACATATAAAATAGCGTGATGAAAAACTTGTAAGAAATAGCCCAAATATTAAGGATTTCAACACTAATTTTTTTCCAGAAACAATACATGCATAACCAGGTAACCATATTCAAATGTCAAGGCCAAATCCTTGGCACGAATACAAATATGAGGCTTAAAACCATGAAAAAGTAATAAACTAAAAGATAAATATTTTAAAGTTTAATCAGAATCATTGACATCATCTTCAGAATAACTAGAAGAACCACCAGATTGTCCCCCATCATCATCACCTAACGTTATTTCCAGACTTTTTGTTAGCGTAGCTATAACGTTACCACGTTTAGTGTGGTTTCGAGCGTATAAGACGAAAATAGTGCCGCAGCGTCAACTTTAGGCTAAATATAGCGTAGCCTCTCCAAATACGCTATATCGTGCTATTAACCGGGAAATAGCGTGCTATTTTTTTCATTGTAAGACATCATCCGTTAGCTAAATATAAAAAGTCTTTTTTTTTTCATTTCCATCATGACCGACGTTATCCCTATTGTACTAGAGCAGGTGCGTCTATGAACACGCGAGTCAAAGTGCGGGCTATGTACACGATTTTTTCGCCCTTACGGCTCACGTACGACGCATGCAGGCATGAGAGGGCGCTCCAGCCAAAATGATTTGGCCTCATGGATTTCCGGAGCGTATTTAGCTTTTGCGCAACGAGGATCATATGGCAACCTCGGGCATTCTCCAGCCATACGAGTCGCCGAAACATCCGGCGAGCGAAGAAGTCCGGCCGACGCTCGGTTTTGCGCCAGCATTTTCGCAACCTTTCCCGTCCCATGGCCGCCGCCGGGGACCCCGCGGCGTGCACCGGCCCCGACGTCGAGGCGCATGCGCTCCTCCGCCCGTCCTCTTCCTCCTCCGACGACGACGAGGAGTGCGCCTTCGCGCCGGCCGAGAAGATCGTCGTATCCGTCATCGCAGACCCTGACGCCGCCGCCGACGACGAGGATCTCTCCGCCTCCACCGGCCGCGCGCCGCCCTTCTCGTGGCGCAAGCTCTGGCACTTCACGGGGCCCGGGTTCCTGATGAGCATCGCCTTCCTCGACCCGGGCAACCTCGAGGGCGACCTCCAGGCAGGTGCCACCGCCGGCGACACGCTGCTCTGGCTGCTCCTCTGGGCCACGGCCATGGGGCTGCTCGTCCAGCTGCTCGCCGCGCGCCTCGGGGTGGCCACCGGGAAGAACCTCGCCGAGCTCTGCCGCGACGAGTACCCGGACTGGGTGCGCCGCGCGCTCTGGCTCATGGCCGAGGTCTCCATGGTCAGCGCCGACATCCAGGAGGTCATCGGGAGCGCCATTGCCATCAAGATCCTCAGCCGCGGGTTCTTGCCCATCTGGGCCGGCGTTGTCATCACTGCGTTGGACTGGTAAGCTTACAAATTTGGTCGCCGCTGCTTATGCTATTGAAATGTACTGCTGGGTATGAGTTGCGTAACCTGACCAAATTAGATTCAGTATGTAGAATCAGTTACAAAAACTGAAATTTGATCAAGTTAGTTGCAGTTTATAGTATTGTTTTGGTCGATTCCACCTGCTACAGATTAATTTGTGCTGGATCGTTCACAACTGTTAATCAGTGCGCATTTGCCTTTTCCTGCTGGGCGAAAAGCAGAGATGGAGCAACATTCATCGCATCGATGCATGACCTGCTACAGATTAATTTGTGCTGAACATTAGTAGGTGAACAGGACTGACCATTTCTTTGGAGATGTAAGAATTGTGACAGTTATTTGATCGTTTTTCTGTCTAGGAACTATGCATGAAACCTGAGTAATAACAAAAGAAATGAAGTTATGCTATTTTTTCGAATGTCTGCATGTAGCACCATTACATTTCCAAATTGCTTGCTTACATGTTACATCACGAACATTTATTTTGTTGCGATTTAGTTGTTGTTTGAATGTCCAGAAGGTTGCACCCCACTTACCTTGATATTACTTCTTCACCAGCTTCATTTTTCTTTCCCTCGAGAATTATGGAGTGAGAAAATTGGAGGCTTTATTTGCAGTTCTGATTGCAATCATGGCCTGGTCCTTCGCATGGATGTTCATAGAAGCCAAACCCAGCGGGAAAGACCTAATCATCGGTAAGTTCATTTTCCTGCTCGATTTTTCATAATATGTTTCATTTGATCCACATTATTCATGTTCAGCTGACTTGGGTATAACTAATTTCTGCGCAACAGGTATTTTGGTTCCTAAGCTGAGCTCAAGAACACTGAGGCAAGCAGTAGGGATAGTCGGGTGTGTCATCACGCCCCACAACGTGTTCCTCCATTCTGCTCTCGTGCAATCACGAAAGATCGACCAGAACAAGGAATACCAAGTCCGTGAAGCGCTGAGGTACTACAGCATCGAGTCGACCATGGCGTTGGTAGTGCCCTTCATGATAAACCTGTTCGTCACAACGGTTTTTGCCAAAGGGTTCTACGGCACCGAAGAAGCAGGCACCATTGGCCTCGAAAACGCCGGACAGTATCTCCAGGAGAAGTTTGGGGGAGACTATTTCCCTATCCTGTCAATCTGGGGAGTCGGGCTGCTGGCCGCCGGCACGAGCAGCACCATCACCGGAACCTACGCTGGGCAGTTCATAATGGACGGGTTTCTGAACTGGAGGTTGAAGAAATGGATCAGGGCGATGATCACTAGGAGCTTCGCGATCGTGCCGACCATAGCTGTCGCTCTGTACTTCAACACGTCTGAATCCGCGCTGGATGTTCTGAACGAGTGGCTCAATGTGCTCCAGTCGGTCCAGATCCCGTTCTCGCTCATACCCCTGATAACATTGGTGTCCAAGGAGGAGGTCATGGGTGTGTTTAAGATCGGTCTAACCACACAAGTGAGTAATGGTCGCTTATTCTGACACCTTATAGGTTTCAGTTAGGAGAATTCTGAACTACGTTGGCAAATTGGTGCAGATTGTAACATGGACAGTTGCGTCTTTGCCGATCGTCATCAACGGCTATCTCTTGCTGGATTTCTTCTCGTCGGAAATTAGAGGGCCGATATCTGGCTCGTTTCTCTGCGTGGCTGTGCTCGCTTATGCTGTATTCCTACTGTATCTTATTCTCCGGTGCACGGAGCTGTCTAACCATGTATTTACACCATTAAACAAGAGTAGCTTCACATGACAAAGAACAGGCTGTATAGTATAACCAGATTTTGTTTTATTTTGTTTTACCATAGCCTAACCAGTTCGAGGTTTCGGATCACCTTGTAGATTGTAAAAAACTATGGAGGAATTAAGAAGGATGGCCTTCTGTGTAGAAGAGTAGTAACTGCTTACTGTCGGGCAACTCTTACTGCAGCCGGAAGCAGGGGATGATTTTTTTTTTTCGAGACTACGAATTGCGTACCCTAGCTTTATAGAGGAGTTGATGTGAGTAATCTTGGAGTAGAGATTTCTTGCACTTGAATTCCAGTGTTCCCGTAACTTTAAAAAAATCTAAAAATATATTTAATTTTTTCAAAAATCTGAAAACAATCATGCATGTTCTCGATGATGTATCATATAGACGTGCAAAATCACAATGCGGAACACTTTTGCATTGTATTCTAAACTACACAAAAATGACAAATTTACATATCTGATTACAGTTAACAATGCATAGATTCAAATCTCCAAATTTTGTCAGTTTTGTGTAGACTATAATATAAATATTTTTGCATTAAGATTTTGCACGCTCGTAGTGTACATCATTGAGAACATGCATGTTATTTTCAATTTTTTGAAACTTTTAAATATAATTTTTTAAATTATAAAACAGAGGGATCACTGAAACTCGGGAGTGAAAACCACTTTTCGATAGTGATAATCTTGTAATTATGTAGTTGGCTCTTTGTTATGACAGAGCAGAGCAATGCACTCCGTATGACTATTTCTGTTGTTTGACGAAATAGGCCGTAGCCCCGCTATATAAATATAGCAACCTCCCGATACAACCAACAGAATTGCAATGCTGGGGCGGCAGCAAACATACACCCAAAGAAAAGAAAAGAAAGAACCAAAGAAAAGAAAAGAAAGAACAAAATGGAGACAAAGGTGGATTGACTAAATGACGGAGACCCGAAACCGCTGCGCCCTCTCCTCTAAGTACCACCACACTCCTAGCACCGAAGAGACGAGTACCAAGCAGCACCCTCAAGAGGGAAAATCACTGTTGCCTGGACAAACATGGTCCTAGGGTTTCCCCCGGTACAGAGGAAGCGGACGAAGGGTAGCCACGACGCCCTTCAGGAAGGAAAGATGTCACCCGGAGGCAACACCGCGTCGGTGTCAGACGAACCAACAAGGATTCCTCCCGAAAACCCCCCTCCACAACCTCGGACGATCCGTTGCACAGGAGCCCCGCGAGGACGAGTCACGACACCACCAGACTAGCCGCCCACCAACAAGCGCCACACCGATTCCGAGTCCGCCATCGTCGTCTCACCGAAGTAGCTGCCACGAGGTCTATACGACGGAAGTGAGGAGAGGAATGAACCGTGGTCAGCGGTACCGCGACCGCGCGGGAGGGAACAACCTCCACCGCCGAGGACGGTATTCGACCGGACGCGGCTGCAGAGCACACCAGTCCCCGTCAGGTCCGGCCGGGTCCCGGGTCCAGGGACTCGTAAAGCCCCCACGGGGCACACCAATCCTAATAGGGTCCGGCCGGGCCCAAATCGGGCCCGTGAAGCTCGCCGCCACGCTGCAACAAGCCGGCCGCCGTCGCCGCTGTCCCCTGCATCCTCAGCGTCAACTCCACCTGCAGAACGAGCCTCAGCTTGGGCTGGCCCGCCCAAACCCAGATCGGGCCCGAGGGGCCCAGATCTAGGCCGCAAGGCCCGGCCAGCCCTCACCTCCGCTCGTCGTCATCACTGCACCACGCCGCCCCGCGAGCACGTGAACGTCGCCGCCGTCGCACCACCTCCCGACCGTCGCCGGACCACCGCCGCCCTGGGAGCACCGCCGCCGGGAGGGGAAGAGCCCCGAACCTACCTCAATGGCGCGGGGAAGAACACACCGCCGCCGTCGGCGCCACCGGGGCCACGTCAGGCTGCCCCTGCCGGCGGCGGCGACGGGAGAGAGAGGAGGGGGGGGGGCTGAGCCGGGAGAGAGAGGGGCGCGCCGCCGCCTCGGGGGGCGACGGTCGCGCGAGGGAAGGGGAGCCACTCCTTTTCTTGGCTTTGCCTTACCCAAAGATCAGTGTCCCTCCTATTTCTGTTGTTAACCACCCGGTATAGAAAAGTGCAGAGATGACGATATGCTCCTGGACAAAGAAAAATGCGCTTAGAGAAGTAGAGAGTGACAAGTTTTTACATCTCAGGTTAGTTTTTTTTCTGTGCAATGCGTGATAGCGAAAGTTGTATGTTTCTTCATATGGAGTTAGCATATCTGATATATTTATTTTGTCTTTTTGACACAGCCACAAGAAAATGTTTTTATACATGAAAATTTATGTGTGAGCATAGAATATTGGTATGTTCATCCGAATGTTTTTAAATATTTTAAAACACGATTTAAACGGTGGGAGCAAATGCTTCTATATGAGTCAATAAGGATTTCTGTGGAATGCCACAGTGACATGCTATTCTGGTGCAGACTAAGTCATGGGCTAATGGTGGGAAGGGGTTGATGACTTCCCACTCATCCGAGTTCGAATCCTCCTACTCACAATTTTGGTGATGTTGCACTCCTCTTATATCAAAAATACCACAAGCCTACTCCCCGTAGGAAATCATTTTTTTTGACATGCTATTCTGGTGCTCGCTCGTGTCGCGTGCTGCCATTTTCAGTGCAAAGGAGCCTGCATGAGATGCTCCGATCGGGTGCCCGAATGGAGGCACACCCACCGCACGAGCGTTCACCTCGTGATGTGGCGGTGGCATGTGCGGTATGCACATTTAGCAACATAAACCTTGGAAAAAAAGATGCTCCGATCGGCAAGGAGCGGTGCTGTCTGACTTATCGTGACATGCACGGGTGTTTGTCCTCTCCATGCCATGCAAACTCGCCCAATTTCCTCGGAACCATGCGGAGCGAGATGCCAAACGCACGACGCGACGCCGCGCGCCATGCCAACGCGACCACTGCAGCCCACATCTAGCAGACCCGGCCGGTCCTCTGTTCTCGGCGGGCATTAAGTTTGCACGTGACCACGCGACACGTCGGGCGTTCTCTAGAGCCTTCCTCGGCCGGTACAAAAGTGCCCGGACCTGAGCTGCATTTCATTCCTCACTCACTCAGTCTCTACCTCCGTATCCAGCTCCTCCTGCTAGCTCTCCCATCTCAGCAAGCAGCAGCTCCAAGATGACCAGCAAGACCAAGCCCTCTACGAGCAGGGCGCCGCCACCGCAGGTGCGGGTCGCCCTGCTGCTCCTCCTCGTCCTGCTCGTCGCCGCTTCACGGCTCCAGGCCTGCGACGCCGCCACTCCAGGGTTCTGCGCGGGCAAGTGCGCGGTGCGGTGCGGTCGTGCGAGCGGCGCCAAGGCCAAGGGGCCGGCGTGCATGAAGCGCTGCGGGCTGTGCTGCGAGGAGTGCGCCTGCGTGCCGACGGGGAGGAGCGGCAGCCGCGACGAGTGCCCCTGCTACCGCGACATGCTCACCGCCGGGCCCAGGAAGAGGCCCAAGTGCCCCTGATCGACCTTCTAGATCCATCCATCGATCGATCTTCTCAACGGACCTACGGCTTCAGACCAGCACCCTTGTCGACTGGATGTTTTCTTGTGTAGTGATCTTCCCTGTGCTCGTGCTAATTAGGAGTGGTAGCGTGATGCGGATTGTTTGTTTGACTCGCGCGTACGTACTGTACGTGCCTGCAGCTACGTGTATGTCGTCGTTGTAAACTTGTAAGAGTGCTCTGCTAGCCAGGGTCGTCGACTGAGCTTGGTCACTGTAAATTAATGTCATCGGCCGTTTGTCACTATATACGATGTTCTTGCTGTTTTGTTTTTAACAAAGATTTGTACTAGATGTGTCATGTGTGCCGTGCCACTTATACGATCACTTCATTGCAAAAAATAAAAAAACCCCGTTCAACGCTTGTCGAGTACCTGAGTCTTTGATTCTCAGGGTGAATACCAAAGCTCTGGTCTTTATAGGTTGTACATGGCAATGACCTTGTTAAATGCATTGTTTTTCTATAGGGTGAAAAAGATTTTCGATCAGGCGACAACAACTTGTCCATTGTTTTTTATTGGAGGCGTTGCTTCCGAGAAACTTCTTCTGTAGTTTGGGTGATGTTTTTTTGTGGTGGTTAGAGTGCTGCTTCTGTGAGCAAGTGACCATGGTGGTGAGATTTTTTATTTACTTTTTTGGCTGTGTGTATCCATAATGTCTTCGGGCATCCTATTAGTGCAGAGATTGGTATCGTTGCGATATTAATATATTTCCTTTATAAAAAAATCAAATCAACTGTCAGACTCTTGACTAATTATATATAAGGACGACCATTGCATACTTATGTTTTAGAGAGAGGCGTTTTGACTTCCGGGTGCATATGCTTCCGAAATATGTTTCAAAATTAAAAAAATATGAATTTTTTTCAAAAATATCTGAAAAAACTGGACACAAAGATATAAAAGTGTTTAACATTCGTGCAAAATTTCGGAAGGAAATAACATTTTCTACGCTCTGTGCAAAAAAAGACAAAATATGTGCTTTAAAAAATGTATTTTTAAATCTCATTTCGGCCACGGATTTTGTTTTTTTGCACATACCACATAAAGTTTCATTTCGTTCCGAAATTTTGCATGGATATTGAAAACTTGCAGATGTTTGTGTCAAAAAAAATTCAGATTTTTTCGAAGTGTTTTCATATTTTTTAATTTTGAAAACTATAACAGGAGCATATGCACCCGGGTGCCAAAGTGAATTTCTGTATGTTCTAAAATGATCATCATTTGTTTGCTCCGAAAACCATCATGATCTCCTATATATAAGGCACATACTTACCCTCCGGTGAAGGAACTTGGATACCATGTTGATTCCAAAACAAAATCACTTTATCATAGAATGCATTTCAGCCACTGGACGTCATCTCTTGCAGTCTTCTCTTTGTCATACATCGACAATATATTGCTCTCTCACTTGTAAAAGATAAATCATTTGTGCAAAACTGGTCACTAAAAACAAATTCAAATGACTCAAAGACTCCCAACACTACATATTTTTGGCCAATTACCCTTTTTCCCATGATAAAAAACTTGTGCGATACATAGCAATGTTGCACACAATAGTTCTCTACCAAGATACCTACGAGTTTCACCAAGCATAGCTCAGCTCTTGATTAAATCCACTTCCAATTTCTAGTTTGGTCCTTCAAGGGATTTCAAGATATTAAGAGCTCTAACATACTAAAACAAGTCATAACACTTACAAGAGACTCCTACAATACTCATCAAGAGAGACACATGAGCAGAAAAAACACGAACAACCTGTAACGTCCTTAGCACCAACAACAACTAGACCAATTGGAGTTGGTGTGCAAAGTAATTTACATATTAAGCAGAATATGAATACTTCATTATCAACATGGAACTGAGTGGATTAAAGTGTATATGACTCTTTCCGTATCAATTTTTTGGAATTAAAGTGACTGAAGAGTCATTAATGATTTGAAGGCATTGAGAACCAATATGGAACTGAACACAAAGATCATAGAAGTCTTGCTTAATAAAAGGCTAACACATTTTAATAAATTCAGAGTTGAAACCATCTGGAGCAGGTGAGTTATTGTTTGGGATGTCTGCAATAACATTATCCATCTCTTTATGTGTGAAAGGAGCTTCCAGAAGATCAAGGTCTGCATAGCAGTGTTATCAGATTGTCCACTCTTTAAAAGCTTTCAGGAATAAGATCGCCTTTTTTTTGTGTGTTTACCATGAGTGCACCAGAACTAGCAATCAAAGAGGTAATAAGATTTCTCGTGTTCTAAATGGAAGCAAGTGAATGAAAGCATTTGGTGTTTTTAAAAAAGAGTTGCCCTTTTGATCTTTCCCCTTCGCCTCCAATATGTTTTTTGCTTCTTGAGAAGAAAAGTGAGGTGCTAGCTAATATGTTCTCTGCTAGTGTTTCCAGTTGCATCAAGAAGAAATATAAGAATATTGGCCCCATCAATGGAACTTTTAAGCTTGGCATGCGATCTGGACAACCTCTTTAATTATTTTCTCAAAATTTTCAATTTAGCACTTCTATATCCTCTTTGCAGCATGGATTCAGGTGAGATTCTTTTAACCAGAGTTGTCTTCCTGAATTTTATTGTGCATATCTTTTGCCTATGTAAAGCACTTGGTCGCCATGTGGTAGCTTAATTCAGGGTTAGGTCTAGTTTGATTGGGGAATTTTGTGTCATGTAAGCATCTTTTTCTGTGTAAACTACCAAGTCACCATGTGGTATTTCCTTCAATGTTTAAATAGCGGGCTATCAAAAATAGTGACAACATTTCAAAACAGCTATAGTGGGGCTATAGCGGATCCATAGCGAGGCTACAGTGGGCTATTTAATAATATGATCTTGGATGCAAAACTTAGTTTAAGTTGATAGTTAAACACTTCAAATGCTTAGATTTCCATTTTACAATTTTTTCCACAAAAGACAGTTGTAAATTGGAAATCTAAGAATTTAAAACGGTTTAACTATCATTAGTAAACCAAATGTCCAGTTGAAAATAAACTTCTATCTATCTATTCCATTATATACTAAAAGCAATATCCAAAACTCTAACGGAAACACCACGTTAATCCACATATGTTAGAAATATAAAATACGTTGATTTTACTTGTGACGGTTCAGATTAAAAAATTAAAACATTACATACAACATTAATCGGGTACAAATAAGTCATTTTCAACACATACTAGCTGACACGTCCCTCGCATCGGGAAACTGATCCGCAAACCCTATATGTCGCTCTTTGCGAGCTATAACGCGGGATTCGAACCTCGCTCGTCCGCTGAGGCGTATAGAGAGCATAGCCATTGGACTACGCGCAAGTTGGTGCTAATATTTCTTTATCCATCCTTCTATTGTTCCTCTTTTCTGTTTTCGTTTCTTTTTCTTTTTCTGTTTTCTGTTTTCTCTTTTTAGTTTTCTGTTTTTTCTGTCTCACCTCTTTCCATTTTTTTCCTTTTATGTTTTTTACTTTCGCTTATTTTGAAAACAATTCAGTTTCGAAAAATATTTATATTTGAAAATAGTTCTGATTTCTTAAAATGGTTTAGATTTAAAATAAGGTTTCGATTTTCTGAAAATGGTTCCTTTTTTTAAAAATGGTTCCAATTTAAAAATGGTTCTGATTTAAAAATAGTTCGGATTTTCTAAATAGTTCCGATTTTGAAAATGTTTCCTTTTAAAATGGTTCGATTTAAAAATGGTTCCGGTTTTTTTAAATGTTTATGATTTTTTAAAATGTTCCATTTTTTGAAAATGGTTCTTTTTTGAAATGGGTTTGATTTAGAAAATGTGCCGTTTTTAAAAATGGTTCCTTTTTTTTTGAAAATGGTTCCAATTTAAAAAATGGTTCCGATTTTATAAATTGTTATGATTTTTGAAAATGGTTCTTTTTTAAAAATGGTTCGATTTTAAAATGGTTCTGATTTAAAAAAGTGTTTTCGATTTTTAAAAATGTTCTGTTTTTCGAAAATGGTTTTTTTTGAAATGGGTTTGATTTAAAAAATGTTCGATTTTTGAAAATGGTTCCTTTTTTGAATATGGTTCCGATTAAAAAAATGTTCCTTTTTTGAAAATGGTTCCACTTTTCTGAAAATTGTTCGGTTTTAAAAAATTGTTCGGATTTTTGAAAATTATTTTGATTTTTGAAAATGCTTCCGATTTTAAAAATGGTTCTGGTTATTTAAAATGTTCCATTTTTGGAAAATGGTTCTTTTTTAAATGGTTCCGATTTTGAAAATGTTCATTTTTAAAAATGGTTTCGATTTTGAAAATATTATTTTTTTCAAAAAATTCAAACCTATAAATATTAAGAATTGAACGTTGTTCAAATCTAGATAATTTTAAATTTAATCATTTATATCATTAAATATAAAAATAAGGAAAAAAAACAAAAAAAAACATGCAAGTGATATGCTCATATGCTACAAGTGCCGCATGTGCGAATTGCGATAGTTCTATCACGTGGTCAACCAGGGCGTCGTGGTTAGGTTACTTCATTCGTAGTGCGTGGTTGCTGGTCCGAATCTCACCCGATGGAACTGAACCGACCGCAGCTCTTAGTGGGCCGGCCCATGCAGAATGGAATAAGATAGAAAAAGGAGGAGGAAGATGGGCCAAGCAATTTGACCCAAAAAGAGAGAAGAAGGAAAAGATAAAAGAGAGAAGGAAGATGGGCTTGAAGAATTCAGGCCATCCTGCCAGTTATTAAATAAAATGTATTTCTGTTTAGATAACATATAATTGACTTTTGGGAAATGATTCTCTCCGTGCGAAAAATACACAGGAATATTTTGAGTGGGGGATTATCCACTGAAATATAAAACTAAATATTTAATTCAAATTAAATCCGAAATTTTAAAAATATCATATTAAGCATATTAATTTCTTGTAACTGAACAATTTTTTCAGAAAACTTTGTATTTTGTAAATTTTTACATGGGATCGTGTAGAGACGGAAAAGTGACCGTTCGAGATATTAAAATCCAAGAGAAAGTGCGAAGCTCTAAATATGTTTGAGCCCTCAATATAAGAGGTTTCTAATAAAGCCACCATCTTGGGCCACATCATCTAAATTATCGTGTTAGTTGTATCTAAAATTTATGGTTAAGATTTAGAAGAAAAATATTAGTCATTTAGCATGTTTGACATGGCTAATGTTGAGAATACAAGTGTCGGGCATGGACTCCCGTCATTAAGCAATCAGAATTCAACAAGCACTTCCTAACACGTTACACGCATATACAAAGATATCAATTTCTCTGGCCATGTGTAAGAAATAGTTTCATTAAATGTTGAATATAGATCTTGACTTATAGACAATTTGTTTAAAAATACGTCACTTTCTAAAAATTGTGATGTCGAGCATCTCTATTTGTGATTGCTAAGTGATACGGCGTGTCACTGAAATCGACGCCGTGAGAGTTCGTCTGACCTTTTCACGGTACAAGCAGCAGCGGCAACTATTTTTATCGCTGGAAAATTCAGTACTAGTAACTAAGAGCTGTAGCAAGTAGGATTATATCCGATCCTAGTTGAGCTCTCTGGACAGCAAATAACTAGCAGCAGAATAAGCTGCGTGAGATCGCCAACACCAGTAGCAGATTGGTTTACAAGCTAGCAGATGCAAACCGATGGAAACAACACGCACACCCTCGCCGGAAGCACGCGGACGATTCTGACAGAACCAGCAGCAAACTAGAACCAATCGGCTCCAATCTCTACTACAAAAATATGCAGTGTCCTGTCTCCTGCCTCGGTTTCGTCCGTCCTGTCAGTTTTGCACTTTAGCCCCTGAAAATTTGGCATACCAACCCGCAGTCCTCTCTCTCATCCGTAATCAAGCGAAAAAAACAGTTCGTTCATGGTCAACTCCCGACTGAACTCCCACCCCTCCCGTCCTCCCCTGCATCGCATGGATCCCGGCGGCGCCCCGCCTCTCCCCGGCAGAGAGCTTCCACCGCGCGGGAAGAAGGACCTGTACGTACGCCTCTCTGGGAGCCCATCCTCCGATGCGCCACCGCACGGAGCCTTCGCCACCCAGCACCGCCGGCCTCCCGCAGCCCACCCTGCAGCTCGCCGGCCTCCCGCACCCAACCCATCAGCTCGCTCGCCGGCATGGAGACGCTAACCCTCTCCTCGAGCGAACAGATCCCGTCCAGATTGGAATCCAGGGTTCGTCAAGCGCTGCCGCCAAGCCCGGATCTAGACGGTAAGGCCAGCGACGAGAACACGGAAGACGATCTAATCGAGGTACCATGTTGACTACTTCTCCCTCCTCAGTTATGAGAACCTACGCAAGTACCTACCGACATGGCTAATCTCCTTGGAACAGGGAAGACCTGTGTAACTTCCCCACGGGTTGGTTATTGGACAGGCAAATTGGCAAGTCCGTGCCTCTGTGGTCAGATCTCGTGAGCTGAATTTAACTCCTGTAGATTTCCATGTGATTGGTTCGTGTAAGCAACATGCCTTAAGTGATTGTTGCTTTCTTGATTATTGCAGGTTCTTGAAGTGCTTGGAAATTTGGAATATAACGGTACAGGATATGTGTGTGTTATTTCTCTTCTCATTGTGAATTTTTAAGGTGAACTAGCTCAGTCAAATGCTATACATGCTTCTCTTTCACTGGAGATCCGATCATGACTTTTCTCTGTATGTTTTTGCAGAGAAGCACCCGAAGGAGAGAAACAGAAGTCAAGTGAAACAAAATACTGTTGTGAGATTTCTGAACCATAAGCGCATATGCTAAGGGTGAGTACTTGATGACAGTATCATAGATAGAGTGCGGCTTGATGACGTGATTTAGAAACTTGACTTAAAACTGATCAAGGAAGTAATATAAGATATTGTCATATTTGAAATTCCACAATTTGGTTTGAGTGGAGTTGCTATCTGAAAACCAAAATACCCTTGTTTCATTTTCACATGCTTTCTTTAATGATCTGCTTAACGGTGCATGTAACATGCGATGTTTAATCAAATGGGGATGAGGATGCTCTCGGTGAGAGTGATGTGCTGGTGAGTTGCTGGCAGGGTGGGGAAATACTGACCTGTCACACTTTTTATTCAGCATAATCAAATCGGTGTCTTGCTAAAAATGACTTCTGAAGGCAGAGAACCAAAATAGCATAGTACCTCCAGGAGTGCTTCTGTCGCTAAACATGGACTTGACTGGTCAGTGATTTTAAATCATAGGTCTGTTAGTTATCTTCTAACTGATGACACAAGTGTGTACTTTCTTGTACAAACAGTTATCAGGTGTAAGCACGAGATGGGCTTATTATCTTTGAAGTAAGGAGGCTGTTAGCGGAGGCTAATCTGCAGTGAAATTTATTGTTGCTGTCTCGGACACTCGAGCTGCCAGGGATGGTGAGCGGAGAGCACAGCAGTTTGCCTCCCAGGAATCTATCCGCTTAGGCGGAACTAAAGACCAACATGGTAGCCTATCTGCTAAAGCAAGATGAACAACGTATCCTCGCCACTCCAAGCAAGAAGACACCTGAAGCACCAGAAGCATGGGCTGGTCATATGGATGCTGTTTTTTACTCTCAGTTTGTATTATCAAGAGTCAAGAGTTATTTGCAACAGCACAGGGAGGTGCATTCTGTAGGATACAGTTCATAGCTAGAAATTTCTAAAGAGTATTTTTGGTTTACTGACATATTTGGGTTTTCAGTTGTTTTCATATGATGCGAAATTGCTCTGAACCAAATTTTTTATGCGTGTTCTTTGTTCTATCTTTTTTCAAAGAACTAAAGTTAGCTCATGGAAAAAGTGAGTTTCAGCCTTGGCCTTCTTTGGTAAAAAAGATTACCCTGCTTTCTTTTATCATCACTCTTGGAAAATTTCTTTAGCTTCAGAAACTGAATATGTCAGCAGGAAGCTTGGCAGGATAATAGAAATGTTCTTTGAGAGCTCAAATTTTGGATGGGTATGGTGTATTCTCAATTGTGCTTATTAGTAACAAGAGGAGTCTGAGAGGATCTCCAATTATATCGACACGTTGCTCTTTCAGATCCAAAGGGAAAACGCTTCCATGTCTGAACCAATTAGTTTGCGTATTGAAGTTGCCACTGTTCTTCCCGAGAAAACATCATTTTCTTTTGAGTCCGACCTGATGCCTTGGTCTAGGTTTTTTAAGGTGTTCTTGACTTACTTATTTCTTTATATTCGTGTGCTTTGCATTTGATTTGTACAAGTATACTAAGCAGGTTGGTTTGAACACTATTGTTTTGATTGCGTCTTCTCTTCAGTCATTCAAGTGGCAATGGTCTTCTCATAAAATGTGGAAAAAAGCGATGGGATCAAACACAACATTACATAAGGTACATCTTGTGCTATGTTGCAGCTTTTCTATTATTAGAATGCTTACTTTAATTAACAGCAACAGCAACCTGGGCATCCACGATTCCTACGTGAAGTAGCAGATAAGGCCCAAAATTTGCAGGATCTAATAAGGTTTCTCTAGAACATAAAAACTCTAAAGCATGTGGTCAATTTTGAATCCTGGAGTAACAAGGCTTGAAGGTCGTTGTGTCCATGACGTTTGGCTGGCCGGAGGCGTCAAGTCGTCAACAGCTCCTTTTATGTCAAAGCTTGTGTAAATATGCAACCCATAAATTTTGTGACGAAAAACTGAAAGCCATGTAGCTTTTACATATAGTATACTGCAACGGGTGAACTAACATAATGGTTTTTACTAAATCTGAAACTTCAGACTTCCCACTCTAAATTGCAAATGATCATTTTATTCTAAGATATTCTAGAGTTCTCTATGAAAAAACATGGACCACATGAATTCCAGTCAGTACATGTATGTGAACTTTGTCATCTTTTCCGAGCTCGGGTTATGTACTTCTGTCATTATGTGTAGCACATAACATCATACTAATGAGTCTGATGTGTTTTATTGTAGGCTATAGCGGGAGAAAATACCTTGAAGCGCATACCCGTAGCAACGCACGGGCATTCAACTAGTTTAATCGCCAAAGACACGAACCCTCGATGGGATCCTCAACTCAAACACCAGGTTGGCCGCCGCACAAACATGGCGATTTTCTATATATTTCTCAACTCGAAAATAACTTGTCTAGGGTTACATGAGGAGCAGCCTCTTTATTTATAGTGCACGCAGGCACGTACCAGGCTAAGCCGGACTTCTATCCTCCTAAACATGACCTGACCGACATGGACTCAAACACAATCGAAAATAAACAAGCGACAATTTGGAATACTTAATAGGAAAAGGAAACTGGTGTGGCTGTCTATTTGTCAGCTACAATTAGCAGAACGTCCTGGTACTAGGGAAATCAGCTAGCTAGCTCGATCCTTCCCCGCAAAAAAAAAAAAAGCTAGCTCGATCCTTTACTGATTCATTTTTTTTAATTGGCTCGATCCAATCTGCTTTGCTCCATTGTTTGCATGGTGTTCTGAACGTAGACCTAACTTCATCTGCTGGTGTGATCTGAGCTGGAATTAAACCAATCATCACTTGAGTTTTGGCTGGCACGTGTATCTCCAGACGTTTACGCTTAGCTGGTATTGTATACTTTGGTACCTCTTTGGATGAAATCACCTGTCTACTAGCAGGAACAACAAGTGGTGCCGTATCACTAAGTTATAATAAAAATGTATTTCTGTTTAGATAACATATTATTGAGTTTTGGGAAATGATTTTCTCCGTGGGGAAAATACACAGGAATATTTTTGAGTGGGGGCTTCTCCACTAAAATATAAAACCAAATATTTAATTCAAATGAAATCCAAAAATTTAGAAAATATAATATTAATCTTATTAATTTCTTGTAACAGAACAATGTTCTCGGAAAGCTTTGTATTTTGTAAAAGTTCACACGGAATTGTGTAGAGAAGGAAAAGTGACCATTCGAGATATTAAAATCCAAGAGGAAGAGCGAAGCTCTAAATATGTCTGAGCCCTCAATATACATGGTTCCTAATACAACCACAATGTTGGGCCACATCTTCTAATTATCGTGTTAGTTGTATCTAAAATTTATTGTTAAGATTTAACTGAAAAATATTAGTCACGTAGTTTGTTTAACACGGCTAATGTTGAGAATACAAGTGTCGGGCATGGACTCCCTTCATTAAACAATCAGAATACAACAAGCACTTCCTAACACATCACGCACATATACAAAGCTATCCATTTCTCTGACCATGTGTAAGAAATAGTTTGACTGAATGTTGAATATAGATCTTGACTCATAGACACTTGGTTCCAAAATACATCACTTTCTAAAAATTTCGATGTCGAGCATCTCTATTTGTGATTGCTAATTCATAATAAATTATTTAGAATTATCGTTTGTTCAATAAAAAGATGCATTATATCCGTCATGAAAAATACTTTACAAAAATATCCAAGCTATTTATGCATATATTTGAAACTTCAAAATCTAAATGTTATCTATTTTGAGACGATGATGTGTTTTCTTTTGCAATTTTGCCATCGGAAGTAAGTTCGTGAAGAGGGTAAGATTTTTTTTACGAGGGTAATATCAGAAGGTCTAAATTTCATGTAGTCGCACACCTCCAATTTTGTTATATTTAATCTTTTAGTCCTATTTATCCAAAACATTCCAGATATACTATCTCCGGTGAAGTTTTTAATTGGTTTACCCAATCTTTAAAATAAAATTAATGTTGATATTGTAGGGTCATTGTACCTATAAGGCCATCTAGTAACATGATTAGACATCTAAAAATGGATTCAAATTCTCTGTCTATGACAGGGACCGACGACTGTGAAATCTATATTTTCAAATAGTCAATCTAACTAGGTGGGTCTCCGTAAATTTTTTGGTTGGTTTGAGAAAAAAAAATCTCACTATTGGGTCAACAACAATCTCGGTTTGGGTTTAAGTAAACCAGTGAGAAGTAATTTAAACGAGCAAATGTTCAGACAAAAAAACTTAGGGAGAAAGAAACAATTAAAATAGTTTATAGAAAAAATGGATGTCAATTATGTCCAAATTAAGGCCTTTTTAGCACACTTTATGTTTTATGGGATCTGATTGTCCTCTCCATTTTTTGTCCCAAGTCTCACCCGCCCTAATGGGTAAAGGTAGGGTTGATCGTATGCCATATTAAACATGGCTTGGCAAGTCATACCCAAGAATAACCCATTAGTAAGACCTCATCGAGAAAATAGAGGAATATGAGATAAAGAGGCTGAAATAAAATAGACCAGATGATAAAGAGAGAGAAGAAACCCTGCTATTAAGTTCATTAAAAATTAAGGCTAATAACATTGATTCGTTCACTTTAATTTGATATACGCACCCATAGATAAATAGGAAAAAATACCAAAACATATTATTAGTACAAAATTTACGTGTGTTCACAAACTTCATTTTTGTTACATTATATTTATTTTAACACAAGGTCCATAATACCTGCAACATAGGACCAACATAATATTTTCATTTGAAAATACTGAAACTCTTTTTCATTAATAATAAAAATTCAAAGATCATGTTTTTATTATGAGTTGGTTAAGCTTGAAACAGAAGGCCAAAATTGATCTAGCCCGCATGCACACCTCATCTCCGTCTGTATAAATAAGATATCGATAAAAAGTGTTAATATAATAAGTTTTTTTACAATACATTTCATAAGTCTTTAACCTCATTTATTTGCAATAAAACCATTCATAAAATAAACATGAGAAAGGAATATCTTCATAGCACCAAATTATATAACTGAAATTTCAAAAAACTACAAGCGGTGACTCTTTAATCTTATTTCGTTGCAATATAACCATTGGCACAGTAAAAATATAAAGTTCACGCCTTCGAGAAAGCATCCATGTATGAATGGTGCGTGTTTTGTAACAAATAAGGTAAATACGAGAAAATAATATCTTCATAACACGAAATAATATAACCAACACTTACGACAAACTACAAGTTGTGCCGTCGCGTTTGCGAGGGCCCCTATGCTAGTTTCTAAAATAACAAAAATCTTAATTAATACTCCATAAACAGCTTAAGTCAAGTTTCGAGAAATATCCAAGCCGGAGACCACGGGCCATCACATTCGGCAAGCGCAGATGCGGCCGATTTCTCCAACGGAAATGGTGCCACTGTACGGTCTCTCATGTTGTACACACCGGAGTCGAGAAAGGAATCCTCACGATCCCTCTTGAGGGGCCTCTCGGTGTATATGGTGCTATCGTCGCTAACAAAGTACTCCCTCCGTTCCAAAATAGATGATTTTCATTTGTCTACATACGGATGTATGTAGACATTTTTTAGTGTGTACATACATCCATGTGTGGATATATGGAAGTCAAATAATTTGGAACGGAGGGAGTAGATGCAATCTTGTCGAACTCTAGTGCTACTACCACTTTGGTCGCCGGCAGAGGCACAGATCGACTCGGAGCAGCCTTGGCTGACAAATAGCGCACGCCCCATCAACGTATCAACCTCCCTCCACCGTCCAAGCCCGCCGCTGAGGTCCACCGCTTCGAAGACGTCGAACTGGTAAGTCCGACTCTCTATCCCATTCTCTGTTGGCAGTATCGGCGGTATATTTATCCTTCGTTTCACCCACAGTAGCTGGTCGCCGGACACCACAAGGTAGTCCCGTTGATAGTACTTGTCAGTGGCGAAAGGATCGTGCCATCTTTGGGTGTAAACGTGGCCAACCCTCGGGATTTTGCGTATACAGCACACCGATGTGATGTGCTGATCGCCGGCTTCCAGGACATGTAGCTCCTTGTTGTCTGCGAGGACGTACAACTTTCCTTTGAAGAGTGCAATGTCGACAGCGGAATTTGGGATGCATGCAGGATCAGGTGGTGGCGTCCACTCCATCGTCCCCGTCGAGCACGCCATGCTGGCCTCGTGGCCGCCGCGAGTAGAGACGAAGACCGAGTAGCTGAGAACGCCGACGAGGTGATCGGACACCACCACCTTGCGGATGATAGATGCGTCGTACTTGTCGTGTGGCCCGGGGAGAGGCGAGCTAGTCGCCGCGGAGGAAGGGCTCATCAGGGAGCGACTGCCGTCGCCGTGGACGAGAAAGAGCGCGCCGCCGGTGGAGAGCCGATTGGAGACGTCTTCGGGGACGGGCAAGCGGTAGACGGCGGCATCGGGGAAGCTCAGGAAGGTGCCGTCTGGGAGGGCGAGCCAGGGGAGCAGCGGCGCATGAAGCCGCTCGCTGCAGCGCCACGCGCGGCAGACCGTGCGTAGGCGGACGCGGTCGGCGTGGGATTGTAGGCGCTGGAGTACTAGGCCCAGCATCTCAGGCTGGAGATCCGACCATGGGCGGAGGCGGCGGGAAGAGCCAGACGCGGTAGCCATGGTGCGTGTTAGGGCTGGATAGGTCTCTGGCTGCAAGCCTGTAACCGATAGGTTCTTTGTAAGGGGCAACCTAACAGAGTCCTTCTCGGATAAAAAAAAAAAAACAGAGTCCTTCTCGGATTGAAAGAAAATCTTGGTTCCCGGTAAATCTCGTTTCGTCCTCAGTTTTCTTGCCTTTTCTTACACAAGATTGCATCTCGATGGGTAGCAGATGCTGCAGACGAGAAGAATAATACGGAGTACTACGCTATGAGCAAAACTAGGTACACTGCACATGGTGATCAGGATTCAGTGGCTAGTAAGTTTGTTCCAATAATACATAACATAGCCATTCGTGTTAAATGTTTAAGTTAACACATAATAAAAGACTCTGCGGATCGGAATACATCATAGTACGATCACTACGGGAAGCAGCGGCTATGCCGACGGCTTTTCGCCGTCGGCACAGGTCCTGATGCCGTCGGCACACCCCTATGCCGACGGCAGCCGTCGGCACAGGGTCGTCGGCGTAGGTGCCCGTAGGCACAGGTCATCTGGCCGTCGGCATAGGTTAAAGCTGTTGGCATAGGCTGCACCGACGGCCAAAAAGGGACCGTCGGCGTAGGTAACGTGGGGCCCACGGCGGCCGACCGTGCTGGCAGCACCTGTGCCGACGGCTTTGCCGTCGGTATAGGTTGGACACGCGTAGTAAAAAAATATCCCCGCCGTCCCTCGCTGGGGACAGGCTGGGGCGGCCGCGACTGGGGTGGAGCGTGGCGAGGACGGCGTCATGGGCTGGGGCGGCCGCGACGGCACGAAACCCTGCAGCACGGACGGAGCAGGTGCAGGGGGCGGTCGAGGGCGTCGCCGTCGTCGCTGTTGATGCGCCAGCCCTGCCTCGCGAAGTCGCGCATCCGCTCCTTCTCCTCCGGCGTGAACTGGGGCAGTCGCCGCCGTCGAAGAAGCCGTGTAGGAGGGCTTGCGACTTGGCCGCTGCTGCTACCGCTTGGAGTGCCAGGACGGAGAGCTTGGCAAAGATCCGTGGAGGCCGAGGCGAGCATGGAGGGACGGTGGCGGCCTCAGCCTGGAGCGCGGCGAGCGCGCGCGCGGAGGCGGCAGACGAGGCGCTGAGGTCGTCCCGCATGCGACCTGCGCGAACGGTGGCGAAGAACGCGTCGAACGCACCAGCCCAGCCACGCGCCTCCTGCGCCTTCCCTTCCTGCCTCCGTCGCTCGCAGGAGGCAAGGGCCGTCGCGCACGGCGACGTCCGAGGAGGGCCGGCGATGCCCGGCGCACCACCTCTTCTCCACCGCGGCCTGAGGCCGTCGCGGCCGGCGATGTCTGAGGCGCATCCGTGCGTGTGTCCGTGGGGCTGGGATTGGATGGGGATAAGGTTTGGTTTTTGTTTTTATATTGATTATTGAGATGGGATAAGATTTGGATGGATCTGGTGGGTTCTCCGGGCCGTGCGTGTGTGGTGTGTTTGTTTGGTTGTTGGAGGATGGTTGGATGTGGCCAGACGGTTGTGATCGGGCTGCCATGTCAGCGATCCATGAGTTGTTATCCCATTGGTCCAGAAGATGTTATTGGTATTTTCTTTTCTTTTGATTATGTAGCAGTGACTATTGCATATAATATTTATATTTGGGTATAATACATTAAATATGGACTACTTTGCGTGGAAATTGTATTGGTGCCATTTTATACCATGTTTTTTGTACAAACTTCACGAAATAAGTCGTTTATGGAACTTAGAAAATGAAAAATGATATTTATAAAAATAATTTGAACAAACTCAGTTCTGCAACATTGTTTGCCATACCAAGACACACCTATGTGTCAAATATGGGCATATTATCACAAACTATGCCACGGGAATGGTCATACATAGGTCATTTGAGTCGAAACTTATACATGTTTGTAGAAGGTTGATCATTTTGTGAAGAACTTTTTTGGGAACTTTGCCAAAACTCATGTTTATCATTTCTCCTAGCAACTAGTACACATAAAAAGAGTCCATGCCAAAGGATTTCATTTTTTGAGTATTTTTTCACTTTTTTTTATTTTGGTGAAAAAACGGTCAAAATGGTCGTCGTGCCTATTCATCCGAAGGGGTCGCATTTTTCAAAACTATCGATAGTTCTGTGATATAACATCTACTGGTGTATATTAAAATGATTTTTGTAAAAAATTTAGAGCAAACTATCACACACTTGTAGTTCAAATTTGAATTACTTTCGGAAAATAGGCATAAAGTCATTTAAATAGGCGAAATTAGGTAGAAACCGAGAAAATTCTTAATATTGCTGGATTATCGATAAAATATGGCCTACTTTGTGTGAAAGTTGGATGGGTGCCATTTTGCACCATATTTTTTGTACTTGCTTCACAAATAATGTCATTTTTGACAATTAAAAAAATGAAAAATGATATTTATAAACATAATTTGAAAAACTCTGTTCTGCAACATTGTTTGTCATTACAAGACACACCTATGTGTCAAATATAGGCACATTATCACAAACTATGGCACAGAGATGGTCATATCTAGGCCATTCATTCCTGGACTCCATTGCTCGGTCCTAGGTCCCTCTTTGATGGCCCATTTGTGCTCTTGAGCTCGCTATTGACTGGCTCTGAACCTGCTGCTTCTCTGTCTGTTGTGGCCTCCCATGGTGAAACTGTCCTGGCTGGTACTGATCAGTTGGCTGCTCGCTCGGTTACTCTGATGAGTGATAACACTGCAGGGCACACCTCTGTGATTGTAGAGGATTTCTCAGCTGTTCTGGACCATATGATGACTCTTATTCCTTCTGGTAGTGCAAGCTTTTCGACTGAATCTGTGGTTCCCTCTGGACCTGTTGCTGCTTCCCTGGAGATTCATGCTGCTTCTAGCTCTACCTTGGCTGCTCCTGTCTCTGCTCCACGTCCTCGTGGCAGGCCGCGCAAGACTGATCCTCCGGCTACTGATGAATTTGCTCGTCGCTCCACCAGAACCAACAGCAAGGGGTTCAAGCATGATTCCATCCCCTACACCACTCGTCGCAAGCCCCAGGCGTCCAAGGCCACACCACCTCTAGTGCTGCAGGTTTCGGAGCTGCAGCGTATCGGAATTGAGGACTGCCACATTGCCCCTGAGGAGCTGTCAGAGGAGCAGCTCCAGAGTTGCTTAGGAAAGGGTTACGTATCTGGAGCACTAGCATTTCAGTCCTAACACAGATCATTGATAAGTGCAATGCCACTATTTTGTGGCTTGATGATATTGAGGAGTTGAGGTCGCTGCACATTACAGAGTGGAATTTCCGGAACATTGTTAAACGGAAGCTACAACATCTATTAGCCTGCAAGCAGGAATACTGGAAAAAAAGCTGCATGGCCCGCTGGGCAAAATTCGGAAGTGAGAACACAAAGTTTTTTCACTCAATGGCAACGATTAGATACAGAAAAAAATTCATTTCTTCGCTGACTCGGGAGGATGGGTCGGTTGCCACTGACCACCATTAGAAAGAGGCAATTCTTTGGAACTCTTTCAAGGGCAGATTAGGAGTTTCCAACCCCATTGATACTGGCTTTGATTTCTCAGCGTTCATCCAGCCATCGGTCAACTTGGACGAAATGTCTATTCCATTTTCACAAGCGGAAATGGATAAAGTAATTGCTGAGATGCCCTGTGACAAGGCTCCGGGCCCTGACGGCTTCTCAGGCTTGTTTCTAAAAACCTGTTGGCCAATAATTCGGCATGATTTCTATAGACTCTGCGACGATTTCTAGCATCTTCGTGTGAACCTCCAGAGTATAAATGATGCTTTCATCACGCTTGTCCCCAAAGTGGCCTCTCCATCTAGTCCAAATGATTTTAGACCCATTTCCCTCCTCAACTCAAGTCTGAAATTTCTGACGAAACTGTTAGCCAATCGCCTGCAGCAGAAAATTCTGAGCCTTGTACACGTCAACCAATATGGCTTTCTTAAAACAAGAACTATACAGGACTGTGTTGCGTGGGCATATGAGTACATTCATCAATGCAAGCAGGCGAAAAAGGAAGTGGTTATTCTCAAATTGGATTTTGCTAAAGCATTTGACACCATCGAACATAAGGCCATTTTGGAGATCCTTCGCTGCTGGCATTTTGACGCGAGATGGTTAGAATGGGTTCGTTTGATCTTTTCATCTGGTACTTCATCGGTTTTACTCAATGGGATTGCTAGGAAGAAATTCCAATGCAAGCATGGTGTCCATCAAGGGGACCCCTTTTCCCCGGTTCTCTTTGTTGCGGGTGCTGATCTGCTTCAGGCCATGGTCAACCATCTAGCTTCTACCGGCGTGCTCACCCCCTCTGCCGATCCCACATTCAGACTTCCCAATTGCACAGTATGCTGATGACACTCTGCTTATCCTCCAAGCTTGCCCAATACAGCTTCTTGCCCTCAAAGAGTTACTCTCCACTTTCTCGGCTGCCACCGGTCTGCGAGTGAATTATGCTAAGTCATGTCTCATGCCTGTTAATATTGACGCTAATCGTCTCTCCCTTCTAGCTGGTATTTTTGGCTGTGCTGTTGGCCAATTACCCTTCACGTATCTTGGGTTACCGCTTGGTTCCTCTAGACCAACGGTGCAGGACCTTTCCCCCATTGTTGATCATGTGGAGAGGCGCCTCAACGCCAGTGCTCGTTTCCTGGATTATGGTGGCAGACTAACTTTTGTGAACTCGATCCTCTCCAGCTTGCCAATTCATTTTCTGTGCTCCCTCAAAGTGCACAAATCAATTCTTAAAGTGTATGATCGTGCTAGACGGCATTGTATGTGGGCTAAGGAGGAGGACTCAACTTCTGTTAATTCCCTTGCTGCCTGGAACATGGTCTGCCGGCCTAAGAAATTTGGTGGGCTTGGCATTCTGAACTTAGAGCTCCAGAATAATGCGTTGCTTCTCAAGCAGCTTCACAAATTTTTCAGCAAGGTGGATCTGCACTGGGTCAAATTGGTTTGGTCGCTTTACGACCCAGACACACCCCCTCAAGCTCAAACTCCGCGTGGCTCTTTTTGGTGGAAATATGTATTTAAGCTTGTAGACACCTATCGAAGTATTACCAACTCTCAGGTGGGCAATGGTCGATCCACTCTCTTCTGGAAAGACTTTTGGTGTGGAGGTGAGCTGCTGTGTGACAAGTTCCCACGCCTCTTCTCCTTTGCTCTCAATGAGGACACCTCGGTGGAAGAAATGGGTAGCTCCTCGAACCTGCTCCCCTTCTTTGCTCTACCATTGTCTGTTCAAGCTTTTGAAGAGTTGGGGCAGGTCTCTGATATCCTGGCAGCACACAATCTAGTCCCTGACACTGTTGATGCTAGAGTGTTCCCTTGGGGGAGCCAAAATTATACATCTGCAAAGTACTACCAATTCATTTTCTCTGCCCTGCCTCAAGACCGTGCTGTACAAGCTATATGGAAATCGAAGTGTCTACCTAAGCTCAGAGTTTTTGCTTGGCTCCTCATGCGTGATCGCCTGAACACCAAAGACCTCATGCAGAGAAAAAACTGGCATATCGAGGGGGGATCCTCATGTGTGCTATGCAATTCTGGCGTTCTTGAATCAAGAGATCATCTCTTCTTTGACTGCCTATTCGCCACTTCTTGCTGGGATTTTATTGGGGTGTTCTGGGCTAGCTCACTCGACATTTCGCCATCGTTTGCTCATGCTAACACCAGTTTTATGGGGCCTTGCTTCATGGAAGTAGCTGTCTGTTCCCTTTGGAATATTTGGAAGTCTAGGAACGGTCTCATCTTCAAAAACCAGCAGCCTTCTCTTGCCAGATGGAAGGTCTTGTTCCAAAGTGATCTGCTGCTTCATCAATACAGGGTCTCTGCACCCCTAGTTCAGCCGCTTCTAGATTGGAAACTCTGTAGCTCCTTCTGTTTTTCCCCCCTGAATTTTTGGCCGAGTGCTGGGACGTCTTGTCTGGTTTTTTCACATTCTTTCCATTTAATATAAAATTTACCGTAGGGGTTTCCCCTACGGTCTCTCGGTCAAAAAAAATTTATACATGTTTATAGATGATTGACCTTTTTGTGAAGAAGTTATTTGGAAATTTTGTCAAAACTCAGGTTTATCATTTTTTCTAGCAACTAGTACACATAAAAGGAGTCCATGCCAAAGGATTTCTTTTTTTGAGTATTTTTTCACTTTCTTTTATTTTGTTGAAAAACAGTCAAAATGGCCACCGTGCCTATTCATCCAAAGGTGTAGCATTTTTCAAAAATATCGATGGTTTTGTGATATAACCACTACTGGTGTATCTTAAAATGATTTTTGTAAAAAAATTAGAGCAAACTATTATACACTTGCAGTTCAAATTTGAATTACTTTCGGAAAATAGGCATAAAGTCATTTAAATAGGCGAAATTAGGTAGAAACCGAGAAAATTCCTAATATTGCTGGATTATCGATAAAATATGGCCTACTTTGTGTGAAAGTTGGATGGGTGCCATTTTGCACGATATTTGTTGTACTTGCTTCACAAATAATGTCATTTTTGACAATTAAAAAAATGAAAAATGATATTTATAAACATAATTTGAAAAAACTATGTTCTGCAACATTGTTTTCCATTACAAGACACACCTATGTGTCAAATATGGGCACATTATCACAAACTATGGCACGGGAATGATCATATCTAAGTCATTTGAATCGAAACTTATACATGTTTATAGATGATTGACCTTTTTGTGAAGAAGTTTTTTGAAAATTTTATCAAAAATCAGGTTTATCATTTTTTCTAGCAACTAGCACACGTAAAAGGAGTCCATGCCAAAGGATTTCTTTTTTGAGTATTTTTTCACTTTCTTTTATTTTGTTGAAAAACGGTCAAAATGGCCGCCGTGCCTATTCATCCAAAGGTGTAGCATTTTTCAAAACTATCGATGGTTTTGTGATATAACAACTACCGGTGTATTTTAAAATGATTTTTGTAAAAAATTTAGAGCAAACTATTACACACTTGTAGTTCAAATTTGAATTACTTTCGGAAAATAGGCATAAAGTCATTTAAATAGGCGAAATTAGGTAGAAACCGAGAAAATTCCTAATATTGCTGGATTATCGATAAAATATGGCCTACTTTGTGTGAAAGTTGGATGGGTGCCATTTTGCACCATATTTGTTGTACTTGCTTCACAAATAATGTCATTTTTGACAATTAAAAAATGAAAAATGATATTTATGAACATAATTTGAAAAAATTCTGTTCTGCAACATTGTTTGTCATTACAAGACACACCTATGTGTTAAATATGGGCACATTATCACAAATTATGCCACGGGAATGATCATATCTAGGGTAAAAATGACTTTTTTATAAAGCAAGTACCAAAAATATGTTGCAAAAAGTCATATACATGATGATAAAGATGATATGGATGTCATATTTAGATTTCTCTCATTTTTCTAATCGATTTAGACATTTTATTTGTTAAATTTCGATTTACGGATTTAAGGATATGAATTATTTCATATTAAATGAAAAACAGAAAAAAACATAGCTATGCCGTCGGCATAGCCCTGTATACCTAAGCTGACGGCAGCCCTTGTATGCCGACGGCTTTTCTATGTCGACAGCTAATTTGCTGTGAAGCCCAACTGGACCCCTATGCCGACGGCCCCGACAAAAAAGCCGTCGCCATAGTGGGTGGCCGTCGGCATAGTCCTGTATTCCTGTAGTGGATCATCCACAATCCTTTCGCAAAATAATAAAAAAAGATCACCCGCATCAACTTGAAAATGTAGATCCATAGGATAAGAGATAATCACATCCAGGCGGGGCTGATCACAAGGCTCTAGCAGACATATGTTAGGATTACATAATAGAATCTCCAAAACAACTGAACATAACATGCTGCGTTGATCATGCGGTTCCGGGAGGGAAGAACCATGTCGAACACCAACGCTGCCAACGCCCAATGTGCCGGAGCGGTAGCAATGTTACTGTTGCGGTCTGTGACACTAATGGCGTGATCATCCCATTCCTCACGTTGAATATACCAGAGTTGTGAAGAGGATCTGAAGAATAACATGGACGGTCATACACCAAGTAGATACAATCGCCTTAGTATGTACTGCATTCTCTAGCTAGCAGGCAGTTACTTGGAGCCATGTTTGCCGAGAAAGATCGCATAACCACCCAACTCACTTACCCTCCTCCATCGGCGAGGGTTGGCATGCAAGTCTGCCTCAATGACATCAAATTGTTCAGTCCGACGGTCAAAGCCGTGCATAAATCGCCTCACCATCAACAGTCTACCACCACATTTTAGATAATTCTTGATGGTATACTGTGTATGTGTGGTAACCGTTCAGACAATACACATTCATCGCCCAAAGTGTCAATTATGCATTTGATGCTTGGGTTAGCAAGGTCTTTGTCCAACTCAAAGATGAAAAGCTTGCTAGACCAGCAAAGAGCGTACATCTTTCCTTCAAAGAATGCAACATCCAGTAGGTGCAGTAGTGGCTTTTTTTTTGGACTAAGGGACCTTGTCCCCAACTTCATTAAGGAAGCATCGGACATTACATCGTTTTACATCGTTTTCCATAAGATTGCAATTCTTATCAGCAACTCCAGACGCAGCTGGCAAACTAATAAGAAGTACAACCCTTATTCAACATCAAACAAGTTCAGATGTGGCTCGAAACAAAGGAAACAACAGGAAATGTAATTGAAACTACATCTAGCCAATCTCCCAGGCACAGCACCAACGCCCAGGTGCAATCGTTACAGATGAAGCTCAACCACTGTCTAGCCTTCGACATAGCGGCGCCCACCCGTTTGTTCTGTTGAAGATCTCTCGCATCACCAGCTTCACTTGATCAATTCCGCGACGAAGAGACCTTCCCACCTTTGGCTTCTGCAAGTCAGCCCAATCATCAACCAACTGACATATATGAAAAATAATTCCACAAGGATCATTTGGCATGATATGGTCAAAGCATGCACGATTTCTGGTTTTCCAAAGAACCCAGAATGTAGCAGCTAAGAAAACTTTAACAGCAACTTTCTCACATCCCTCAAACTTATTTACCCAATCACCCAATCATCCACTGAAGTGGGTTGCGCATCACTGTATGAAGCACATTGAATTACACCCCAAATAAATCTTGCAAAGGGACAAGTCAGAAATAAGTGGTTTATGCTTTCATCAGAAGCACAAAACATACACTGACTACTCCCTTCCCACCCCCTTTTCCTCAAGTTATCTTTAGTCAAAGTCCTCTTCCACATAACCAGCCACAAGAATTTTTTATTTTCATCGGACTTTCATTTTCCAAGGTGTTTAAAATTTTTGAGGTCGTTTGGTCTGCAAGGCGTTGTATAAAGATTTAACAGTAAAACCTTTATTGCCTAGCTTCCAAAAGACCTTGTCTTTGCCATCTTTCAATTCAACCTTCAAAATCACATCCAGTAATTTGCTCCAAGCAATAGCAAGATCCCCCCAAAGGCATCTTCTAAACGCCAAACATGCTCCCTAGATTTAACTACCCTATCATCTTAATATTTTTATTAAGCGACAGGTCGTATAATCTAGGGAAAGTAAACATCAGAGCCTGGCCATTATACCATTCATCCTCCCAGAATCTTGTCGTTTCCCCTGAGTTAATAGTTCTCCCACAAAAATTATAAAAAAAGTGTTTGATCTTCATAAGACCAGACCAAAACTGCGACTGCCCTTTTTTCTCTTCCAGCTGTGCCAAAGTATCTTTTTTAAGGTATTTTTTCCTTAACAGATCTTGCCACTCGCCATCCTCATTTTCTAATTTCCACAGCCATTTACTCAATAAGCTAATATTCATTAGCTCAAGATTTAGTACCCCTAACCCTCCTAAATCCTTAGGAGAGCAAACCATATCCCAGTTCATCAAATGATACTTTCTAATCCCTTGTTCTTCCTGCCATAAAAGCCTACTCCTGTAACCATCAAACTTTTTCCTTGGTCCTACTGGAATGACGTAAAAAGAGAGCATGTAAAAAGGTACTGTGAGACAAGAGTTCACTATTGTGGTTCTAGAACCAATATCAAGAATTTTCCCTTGCCAACAACCAAGTCTTTTTTCCATTTTCCTTCAGCTGGCCCCCAATGTTTATTTAAAGACGTTTCTTATCAATTGGCCGACCAAGATATCGCAAAGGAAGAGTACCCGATCTACAAGTAAAGATCTCCTCATAAATGTGAATGTTTTCCACACAGGAGCCCAACCCGTAACCTCACTCTTATGAAAATTAATTTTAAACCCGACATTTGTCAAAAAGACACAACAAAATTTAAGATTCCTTGCATTTTCAGCACCTTCCTGCAGCATGAATATGGTATCATCTGCATATTGCAGGATAGCATATCCATGCTGCCTCAAGTGCGAACACAGCCCAGTAATTAAACCTTCCTCTTGCGCATTTTTAATCATTACATTTAGAGAGTCGACAGTGAAATTAAACAGAATGGGAGACAGGGGATCCCCCTGTCTCACACCTCTGTAGGTACTAAGAAACTCCCTAACTGATCATTCATCTTAATGTTAACTTTACCACTGTAATAATGCTAAAAATAAGGTCATTCCAGGCATCTGAAAAACCTTTTTTAAGCATAACATTATAAAGAAAAGCCCAATTCACATTGTCATACGCCTTCTCGAAATCCACTTTAAAAAGAACTCCAGACATTTTTTTCGCTTTCACCTCATGAAGAATTTCATGAAGCATAACCACACCTTCCATAATAAACCTATTTTTCATAAAAGCTGTTTGGGTTCTGTCAATCAGGATGTCTGCTACAGACGCCAAACGATTATTCAAGCCCTTAGTGATTATTTTCAAACTTTGGTTCATAAGGCAGATAGGTCTGAACTTTTGAATAACCATCGCATCTTCACACTTAGGCAGAAGAGTAATGGTTCCAAAATTCAATTTCCCTATCTCCAACCTCCCATTCACAAAATCATCAAAAGTTTCTTCAATGGGTTTTTAACAAGATCCCAAAAGAACTGATAGAATTCCCCAGGAATCCATCAGGGCCTGGACTCTTATTCCTCGCCATTGAAAACACAATTTCTTTAATCTCTTCCATCGAAAATTCTTTTGTAAGCTCTAAATTTTCCTCATGACCGATTTTTTGGGGAACTCGAAATCAATGGACACTAGCTCTATCAGACGGGCCAAATATTTTTTTTAAAAATTAGTGGCATGTTCCAATAAGTTCAAGTCTCCTTCAATGATATCCTCCCCTTGTAACTGAGAAATTTTAGTTTTTCTTTTCCTCCCACTTGCTTTGTTCATGAAGTATTTGTACAAGTTTGACCCATTTTCAAATCCACACTTTTAGCCCGTTGATACCATTTAATATTATCTTCCTTTATCAAAACGTTTAATTTTCTGTGCTGTGCAGATAGGTATGTTTCCCTATCAACTGCAGAAATGCCAAATAACTCACTTCTTCTATCTAAATCATCTAAAATTTCAGTCAATCTTTTCTTTTCTTTCCGTATTCCCCGTCGATATTTCTACTCCATCCTTTCAACACTCTTCTAGACTCCGCCATTCTCCAATTCCATTCATCAATAGATTTTCTGTTCCCAGCCGGCGCCTCCCAAATTTTACAGATCACGTCCCAAATACTGTCCTTAATCAACCAACTAAGCTCGAATCTAAAATGACACCCCTTTGCTTCCATCCCCAGCATCAAGCAAAAGAGGTGTATGATCAGATACATCTCTTGCCAGCGCAGTGACGTTAGCTAACGGGTAATGATCCATCCACTCTACTGTCACAAGAAACCTATCAAGTTTCTCAAAAGTAGGATGTGGCGCTTGATTATTACTCCAAGTAAACTTCCTATTACTAATGTTAAGATCCAGTAGATTATTATTTTCAATAATTATATTGAAAATAATACTCCACCTCCCCACTGGTCCATCCTTATTTTTCTCACCCTCATTTCTTATGATGTTATAATCCCCACCAAAAATAGTGGGATGTTTAACATATTTATCAAATGAGCAAATTCCCTCAAAAATCCTCTTTACCTTCTTGTTGAGCAGGACCATAAATTGTCACAAAATTCATAAAAAAGAATCATTTTATTCTCTACAAGAATTCTGACAAAATGTAGCCCTTCTTCAACTTCCTTAACTACGAATTTATCAAGTTTCATTCCCACCAAAATTCCACCCGACCTACCGTTCGACGGTTTCACATGCCAATAGAAATCCTGCCTGGATCCAATCTGATCTAGCCAAGTTCTCTAAAAGCTTCTAACTGCGTTTCTTGGATTCCAATGAAATCCATACCATGATCACACATCATTTCTCTCGTGTATTTCCTCCTGTCAGACGACCCCATACCTCTCCCATTCCACGTAGCGCCTCTCATTTTTGCACAATACAGAAAAGGAAAAAAAGAAGTGCTGTCTAACGCTTGTTCCTTCTGTATTTAGCTTTCGGCTTAACGTTAACGGGAGTTTTTGGTTTACTAATCAGATTTGATTTCAGAGGCGACCTCAACAAAGTTGAGCCCTCATCATCATCATCTAATTCACCAATCCCCTCGTCATCATCAGATAAAATAGGCTTAAAAGAGTTAATATCAAGCCACGCTTGACAATTCTCTTCTTCCTTCTTATCGATATTCTTTGCATTTTTCACCATCTCATTATAGATGCTAAATCTAGCATCTTCTAGTTTTTTAATAATGTCAATAGTCTGCATTCTTTTTTGCATGTCATTTACCAAATTAACATGCATTTTCGCAGCTAAATCGCATAAAACATTACTGTCAGTATTAAGCACAGTAGGGAAATCACCTTTGTTCTCAATGGTGTTCTTCTTATTCGCCAGCTCCTTAGTCCTTTCCATTATTGTTCCATCACCCTGCGTCCTCAGCCTCGACCTGATGTTCTCATCTTCTATCTGCTTCTTGGCTTTCTCTTTCATTTCTTGCTCCACTAACTGTCTGTATTCCTCCTCAACAGCAGCTTTATCCTGTGTTGTCAAAACCTCATCCTCCCCTAATCCTCCTGCAGCTATATCAGTCACACCATAATTCTGTGATGAACCATCTTCTTCAAAATCAGTAGCTTCAGCATACTTATCACTTGCAATTCGCTTGAGCTGTCTCATCTTCCTGTTCCCTCCTCAGTTTTGGTGCAGTAGTGGCTCCTCATAACCATTGAACGAGCAGGTGACAATAGGTGGCTGGCAAATACAGAGTGTACGGGGAGTAACGCCTCACCATCTTCCATGACCAGCACAGTAACAGGGCAGTTGGCTGATGATTCCAGGGGCGAGGGCACCGCCAACTTATACAAAGGTTGTATAGGATAGGAGTGGTTCTGTATCTCAATCTCAAGCTGCCAAACTGCGAGTAGAGCTCCAATGTGATTTTGGAGAAAGGGTTCATCAATGAACACGCACCATCACTGCTCACGAGAAATAGCCAGTTGTCAATGGAACCATGGCAACGAGCACCGACTGGTACAGGCATTCGGCGAATTTCACCACCTGGGATGCTGAGAAAGGTTTTCCATCTGGGAGGGTTAGCCACGGGAATGGGAGTGAAGCGGGCTGCAGCAGACTATTCGAGCGCCATGAGCTACAGACTGCTCTCAGACGAACACGATCAGCTAGAGAGGGGAGGCTCCCGAGGATAAGACCCAGGAGTTCCGGCTGAAGATCTGACCAAAGGTCGAGACTGTGCCTCCAGCATCCATGTCTACAGGTGAAACGCCAACATATGATTCAATGGTTCATAATTTAACAGATTAAAAAGAACTAATAACGCAATAATGCATATGCCTTTTGTACTACTCTAATTCAGATCGCAGGCTAACAGCACAATTTTATAAAGTTGCTGAAACAGTACATAGTATAATCTGAAAATTAATCCGAATATGCGAGAGAAACAAGCAAATCCATCAGACTAGGGATGAACTAATGAAACTACATTTTGCCATTCCACCTAGCCCTGTACTACACATATGCTTCTTACAATTGGTAAAAGTAGCACCAGCAGGCAGTATGCACCGTTTCTTTGAATAGCTAGTAACTGCAACTAAGCTTAGTCTTGTTTAGACAAGAAAGTGCACTGACTAGAATAGAAAGGATGACACTTTGATTTACACGAACAGAAACATCATGATTATTGCGCAGTGTGAAGGAATTGAATTGCTTTCTTCATTTGAAATTCCCTAGCGTCAGTTAGGTAACAACTTACAACAGAGCACGGTCCATTTTGACGTTTTGCTTAGATGAGAACTTACAACAAAGCACCCACCATTGTAATAAAATTAGATTTCCGCAAAGCCTTCAACTCGGTCAGTTGGAAGTCGCTAATTAAAATCCTCAGACATCACGGTTTACCCCCCCCCCCCCCCCCCCCCCCCCCCCCCCGTTTTGTGGCCTGGGTTGACATGCTCCTCCGCTCGGGCATGAAAGCTGTCCTTGTCAACAGAGTCCCCGGGCCATGGATCAACTGTAAAAAAGGTCTAAGTCAAGGAGACCCTCTGTCCCCATATCTTTTCATCACTGTTGCCGATGTTCTTCAGCAACTCATTATCAACGCCTGCTCCCATGGAGACCTTGCCCACCCCCTCTGTGACGATATTCCGTGCCCGGTGCTCCAGTATGCTGACGATACCTTGATTATGACCCGAGCCACTCCCACCGCTGCAGCCAATCTCAAACGCATTCTCGATGACTTCGCACACGCGACGGGACTACATATCAACTTCAACAAAACAACTTTCGTCCCTATTAGTATCACGGACGATGAAGCCAACTCGATCGCCAACACTCTCGGCACCACAACTTCCACTTTCCCTCAAACTTACCTTGGGCTCCCCTTATCGGATAAGAAACTTCCCCCGTCCGCCTTCCAACCAATCATCGATAACATAGATAAGTACCTTTCTGGATGGAGAGCTTCCCTTCTCTCCAAGGGCGGAAGACTGGTTCTCCTTGCATCCGTGCTAGGCAGCCTTCCGACGCACTTCATGTCCTCCCTTGCTATTCCAATCTCGATCATCCAGGCTATTGACAGTAAGCGTAGGGCTTTCTTTTGGGCTGCCGACGACACGTGCTCAGGGGCTCAATGCCTAGTGGCGTGGACAAGGCCTGTACTCCCAAGGAAGTAGGGGGTCTAGGAGTAAAAAATTTAAATGCACAGAATGTTTGCTTTCTTTTGAAACTTTGCTACAAATTTTTACACGCCACGAACACCCCCTGGAAGGATTGGCTTCTTCACCACTCTCCTTTCTCAACCCACTCTACCAAAATTTCGTACTTAGGAAAAATTATTGCCAAATATATGCCCATGCTTTCTATGATGACTCGATGCACTCTTGGCAGCGGTACTTCCATCTTCTTTTGGCACGATAGATGGTTGCTTCAGGAACCATTAGCTGATGTTTTCCCTGCCCTCTACTCACACCACGTAAAACAAAACAATCTCGTTGTGGATGTTTTGCAAAATGGGGTCGAAATGGACCTCCGTAATCGGCTAACCAATGCGGCCACAAACCAGCTTGCTCTTCTCTTGCAGGTCTTGCAGGGGATAACGCCTTCGGACGAGCCTGACAGACGGACAATGTTGGATGGCTCCGCTTTCTCCACCAAGGGAGCCTACTGCTCTATGAAAACTGCTTTGCAAGACACGGAAGCTGAACGTGTCTGGAACTCTAAAGTCCCGGCCAAGGTAAAGGTATTTGGATGGCTTCTCTTGCTGGATAGAATCAATACTCGGGCAAATCTGCACCACAAAAACATTCTGGACTACACCAACTGCCCAAGATGTCCTGCACTGATAAAAGACAGGAGCCACCTCTTCTTCACCTGCCCTCGTGCGGCTCTTATTTGGCAGCGTCTGGGGATCACACATACAGCGCAGTCGTTCGATTCCATATGGGACTCTCCCTCGCCGCCCGGACTACCGCGCAATATTTGGGATTCTGTTTTGTTGATCATATTACGGAAAATTTGGGATGCCCGTAACGCTATGGTCTTTAGAAAGATAGACCAAACTTGTACTGTAACCATTAATAACATCATCCAAGACCTTACTCTTTGGTCTCACCGTTTTCGCACGACGGAAACTAGAGAGGCCGCCGACCTGTGGCGTGACCATCTCACCCTCTGTAATATGTGATTTTTGTGTTTTGGAGTAAAAAATTCAGGTGGGGATTCTCTCCCCCCCGGTGACAGCTTAAAAAAAAAGGCAGGAGATTTTTTTAAAGTGTGCATCGGAGGTAAGTAAGTATATTGCTGACTCTTTTTGGTAGTTCTGACATCAGACTAACGCTCCAATAACAACCTTAGATCAAGTACTAAGAAATGATTTCAGTTAAGGTAAATCTACAATGTCTTGAACTCCAGGTAAAAGCTAGACGTAGCCTTGGACGTCTCCTCTCCTCCGCTACAGTAGGGAGAGGCGACTTTTTCGCCCGCTTGCAGATCCACCTCCTCGCCGGCGCTGCGTCTGATCCCCCGTCCTCCGACGGCCGCTCCGGCGGCGGGAGGGCGGGGGATCTCCGTTCCTCGGCTGTAGATAGGGTTGTTTCTGGGAGCTTTTCCTCCGGCGGCGCCATGGAGAAGGTTGGGTGGCCGGCGGAGCTTTTGGTGCAGGTTCGCGTCTTCTCCGGCGGCGGAGCTCCGTGGAGCTTCGCGGTGGCGGACCAGCTCCGTTCGCTTCCTCGGATCTCAGGATCTGCTGGAAGTGTCTTCCCCCTCCCAGATCTCGCGTGGCGGCGGATCTGGGTTGACAAGTTTGATGCTGAAGACGGCGGCGCAAGCGGTGGCGCTGGCGGAGCAGGCTGGAGCTTCTCTGGAGTTCAAGTCTTGAAGACTTCCCGTCCGCTAGGGGGCGGCTTCCCTTCCAAGGTTTCGAGGAAGCTGTGGCGGCGGCGCGTCTTCGACACGGCGGCTTCGACGGCGACATCGACGCAGGAAGATTTGTGTTTCTCTTCTATTTTCGTGTTGATCTTCTCTGTGTTCTTGCTGTAATCGTCTTCTGTATCTCGCAAAAAAAAAAAAAAAAGGTAAATCTACAAAAGAGGCGCCATTTTATTTGTATAGAACATGATTGCGCGTCGGAGCGAAGTATGCCTAAACATTTGTACCAACCACAAATCTATTGATTCAGCGTTCCCAGCCAGATAAAACAACCTATGAATGCGGTATCAAAAACATGCTGAAACAAAGATAGGTACACATCAGAATGGTGCACTTCGGAACCAAGTATTCATGAGCATTTGCGGTTTACTAAACATAGATCTACTAAAGAAAGCTTGCATCAGATGCAATATGATCTTAGCGGTTGGCTTCATGGTTGACAGCAAAGTGACATGCAATGAATGGATGGGGACTGGGAAGTATCATCGCCTGCGAGTTTCAGGTTCACACAAGAATTTAAGGTCTCTCGTAATGATCCAGTCCAGTGGAGAAGGAGATCGTGAACTATCATAGTCAGGATTCAGCTACTGAAGAACAGAGTTGCAGTGAGCAGAACAGAAAACCTACAAGTTCAGTTCAGAGCTGACGTGCTTCCCGTCGGCCCCTCTCGCCATCCCCACCTGTCGGACACTCTCTCGCGAGCCGAACCGGCCGTAGGTATCCCGGCACCTCCAAAACTGCCACACACCAAACCCTCGCCGCCGCCTCCACCGACCGGCTATGCCGACGCTGCCGGACGAGCTTCTTGAGGAGATTTTCCCCCGCATCCCGCCCGACGAGCCCACGTGCCTCGTGGACGAGCTTCTTGAGGAGATTTTCCCCCGCATCCCGCCCGACGAGCCCACGTGCCTCGTGCGCACCTCGCTCGCTAGCAAGCTCTGGCTCGCCCTCCTCACCGGCGCGGCATTCCACGGTCGCGGTTCACGGAGCTCCCCCCATGCTCGGCTTCTTTTATTCCCGGTACCCATGCTCCGACTCTCTGGACGAAGAACCCGACCCACTCTTCGTCTCCACCACGAAATTCGGCGCACACATTCCCGGCGACAAAGACTGGGGGTTCCATGTATGCGATCCGCTGGACAGCCGCCATGGCCGGGTTGCCCTTGGGGACATGTATTTTTCACTCATGTCGCTCGTCGTTTTGGACCCCATGACGGGCTGCTGGTGGGACCCGGGCACGCCCCCATACCACGAGAGCTATGGTGCCGCGGTGCTCTGCGCTGTGGCCGGCTGCGACCATCGTGTGTGTCATGATGGTGCTTTCCGGGTGGTCTTCGTCGGCCTGGACAAGAATGCTCATGGCGAGTCTGTTGCAAGCGTGTGGGTGTCCTCGCCGGAGACGGCTGACTGCATCAAGCCGTCTTCTGATTTTCATCTCGGCCACTGGGGTGAGGCGTGCTCTGGATTTCATATCGAGGGCGATCCGTACATCGAGCTAGCACGCCCTGTCCTCGTCGAAGACACTGTTCACTTCATGTTTGTGTACAATGATGATGACAATCGTGCAGGAATTCTCAAATACGACTTGAGCTCTAATTGCTTATCACTGATTGATCCGCCTATATACGTAGTTCGTAGTACAGGTATCACTATCCTCATGGCGATGGAGGATGGCAGTTTGGGGTTTATATATGTGGACGGGTTAAACCGCTACTTGTGGTCAAGACAGCTGGGTTCCGATGGAGTTGCGTCCTGGACTAAATGTAAAGTAATCAATCTCAAGGCTCTTCTCCCCATCCGAAATCCCGAGAAAACACTTCGATTGATTGGATCTGTGGAGGGCAGTGATATCATTTCTGTGTCCACGGATCTTGGCATCGGCGAGATTAACCTCAAGACACTACACTGGAAGAAGATATGGAGGGGAGAAAAAAATCCGTACTTTAGTTCCGTACATGAGTTTCCATAATCCACAAGGTATATCTATATCTCCTTTATTTTGTAATTTAGGAACAACTCTTAAGTAGTAATATACCAGTCAGTGCACCAGACAAATGATTGAATGTTGTAATCATATCGAAAGTTGAATTTGATGGAAATCTACGTTTGCAGAAAAGGTGAGGCCCTATCAGGCGACACATTGACAACATATGGTTGAAGATGCTTAGTCAAGAGCAAAGATGACCAACTGGGTCTTGTGATCATCGATAACTTGTGTTAGTATTCACTATCCAGTAGATGTTTGGTGCAGTGGTGCTTTGTTTTCTCACAGTAGTGCTGGGTTTTGTCTTTTGTCAGTATGCTTGATAATATCTCTATGTTGTCGTGCTTAAGTGGGTGAATGGTTTGCATGTACTGAACCTCCAATATCTTGCCAGTAGCAGCAACCATGTAGTCCATTGCTTAATTTTCTTGAAAATACATCTGAAGATAGTGACATAGTCTTCCAGTGTTGAAACTCTACAGTTTGCTCTCCCTGCTTTGATCCAATCTCTAAATTCATCTCCCAAAAGATGTACCATTGATGAGCAAATGCTAGTCCATTAAGTTTGCATGTCTAGAGCTACTGGGTCAGTTTGATACATAACAAGAATATACTAGTCTATGGTTGTTAGCTTTTGTCAGTATAAGTTTGGTAAATTTCTTGGGTTGTCCGTGCGCGCTTAAGGGTGATTGTGTAATGAACTCCAATTTTCTTGCCCCGTTGTTTAGTTTTGCTTCAAAATTATCATGCATACTTCCACTTTTTAAAGAAGTCCATGGTTACCTCCTCTGAGACTTGAGATCGTAGGAGGTTCAAATGTCAGCATATGATGTCGGCTGTCGCTCCTGATAAATCTTCTGTTCTTGTTCAGTCAGATCGATAGACCAAAGCTACTGTTCATTTCATTTGGCAGCCATCGAATTCGAAATGACATGATTTATTTTTCCTTTGTAAAGAAGACTAAGATATTGTAACCAAATTAAACATAGCAAGAAATTAGCTGTTGATTACACACACACACAAGCACGGCGATAACAACACTGGAAAAATTTCAAGCCTACCGATAAGAGCCAACAACGCTGCAAAAGTGAGCCATGTCGCCTCCAACTATGGCTGAACCATTGTGTTTCCAGAGCAGTTGTTATGTGCTTGCTTGGAGTACCTCAGCCGTGGCAGTGGTATCTGGTTGCATGCCGGAGCAAACATCATCTTGGAAACGACTGTACCTACAAACATCATAACAGCTAACTTAAAGATGTTGCACCCCAGATTTGCATGTATGATTAGGGAACAGGTCAATGATTGTCAGTACAAGTTTCAGGGTTGACAGCACTGACATACAATGAATGGATGGGGAGTATCATTATATCAGTCCAGTGGAGAAGGAGAGTGTTTGTGCGTGCTCGATGGATGATATGATTCAGCATATACTTCGTATATATTATGGTTTTGCTTATGTAAGGAATGGATGACTGTTGTTACTTCTTTGTCCCATTGCAAACCACACGGTTCTGGTGTATTAGGTTAAAGAACGTCTGCACCATTGCTAGGGACTGATATTTGTGGCACAATGTACAAATGCTACATATTTGATTTGTCATTCAGTTACTTGTTTGCATCATCTATTTTCTTGATAGATTTACTCGTCCCTGGTGTTCGATCAATTAACCTTTTTTATTTGTGGTCTACACATACGTGAGCTCTTTAAGTGAGATCCGTGCACTGTATACAAGTTCAGAAGTGTCTCTGTTATTTTTTTTTTCTGTAACAATGGGTCAAGTTCAGAAGTGCAACGTGGCATTGCACGTGTGTTGCATGTTGAAGGCAAACCGCGCGCGCGCGTCAATGGCAGCAATATGGACAGTAGGCGGACAACAAAGTGAAGAAAGATCAGCGTCGAGCTTTCCAAGTAGCTAGGAGTGCTTCATTACTACAAGCTGCTCGAGAGTGGCCTCACCGTCCAGGGTGATACCACATACTTGCATGTGTGTTATGTACTTTTTCTCTGTTAGTTCATATGATATTAAGGTTATGTCAATATGAACCTTTTTTTGCCACTGGTCTATCTATACTTCTGGATGCCTCTGTTTAAGAAAAGGAAAGATGTTTTTAGTTTTATATTGTAAAACCTACGAGGGAGGGGCCCACGGTATTTTGATAGAAGACAGCTGCAACAACATCAAAATTGCGAGCATGAGGACTCAAACTTGGGCGGGTGGGAAGGCATCAGCCCCTCCCCACCACTAGACCTTCCTTAGTCTGCCTTGGAAACAATATATAAGACCATATATGCAGTGAAAACTGAAGTCATGAGAGTCAATATGCCAGGAGAACATATATCTGCATCAGCAAATAAATGACTAATGCGTCAAACTAATGGACATAAAAAGTCCAATTAATGTCAGTTGCGATGGCCTTTACACATTCCTGTAAACACACGAAACAAACACCAGCGAAAAACCAAGAGCGCAAGACATTGCAATCCTAATGGGGTGCTCCCACCATAATATTACGGCTACCTATAACAGGGACGGAGCCAAGATTGAAGGTTAAAGGGGCCAAGCATGGCAAATTGCAATTAGGGGGGCAACTAACCTAAATTTGTCAAAAAATCATGTCTAAACACTACTTAGATAGAGAATTATGCATGTTATACAACACCATATGGGGGCCAGGAACCTGCTGCCCCCTAGCTACGCCACTGACATGTAATGTGGACCACAGACGGAGTAAACTTGTGCACTGGTAGGCTACCTTCATGAGAAGAAAGAAATTATTATTAAAAAAACTTGCAACGGATCGTGGTGGATACAAGTTAGAAGCTATTTGGATGGCTGACCAAATAGAACGAGTAAACTTGTACTGGAAAAATAAGTGTTTGATCGTCTCATTATGTGGACAGAACACACACTTTGTAATTCTATACCAGTTGCGTTTAACAAGGTTATCTTTTGTTAGGATCTTTACGAATATACCACGCCAATATTTATGTTTTAGTGGTATTTTCATCTTCCATATTTTATTTGTATCATCAAAAGGTACATCGGAATGGACTAGCGCCCTGGATCAAAGCCAGCCGCCCTATTAGGGTGTTCCATGACGCAAGTCTGGGTCCAACTAAATATCGCCTGAACGCCAACTTCGGTGGCGAAGACTGCATAACCGTAGTTATGGTACACTTTTATGACAGATAATATTATATAGAGCTGGATATTATTCTCGGAGAGTGGTATTTCCTAACCCATTTATCCTTTTTTTGAATTTTAAAACACACTTTATTAAGCTAGCAAGCCGCCTCATTAAAAACCTTCCAGTCCCAACTGGTACCCTGGAAGGAAAAGAGTGCGTCTGGTACTTGCTGCTTCAAACACCATCCATCCTTACATCGTTCACCAGCAGAGGAAGAATGATATCTGGGGGCACATCACACCACAAAGTCGGTGGATTATCCTTCCCAAATTTAGCTAGCTCATGAGCAACAAGATTAGACTCTCTACTACAGAATTGAACCGTGACTTTACCAAAGTCTTGCGCCAAATCACGACATTCCTCTAATATAGGGTCTAACACCGAAGAAAGACATGCACCAGAGTTGAAGGCCTCCACAACTGTCTCACAATCTGACTGTACTATCAAATTGTGACAGGCTAACCGTTTAGCCACTAGGAGTCCTTCCCGTAGAGCAACTGCCTCTGCCAGTTCTTCATCGAAGACGTTAGATAAGTGTTTACAAGATGCACCTACAAAGGATCCGGTGTCTTCTCGTACAACTGCACCCACTGTACCTTGTCGACCAACCTCTAGATAAGAAGCATCTATATCCAACCCCTGGAAACCAGGGGGAGGTTTAGTCCATCTGCCTTGCTTTTTTACTTATTGTTCCTGTTTTATTAGCACGCACATAATTCATTGCTAGGGCTTGTATAGATAGAGCCGTCTTCTTAGCATCACCTACATTTTTGTCATGAACAATTTGACTCCTCTGCCACCATAAGTACCAGCAAGCGACAGAGAAGACGTCAGTAATCAAGACAGGCTCCATGTAACTCTGTTTAAATTTAGTGTCACAAAGCACTGCTTCAATCATAGCTGAGCCCAACTTGTCAACCATCCTAGCTTGGTCTATTATTTCATGCAAACCAAGCTCCCGCCAAATCTCCTTGACTCGGCCACAATCAAACAACATATGTCTAATGTCTTCAACACCTAACTTGCAAATCTCACACTGTCCACTAGGTCTCATATGGCGATTAGCAAGAATATAATAGCAAGGAACAGAGCCATTCATACAGCGCCACAAAAAGATTTTAACTTTGGCCGGTACCCTAAGAGACCATAAACCCTTCCATACCGGGTTTAGATAGGCAGTACTCTGGCCATTAGTAGACTGAAGTTTCTGTCCATATTGTGCTTCCCATTCAACGTGATAAGCGGATTTAACTGAGAACCTTCCGCTCTTATTATAGTGCCATGCCACAAAGTCAGAGATATCATGTCTAGATAAAGGAATCTGAAGAATTCGCTGAACATCGATGTCCCAGAAATTTTTGCGGATTAATTATTCATCCCAAGTACCAGTGACTGGGTCAATCAGTTCATGGACCCTAGTTAAAACAATATTTCCGCGGCGAGTAACAATTTTTCGATCCGGGCTACTTGGGATCCAGTAGTCATCCCAGATGTTTATGTCCATGCCATCTCATACTCTCCAAATGCAACCTTTCTTAAAAGTCTGAATACCAGCCCATATGCTTTGCCACACATAGGAGGATCCTTTCTTCAGGTTTACTTTGAGAATACTTTCCTCCTGATAGTACTTTGCTTTCAAAACCCTAGCACATAACGAATCACTCTGTTCTAGTAGTCTCCAACATTGTTTAGCAAGAAGAGCTAAATTAAAGCAGTGAATATCCCGGAATCCCATTCCTCCTTGTCCTTTTGGGACACACATCTTCCACCAAGCAAACCAGTGCATTCTTCTCTGATTTTCCTCGTCACCCCACAAAAAATGAGACATTGCGTCCGTGATTCCCTTGCAGATTTGTTTTGAGAATTTGAACACACTCATCGCATATGTTGGGATGCTTTGGGCCACCGCTTTGAGAAGAGCTTCCTTTCCCTCAAGATTCTTTCTTTCCATCCATTCACCAGTTTTGCAATTCTATCAATAATGTGGCGAAAACAAACAAACAACATAAAACGGTTAACGGGCCTAAATGGGCCGTCTATCCTTTCATCAGGTGGTACGCGTGTAGTTTCTGGGTTGCCGGCCGCTCAAGGCGGCAAGTAAGAGCACCCCATCAGCAGCTACCGGCAGACATGCAACATGGATGCACGGATGACGTATCACCGTTTGTCACCGCGGTCACCCCGTTGACATTTGAGCTCCACTCTCCTGGCCAACAAACCAACCGCACCAGCCGAAAACCGACGGCCACCGCAGCAGATAGCAGGCGTGCATGGATCGCGTCTCTGCGACGGCTACTGCCAGCGCGCGCGCGCTTCCCGGCCGGCCAGTTGCACCGGCGCGCGGCAAGCAACGCAATGCAGGCTTGGCAGCTACTCCACTGAACGATCGAGGGATGCTGCGCCGCCACTACCGCCTGCTATGCGCTGCTCCCCGGCCGACCAGCCTGGAACCACACTGAAAGCCTACCTCCATCGATCGCCTGCTGCAGAACCACCTGGCCTAGATGTGCACGTACGGGGTACGAGCCTCCACGAGCTAGCACGGCACAGCGCAGATCAGGCTTCGGAAAAGCCACCAGCCCTCCGGTCCGGCCGGACCGATCGACGGTGCGGCGGTACTGTACCTTCTTCTTCTCCGGCCGGCCGGCCCTAACATATGTTGCTTCCACTCCAAGCACCCATCCAACAGTCAAAGGAAAAGGCAGTTCAGACTTCAGACAAGGTAAAAAGACCATGGCTGATTAACACTGGCTACTTTGCACCTGCACGATTAACGTAGATTCAGAGATCCCTTCCAACAGTAACCACCAGACATATGTAAGATGTACGCCATGCTTCATGCATGTGGTGTCGGTGTCGATACCTCTGTTCATCTTTTTCACTTTTCATTCGCAGCTAGTAGCTGCGTGCATCCGGCCGGCCCTTTTGCTCTCGCCGTTAATGAAACCAGTTGTCTAGGAGGACACTCTAGGTCACGAACCAAGTGTGTGGGTGGGGGGGGGGGGGGGGGGGGGGGGGGGGGGGGGGGGGAGAAAAGGAGTCAATGTGGTTGGTACTGCACGAACCAAGGGCGCAATGATATTATTTGCTCATGCACCCCTTACTACGGAGTAGCAGATTATCAGTAGGGGCTGTTAATTTAGATTTAGATGCATAGGCAGGCGCAATAGCTAGCCCGTCAGCATGATTTGGTCTGGTCTCAGGTCTGCTTGGTTATTTGCAGTTTGCCGCAGTAAACATTGTGGATGGAGTCTCCATGCATTTGTATGCCTAATTATGCTCAGCTCCCTGCATGCCCCTAATCCTGCGTTAACCTACGTACTTAACAACAAATAAACATCATCGATCCGTGGCCATTACTGTCACCACTGAATGTGCGAGGGAGACCAAAACCTGCATGAGTAGTATATGTACATGCTTGTCTAGTCACATGCTTGAGAGCGACTATGCACGTAGCTGTAGCTTGTAGATTAGTTAGCTTACCGTCAACCATAAGCCGATACTGACTGTTAACTGAAGAGGAACGCTAACTAGGTCTGGTAGTATAAAATATGTGTCTCCAGTGAGGGTGGAACAACCGAGACTAAGGGCCTATTTAATTCGTAGGATAGGAAAGATGTAGGAATAGAAAAAGCATAGGATTGAAATGTCATGCACATTCCAATCCTATAGGATTGGCTATGTACCAAAATTTGTTTGATTCCATCAAAAGAATTGTAAAAAGAGCTTGGAGTGGATGTTAGAATTCCTATGAAAATAGTACAGATGATTCCTTAGGAAAAATTCCTATAGAATCCAATCCTACAAATCAAACAAGCAAGATAGGAAAATTTCCTATAGGATTGAATCCTTCAAAAATCCTATGTAATTCCTTAGAATCAAATGAACCCTAAAGTCGTCACCTTGTCCCACTCCCAACTAACCTGAGTAGATCCAAGATTGCGCGCCTGGTATACGTATGACCCTACATCATCATATCCACGTTGCCATTACCATTAATTTGAGCTCCACTCTCCTGGCCCTCCCTCAAGAGGCCTCAGCCATCAAAACAACTGGCAACCTCACCAGCGAAAATCGACGGCCACTGCCATCTCGCAGCCGAAAATCTTACACATGCAACACAACGCAATGCAGCACCTACTCCACTGAAGGATCGATGGAGCCATGCTGCGGCGCCAGCCGAGGACGCAGCACACCTCGATCGCGTTCTGCAGAACAAGCACCTGGATCTAGACTAGATGTGCACGTACGGGGTTCGAGCCTGCACAAGCACAGCGCAGCATAGACGGGGCTTCGGAAAAAGCCACCTGCCAAAGCCCGACCGACTGTGCAGCAGCGGTACTGTACCTTCTTCTCTGGCCGGCATGAGCGCGCCATCCTGGTTTTTGCGAAGCCGACCGCAGGACTATATTGCAAATATCCAGTGATACAACACACCCCACAAACAAAGCAAAATACAGAAAGGTCTCTGGGGAACCAGAACACCATCAACATCAGCGCGAGATGACGGCGCGCCGCCGCCGCCACCTTCGCTGCTCCCTCCGGAGCCAGCGGAAACCTTAGGTACGAGTCGCATGCAGAGCCATGCATCAGCGCGCCATCCTGGTTGAAGCATATGCATGTGCTCCAACTTCCCTATAGCCCTGGGTTGGGAAACCTGGTTGCATTCCCATCGTCAACCGTCCAAGTAATTAAGTTGGACGTGCATTATATTGGGCCGGTGTTAATACCCCTGCTCATCTTTTTCGCTTTTGATGCTTAGCTGAGTACGTGCATTATATTGGGCCGGAACTTTTTTTTTTTTGCAAACAGGGCCGGAACCCTTTTGCTCTCGCTGCAGGTACGGGTCGCATGCAGAGCCATGCATGAGCGCGCCATCCTGGTTGAAGCATATGCATGTGCTCCAACCTCCCTATAGCCCTGGGTTGGGAAACCTGGTTGCATTTTCAAGGTCATCTACCCATCGTCAACCGTCCAAGTAATTAAGTTGACCTTTACAGATCAAGCGTGTGAATGCATCCGAGTCGTTGTTTGCATGCATTAGAAAACCACCACACGACATCCGAGCAGATGCATGTATCTAGCTTCAACAAGGGCCGGCGCAAGCATGCAGTGTGCGGGCGACGATCTCGAATCGCTGGGCTGTGGTTTCCTAGCTAGCTCTTTCGGATTGGGGCCAGGCGCACGGCGTGGATCGACTCGATGAATCATCGCGCGGAGTCTCCGTGCCGGGCGGGTCGAGCAGCTAGTGACCGTTTGCGTTGAAGTCAATCCCGTCTCTGTATGTACAAGCTCGTCTCTGTACGTACATGTGCGGCTCCGCTGGCTGGCTGATCTTTGTCCAACAAGACTTGCAGTGCCTGAGATCGATCAAAAGATTTTTTATAAACTTGGTCAAACGTTGATTAGTTTAAATTTTCAAAATGTGGGATGTACACTATTATTGGGTCGACGGAAGAAGTATGGTTGGAACCATCACTTACATACTTGTATATATGAGCTATGATAGTTTTGCAAAGATAAACTAGCTAAACGACCAAACTCACAAGTTAGTCGAACCGATTTTAAGTTCTAAACTTGTTAGGTTAATTAGGTAGACTGAGATCGATGACTCGTTAGTTGAACGATATTTAACGAGTCGTGTCGAGCCGAGCCCACTCGGCTTGAATTTGAGGCTCCCAGTTACCCAGTTATTAGTGGATCAAACACACCTACGCGGCCAGCCCACACGACAACTTCAATTAAAAGTTGGTCGAGTCCCATCTGAAATCTGCAATTTCCCAGCCGTGGTTGGTAAAATGATGTTGTCCTTTGACTTGCCCTTTCTAATTAACTATCGACCTGCTCGGTGTGTTCTTGTTGATATCCAGATCTTGACTTGGTGCTTGTAAACACGAAGAATGTTAAATTGCATAAATGCACATAGTCATGTAGTCCCTCCGTTTTTTAATATAAAATGTTTTAGATGGTACACATGTTGTCTATATGCTCACTAAAATGAATGAACATGCACACCAAAATGTGTCTACATACATTTGTATGCATGTGCATGTGAAAAAAAACTAAAACATCTTATATTAAAAAACGGAGGGAGTACGTCTTATCTACCTTCTCTCTGTCGGTTGCTGGCACTGCTGTCAAGTTCAGTGAACAGCTTGGGATCGTACGACTTGTCTGATTTGTAGGGATGACTGAGATTACCACCAACTAATTGTACGGCAGTGACAAGATTGGATCAATGGCTCCTTCAAATTTTTTTTTGGATCAATGGCATTGGGGACGTGCTAGTGTAACATGCACTAAAGCCATCCGGGAAGGCTGGACACGAGACCTGATTAGCTAACTGAGAGTAGCTGGGATAAAAAATGACATTAGATTAGTGGGATAGCACTCGCGAGTCGCGTTGATCTGTCAATATATAGGTGTCTGACGAATCCATTCTGCCGCTTAAGTGTATCTATTATATGGTACGGAATATCCTTCTGCTTTTTTTAACAAAAAGATTCACTAGATTCGATGATCAACTTAATTGGCATGTTCAGTGCAGCACGACACAGCTGTGTGAAGGACGTTTGGTTTGAATAATAATCTCGTAATCTTCATAATTTATAGCTGCTTCTTCTTTCGTTAAGATACCAGTAGTACTAGGTTTGAACTTTTTGTCCGGTGCATTCGTCGTGCATTCAGCAACATGCATGGGAGACAAACAGTAATGTGGCTAGCTACTTAACAGCTTGTTCGTCGGTGCTCACTAATGGCGGCACATAAATTTCGTTGGAGCTCACTAATGGGAGACAAACAGTAATGTGGAATTGCTGTTGAATCAGTTGGAGCCCGATCGGATGGATCAGATGCGTGCATATGGTACCCGTGAATGCGATCGATGCATGCATCGCATGGTACCAAAGATCCATCAATACATAAACAGTACTAGGGGATTAACGCGGGCTCCGCCGCGCCCGTGGGGTTTTTTTTTTTTTTGAATTAGTCGGCCGAAACTGCGGAAGTAGGAAAACCGGTAACATTTTGGATATTATTTAAATTCGGAAGTCATCAATTTGAGGACGGTGGTGCACATATGTTTAAATAAAGTATGTTCGAAAATTTGTATAATTTGTGAAAAATTGCGTTGAAAATTTGCTCAAGTCGCGATTTTTTTTGTGGGTGGACCGGTTTCTGGATTTGAATTTGCGGTAATTTCAAAAGAAAAATTATAACCTGTATGGTTAGTATGAAAAGGTATGGAATTTATTGTACATTGGTTGGTTGTGAAGAAATATTTTTTCCTTCAAATTCTGGCATTTTTTTTTTGTGTTTTCTTAATTGCACATCAAAATATATGGCTCTTTTGGAATTAACTTTTTTGTGTAATTTTTTTTTATTTTCTGTAAAAATACATGTCAATGTGTTGGTTGTAAGGGAGTTTTTTCTCTCATTTTTTTTTGTTTATGTATATTTTTTCTATTCTTTTGAAATGCACACCGGAAGGTACAAATCTTTTGAATTTTATTTTTTGAAGTAATTATTTTTCATGTTGTACGCGGACTCCGCCGCGTCCGTGGGCTAAAATTTCGAATCGGTCAACTGTAAAGTTATTGCGAATTAAAAGTTGTTGGCATTTTGAAAACTGTTCAAATTTGGAGTTAACCAATTTTTTTGAATTCGTTGACGCGGTTAAATTCCTTTTAACGTATACGGGAAATACAAATTTGGAAGGTATATGGATAGTTGAGATTTGAATCTTGCTCGTGCATATTTATTTTTATATCACACGTTGTCATATTTTTTTTTGTGAACATGTTTAAAATTGTTAGTTTACATTTTTTAGTATCATTTCAAAATCGTGCGGATAGTGTGAACTGTTTTGGGAAAAAAATGAGTCACCAATTCAAAATATGTAGGCATGTTTGTTTTTTAGTGTATTGTTTTCTTAGCATTTTGACCTTCTTTACATCTTTCTTTGGTTTTTCAATTCCTGTGAGGAAACGATTTTGAATTATATCGGAATGTTCATAAATTTTACATCGTATGAGCACTTGTGGAATCAAATTTATGGTTTGAGGGAATGAATTTGTTTTTTTACAAATATTCGGCGTATTGAACGTTTCAAATATTTTTTGTATTGTGGCATAAGTAATTTTTTTTTCTGTGGGCATATGCATTTACAAAATCGAATTTATATTTTGGGGAAATAAATTTGAATCATTTCCAAATATTCAACGTATTGAACACTTCAAATATTTTTACATAGTGGCTTAAGTACGTAGGTTTTTTTTTGTGGTCATTTTGATATTTTTTCTGTATTTTCCTGGCTGGTACATTTAAAGATATTAAATTTCCATTATTTTTATCGTTTTATAATTTCCCTGGGAAAACTGACAGGGCGGCCCCACGGCAACGTCGTGCTGACGTCACCGAGGGCCAGCACTGGCGTGGCGCGGCCGCGGCGGCGCGGACGATGCCGGCGACGAATCCCGGCGACCCAGGACGCCGCTGGGCTCGGTGGATGCGCCGCGAGGCCGGCGACCTGTAGGAAGCGGCGCCGCCACTTATTGGACGCCGGAGGGTCGCCGGCGGCGCCCGGACGCGGCGACGGCCGCGGAGCGTTGCGAGGACGATTCCGGCGCCGCCGTTGTGTTCCGCCTCCCGATCTTGGGCGAAGTTGGAGAGGAAGCGGCGGCGCACGTCGCTGTGCTCGTCGATCTGAAGCGGGGGGCACGGAGCAGCGAGGTGGCGCGGCGGCCGGCGGCGGCGAACGCGGCGTCGCGGAGCGAGAGGGGGGTCGGTGGTCTTTTGCATTTTAACCCTGACTTTGCGAGGAATTACAGTAAGGCCCTCCCGCAGTGGGGGACGTCGGATTCATGCGAAACTTCAGAAAATGGAGGGTTTGTTTGCAAATTTCCGCGGCGACCGGGTGGGCGACCGGCTGACGGGCTGGCGACCGGCCGGTGACCGGTACACGTGGCGGCACGCCATTGGTTAAAAATCGAAGATGAACAGTGCGGCGGGTTTGGGGGTGACGTGGTTCGTTCTGTGCCGTTGATCTGGCAGATCGGACGGCTGTGGTTTGGCCGCGACGTGGAGGGCTGGAGGAGGCTGTGTTTCTTCCGTCTTTTATATATAGTGTAATGTAATGTAATGTAATGTAATGTAATGGTACACAACACTTGCTCATCCACCAGTAAATAACTTTGAAATGTATGTACCTGCTATGATCCAATGTACTCTTGACGTCCGATAAGTTACCAAAGTGACAATACACTACGATGTACTCCCTCCGTTAGTAAATATAAGACTTTTTAGCCTTTTGACTTTGTCATGCTTCGTTCTAAATGAGTGAATCAACGCATTTAAATATGTCTACATACGTAGGAATCAGGAACACCTAGCAACAATCATCGGGATCACGGGGGATGGGGAAAGAGCCGTTAGGGGCGATCACGGGGGCGGACACCTCCGCCACGGGATCTCGCCGGCGGAAGAGCCGTTCTCGACGCCGCCTTCGGGTGGGAGCAGGAGCTCATCCCCTCCTATACCCACCTCTTTTGGCGGTCGGTTCTGGTGTCTCTCGACGCCAGACTCTGACGATGAGGGGTTGGGAGAGGGGAGTGGAGACGATGGATCACGGAGCAGCAGATACTTGGCAAGGTCGGAGGCAATCAAGACGCCGTGGTCGGAGGAGTGCACGACGCCGCTGTCGATCTCGGGCAAGTCTGCATCCTCGCCGGGATCGCGGGCGGAGCGACGGAGGGAGAAACGTCGTCTACAGAGGTATGCGGCCATGACTTTCTTTGAAAAATTGTCGTCAGACACAGGAGCGTCGTTTTCTCGTGCCGAAGATGGGTCTGCCGCACTCGGCGGGGTGGGCGCCAAAGATCCCGGTGTTGCCGGCCTCTTTCTTCACCGAGGAAGACGGAGCTGGGGAATGGATCACGGTGTGCCGGCGACGACGGCGTGAAGCTGCGAAGGTACGTTCAACGACGGCTCGATCCAAGGTTTTCGGATCAAAATTCAAAAATCATATCGGACGTGGCACGGTGGGTTTCGGCCCGGCTAAGCCCGCCCTGCATGGGAGCCCATCAAGAGGGATGGGCTCGTCGCTCATACCTGGGGAAAAAGATCACAGAAACCCTAATCCACTCGGAGTTAGTCTTCGAAGATTATTTGGTGGGTTTTGGAGGCGATATTCTCAAACTGTTTCGGATAACGCGATCTCGATGGCATACCGTGGCGGCGATGGCTTTGGTGGCCATGGCCGTGATGGAGGTTTTCCGCCGGGCCGAGGCACAGCCAACGGCGCGGGGCATGCTAGCACCTTCGAGGTGGGCAGCTCAAGCGGAACAGCGGGCGGGCAAGGAGCGGCGCCGCCGTTCCAGTACAACGGGAATTTCCGTGGTGGTTTGAACGCCGGAGCCGGGTTTTTTGCGGCCAGAGGTCGCCATGGCGGCTACCACGCTGGCGGAGGGCGTGGCCGTCGCTTCGATGGACGGGGCTGCGGCGACGCTGGCTATGGAGGGCGCGGCACCAATGTGAACTACGCTACGGCCGTGCTGATGGAGGCTATGGCGCTGAATACGGCCGTACTGACGGAGGTTATGGCCGAGATGATGGAGGCTACGGCGCTCCGTTCGGCAACGATGCGGGTCGCGGCCGCGCGCACGACCGCGGCGTCCGTGGCCGAAATGTGATGGCGGCTACGGAAATTGGGGTGGCCGTGGCGCTGCTTTCGTGCAGCCCACAGTGCCCCCGGCAGCGGCGACGGCGGTGCCGCATGTGGCGCCCACACTGCAGGCGGCGCCGGTGGTTCCAAGTCCTGCTCCCGTGATCCCTGCGGCCGCTGCTGTGGCGGCCACCGCGCCCATGGTGGTGACACCAGTGGTGGCGGCGGTAGTCCCTCAGGCTGTGCCGGCGCAGGCGGCGCCGGTTGCTGCCTCGGCCGATGGAGGAGTTCGGCCGTCGACAGGACCGACGGTGTCGGCTGATCAGCTGGCCACGGCGTTGGCTACGGCAGCCCCGAAGAAGGGGAAACGATGTTACCGGTGTGGAGTGGCTGGACACCGTTCTGTTGATTGCTCAGTGGACATTTGCGTGATCTGTGAAGGACCGGCGCATGGTGATAAGAGCTGCCATTTGTTGACAACTCCGAAGCCCAGGATTTTGGTCTATGGATATGCACATGAAGAGCTCCTGTTTTTTGCGTACCCATGCACGGCGTCGTATAAACCCAAGATGGAAAATGTCCGGTTAGCATCATTGGTAGTATCAGGAGGTGAGATGGATATTCCGAGTATTGTTACACAGCTACAGAGGTTAGTTCCAACAGAGCAGTATGTCTGGGAGGTTCGTCAGATGGGACACAACAGGTATCAGGTGCAGTTTCCAACTAGGAGTGATCTTGACAGGCTGAGGGTATTTGGGCTATGTCGGGTGCCAAATAGTCCATGTGAGTTAACGTTTGATAGTTGGGCTCAAAATCCACAACCGATGAATTCTCTTCCAGAAGTTTGGTTGCAGGTGTCAGGCATTCCGAGACCACACATTGGTGATTTCCTTGCTCTTTGGGCTGTCGGTGATATGTTCGGTATGACTTTGGAGATTGATATGGCCTTTACTAGGGAACACGATATTCTCGGATTCGGATAGGATGTGTAAACCCTAAGAAGATCCCTAGGCGGTTTCCTCTCTTTATCAAAGATGGTTTCTATGACCTCTCTTTCGTGGTAGAAGGTCTAGAGCCGCCTGTTGATGTGGATGTGAAGATGAAAGGAGCTGATGACGAGTACGATGATGATGATGAGGGGCTAGGGGATGATTTTGCGGATGCTGTGGCCAAACTTGGGTATACTGAACAGAAGGGGACTTCAGAGAAGACAAAAGAGGCATCTACTGAGACTGATAAGGGGGATAGTTCCACCTCACAGCCACCTGTTTCGGAGGTGAAGGCAGGGGTTGTGTACTCTCCACAGGTGCGTAGAGTGGTTGACAGTGCATGGGAGGAATATCGGATGCTTAGGTCTGGCAAGGTGGCAGGACAGGTCGTGGCTGGGGAGGCCGAGAGTGCCATGCTTGGAGGGGACGAGGAGGTGACCAATGCCGCTGCTTTAGGGCAGGGCAAGGTCGGCCGGCCCGTGACCCTTCGACGCCGACAGTGGGAGTGGGGAGGCAGGAGCTGATTGCCTCTCCTCCCGTCGAGATGGCACAGCAGGGGACTGGGGCATCGTCGTTTTCGGCAACGACGGGTGCCTCTAGTCCATCGAGATCCACCGAGGGTGGGGCTGCTCGTCGCTCTCCTAGTACCCCAGGTGGGGGTGTTAGTCCGAGAGAGACGGGGCAGCAGCGAGCTCCGGCGCACACCTACTCTCCTACGATGCCATCTTTTCCGATTAACGTACGGGTAATGACGAAAAGGTGGCGTTGAACCCGCTCGTCATCGACTTTGGAGGCATCCCGGACGTTGAGGCGTTGGGGCTGCGCTCTAGTGGTCGAATTCGAGCTCAGCACAATGCGGATTCTACTCTGATGGAGCGGGCTATGGCATGGGCTGAGAGGCGACACTCCTTGCCAGGTACGAATTTAGATAAACGTTTTTCAATTCTGTCTTTTCTGATAAAGAAATCGTTGATAGAGCGTCTAAGTTGGGGGTGTCTTTAGGGTCAACTGTTTTATCAGCTACTGTTTCAGCTTCTTTAATTAAAAAATCTGAGTTAGAGAGGTCTGCTACTATGTTACAACATAATCTAAAAGATAATTATGATGAACAGCCGCATAGTTTGATTCTTAATAGGGCTTCGTGCCTTACTGAAGATCTAGAAGAGGATGATATTTCTAGAAATTTGGAAGATAGAACGGACTTCTCGATTCAGTCCGAAAAGGTCAAACGAACAAGGAAAAAGAGGGTATATTCGAACAGCAACAAGCGTAGAAGTGCTAGGATAAAACTTCAGTCAAAAAATAAAAATGCATAATTTAAAAGGGATTTTTTGGAATAGTGAGGGTTTTCGTGACCCTGGTAAACATTTGTTTGTGCAAGAATCTATTAGGGAGAGGAAATTAGATTTTATCGCTTTGTCGGAAACGGTAGATCTAATTTTGCCACTCCATTCTTAACACACCTAGCGGCTGGACAAGATTTCAGCTGGTTTTGTTTACCACCGAGAGGGAGGTCGGGGGGTATGCTTATTGGTGTGAATACGACAACTATTCAAGTAAAAAATGTTGATGTTGGGACTTTTGTGTCAAGTTATACTTTAAATCTAGATGTGATGGTTTCGAGTGGGTTTTGGTGTCTGTTTATGGGGCGGCACAAGATGAGCACAAACCAATGTTCTTATCAGAGTTAGTCCGTTTATGTGAAAATGAACCATTACCGATGTTGGTGGGTGGAGATTTTAACATTTTACGGAAACCTGAAGAAAAGAGTAACAACAATTACAATGCACGTTGGCCAATAATGTTTAATGCGATCCTACAAAGCCTTGAGTTGAAAGAAATTGAACTTTCGGGTAGACAATACACTTGGGCTAATAGGAGAGACGCCTGCCTATCAAAAATTGGACAGGGTTTTAGCTACAACTGAGTGGGAAAGAAATTTCCTTTAGTCTCGGTTCAGGCCTTAACACGGGCAGGCTCGGACCATACCCCCTCTTCGTGGACTCGGGGGTACAAGCTCATATGGGTAATACGTCACGCTTCTCATTTGAACTTTCATGGCTTAGAATGGAAGGTTTTTTGAGATGGTGGCAGCGGAGTGGAATAATTATGTCAAAGGAGACTCTCCTATTGAAGTATGGCAAAATAAAATTAGACATTTGAGAAGGTGGTACCTAAAGGGCTGGGCTAAAAACCAAAGCGGAAAATATAAGAAGGAGAAAGAACGGCTGTTACGAATTATCGATGAATTAGATATTAAAGCTGAAAGCACACCTCTTAGTGTGGGTGAGCGAGAAGCTTTAAAGATGCTAATGATAAAATTTGTTGTCTTCGACGAGACGAGGAAACAAAATGGGCACAAAGGGCAAAAGTTAAATATATTCAGGAAGGTGGAAATAACACGAAGTATTTTCATCTTATTGCAAATGGAAAACATAGGAAAAAGAAAAAATTCAACTAGAACAAGACGAAGGAACCATAGTGGGTGATACGGATTTAAAAGTTTACATTTCAGAATATTATAAGAAACTATTTGGGGAATCCGACCCAAATGATGTCATAATGGATGAAGAAATGGTCCAAGATATTCCGCAACTTACTCAAGAAGAGAATGACATTCTTACAGCTGATTTATTAGTGAAAGAAGTGTATGAAGCAATATCTCAAATGGAACTCAATAAGGCGTCGGGGCCTGACGGTTTTCCTGCTGAATTCTACAAGACGTTTTGGGACGTAATTCGAAATGATCTAATGGCTCTCTTTGTACAATTAAAGCAAGGAAATCTGTCCTTGTTTAAATTAAACTTTGGAGTCATCACGCTGTTACCGAAAAAAGAGAATGCGGTTCAGATTCAACAGTATAGGCCTATTTGTCTACTTAATGTCAGCTTCAAAATCTTTAAAAAGTAGGTACTAATCGTATTACTGAAATTGCACAAAAGATAATTAGGCCGACGCAGTCGGCATTCATGCCAGGGAGACACATTTTAGAAGGTGTGGTGGTCTTACATGAAACCATTCATGAGCTTCATAGGAAGAAAATGGATGGAGTTATCTTTAAGATTGATTTTGAGAAAGCATATGACAAAGTAAAATGGCCTTTCTCCAACAAGCTTTGCGTATGAAAGGTTTTGCACAAGAATGGTGCAATTGGATTATGCAATTTGTTCAGGGGGGAAGTGTCGGGGTTCGGGTGAATGATGACATAGGTCATTATTTCCAAACCAAAAAAGGCCTACGACAGGGGGATCCGTTGTCTCCTATGTTGTTTAATATAGTGGCGGATATGCTCGCCATCTTAATCGCACGGGCGAAGGAAGATGGACAAATAGACGGGCTCATACCTCATTTGGTGGAGGGAGGGCTATCTATTTACAATACGCGGATGACACTATTTTATTCTTGGACCATAATCTTGAAAAGGCAGTAAATTTAAAATTGATCTTGTGCATTTTCGAACAGCTTTCGGGGCTGAAAATAAATTTTCACAAGAGTGAATTTTTGTTTTGGGAAGGCGAAGAAGTGGAAGATCAGTACCGACAAATCTTCGGATGTGAGTCGGGGTCTCTACCTTTTAAATATTTGGGGGTTCCGATCCATTATAGGAGACTCCGGAACGATGAATGGCAACCGGTTGAATGTCGTTTTGAAGGCAAACTTGGATGCTGGAAAGGAAAGATGTTGTCCTATGGGGATCGGCTGGTACTTGTGAACTCGGTTCTAACAAGTCTTCCGATGTTCATGCTATCCTTTTTAGAATTACCTAAAGGGGTGAGGAAAAGGTTGGACTTCTATAGATCGCGTTTTTTTTGGCAAAGTGACGAGAATAAGAGGAAATATAGATTGACAAAATGGAACATTATTTGTAGACCAAAGGATCAGGGAGGTTTAGGGTGGAAGTACTTGAATTAAAGAACAAATGTTTGCTTAGCAAATGGCTTTTCAAACTTTTGAATGAGGAGGGTGTGTGGCAGGAGCTGCTACAAAACAAATACCTCCAAAGTAAAACTTTAGCTCAAGTAGAGGCCCAACCTACTGATTTACCCTTTTGGAAGGGATTAATGCGAGTCAAAAATGATTTCTTTAGTAGAGGATCATTTGTCGTTGGTAATGGGGAAACCACAAGGTTTTGGGAGGACACTTGGTTGGGTGACTCTCCATTGATGAACCAATATCCGTTATTGTATAACATTGTGCAACATAAGCATGCTTCGGTCCATGATGTGATGCACAATGCACCCCCACTGAATATAGGATTTAGAAGAGCCTTGGTGGGGAACAAGTGGGATATGTGGTCTCATCTCTGCCTTAGATTGATGCAAGTGACGCTGAATAATGTTCCTGACTATTTTAAATGGAATCTGAACCAAAATGGGCAATTTACAGTTAAATCAATGTATGAGGACCTGATGAACGGTCATACAACATATCTACAGAAGTATCTTTGGAAATTAAAAATACCGCAAAAGATTAAAATATTTATGTGGTTCCTTCACCGGAAAGTCTTGTTAACTAAAGATAATTTGGCTAAAAAGAATTGGAAAGGTAGCTCACATTGTTCCTTTTGTGGGAATGACGAGAGTATTGATCACCTTTTTATTGCCTGCCCTTTTGCAAAACTTGTATGGCGTGTTGTTTTTTGTACATATAATATCCCTCCCCCTACTAATGTCACAAATATGTTTGGGAATTGGTTGAGGGGGATAGACAAAAAGACCAAAGATAGGATTCGTATCGGCGTTTCTGCTATCTGTTTGTCTATTTGGAATTGTCGAAATGATATTGTGTTTAACAGAAAGGATAATTTTCATGTCTTACAGGTTATTCACAGGGCGGTACACTGGATACAGGTATGGGCTTTGAAAGGACACGGATGTCGCCTAGAGGGGGGGGGGGGGGGGGTGAATAGGCGATTAAAAATTCTTTGCGGTTTAGGCTTGAATAAATGCGGAATAAAACTAACGTTTAATTTATCAAGCACGAAACCTAAACAAGCTAGGTTAACCTATGTGCACCAACAACTTAAGCTAAACAAGATAAGCAAATATGTGATAGCAAGATATATTACTTCAAGCTCGATGGCTATCACAAGGTAAATAGCATAAGTAAGAAGCTCGGGTATAGAAATACCGAGGCACTTGGAGACGATGATTTATCCCGAAGTTCACTTCCCAATGGAAGCTACGTCTCCGTTGGAGCGGTGCGGAGTCACAAAGTGTTCCCCGAATAGCCGTCAAATGGCACACCGTAATCTCCTTCGTGCCTCCACCAATGCGGAGTGCCACGAACCACTATGGGACACTTGAGGGTGGTCACTGAACCCGTACAAGGATGAGGCACACTCCACAACTTAATTGGAGGCTCTCACCGAATTCCCACGGCTCCCAAAGCCACAAGAATCACAAGGTTGGGGCGCGACTCCACAACTTAATTGGAGGCTCCCAACTATCCCGCGAGCCACCAAAACTCCGAGATCAACAAGGACCGTCTAGGGCACTCCAAGTACCCAAGAGGACAAGCTCTAGGGCACCCCAAGTACCCAAGAGTAACAAGCTTCTCAACTTCGATTTCCACGTATCACCGTGGAGAGCTCAAACCGATGCAACCGATGCAAGAAGGCAAGACCACTAGAAGTGGTCAAATCCTTCACTCCCAAGTCCCACCAAAAGCAACTAATGCTTGTGGGGGGAGAAGAGAGGAAGAACAAGGAAGAACTCAACAAATGGAACTTCAAGATCACGATCTACTAGGTTCCCCTCACTTAGAGGAGGAATGGATTGGATGAATATGTAGATCTTGATCTCTCAAATTCCCTCAAAGATATGCAAGAATCATGGGAGGGATTGAGAGGAAGGCAAGCTTTTCCAAAGGTCAACAATGGAGGAGAGAGAGGGGAAAAGCTAGCTCAAGGGGTGAGAGAACCGTTGGGGAAGAAACCCCCTTAAAAAGGTCCTGTCAAAAATCTGCCCGTTGCAGACGAAAAAGGCCGCAGCGGTAGTACCGGGCCGATCCCGGTAGTACCGAGCCGCGTTGACTCGAGGAAGAACGAAGACCAGTCAGCGCTCCTGACACGGCGCGCAACGGTAGTACCGGACCACTTGGCCGGTAGTGCTCCCCTACCGGTAGTACCGCGCCACTACCGGGGAAACTACCGGGTGAAAACTTCGAGAGGCAGAGAGCCATCCGGAGATGCGGTACTGGGCCCGGTACTGGCCGCGGTAGTTCCGCAAGGGGTCACCCGGTAGTACCGGGCGAGTGTCGGTACTACCGGCCTAAGAAGAAACTGCAGAACCAGAACAAGAGAACCGCAATAACTTTTGCAAGGAAGCTCCAAACGAGATGAATCCAATTCTGTTGGAAAGGTAGCGAGATGAATCCAATAAATATTAAGGGTCACAAATATAGAGGGGATACCACACACGGGAAGGTGTGGACCCTATCTCGAAGGTGGACCGATAATATTTCCAACCAGAAAACGCAACAAGTTTTCCATACGAAATCCGTTTTCGGAGAACTTGGGCTTGTCATGAAGATCACAACAAGCACCAAAACCCAACAAGGAGAAAATCCAAATAAGAACCAAGAAAGATGATGAAGGCAAGTATGCAAAAGATTTGAGCTCTCTCCAACTGATACGCTAAAGCTCAATCGAGAGCCCCTCTTGATAGTATGGTATCTATCCTATAACCCGGTCTCCCAACTAGTACCATGAGACCGGTAAAATAGAAACCCTATCATACCTTTGCCTTGCGCATTCCACTTGAGCTAGATGACGTCGATCTTGATCTCTTCAAGTGGACCACCTTTCTTGATTGCGCTTCGCTTGGTGAAGACCCAAACATTGCTCCCCCATACTCCACTATGGGAGAGCCTCTCTTAGGCACATCTTCACATGAACATTATCTCTAAATGGGTGGCAAGCTTCAAGCCTAGGATTTCTTCGAGATGCTCCTCTTGAACTTGCGCTTCTCAACATTGATGACGATCACCACTTTACGTCATCGATCATGGGCCATATGAAATCTTCATTTGATGCAAACCCATAGAAAGATACTTGATCAACCTTGTATCTTTTCTTCTCTTTTCAATAGATGATGTCTTGAAGATAACCATGAATGATCACATAATTCTTTTCTTCAAGACATACTTGCAATATGCTCAACTCTATGATCTTGATGCCAAATACTTCATTATATCAATATACTCATGGCATCAACCTTGAATCCAACATATGGAGTTCAAGCATGGTCTATGGACAAACACTACAAGTAAAACTCAATGCAACCATTAGTCCATAGGGATTGTCATTAATTACCAAAACCACACATGTGGGCGCCATGCCCTTTCAGGCTTTCCTGCTGCCTTCGGACCAGCGGGACTTATGGTGGCTGGGTGCACGAGACTACTGCGCGTGGCACAGGATTTTTTCTCCCGACATACGTGGCAACATATTAGTCGGCTTTCGTAGTCTTTCTTTTTAGCTTGTCACTGTCGGTTGAGGCATGTCTCGACCTTTACTCTTTGTGAGATGTTAGCACAAATAAGATACCTTTGAACTCTGTAATAATCGTCTGTGTGCATCAATCGATGCAGAGGCTAGGATTAATAAAATTCCCTTTTCTAAAAAAAACGTAGGAATCAGGAAAAGGCCAAAAAGATTAGAAAGTATTATATATTGGAACATAGGGAGTACCTATGTGTCTAGTAGGTTATTTTGAGGCCAGTGTTTTTTTATGGAATATGGAACTGATTGATAATAATAAATCATTACACAAGGTCTACCAGATACAATTTAGGGCTAAAATTCTATAATAGAAGGAATAAAATGCTCCGCGCAACGAGTTAAGATGTGTGTACACCGAGGGCGAATATGACATGAGTGAGATAACAACGAAGCTGCTGGTTAGATTATTGATGTCAGCTTGTACCATCACACCAACATGACTCTAATGCAACAATGGGGAATTGACGCGTTCGGTAATAGAGCGGCAATCAGAGACTACCATGGCTCACGCCAACACTTCAGCAATATTTGGCAATGTGACCTCGTCAAGAAGCTCGTCGCAAGCAGCTAACCACTCGCCATGGTCGGTTCTGACCACGACGTCGACTCCCATCCATCTAGAAGAGGAGAAAATGGTTGCCGCAACATTAGAAAGACCAAATAAGAAAATTCTAGTGGATGTTTATTAAAATAAATATTTTCTTATTCTAAATTCCAACCATTATTTGAATACATCATCTTTTTTTAGGGAGTAATCTATGGGAACATACAATACGAAAATATATGCATCGTTTTAAGTAACTTTTCCCCATTCCAACGAGTACATTTTTCATTAATTATGGATCTTTGGTTTGAGGGAATTACATATACATTGTTTTTTCAAAATTTTAATCCTCGAGATATTATTCATATATAAGATTCGCGGGATTAGAATTTAGTATTTTGTTTTGTCATGGATCATATTGACCCCGACAAGTTTTTACTCACATTGAGTTTATCCTATTGGTAAATTGTAAATTTACCTTGAGCCTTTCTTAGGGTATAATCCAACACTCAGATATGCCTTATTTGTTCGCAAGAAATCGGAATAAAGAGGATGTCACAACATTTTCACATTCATGTTTGTTTTTGAGACAATCATATATTCAATGTAATACTGCTAACTGAATAGTACGCTAAGGTATAGTTGATTTAATATGGATTCATCATGCATCCTTTGTTTTAAAACTTGATATCCCCCTCGCATTTTGGGCAGAACCGTTGAAATCGGAAGGATGGATGCGTGAGAAGTGATGAAAATTTTGAAAATAAAAATCAACACTCAAAACATGCACTATGTCATAAAATTTCCATATCGATTATACGCTTATATACTCAACATAATGAATCGTGCCATATATAACTCGATTTTTAGTGTTGACCCCACATTGTTTAGAGGAATTGTATTATTGTTGTTTCGAGGTCCATGAATTTGGAAGTTTGAATCTGAATTTTATTGTTTTACGAGATGACAAATTAACCATGGGTTAGTATATTTGTGAATAATTACAGATATTTCTGGTAAATTTCTGTCATCTAGCTTCACCGACCATCAAAATTATTTCTAACCTTTCAGATAGAGGCTACGCCTAAAGCATGAGTGCATCAAGTCGTTTTATATATCTCATGAGGGGTACCATACTGGCAATTAATGAATAGACAGAGAGTAATGGTCAACCCAAAAACCCACAAGATTATGTAAAGAAAAATATTAAGCTTGTCAAGAATTCATGTTTTTTTTGTTCATCCTTTGACAAAAAAAAACAATATAGAACGGAATGGGACGGACTGCCTACTCGTGCATGGAGAAGTCACATCGATGGATATATATGCTAAATATTTAAGCCGAACGTCGCAATAAGCTCTCACATCCATCCACGCGCACGTCAGTCAGTTGATTCATCATCATATCATAATAGTCGAAGGAGTAGGTTAAGATGCATACTAGGTTAAGATGCATAGTAGGTTAAGATGTATGGATGCACATCCAAGTGGATAAAAAAGGGAGAAAAAGAGCCAATGTGGTTGGTACTGCACGAAGCAAGGGAGCACATTAGTAGCAGATTATCAGTAGGGGGCTTAGTTAATCAATTTATATGCATAGGCAGGAGCCCATCAGCATGCATCATTTCTCATTTGGCCCGGTCTGCTTGGTTGTTTGCACTTCGCCGTAGTGCACACTGTGGGTGGAGTCGATGTCCATATGCGTGTTGGCCTAATTATGCTCAGCTCCAAGCATGAGCTTGCCCTGATCCACGACTATTTAACCTACGTACTAACAGCAAATTACAAACAGCATCCACAGATATAGGCCGCGGCCATAGCTGCCACCAGTTAATGTGCGAGGGAGACCAAGACCTGCATCAGTAGTATACGTGCCTGTCTAGCTAGTCTCACATGCTTGAGAGCGACTGTTATCTTTTGCTAATGTTGAATGCATTGGCCATTAATTGGGTACGTAGGTAGCTGTAGATTAGTTAACTTACCGTCAACCATTGAGCTGATACTGACTGTTAACTGAAGAGGAACGCTAACCTATGTTGGAAGTGTAAAATATTATCTCCAGCGAGAGTGGGAACACCGGTCATTTGGCCCAACGAAAACCGAAATCACTCAATTCACCAGAGTGGTTATTGGATTTTTCAGTGATTATTGTGGTGTCCGAATTTTTTTTGAAACTAAAATTTAAAACTATGAGTTCTAGTAACATTTGAGACTAACTTGGCAGGAGAATTGTTTAACTATGCAGGCAGGGGCCTAACGAAAAGTATAAATTACCTAATCGTGCATTATTGTACGGAAGTAAATTTACACTAAAGCTGCTTCTTCTTTCGTTAAGATACTACTAGTACTAGATTGGAACTCTTTATCTGGTGTATTCATCCATGCATGCACGGATGCACCAACATGGGAGACAAACAATAATGTGGGTAGCTACTAACAGCTTGTTCGTCGGTGCTCACCAATGGCAGCTACTAACATCGATCCAACGACAAATTCACAGCGAATTTCTTCAGCTCTCGTGTCAGTGCTCACCATACATACATACATTTCCATGTTTGGCCAGACAGGAAAATGTGTGTGTATAGTCCAAGTAACTAGTCACATTACTTACGGACGTACCCGAAGTGAGCAGCCGCAAAAATTAAGCCGTGCTGATCCGAGCAAGACAGGGGGTTCAGGTTCTCAGGGCATGGTCTGCAATCTGCATGCTCCGGTGCTTCTCAGGCCACCACCAGCCATCCATCAGGCATGCATCAGCCGTTCGATCGATATCTCCTATACATGGCGCTGAGGCTACATGGACCTGCTCGGTGTGTTCTTGTTGATATCCAGATCTTGACTTGGTGCTTGTAAACATGAAGAATGTTAAATTGCATAAATGCACATAGTCATGTAGTCCATCTGTTTTTTAATATAAAATGTTTTAGATGGTACACATGTTGTCTATATGCTCACTAAAATGAATGAATATGCACACAAAAATGTGTCTACATACATTTGTATACATGTGCATGTGGACAAAAACTAAAACATCTTATATTAAAAAACGGAGGGAGTACATCTTATCTACTTTCTCTCCGTCGGTTGCTGGCACTGCTGTCAAGTTCAGTGAACATCTTGGGATCGTACGACTTGTCTGATTTGTAGGGATGACTGAGATTACCACCAACTAATTGTACGGCAGTGACAAGATTGGATCAATGGCTCCTTCAATTTTTTTTTTTTTTGGATCAATGGCATTGGAGACGTGCTAGTGTAACATGCACTAAAGCCATCCGGGAAGGCTGGACACGAGACCTGATTAGCTAACTGAGAGTAGCTGGGATAAAAAATGACATTAGATTAGTGGGATAGCACTCGCGAGTAGCGTTGATCTGTCAATATATAGGTGTCTGACGAATCCATTCTGCCGCTTAAGTGTATCTATATATGGTACGGAATATCCTTTTGCTTTTTTAACAAAAATATTCACTAGATTGGATGATCAACTTGGCATGTTCAGTGCACACGGCACAGCTGTGTGAAGGACGTCTGGTTTGAATAATAATCTCGGAATCTTCATACTTTATAGCTGCTGCTTCTTTCGTTAAGATACCATAGTAGTACTAGGTTTGAACTTTTTATCCGGTGCATTCGCCGTGCATTCAGCAACATGCATGGGAGACAAACAGTAATGTAGCTAGCTACTTAACAGCTTGTTCGTCGGTGCTCACTAATGGCGGCACATAAATTTCGTTTCCATGTATGGCCAGATCTACAAAAACATGTATGTATAGTCTAATAAGTAGCTACTCACACAACGTACGGACGTACTGCAAAAAAATTAAGACCGAGCAAGACTTCAGGTTCTGAGGGCATGGTCTGCAGTCTGCATGCTCCAGTGTATTCTGATCACGTTACCCTGCATGACCGCCTATACATGACGCTGTGGCTACATGGACCTGCACTGTTTGCCTACGCAGGAATTCCTGTTGAATCTCGGATGGATCAGATGCGTGCATATGGTACCCGTGAAGGTGATCGATGCATCGCATGGTACCAAAGATCCATCAATACACAAACAGTATGGTAGCTTAATATTAGTCCATACATAGCACAGAACACTTGCTCATCCACCAGTAAATAACTGTTTTTAGATAAAAGGGGATACCCCTGCTTCATTAACGAAACATTCCGGGCTACAAGAACAATGTTATTATCACTGTTACATCAAACACATAGCCTGATGTGCAGTGAATTTATAGGTCTCAACTAACAGGAGATAAAAAGTAGCAAAGAACAGCAACAATATAGAGCAAGACCACAACACCTAGAACTACACCCTAATCCTAAGAGAAGGAGAGCCAAGTGCAATCGTTTCTGATGAAGGTCAACCACTGTCGATTCTTCGACATGTTGGATCCCATCCGCGCGCTCGACTGAAGATGTCTCTCGTCACCATCTTCATCATTTCTATTCCTCGCTGAAGAGCCCTTGCCACCTTTGGTTTCTGTAATTCAGACCAGTCAGCAACCAATTGACAGATGTGATCAATGATGTCACATTACGCCGATTGCGTAATAAAATGCTATAATAGAAGGAATAAAATGCTCCGCGCAACAAGTTAAGATGTGTGTTGACTCATTACGCCGATTGCGAATATGACTGAGTGAGATAACAACGAAGCTGCTGGTTAGATTATTGATGTCTTGTACCATCACATCAACATGACTCTAATGCAACAATGGGGAATTGACGCGTTCGATAATAGAGAGGCAATCGGAGACCACCATGGCTCACGCCAACACTTCAGCAATATTTGGCATTGTGACTTCGTCAAGAAGCTCGTCGCAAGCAGCTAACCACTCGCCATGGTCGGTTCTGACCACGACGTCGATTCCCATCCATCAAGAAGAGGAGTAAATGGTTGCGGCAACATTAGTAAGACCAAATAAGAAAATTCTAGTGGTTGTTTATTAAAATAAATATTTTCTTATTCTAATTCCAACCATTATTTGAATACATCATCTTTTTTAGGGAGAAATCTATGGGAACATACAATACGAAAATATATGCATGGTTGAAGTAACTTTTCCCCATTCCAACGAGTACATTTTTCATTAATTCTGGGTCTTTGGTTTGAGGGAATTACATATACATTGTTTTTTCAAAATTTAATCCTCGAGATATTATTCATATATAAGATTTGCGGGATTAGAATTTTCGTATTTTGTTTTGTCATGGATCATATTGACCCCGACAAGTTTTTACTCACATTGAGTTTATCCTATTGGTAAATTGTAAATTGACCTTGAGCCTTTCTTAGGGTATAATCCAACACTCAGATATGCCTTATTTGTTCGCAACAAATCAGAATAAAGAGGATGTCACAACATTTTCACATTCATTTTTTTTGAGACAATCATATATTCAATGTAATACTGCTAACTGAATAGTTCGCTAAGGTATACTTGATTTGATATGGATTCATCATGCATCCTTTGTTTTAAAACTTGATATCCCCCTCGCATTTTGGGCAGAACCGGTGAAATCGGAAGGATGGATGTGTGAGAAGTGATGAAAAATTTGAAAATAAAAATCGACACTCAAAACATGCACTATGTCATTAATTTTCCATTTCGATTATACACTTATATACTCAACATAATGAATCGTGCCATATATAACTCGATTTTTAGTGTTGACCCGACATTGTTTAGAGGAATTGTATTATTCTTGTTTCGAGGTCCATGAATTTGGAATTTTGAATCTGAATTTTATTGACAAATTAACCATGGGTTAGTATATTTTTGAATATTTACAGATCTTTCTCGTAACTTTCTGGCATCTAGGTTCACCGCTCAGCAAAATTCCTTCTAACATTTTAGATAGAGGTCACGCCTAAAGCGTGAGTGCATCAAGTCGTTTTATATATCTCATGAGGGGTACCCGTAGTGGCAATCAATGAATATACACAAAATAGACAGAAAGTAATGGTCAACCCAAAACCCCACAAGATTATGTAAAAAAAATATTAAGCTTGTCAAGAATTCATGTTTTTTTTGTTCATCCTTTGACAAAAAAACAATATAGAACCGAATGGGACGGACTGCCTACTCGTGCATGGAGAAGTCACATCGATGGATATATATGCTAAATATTTAAGCCGAAGGTCGCAATAAGCTCACATCCATCCACGCGCACGTCAGTCAGTTGATTCATCATCATATCATAATAGTCGAAGGAGTAGGTTAAGCTGCATACTAGGATATGCACAAATTAATGTGTCCAGTATGTATGGATGCACATCCAAGTGGATAAAAAAGGGAGAAAAAGATTATCAGTACGGGGCTTAGTTAATCAATTTAGATGCATAGGCAGGAGCCCATCAGCATGCATCATTTCTCATGTAGCTGTAGATTAGTTAACTTACCGTCAGCCATTGAGCTGATACTGACTGTTAACTGAAGAGGAACGCTAACCTATGTTAATGTAGAAACATAGCTTCTTTGTGGATCCTGCACCATTCAGGTACTTTGCCGGAATGACGAGGTATGACGCGAGCTGGTCGAAGCTGACTGCTGCAGCGGACGCGCTGCTTGACGCCACTGTTTCTACCCCCACGTCGCTCCTGCATTCATTAGATGTTTGCTGCTTGGGGCCGATCGATTTCTTTTTAACGGAACAGTGTAACGGACCTAACGGCGGTGTCACGAAAGGAAAGAAATTTCGAGGAGAGGTCTTATAGGGAAGAAATTTTTCACCGGTGTCAGATAAGGAACAAGATTTTAAGAAGATTTTAAGAGAGTGTCATATAAGAAATTTTCTCAACTTCCTGACATCTAGCTTATTTCTAACATTTTAGATAGAGGCCACGCCTAAAGCGTGAGTGCATCAAATCGCTTTATATATCTCGCGAGGGGTCGTGCCCATACCGGCAATCAATGAATATAAACAAAATAGACAGAAAGTAATGGTCAACCCCAAACCCCACAAGATTCTGAAAAGAAAACATTAAACTTGTGAAGAATTCATATTTGGTGTTCATCCTTTGACAGAAAACAATATAAAACCGAATGGGAGCGCCAGGGACGACAGACTGCCCACTCGTGCATGGAGAAGTCACGTCGATGGATATGCTAAATATTTAACCCAAACGTGGCAATAAACCCAATAGTCGAAGTAGGATAAGATGCTAGCTGCTGCATACTAGGATGTGCACGAATTAATGTGTGTATATATGGATGCACTGGCCTGTCAAGTCGTCCTCATCCAAGTGGGAAATAAAGGGAGAAAAGGGAGCCAATGTGGTTGGTAATGCAGGAAGTAGGGGAGCAATGATATTATCAGTAGGGGCTTAGCTAATTAATTTACATGCATAGGCATGCATGATTTGGTCCGGTCTGTTTGGTGGTTTGCACTTTGACGTAGTGCACATTGTGGGTGGAGTCTGTCTCTCCATATGCATGTTGCCTAATTATGCCCAGCTCCATGCATGCCCTGATCCTGCACTAACCTAGTACTAAAAGTACTAACAGCAAACAAACATCATCCACAGCCATAGGCCGTGGGCATTGCTGTCACCACTTAATAATGTGCGAGCGAGATGAAAACCTGCTTGAGTAGTACTATACATGCTCGTCTACTCACATGGTTGAGAGCGACTGTTATCTTTTGTTAACGGATGGATTTTTTTCGAAACTAAAATTTAAAACTATGAGTTCTAGTAACATTTGAGATTAACCTGGGCAGGAGAATTGTTTAACTATGCAGAGGCCTAACAAAAAGTATAAATTACCTAATCGTGCATTATTGTACGGAAGTAAATTTAAAGCTGCTTCTTCTTTCGTTAAGATACTAGTACTAGATTGGAACTCTTTATCTGGTGTATTCATCCATGCATGCTCGGATGCACCAACATGGGAGACAAACAATAATGTGGGTAGCTACTAACAGCTTGTTCGTCGGTGCTCACCAATGGCAGCTACTAACATCGATCCAACGACAAATTCACAGCGAATTTCTTCAGCTCTCGTGTCAGTGCTCACCATACATACATACATTTCCATGTTTGGCCAGACAGGAAAATGTGTGTGTATAGTCCAAGTAACTAGTCACATGACGTACCCGAAGTGAGCAGCCGCAAAAATTAAGCCGTGCTGACCCGAGCAAGACAGGGGGTTCAGGTTCTCAGGGCATGGTCTGCAATCTGCATACTCCGGTGCTTCTCAGGCCACCACCAGCCATCCATCAGGCATGCATCAGCCGTTCGATCGATCGATCTCCTATACATGATGCTGAGGCTACATGAACCTGCACTGTTTGCCAACGCAGGATTCACTGTGGAATCAGTTGGAGCCCGATCGGATTGATACCCGTGACTATGATAGATACATGCATCATGGTAGGAAAGATCCATCAATACACGACAGTATGCCTGTCTTAATTAATCAGTACATAGCACAACACAGTGACATCCAGACCCAGTGCTTAATAGAGTATGATTGATAGGATACTAAGACAAATAAGGTTTATCTTTTTTCCGAAATTTTGTCTTAGAAAATCTCAAAATTAAATGAGTTTAGCCCGGGGTAATCTAAGGATGGATCTGACCGAGAGTTCTTCCCGGACACGCCGTGTGAGGAGAAATCGCGCAGAAAATACTAGTGTTGCTATGTGGGGTCAGTCTAAAAATTCTAGAGGCCGTCAGGAGTAACAATCGCTACCCGGGTAGTGGCTGTGGTGTTACAAGCACTTTATGGTAACTTTAAAATATATGTGATAAATTTACCATGTGTTAGTATATATATATATATATATATATATATTTATATATTATTTTACATATTCGAACCTTTGTGGTAACTTCAAAATCTCTACCTCTCTTTTCTCACCCAAAATCAGATAGTTTTCCATTTAGGTCCTCGACAAACATACTTGATCTGAGCGTACATTTAATTGTACGGTTCTAGAGTTCTGGCGGATTGGTAAGGACTAAGTTTGAAAATCAGTGTGAGAAGCAAGACTCTAGATACAAACCTTCTTCGTTCCTTATGTGAAATAAAAGAACACTGTTCTGGTAGCCTAGGAACTTTATGAGTTGTTTTTCCCAATACCTCCCATCTCTAAGGTGCAACCATATCTAGATAGCACTGACAATGTATGGCAAGAAAATAATAATCTACAATTTTGTTGGTTTCACTTCATGGGATGTGTCAACACATGTATCTATGGTATATATAGAAGGAAAATGGATGGTGCCTCACATAAGTAGGTATGGCCTTACTCAATGCATCAACCGTTTTAATTGTCCAGGTACAATGGTGATAATAAGGAAGTAGTTTCGGTACCACCAAGTGGATTGGTGCACAGTGAAATCTTACAATCTCATAACAAGTTAGAGAACATAAAAGAACTCCATATATATAATTCATTATTTATCTAGAAATTTACTCAAAACAAAATAGTCATCATTGAGAACTTTCTTTGTGGATCATGCACATATTCTGATGGATGCATGAACAATATTTCAATGAGAACATTTCTCAATTTAAGCACATATATATGTTCTGTAAATAATTAGATGCGCTTTATAACATAGAATTAATGCTTTAAACAAGAAAATCATTTTAGACACAAAAAATGTACTATAACAATATCGCCGTATGCTGCCATGACAGCATATTCGCGCCCGGAGCCCACTATGCTCAAACAATGCACATCTTCCACCGTTGTCGCAATTTTCTCAACCATAAATGGTGAAGCCTACGGTCAAGGAATCTAAAGATTACATTCTTGGGGGTGGTAGGAGGCTCCTCAGCGATTAGACAATTCTGACCGTAGATAAGGATCTCCGTGCGATCCTGGCCGTCCGTTCCCTAGCGATCCCCAGTCGGCAGGTCGTTTTCTACACGCCTGGACGTACTCTGTGTCGCTGCCGGTGGCCCCAGGTAATTTCCGGGACCCGCGTGTCAGCCTGTGGGTTGGGTCGTTCCCGGGTGCGCTGCGGGATAGCCATCGCGGCGCTGCCACCACGCTATAATTCCGTCCAAAGTCTATGGGCAAAATAGTAATTTCAAGCGTGTGGTATATAAGCCTCTCCCACGCGGTAGAAAACCCTAGCCTGCGTTCTCCTCGCCCTATCCCCGTGCGCGCCTCTCCTCTCCAATCCCCTTCTCCCATGGCCGCCGCCGCCACCACCACCGTCCTTCTCCTCCACCGTTGCACCAGTGCTGGAAAGGGATGGAGGAGGAGGCAGTCGTCCTCGCCACCACCGTCCCAATCCTTTCTCAGCCGCCGGCGGTTACGACGCGGAGACGGCGCACGTGAGGAGTTCGACCTCTACGGGCGCATCCCTGACTCCATGGCGACCGTGAGTGGTGGCATCTCGTCATCGGCGCGTCCCTGGTTGCGTGTTGAAGGTCCTCCGACCACCATCCCCCTGGGAAAACCTCCAACCAATCCTTCCCGTCCTACGAATCTGATGTGCATTTATTTTGTAGGTTGTGTGATGTCCTCTCATCAGGAACATCGATGGGAACAACAAGGACCAGCGCTGCAGCCGATCTCAAATGGAACCCAGGTATCCAAAGTACTTTGTTTCTCCTAATTTGCCTTTCTCGCTCTCTAGATTTAATCCCCAGCAATCATCTTTTTTTTGTATGTAGATTCTATTTAGTTATGCCTATAAGGTGTCCGACAAAAATCCCCATTCATAGGTTCAGAAATATGGGTTCTACTTATGTCGATCAGATCTCCTATATCGTGTACCTTGCCATCTCCAACCACGTCCAAAGGTATACTGACTGCGTTACATTGCATCTGTCACCCAAAGTTTATTTGCAGCTTTTTTTCCCCTCATGTGCACATGACATTTGCGTTATTGCAGATTCCAGTTGAAGACATACGAGGAATCCTGCCGTCGTCTTGGAGCAAAGGAGCAGCACTGGAAGTAGATGGGATGCAGAGCAACGCCTGAACACCACCATGTCCTCACGCTGCACTCCCTACCACCTTGCAGGTAACCCACTCGATCTTATGCCACACTCCAATTACTTAGTCAAAGCCATGTCGTAGGAGATGGATTAGAGTGTATATTTGCAGTGTGTATTGCTTAGACTAGATTTTAAGATCGAATGTTGTATTTTGTACCGGCATGCAGTTGTGTTTGGCGGCGGCATACATGATGCTGCAAATAGGTGCAGTACAGCAATGCGAGATGTGATCACTGACTCACAGTTGTTGCGATGGTCACCTGAGCCGCACCCTGCCATGTATTGATCAACATCTTCAAGCTCATTGCAGCTAGGTAATTTCTTCTACTACTATCATGAATACTTTATCATGGATTTATCTTCTTGGTAGTGATGTATGCAAAACTGCAGATGTTTGTTTGCAAGCTTGATATGTCGATTCCATGACGACATGACAATGAGGTGAGCAATCATTTAGGTTTACTTTCTATTTACGCCTTCAGTTGTTTTTTTATTAAGTGGTATAATCATAATCTTTTGCTGTTCATATGAGCAGAAATTCTTCTCGAGCATGTGGGTGAGCTGCGGCCGGGCAGAGCGGTGGACGGGCCAGGCAGGGCAATGGCCTCCCCAAGCTGAGCTCATGCTTGCTCATGGTGAGATCTTCTCTTTTCCTTTTCTGTTTTTTCTATTGATTTATTTCGGATTTTATCGTTGAGCTGATGCGGGCTACTGCTGCAGGCACAAAGCTGATGCGGGACGAGGGCGAGATGGAGGAGACGACAGGACAGAGCTCGATGGCCAAGCCCTGGTGGCCGGAGGCAAGTTCCGCGGCTGCCGAGAGGCCACATCGAGGTCACCGCGCGTGGCCGGACAGGGCGGCGGTGCCGGGCAGGGTAGGGTAGCGGCGGCCGGGCGTCGACGAGCTCGACGGGGGTGCTGGGCCACCGTGAGTGCTGATGACGTGAAACACACGTTCGTTGGGAGACCCCAAGAGGAAGGTATGATGTAGTCAGCAGCAAGTTTTCCCTCAGAAAGAAACCAAGGTTATCGAACCAGTAGGAGCAGCAACTCTTCAGAAGGTTGTCAACGGCGCCAGAAAAATAGCTGTCGCAGGGAGTCTGGACTGTTGACGTGGAATCTGCACACAACACAATCAAACTACTTTGCCCCAACGAAACAGTGAGGTTGTCAATCTCACTGGCTTGCTGAAAACAAAGGATTAAACGTATGGTGTGGAAAATGAGTATTAAATTGCAGAGAATGAAAAAGGAACAGTTTGCAGTTTGTGGTTGTTTAATCAGTGTAAAAGAATGGACCGGGGTCCACAGTTCACTAGTGGTGTCTCTCCATAAAAGATAACTAACATGTTGGGTGAACAAATTACAGCTGGGCAATTGACGAATAGTGAGCGCATGACAATGCATATACATGACATGTTGACTACTATGATATTTAATTGGGCATTACGACATAATACATAGATCGTTATCCAACAGCATCTATGACTAATAATCCACCGCCGGGTTGTCATCCGAGTCCCCCGTTGGTATTAAGTTGCAAGCAACGGATAATTGCATTAAGTAAAGTGCGTAATGTAAACAAACACATATGCCCGTGGACATAGCATCGTTAGGTTATCCCTAGTGGCAACAGCACATCCACAACCTTAGAACTTTCTGTCACTGTCCCAGGTTAAACGGAGACATGAACCCACTATCTAGCATAAATACTCTCTCTTGGAGTTACAAGCATCTACTTGGCCAAAGCATCTACGAGTAACGGAAAGCATGCAAGATCTTAAATAACATATAAGATAGATTGATAATCAACTTGACATAATATTCAATATTCATCGGATCCCAGCAAACACAACATGTAGCATTACAATAATATGATCTTGATCATGTAGGGCAGCTCACAAGATCTAAACATGATGGCACAAAGTGGAGAGACAACCATCTAGCTACTGCTATGGACCCGTAGTCCAAGGATGAACTACTCACGCATCACTCCGGAGGCAGGCATGGCGATGTAGAAGCCTCCGGTGACGATTCCCCTCTCCGGCAGGGTGCCGGGAAGAGGTTCTGAACCCTCCCGAGCTAGGGTTGACGACGGCGGCGTCTCTGGAACTTTTCGTGGATATTTGCTCAGGTACTTAGGGTTTTCGCGTCGGGGGGAATAAGTAGGCGAAAGGGCGGCGGCTGCGGACCCCCGAGGGGCCCACACCACCCAGGGCGCGGCAGAGGGGGGCCCGCCCCCTGGCGTGTGGGCCCTGGTGGCCCTCCTCTGCTGCTCCTTCGCTCCGTCAGGCGTGTTCTGGAAAAATAGGACCCCCGTGTAGTTTCGTCCAATTCCGAGAATATTTCCAGACTAGCTTTTCTGGAATACAAAAACAGCAGAAAACAGGAACTGGCACTTCGGCATCTTGTTAATAGGTTAGTCCCAAAAAATGTATAAAAGTGATATAAAGTAGATGCAAAACATGTAGCAATTGGTATAAAACAAGCATGGAACATCAAAAATTATAGATACGTTTGAGACGTATCAGCATCCCCAAGCTTAGTTCCTACTCGTCCTCGAGTAGGTAAACGATAAAAACAAATAATTTTTGAGGTGACATGCTACTATCATAATCTTGATCATATAATATTGCAAGGCACATGTAAATGAATGAAGTGATCCAAGTCAATGGTCTATAATTTGCTACCAAATAGATAATGAGTAAACAATGAATCACACAAGCTAAACGTTTTCATGAATAGTACTTTCGAGACAAGCATCAAACAGTTTTGCATAAGTGTTAACTCATAAAGCAATAGTTTCTAATAAAAGGTATTTAATCAACACAAAGGAAGAATTTAGTTTCAGCATTTGCTTCAACTTTCAACATATTTATCTCATGGATATTGTCAACACAAAGTAGTATAACAAGTCCAATACATTGCATATAACGCATGTTGTAACAAAGTTGACACTAGTGTTTGCTTGTGGAAGACAGAAAGAATAGGAAAACTGACTCAACATAAAAGTAAAAGAAAGGCCCTTCGCAGAGGGAAGCAGGGATTAAATCATGTGCTAGAGCTTTTAGGTTTTTGAAAGCATATAGAGATTGCATAAAATATTTGATACTCCTCCCAACCTTGCTAACACAAGCCATGGCTAACCGAATCCTCGGGTGCCTTCCATCAATCACATACCATGGAGGAGTATCTATTTTTGAGAGGTGTTTGTTAATTGTCAACGAATGGTAGCGGGTGAGAACAGTATTCTACCTGTCGAACGGACTTTTAAGAGCGGCTCCCATGAAGGACGTTATTTCTACCAGCAAGGCAGATCATCCCTCTTTCTCTTTGGTTTACACACATTCAGGTATTTCACTGTTTGTCATTGCTTACTGATGAATCAGGGCAAAAGTGTGAAGAGAATTAATTGGTTAAAGTTGTAATTAATTGGGACTGGGCACCCCGTTGCCAGCTCTTTTTGCAAGTTATTGGATAAGCGGATGTATATGCCACTAGTCCAGGTGTAAAAGTCCACTCGACAAATAGAATAAAGAATAACCACACTAATTCCTCATGAGCTAGTAAACATTGACACAAAAAGGGAATAATAACATTTTGAATAATTTAAAGGTAGCACATGAAAAATTTACTTGGAGTGGCAAGGAAATACCACATATAGGTAGTTATGGTGGACACAAATGGCATGGATTTTGGCTCAAGGATTTGGATGCACGAGAAGCATTCCCTCTCAGTACAGAGTTTAGGCTAGCAAGGTTATGTAAGCAAACAAGAATATCAACCCGTACACCAAGTTTTATATGACAAACATATTGCAAACGTTATAAGACTTCATACCGTCTTCCTTGTTAACCAAACCCTGTTATTAGAAAATATCTAGACCTTAGAGTACCACCGATGCAAACCAAATTTTCAACAAGCTTTACGGTAGTTCTTCACTAATAGGCTTAACTCATGTGATGCACAATTTAATCATGATCTACTTGTTAACTCAAAACAATTGACAAGCATCAAGTTATCCATTTTAGTGATCTACAAGATTAAGCAAGTTTTTCCTTATACCAATTACCACATGCAACATTTTCTGAACCAACCAAACACCAATCAATTTATTTCATCAACTCTCCAAACAAATATAAGTGAAGCAAGAGAGTACTTTCTACAAAAGAAAGCTAATAGCTCTGACAAGAGATACATGAAAACAAGAGCTAAAAGCTGAACAGCGCTAGATATGAATACTCAACAAATATAAGTGAAGAATAGGAGTATTCTCATGAAAAAGCGGAGCGTGTCTCTCTCCCAATCAAGAATGCTAGGGTCCAGTCAAGCTTTATTGAAAATAAAAGTGCAATACTGAAAATAAAAAGCACACAGACGCTCCAAGAAAAGCACATATGATGTGAAAGAATTAAAATATAGTTTCACTAGAGATGACCTGATAATTTTGACGATGAAGAAGGGGATGCCTTGGGCATCCCCAAGCTTAGACGCTTGAGTCTTCTTGAAATATGCTGGGGAGATCCATGGGAGCCTCCCCAAGCTTAAGCTCTTCACTCTTCTTGATCCTATTATATCATCCTTCTCTCTTGACCCTTGAAAACTTCCGTCACACCAAACTCAAAGTAGATCTCATTAGAGGGTTAGTGCATAATCAAAAATTCACATGTTCTATAAAGACGCAATATGATTTGTTACTTTAAACATTAGCTACAGCCACTGATGTTATGTGAAGCTCTTCCACCCAAAAAAGAATTTCACTCAACACTAGTAAAAGAGAGAATGCAAAATAAAAAGGCATAATCTGTCTAAAACAGAACAGTCCGCAAAGACGAATTTTTTCGAGGCACTTACGACGCTCAGATCGAGAAACTCTGAACTAATGAAAGTTTCAGACATTCATAAAGATTACGCACAAAAATTTCAGATTTTTAACAATCTGGTGATTTTAGGAATTTCGTACAGTGAACAGCAAAAATCTGTTTCTGCGCAGCAATCAAAATTAAGCATCATCTTATCATTAGAGGCTACTCTTGGCACAACAATGCGAGAAAATAAAGATACAAAGGAGTTGCTACAGAAGTAAACAAACTCCTTGACTCAATAAAAGAAAAATTGCAGAAAAATAAAATGGGTTGCCTCCCATAAGCGCTTTTCTTTAACGCCTTTTAGCTAGGCACAAAGCATGCATCAAGTATTACCAAGTGAAGAAGCATCAACATTGTAATTTGTTCGAACAATAGAATCATAAGGTGGCTTAATCTTCTTCCTAGGAAAGTGTTCCATACCTTTCTTGAGAGGAAATTGATATTTTATATTCCCTTCTTTCATATCAATAATAGCACCTACAGTCCTAAGAAAAGGTCTTCCCACACAATAGGGCATGATGGATTGCACTCAATATCCAAGACAATAAAATCAACGGGGACATAATTGTTGTTAACCATGATAAGAACATCATCAATTCTTCCCAAAGGTTTTTTAATAGTAGAATCAACAAGGTGAACATCCAAGTAACAATTTTCCAAAGGTGCTAAATCAAGCATATCATATAATCTTTTAGGCATAACAGAAATACTAGCACCAAGGTCACACAAAGCATTGCAATCAAAGTCATTCAATTTCAATTTAATGATGGGCTCCCAACCATCTTCTAACTTCCTAGGGATAGAAGCTTCATGTTTAATTTCTCTTCCCTAACTTGTATGAGAGCATTAGTAATATGTTTAGTAAAAGCCATGTTTATAGCACTAGCATTAGGACTTCTAGCTAGCTTTTGCAAGAACTTAATTACTTCAGAAATATTGCAACCATCAAAATCAAAGTCATTATTATCAAAAGTAATGGAATTATTCTCTTCCTTATTGCTAGAAATTTCAGCATCTTTATCAAGGACAGTTTCAGAGTTATCAGGCAATTTAGGACATTTTGCAATAGAAGTGGAAACATTACCAACACCAACTATCTTGCCATTAATGGTAGGAGGTTTGTTAACACTTGAGTTTGAAGCTTTTCAGAAGTAGTAATAGTATAAACTCTAGCAATATTATTCTTTCTAGCAATTTCATCCTCTCTTTCCCATCTAGCATGCAATTCAGCTAACATCCTCACATTGTTATCAATTTTAACTTGTATAGCATTGGCTACGGCAAAGGTATTACTCTCAATTGTTTCGGGCTTAGCTGCCATCTTATTAATCAAAGAGGATTGTGTTTCAGACATCAATGAAATACAAGTTTCAGCATGAGAAATTTTACCTTGCAAACCAGAAATCTCCCTATTCAAATTCTCAAGTTGATGGCTTATATTTTTTAGCATAGCAGATTGTTCATCCATAGTCTAGTAAACAGTTGGTTTTGCTCATATTGCTTTTGCATAAAAATTTTAGTGGCCTTTTCAATTTCTAGCATCCTTTCCTCACTAGGCATTCTTGTTCTACCATAGGAATCTCCATAACCATTGCCACTATTAGAAGGATAGGGCCTATAATTGCTATTACCAAAATTATTCCTATAAGCATTGTTGTTGAAATTATTATTTTTAATGAAGTTCACATCAACATGCTCTTCTTGAGCAACCAAAGAAGCTAAAGGAACATTATTTGGATCAACATGTGTTTGACCATTTGCAAGCATAGACATAATAGTATCAATTTTGGCACTCAAGGAGAGGTTTCCTCAACAGAATTTACCTTCTTACCTGTTGGAGCTCTCTCGGTGTGCCACTCAGAATAATTAATCATCATATCATCAAGAAGCTTTGTTGCAGCACCCAAAGTGATGGACATAAAGGTACCTCCAGCGGCCGAATCCAATAAATTCCTCGAAGAAAAATTTAATCCTGCATAGAAGGTTTGGATGATCATCCAAGTAGTCAGTCCATGAGTGGGACAATTTTTAACCAATGATTTCATTCTCTCCCATGCTTGAGCAACATGTTCATTATCAAATTGCTTAAAATTCATTATGCTACTTCTCAAAGAAATAATCTTAGCAGGAGGATAATATTTTCCAATAAAAGCATCTTTGCATTTAGTCCATGAATCAATACTATTTCTAGGCAAAGATAGCAACCATTCTTTAGCACGTCCTCTCAAGGAGAAAGGAAAAAGTTTCAGTTTAATAATATCACCATCTACTTCCTTGAGCTTTTGCATTTCACAAAGTTCAACAAAGTTATTAAGGTGAACAGCAGCATCATCAGTACTAACACCAGAAAATTGCTCTTTCATAACAAGATTTAAAAGTGCAGGTTTAATTTCATAAAATTCTGCTGAAGCAGCAGGTGGAGCAATAGGTGTGCATATGAAATCATTGTTGTTCGTGCTAGTGAAATCACACAACTTAGTGTTCTCAGGAGTACTCATTTTAGCAGAAATAAAAACAGTACAGAAAATAACTTGAAAGTAAACTAGATGCAAGTAACTAATTTTTTTGTGTTTTTGATAATTGAAAGCAAACAAGATAAAATAAAATAAACTAAGCAAGACAAAAACAAAGTAAAGAGATTGGAAGCGTGAAACTCCCCTTGCAGAAGACTGCTGTCTCCCCGGCAACGGCGCCAGAAAAATAGCTTGATGACGTGTGATACGTCTCCAACGTATCCATAATTTCTGCTGTTCCATGCTTATATTATACCATTTGCTACATGTTTTATATACACTTCATATCACTTTTATGCATTTTCTGGGACTAACTATTAACAAGATGCCACAGTGCCAGTTCCCTGTTTTCTGCTGTTTTTGGTTTCAGAAAGTTACTTCTGGAAATATTCTCGGAATTGCACGAAACAAAAGGCCAAGTCCCTATTTTTCCAACACGTACACGGAGTCCGAAGGAGAAACGAAGAGGAGCCAGGAGGTGGCCAAACCACAGGCTGGCGCGGCAGTGGGCCCAGCAGCGCCACCTGGTGGTTTGGGCCCCTCGGGGGTCCGCCGACATCGCCCCTTCGCCTATTTATTCCCCGAGACGTGAAAACCCTAAAACAACCGAGCCTTTCATCCAGAACATACAATATTTGGTTGAAAGTCTGGTTGACAAGGGGGTTAGAGTGCCCACTACCATTCGTTGACAACAACAAACACCTCTCAAATACTTATTTTGTGCTCTCTATATGCTTTCGAAAACCTAAAAAGCTCTAGCACATGATTTAATCCCTGCTTCCCTCTGCGAAGGGCCTATCTTTTACTTTATGTTGAGTCAGTTTACCTACTCCTTTCTATCTTAGAAGCAAACACTAGTGTCAACTTTGTGTGCATCGATTCTTACATATTACTTATTGCACTTGTTATATTGCTTTATGTTGACAACTATCCATGAGATATACATGTTACAAGTTGAAAGCAAATGCTGAAACTTAATCATCCTTTGTGTTGCTTCAATGCCTTTTACTTTGAATCTATTGCTTTATGAGTTACCTCTTATGCAAAACTTTTTGATGCTTGTCTTGAAAGTACTATTCATGAAAAGTTTTTTTGCTTATATGATTCATTGTTACTCTTTATCTATTTGTTGGCAAACTATAGATCATTGCTTTGAGTCACTTCATTCATGACATGAGCCTTGCAAAATATTGATCAAGATTGTGTGAAAGCATGTCTCCTCAGAAAATTATTTGTTGTTATCGTTTTACCTACTCGAGACGAGTAGAACTAAGCTTGGGATGCTTGATACGTCTCCAACGTATCCATAATTTCTGCTGTTCCATGCTTATATTATACCATTTGCTACATGTTTTATATACACTTCATATCACTTTTATGCATTTTCTGGGACTAACCTATTAACAAGATGCCACAGTGCCAGTTCCCTGTTTTCTGCTGTTTTTGGTTTCAGAAAGTTACTTCTGGAAATATTCTCGGAATTACACGAAACAAAATGCCAAGTCCCTATTTTTCCAACACGTACACGGAGTCCGAAGGAGAAACGAAGAGGAGCCAGGAGGTGGCCAAACCACAGGCTGGCGCGGCAGTGGGCCCAGCCGCGCCACCTGGTGGTTTGGGCCCCTCGGGGTCCGCCGACATCGCCCCTTCACCTATTTATTCCCCGAGACGTGAAAACCCTAAAACACCGAGCCTTTCATCCAGAACATATTCGCTGCCGCCGCCGTCGTCAACCCTAACTCGGGGGGTTCTGAAGCTCTTCCCGGCACCCTGCCGGAGAGGGAATCATCACCGGAGGGCTCTACATCGCCATGCCCGCCTCCGGAGTGATGCGTGAGTAGTTCATCCTTGGACTATGGGTCCATAGCAGTAGCTAGATGGTTGTCTTCTCCACTTGTGCCATCATATTTAGATCTTGTGAGCTGCCTATCATGATCAAGATCATCTTATTGTAATGCTACATGTTGTGTTTGCTGGGATCTGACTTATATTGATACCTATGTGGAGCTGAATATTATATTATCATGTCTATGTCATTTGTGATCTTGCATGCTCTCCGTTACTTGTTGAAGCCTTGGCCAAGTGAATACTTGTAACTCCAAGAGGGGTATTTATGCATGATAGTTGGGTTCAACCTCTATTTAACCTGGGATAGTGACAGCAAGTTCTAAGGTTGTAGATGTGTTGTTGCCACTAGGGTAAACAGCAATGCTTTATTCAAGGATGAATGTATTGTTTACATTACGCACATTACTTAATGCAATTGTCTGTTGCTTGCAACTTAATACTGGAAGGGGTACGGATGTTAACCGGAAAGTGGACTATTTAGGCATAGATGCATGCTGGATAGCGGTCTATGTACTTTGTCGTAATGCCCAAATGAATCTCATAGTAGATACCACAGCTCACACATGCATGTTATATGCACTTATCAATTGTCAATTGCCCAGCTGTAATTTGTTTACCCAGCATGTTAGTTATCTTATTGGAGAGACACCACTAGTGAACTGTGGACCCCGGTCCATTCTTTTACATCTGAAATACAATCTAGTGCAATCATTGTTCTCTTCTGTTTTATGCAAACAAACATCATTTTCCATACGATACGTTTAACCCTTTGTTTTCGGCAAGCCGGTGAGATGACAACCTCACTGTTAAGTTGGGGCAAAGTAATTTGATTGTGTTGTGCAGGTTCCACGTTGGCACCGGAATCCCTGGTGTTGCGCCGCACTACACTCCTTCACCAACACCTTCGAAGCAACCTCGTTTTCCTACTGGTTCGATTAAACCTTGGTTTCATACTGAGAGAAAACTTGCTGCTGCACTCATCATACCTTCCTCTTGGGTTCCCAACTGACGTGTGACGTACAAGCATTGTTTCTGGCACTGTTGCCGGGAAATATTCCCTCGTCAACTTAGAGCTAGCAACGTGAAACACACGTTCGTTGGGAGACCCCAAGAGGAAGGTATGATGTAGTCAGCAGCAAGTTTTCCCTCAGAAAGAAACCAAGGTTATCGAACCAGTAGGAGCAGCAACTCTTCAGAAGGTTGTCAACGGCGCCAGAAAAATAGCTGTCGCAGGGAGTCTGGACTGTTGACGTGGAATCTGCACACAACACAATCAAACTACTTTGCCCCAACGAAACAGTGAGGTTGTCAATCTCACTGGCTTGCTGAAAACAAAGGATTAAACGTATGGTGTGGAAAATGAGTATTAAATTACAAGAATGAAAAAGGAACAGTTTGCAGTTTGTGGTTGTTTAATCAGTGTAAAAGAATGGACCGGGGTCCACAGTTCACTAGTGGTGTCTCTCCATAAAAGATAACTAACATGTTGGGTGAACAAATTACAGCTGGGCAATTGACGAATAGTGAGCGCATGACAATGCATATACATGACATGTTGACTACTATGATATTTAATTGGGCATTACGACATAATACATAGATCGTTATCCAACAGCATCTATGACTAATAATCCACCGCCGGGTTGTCATCCGAGTCCCCCGTTGGTATTAAGTTGCAAGCAACGGATAATTGCATTAAGTAAAGTGCGTAATGTAAACAAACACATATGTCCGTGGACATAGCATCGTTAGGTTATCCCTAGTGGCAACAGCACATCCACAACCTTAGAACTTTCTGTCACTGTCCCAGGTTAAACGGAGACATGAACCCACTATCAAGGATAAATACTCTCTCTTGGAGTTACAAGCATCTACTTGGCCAAAGCATCTACAAGTAACAGAAAGCATGCAAGATCTTAAATAACATATAAGATAGATTGATAATCAACTTGACATAATATTCAATATTCATCGGATCCCAGCAAACACAACATGTAGCATTACAATAATATGATCTTCATCATGTAGGGCAGCTCACAAGATCTAAACATGATGGCACAAAGTGGAAAGACAACCATCTAGCTACTGCTATGGACCCACAGTCCAAGGATGAACTACTCACGCATGACTCCGGAGGCAGGCATGGCGATGTAGAAGCCTCCGGTGACGATTCCCCTCTCCGGCAGGGTGCCGGGAAGAGGTTCTGAACCCTCCCGAGCTAGGGTTGACGACGGCGGCGTCTCTGGAACTTTTCGTGGATATTTGCTCAGGTACTTAGGGTTTTCGCGTCGGGGGGAATAAGTAGGCGAAAGGGCGGCGGCTGCGGACCCCCGAGGGGCCCACACCACCCCAGGGCGCGGCAGAGGGGGGACCCGCGCCCTCCTGGCGTGTGGGGCCCTGGTGGCCCTCCTCTGCTGCTCCTTCGCTCCGTCAGGCGTGTTCTGGAAAAATAGGCACCCCGTGTAGTTTCGTCCAATTCCGAGAATATTTCCAGACTAGCTTTTCTGGAATACAAAAACAGCAGAAAATAGGAACTGGCACTTCGGCATCTTGTTAATAGGTTAGTCCCAAAAAAATGTATAAAAGTGATATAAAGTAGATGCAAAACATGTAGCAATTGGTATAAAACAAGCATGGAACATCAAAAATTATAGATACGTTTGAGACGTATCAAGTGCGCCGTCGTCTAGGAACCTCCGCTGCATCTCGCCGAGAAGACAGCGTCGCCGGCCGCTCGCACCGCCGTTGGGAGGAGCTGCTGGTGGATCTGCAGGTTTATGAACTCCGCCCCGAGCACCCAACCGGTCTTCTTCTTTGTGTTTGGATCAGGTTTGTGCCAGAACGACCCCTGCTTCTCCTGCACTTTTGTTTTCTTGGTCAGATCAGACGTGCTGATGTTGTTCTTCCGATTTCTGTACAGCGGTTCAATTGATCTGTGTTTGGGAGAGAAGTTGAGGGACCGGCTAATGCATTTTCGTTCACCTTCTCTTACTCCCTTTTTTTTTCACAGCTACCTGGTCGGTCCTGTTCTTATGAGATTTTGCTGCTATCTGAAGCATGGAAATATTGTCTATTGCTTCAAACTTAGATGAGTAAAAAGGTTAGAACAAAAACTACAATGCACGGGCTAATAGATTCTCTCTTCCCCTCATGTTGTGGTGGGAACCTGAAAAAACTTTTGATAGGCGGGCTGTTTTAGATATGAAAAGATTTAGGATTTTCTGAAGAGATTAGCCTTCTTCAAATACAAATTATATCATCATTTGTCTGGATGAGGGCATGTTTGTTAGCTTAGATTTGTAACACATGTGCAAGCCAGTCTTCTTTTCTTTAAGACAAAACCATGAACTGAAGGATGCTTCTTTTTCTGTAATTCTTCGGGTAGTTGATTTTGATTAAGAATTGCATGAATTTAACTAAAGATTAGGAATAGTTGACATAAGGGAATTTCATGTTTAGTTAAGATAAATGCATTCTCATAATCTTTTTTACAGTAATTAATATTTGATGCTTTGCTTAGGTTTGGTTGTGTGTGTTTTCTTTCATGGCTTACCGGCTTTGTGCCCTTTAGTAGGTTCCAGGATTGTTCGTTGGTTTCTTGTTGTTCTTTTGTTTGTGAAAATTGCCATTGTTCAGCAGGTGAGTACATGATCTTACGGTTTTTGTTCGTGTACATGACTCCCTGTTGTTGCTATTTTCCTATTTTCTGTGCTTACCTAATGATTTATTTTTCCAGGGGAGGATTTCAGACACTTCATTTCCTGGATGGTTGCTGTTACAGGTCGTCAGAAAATATGAAATGTGCAGTTTCTGTTTTACATAGACACTTCATTTCCTGGATGGTTGCTGTTATAGGTCGTCAGAAAATATGAAATATGATATGTTAGAAATTGTTTTCCCAGGTTGTTTAGTATGCGATAGTTGATTCAGAACCTACTGGTCTTCCTCCAGGCCTGTCAATTTACAAAATGTATATAGCACCTAATTATCTAGACACTTATGTAGCTGTCAATTTTCTATGGATTTAAAATAACCACTTTGATTTTCCGAACTTGCATTACAAATAGCTATCCTTTACTTTTCAGGCCTTTTACCTTCTTTTATCAGATATTTTCACTTTTAGGGTGTTCTTATGATGAGTTGGCGAGCTCCCTAATTTTATGACTGACGTGGGCTATTGTCCGATTGGCTGTGATTTACAGGAGCAGGACCATCTCCGAGCATACTACTGCAAGCTGCAATCTAGAACTAACATCTAGATGCTGGTACTTCATGTTACTAGCATCCTCTTTCTCCTACTTTCACTCATGCTTTTGTGTTGAGTAGACACAAGCCATATTATTGCAAGGACAACTTCCTCGCGTTGAGGCTATTTACGTTTCTTACCCACCCATCCACTACAGTGCAGGTTTATTTTGTGGATTTTCGTTTGTTTATTTCTTCTATTTGGTAAATTGTGTGGGATCATTTGGGCATAGGTAGGCCCATGTCGTTCATCTTAATTGAGTGCTTTTTATTCGGAGTCTATGCATATTGTATTTACCTGCTCATGGGGATGTCGTTGAAGATGTTGGTTGGCAGGTTTGACATCCCTAGGTAGATGGCCAAGCTCTAGGTTTAGTGACTTGATGCAGGTAAGAAACTTTTTAGAGCATGCCATCTTCCATTTACATATATTTGAAAGTGGTGCTTCGGCAAGCAAGGCTGCCTGAGCTTGGTATCCTCTTTGTCTGCAACTATGGTGAAGCTTTGTAGCCTAATTTTTTTTCTTGATTGATGATTCTTTCTAATTGATTCATGATTTTTTGCTATTGTCTGTCTTACCATGCCATTCGAAGTGTATGTTCTGTTGGATCTTGACTCACACTCCCACAACATTTTATACATGTGTTTTTGTTGTCGTACTGAAAGACTAAGGCGAGTTTGCATCCTTTTGTGCTTAACGATCCGTGCAAAAAATATTGCCCATGCTTTGTTTTGTTACTGTTATTTTCATTCGTTGTTCTAATGAGTCTCTCCATCTCTTCTGATGATATTGGGATTGAAAAAAGATGGCCAATAGAATCTTTTCTGACTTTAATACTTCAAAAAGATGGTCATCGTGTTGTTTCATGTACTGTTTTATATATACAGAATGTTCCATGACTGCATTTCTCTATTACATTTTGTTTGCCAATATTAATACGCAAAAACAACTTACTACAGAACCTGCTTTGGCACCTGATTTGTACTACAGAGAAATACTTTTGCAAACCTTACTTATTTATTGGTCCGTTATTTGTTATTTGTTTGGATGTTGTTTCCCTTCTGCTGCTGTAAACATAGTGTAGGTACAGATACCAAATGTTGAGTATTCATTTGCACTTAAACTTATGCCTTTTCAATTATGGAGATTGATTGGGATTCAATTAAGGTTGTGCTTTCATTTCAGCAGTCCTTTTTGAAAATCTAGTTTGTTTCAAGTTGTGTACTTAGTGCTTTGTATTCTCCAGATCTGCTACCTTCTATGTTAGTTGCATGTACTTGATCATGAATGTGTCATTGTTTCCTTTGACTAAACGAGCCATTTTATGTTCGTGACTAGATGGATGAATACACGTGGTTTTGATCCCTCTACACATGTGTTGCTGACGGGATTACCTGTGTACGAGTGTCACGCCTCTGGTACCATCAAGGCGGCACCGATCAGGGACCTATCAAGGAAATTTGTATGCTACTTGTGGATAGTCAGGTACATCAAATAAAGTTTTTATCAGTGTGCTCTTCGTTTTGAACAAATGCTAAACTGAATGATCTCTTGCTATTTTCATTGTAACCACTTTTCAACAATATGATGGTGCTTTGTTTTTATACACTCCTGTGCATATACTTTAAGTAGTCTTTCTTTTCTTTTCATCAGCTAAATCTACTTCTATATTCTTATTATCAAGGCGATATCCGGCGGGGCTGTCTGTTCATTGTACATTAACGAAGATATCATAAACATCAACAAACTCCAAGCAAGGAATAATAATCACCTATAGCTCTCCCACAACCCTGCAGTCCCTGCTGTAGTTTCCTCTCAAATATGCTTTTTTTCTTCTGAATAGCGATAGCTCTCTGTTCAGCTCCCTAAATACTTTCAGACCACTGCACATGCCCCAGTTCCACATACTATTTCTCTCCGGGCTCAAATTGGAGAAAACTGGCCTACGAGACATGTTGCTCAGCTGAATACATTCAAACTTTCTGAAATGAGGTACCACTCATAGGAAGCAATGTTTTTAGCAGATCATGTTCCATCTGAAGATTCTAATGCTTAGCATATGCTTAATCCTGCTGTTTTCATTCATAGGAAGCAATGTTTTTTTAAACTCCATAGGAAACAATGTTTTTAATGCACCGTCGAAATATCAAGAATTTCCTCGAGACAATAGCGGTGATATGTGGTTACCAAAGTTGCAGACATTGTGCATGTAATTTCATTTCGTAGCATGATCTCTGTAGGCGTTGTACACCAGATTGCGGCTTTGGTTTCTAGACGGGTTACAGAATTCGTACAAATCATGAGTTGTTTTTCGTCTAGACCAACAATGGAGATTATTGGAGAGATGATAGCGTTATGGCCTCTCAGATACTGTAAAAAAACATGATAGACCAGAACTTAGATACAATTTGTGCAGTCATGGTTGAAAACCTATTATGGTAGTTGTAGTGTTTTAAATTAGTTGCATGCTTATACTTCCATGTGTACAAACTTATCTTCTTTTCTTTGGGTTCCACCTACTTTACCGTATGTTATTCTTTATAGGTACTTCATGTCAGTGATTCCTTCAGATCAAAAGGGAGAGGCTGAATTTATCCTGTTTGGGCACCTTGCTGAACAGATGGCTGGAATGCAAATTCACTGGGTTATAGAAAATAACCAGCCATCCCAAGATGCAGTCACTAATATTGACGTTGTTGCTAGAAAGTATGCTTCCCACTGTCATAGGTTGCTAAATTTATCTTGGGCAAGAACATGTTTGTTGTTTCGGTATGCAAAGGGAGTTTCTTGAAACCACATGCATCGCTCATAGTTAGGAAGGTTTACCACTTATGCCTAGGAACAACATGACGTTGATCACAACGCTTATACTGCGCAGTCGCTTCTCCTAACTGCTTGGACTCTTGGCTCGGATACCACCCATGGTGTGCCATTATGTTGGATACCACCCAAGTAGATCAACAACGATGCATTCAAGAACTTCCTAGAAGATAGCGCGATAACGGTGCCCAAGGAATACATAGAATGAAAGCTTGGCCAGCACATTTCCGTAAAATCATGAACAAACTTCTACAGAAGAATGAACAAAAAAATCATGAACAAACTTACTGAAGAATGAACAAAATTCGTGGCCAGGATATGGTAGCATAGTTGCACAAAATGTTTAGTTGTCCATTTATCAGGTAGTTACAAATAATCGTGGCCTATGAGAGAAACAGTGTCTGAAGCTAGGAAACCAAACTTCCTGACATCTACTTCCTCCATTCCAAAATAGATGACTTTCATTTGTCTACATACGGATGTATGTAGACATCTTTTAGTGTGTACATACATTAATCTGTGGATATATGAAAGTCAAGTAATTTGGAACGGAGGGAGTAGCATCTTTCTAACATTTTAGATACAGGCCACGCCTAAAGTGTGAGTGCATCAAGTCGTTTTATATATCTCATGAGGGTACCCATACTGGCAATCAATGAATATAAACAAAATAGACAGAAAGTAATGGTCAAACCCAAACCCCACAAGATTTTGTAAAGAAAACATTAAACTTGTGAAGAATTCATATTTGGTGTTCATCCTTTGACAGAAAACAATATAAAACCGAATGGGCCGGACGCCAGGGACAGACTGCCCACTCGTGCATGGAGAAGTCACGTCGATGGATATGCTAAATATTTAACCCAAACGTCGCAATAAACCCAATAGTCGAAGTAGGATAAGATGCTAGCTGCTGCATACTAGGATGTGCACGAATTAATGTGTACTAGTGGTATTTAGCACGGCGACACGCCGCGCTCTCTATGTGTCAATCTGATCATGAACACTATGAATTACTAAAGAGAGAATACTCCCTATATATATAGGCATGCATGCCGTCTGCTCATAAAGCATGTCAGCTTCGAATATATAATCCAAATTTGGCTGAAAACGACATGTGTGTCATACATTTTGAGTAACGAAAGCGTGTTCCTTGCAGCAGATCCAACAGTTTAAACATCATAGAAGCATGTAATATGAAAAGCAAGCTGTAATCATGGAAGGAACGCATGTATGCATGTATGTATAGAGTGGATAAGTTGAAAGAAATTTTAGTGCCCTGGATCAGAAAGAAGACTGAAGTTTTTTAAGCAATTCATCCATGAAATCGTAAACATAACTTTTCTTTTGTAGGCATGCGATTCAGCAGCAGAAGGACTTAACATGTCACTTTATCCATACGACCAGAAACAAAGCACAAACAGTGAGGTTCAGTTAGTAAGAACAGCTCGCATTGAAAAGTTGCTATACATGCACAACGTCGACATAACACCCATTTGAAAAAAGATGCTGAGATCTAACTGAAGGAAATTTTATCGCAGCAACAAAAGTAACCAGTAGATAAGTTTCTCAAAAGAACATCTAAGACGGCCTAGCATCATTATGAACTCAGTAGGAGCAATACATGCAGCTAGTATATGAAGTGAGCAAGTAGATTGCTCATATCTGCTTCAACCTGAAAAGAAAAGAAAATAAGTATATGAAGGAAGCGATGTGGCAACAAATGAATGGAAAGCAAAAATACATGAAGTAAGAGCGTGCATCATGTAAAAAGATAGCTGAGCTACATTGGTACATTCACTTAAAGCTTACCAGGCAAAGCACTCATACTATGCTTTAAGAGTAGGCCTAAACCTCTCCATAAAGAAGCCGCAAATTCTTCATGTCCTCTTCAACCTGAAGAGAAACAAAAATAAGCACATGAAAAGAATTATATAGCAGAAGTATTTTACTGAGGAATAGAAATGTATGAGAAATAAGCACCAGCCATGCAAGAAAATAGACATAACGTATTGGGAATTTTTTCTAAGACCTACCAACCACTTCGTCATAGCATATTTTACACATGAGCAAGGATTTCCCCATAAACAATATTCCTAGTCTGTAAAGTAGGTTCTCCATTTTCATCAAGTGCAAGAACCTTGAGTCCTTCTCTGGACGTCACTCGTGATATGGCCACATACAATTGGCCATGAGAGAACACCGGCTTCGGCAAATAGACACCAACATTTTGAAGCGTTTGTCCTTGACTCTTATTGATAGTCATCGCATAACAAACACGAATTGGATATTGACGGCGCTGTAATGTAAAGGGCCATCTTCTAGCTGGTGCATATAAGACAATTCGTGGTATACATACATGGTCTCCAACATTGGATCCAGTGATAATTTTAGCTTCGAGAACCCAATGGCCCAGCCTTGTGACCAGCAAGCGAGTACCATTACAAAGGCCAATAGATTGATTAATATTTCGAAGCAGCATAATTGGAACACCTACCTTCAGAATAATTCTATGCTGTGGAAAATTAGGAGGCTCAACTCTGTGCAAAAACTCAGGGGGATATAATAAATCCGCATCTGCCACGTGATCCAATGTCTTGCAAATCTCATCACAACTTTCAAACACCACCTCTTCTCCTGGTACAGCACTGAAAAGCATATCATTAATGGAGTTGGCTATTTTGTTAGTTGGACATATTATAGCTCGCTGTGATAGGTACGACACATCGTCAAAATTATCCACAAAGCCACTGTATGTTGCATTAATAAGCGATGAGATGTAGTCAGATGATGGTAGCAATCCAATATCATACGGCAACGTAACCCATGATGGTGTAGATTCTCCTTCTCGGGTACTCATAGGCACCGATCCATCTCCTACCGCCAAAACCCAGCGTGCAAATGAATCTAGCTCAATCTTTTCATTTTCAGACAAATCAGGATTAGACAACCTCATGTTTCTTTCAAGTTTCAGAATGCTTACATGCTGCCAAAGAGGTGACATGATGAGAGATGAATTCACAATTTCATGCCTTGTTGCACCCTCCACAACAGGCAGCACCTGACGGAAATCTCCACCCAGCACCACTGTTTTCCCACCAAATGGAAGACCTCTTCTAGAATTGTCATCAGCAGATAGAACGTCTCTCATGCTCCTATCAACAGCTTCAAAACAACGCCTATGTGTCATTGGTGCTTCATCCCACAAGATTAGCGCTGCCTTTTTGACTAACTCAGCTAGATTTGTGCCTCGCGACATAGTGCACATGGTTTGCTCACCAATGTCAAGCGGGATTCTAAATCGAGAATGAGCTGTTCGTCCCCCTGGAAGTAATAAAGAAGCAACACCAGAAGATGCAACAGCCAAGACAATATGATCCTCTGCTCGCAATGCAGTAATGATAGCATTCCAGAGAAAAGTTTTCCCTGTGCCTCCATGTCCAGAAACGAAAAATAATTTTCCAGTTGGTCCAGTAGCAGCAGCAATAACCTGATCATAAATTCGTGACTGTTCCAGGTTCAGTTTTTCATGGAGAGAAGAAGCTGTAATTCGAAGATCATCTCTGTTATACTGCATCTCTTCAATGACTAACCTGTTGCCAAGTATTCTTGCACCATGCAAAAGGGTAGTAGATATGTTGAAACTTTCCAAAGAATAGCCATTTCTGCTGAACATAATAGAAAGCTCTTGCAATAGTTCAGCCTGTAAATATTGCGGAGGGACAATCAAATCATCATCTTTCAGAGACGACGAATCCGAGCTACCAGATCATCTGTCATATATGTCGAATATTTATCAAGTAGCCTTTGTGCACTAATAACACCACAGAAAAGAACAACAGTCATGAATAGATGTCTTAACTGAAAAGAAGAAGCCCACACAATTGCTTCATCAAATAGAAGAAACCATTCATTATCATTGCCTACAAATCCACGAGCCTGGCAAGCTTCTTTGAAAGAACTATATAGGATACCATTATGACTTTTAAGATCAGCAAAGCTTGTAGCTCCTGGTACCTTTGTTAGCAGCAGCCGCAAAAAATAAAGCTCATTAGTTGTAGGATGACAATTGTAAATCCTTCCAATCGGCACGCCAAATCTCCCTTCCTTAACCCTTCTCTTCCATTTTTTAGTTTTACCATTCCATATCCACTTAGTTGGGAAATCAAGGTATGTCAAAGACCGAGCATCAGAATAACGCTGGTTAGCAACAAACCACTCTGTCAGCATCGTCTTGTACCTATCCGGACTGTCTACTATGTCAGCAAGATTATCATCCTCGCGGTAAATAACCCTGTTCAAATTAGGCAGATGTACTATTAGCCTTTCCACGGCTGGTTCACGAACATGTATATCATAAGCAAACGTGCGCCAGCATGATTCGCATGTTGACAGATACCTACAAAACACAAAACAGCAGAACGAATGTGTGGCTAAATTTAGAAAATTGAAACACGAACAGGTAAATGAAGAAATGTAACAATCAAAATTCAAGAAGGTATACCGGCATTTAGCATAGTCATTTATCTCGTTCCTCCCTTCAGCCTGAGTAGATGTGGATTCATACATAGAATGCAAACGCGCATGTGCCATGTCAGGGCCTTTAGCAAGATACTTAAATAAATATTTGAGAAGGTTCGTCTTGTTGCACCACTCCACATTGATATGAGCCTGAAACTTCTTGAGCAAGGCCATGTTGTACGGAACTATCCACCTGTTGTCCAATCGGTGGCCATTTTTAGTGACATAACGTCTATTGTTAGGACGACGGTAAACAGGAAAACCAAGTCCATCAATTGTTGTTTCTGCATTAAATTCCTTGGATAATGCTTTGAGCATACACCATCTTTCATGCAGGGTGAGTGTGGGTTGTATGTACCACACGGGCCATGCACCATGAACTCTTCTACAACGCATAACCTAGAGTATCATCGCGATAATCAGGTATTTCAGCTGAAATATAAGAGTCTATAGTCGTTGGAGTAGGATCATCCGTGTCAACTTTTAACCACACAAGGGAATGTATGTGAGGAAGACCCCTCTTTTGAAACTCAACTACATATAAATCTGGAGAAAAGAAGCAAAGGAAAATAAGCACTAACAGAGTAGCTTTTAGAACGCGAACTAATGAAGTACAACAGTACGTCAGCAGCGCAGTAGGTAATAAAATAACATGAAAAAGAAATAAAGCATTCATGCATCTAACAATGCAAACAGTTTGAAAAGTGTTGAGCAAACAAATTAAAAGGCAAAAGCACACAGCTTATTATGCCGAATAATTTATAGAACGTGACAGTACAGTTGCAAAGCAAAGCTTATTCACGCCACATAAACAGAAATTGCAAATCGTGCTGACAGAAACAAAACTGTTAACAGAAATAAAGCATGAATACACAGCATACATAGTATTGTACAGTGAAGGACTGAGCAAGTAAATGAGGATAACAAAATAGCTAAAATAGAAATAGGAAACAACAACTGCGAAGCAGCTGCATTAATAACTTCGAGTAGAAACATACATGCATTCACAGGGCCAAAACATTTTCCCTTTCTAACTCCTTCTCTAAACTCATTAATCTTCATCTTGAACACCCGAGTTTCAATATCCGGCCTGTCCGAATGAATTTGCCCAGGTTCAAGAAGGACAGCTTCTGATATCTCATCCCACTTTGGATTGCACGTAAAAGTGACAAAAAGATCTGGAGCTCCATAAACACGGCAGATAGCCATTCCGTCCTGGTAGTTCTGAATCATATATCGAGGACCTCCTGTATAACTGGAATGCAACATATACTCAACCCCAACATTCTTGCCAGTCGAAGTTCCTTCTCCAAGAGCATCAGACAAACCCTGGTATGTTCAGAACGCAAAGTATCTTGATTCCAAAAGTGGTAATTAAGCCTAGACGACTCCACACATGAAAAAGAATCAACCATTATCTGATTAGATAACCGGCCACAGCAAGTAAAAGGATTGGGCTCACCCTTCCGATAGTGAAATCTGTAGCAATAGTACTCCAGCATAGATACGTCCCGTCTTCCACCAGTAGCAACACCATCAACATGCTGATACTTAATTCCAAGATGAAAACCCATTGAGCCATGAGGAAACAGAAGCGGATACTGCAAAGCCATGAGTGAAGGATTAAGTGGCGAAACCCGCTGAAAAAAACCGGCATTCTTCTGAACAATTACATCGAACCTGTTTGTCTCCGTAGAAAAATCATCAACTATGAGAGCAGCAAGCTCAGGAGCAGCAGGCAAAGAATAACGGTTCCCATGTTCCCTCCCTTCATGACCATATAATTGAACAGCAACATCAGGACATTCAGGCGAAAAAGCCTTCTTTCAGCCATGCGGAATGTCTGCACAAGGGGATTATGTTCATCAAGCATGCTTCTCAATGAGTCAACAACATCACGTTCAGGCTGTTCCCTACGGGAGCGAACATTGCGAGCAGAATGGGCAGATTCTTCTCCAAATTCATCAACACTAATTGGATCTCTTCTCCGGCGCTGACCATGAGACCTAGAAGAGAAACGATCATCGGAAAGAACTGACTCAGAAGCATCAGCATCAGCAGAAGAAAAAATAGCAAGCCTGTGATCCAACTCATGTAATGTGTCAAAAATGTATAACTGAGCAAATTTAGGAACTGGATTATGAGAGGGCGGGAGAAGAGATCCAATCTGATGGCACACCACTCCACAGATTTTGAAGACATAAGGCCCGCCACCAGTATTTAAACTATCATCTATATGAACACCAAGGGACGTGAAAGCAAACATAGAATTATATTCTCGTATCAAACGCAGAAAACGCTTGCAATCAGGACCACCATCAAATCTAAGCTTGCAATCAGGACCACCATCAAATCTAAGCAGCTCCGACAAAGGTGATGGCCAAGCAGGATATATAGGCAAAGATACTTTCCCACGACGACAACATCCAGTATACACAGGACGTGCCCTCTCATGACTGGCATGCTTACAACGTTCCCAAAACCAGAACGAAGCCGCACAGCGTATACAAATATGATGAGGGCCGCCATAGTAAGAACGACCAGGCCAAGCACCTGAAACAAAAGGAAGACCCTATTATTGTTGTAAGCAAAAAAATAAGAAAACAGAAAAGGAAGCGGAGGCAAGCAAAATGGAGAATTACGTTTTAATACAGCCACAAAGTCCCTCGACAACGGCAGGTCGACACGCCCAGGTTTGTAGCCAGCTCGAAGCAATGCCCGGTGACAGCGCAGAGCCGTACGCATCCGACGATTGTAGCGAGCTTGGCATGCAGACACGCAAGGGGTCGCGGGAACTATAAGAAAACAACAGGGAAAAAATCACAGAGCGACTAAGAAGCACAGGACGAATACAGACAGCCAAAAAACAAACAGTACAGAAGGTAATGGCAATACCTCGCGTCAGATAGTCCAAAGGATTAGCACCAGGAGGCAACGACGGCAAAGGATGAGCATGGCCATCAATATCAGAATCATTATCCTCAGAAGAATGAGAGGAAGTAGAATTCTCAGCCTCGAAATCAGAAGAAGCAGGTGGCAATCGAGTAGACTGAGGAATAGAACGATCAAAATCTCTAGTAGCTTGAAACTCATCAGCTGACATAGGAGCCCAGGCAGAGAATCCAGCATCAGGCAAAGCAGTAGGAACACCGAACTGACCTATGTCCTCGTCAGAAGAGTCAATCTCCTGAGGCATAAATATACCTACAACGAATAAGCGTCACTTAAAAAATATTCACGTTGAACACAGGTCAGACAATGGTAATAGTAACGCTAACATATTTGACTTCAACACAGAACATATCTAGGTAAACACGGATCTGTAGTTACTTACGCAAGACTGAACACAAGCATCAAAATCAGGGTGTAAGGAAGTAGACGTACTCCAATTAATTTAGAACTGAGAACGAAATGAATAAATAGGGAGGCACATAATATATATGGCAGACAGTAGTCCATTGGAAAGCAAAACATACTTACAAATCTAAGCCAGCCTCAGTTTGGCAACAGAGACAAACATGGCAGGCAGCCGATTGCCTTACAAAAGTTCGAACGAACTACTGTGCTTCAGGCACTATGGCCGGATAAACAGACACCAGTGAACCAAGCACAGTTAACAAATCGAAATCATTTGACTGCCTACAGGTATAAGCTTCAGAGCATGGACTATTGATGTGACAAATGTCATAGATTATTTCATCATCCAAGATGATCTTCATGATATCTCGGGCGAAATCATTTATGCGGTAACAATCTATTTTGTAGGAAGATAAAGTATTGAACGCCATAAGTAAGCGTATTTTGTCTGTTTGCAAATTATGAATCGTAAACCAAATGGTCATGAATAAATAGGATCTAATTAGCTCGGAACTGAAGAACCAGTGATCTAGTTGGCATGCATGAGTGAAGAGCAAGGTTAAGCGAGAAGAAAGAGACTTAATCCATGGAGGAAATCAAGAGCATATTTACAACATACCAAATAAAATACTTCTAATAAAGAGATGCTCTTATTGACAACGGTTGGTCTTGGATATGAATAGGTCAATGAATGGTTATATTAAAAAATTAGTGACAACATGGAGGGATTCCCATCAAAAGAGGCAAACCATGTTTAAAAAGAAAAAATTAGAGAGCATGCATGTCTGGCCTTGAGTGAAAACACACTCAATAAGTCCTGCTACATAAGTAGAATGCAAATCTGGTCAGAGAAAACAAACTGTCGTGCCATATGGAGAAGCATATAGTAAGCAATAATTAAAAACTACATATGTAAACTAATAGGAGTGAACATAAGTGGAACTCCATAAAAGACCGAACCCTCCAAAGAGCAACTAACTGTAGATTAATATATGGAAATTGTAAAGGCTAACACAAATCAATGTAACTGAATACGCATACTCATAAGGAGCACAAACACAGCATGCTGCATTATCTGTGAACAAACATGACAACAACAACACTGAAAGTTAAAGGGAAAGAACAACAATGGAAAAGAAAAGTAAGAGAGAGACAAACAGTAGGACAAACCAGCAGAGGCAGTGTGAGCAGAAGCTTCACAATCAGAAGAAGCGTCATGAATCAGACGCTTGCCTAAACGAATTTCCCTCCTTCGCGCATCATCCTGAGTTGGTAGAGTGTCACCAACAGAATCAGTACGCAAACCTCGGCTCGTAGCAGGCAAATCAAAGAGGGCAACGACCCATGAACAGCAGAACCCTCAGACAAAGCAACAACAGGAGCACCACCAAACTGAACATCAACAGAAGGACGCCCAACCGCAAACGAAGCCGGACGACCAACAGGAGCCGGCACGGAAGGAAAAGCGTCAGCAAGCCCGGCAATAGATAGCCTGAAAGCTGCATGAAGCAAACGTTATCAAAATATCTTCAGTACTGACTGATAAAGACAGTGAACAAATAAGCCATGAATATATCTTTTTACACGTCAGTGCAGCAATACTAACCCAAAGAAGATAGAAAGACATGATGCACATGGAAGCAAAGTGCATATGAACGATTGGCTGAGAAATTAAATTCTTATTCAGCATCAAAAGCAGAAAAATATAGTTCAATATTGGAATAAGAAACCTAAACCTTTTAACAAATGTACTCCAGGAGAACATATATAAATGTTTTTGGAAGAACATGGCTTAGTCAAGCTGATAAAAGTCCATTACAAAAGTTTTAGGAAAATTAAGAGATGGCACATGTAAGTGAATGGCGCAGCTATCAAAAAAAATCAACCTTCAACGCCATAATGGTAATCTAATCAGCTGACACAAAACGTACAACATAGTTCCTATAGTTATCTGAGTGCCATTTAGAGTTCATAAAATACCTAGATAGCAAGTAAGTAAGAAAAACATGTATTCAATTTGCTATTGTATGTACCAACCAATTGAAGTTGTTGTAAGCAGAAATTCAGCCACAAATAATGTATGCAGCTCGTAGCTTCTGCGGAGAGCTTTAATATCTGCGAACGACATCTACAACCCTTTGCAAATAAAGATGGCTCTCTTTTGAATACAGTAAAAGTATACAAAGCTAGTAAGTTCGAAACTGAATATCAGGATGCACTGCTGCTCAAGATGTCGCTGAATCGTTAATAATTAACTGTACAAAGTTATCTATTAGCAAACAATTAACGGCATGATGCACTGCTAGTCAGCACATCGCTGAATTGTTAACAACTAACTTTAGAAAATTATTATCAGCAAGCAAAACATAACGAAGCTAGAAAGTTGACCATGCTTTAGATGTGTACGAATAGGAGGACTGGCTAGAAGATGGTGGCCGGACAACCTTGAACACGTACCAGCAGAAAGCAATCGTGCAGAAGACACCCGCCGTACTCGAGCAGATAAAGAACCAATATGCATTGACGATGGACCTCAGGCGCAGCAGAAAACGTATCTTCAGCAGAGCGACGACGCCGCACCGAACGAACTGACCCGGCTGAGCAAGGCTGATCAACAGCAGGCCGACGTCGACCATGGGGCATAGCAGACTGTGACGGAAGCACCGGCGACGCAGCATCGACGGGACGATGGCATCGCCGCGTCGAACGAACAGGCTCCGGCGACCAACGGTCCGGAGGACGGCGGCGACGACGACCAACAACCTCAGGCGCACGGTCAGGCGGAAAATCCGCATCGGACAGAGCAGATAACAGCAGAGCCCGAGGCCGGCCAGGCCGCGGCCGCGGCAGAACAGAGGCAGCAACATCAGATGGAGAGACATGAACTCCGGGAGCAGCGAAGCCACCAAAATCACCGGCGGGAGGAACTCCCAATCCAAAGAAATCCGCAGGCACGCGGATGGAATCAGACGGGGAAGAATCAGCCGCCACATCAGAGGAGAGAGCCGCATCGGGGTGTAGCGAGAAGGAAGAAGGCCGAACAGGGCCCCGCCGTCGACGCCGCATCGGAGAAGAGAAGAGATGTCGCCGGGATGCGGGTGCAGGCCGCCAGGACGGGCGTGGAGAGGAGCGGGGGCGGGCGAGCGCAGTCGAGCGGGGGCGAGGCACTGGCAGGGACGTCGTGGAGTCGTGGAGAGAGGAGCGGGGGCGGGAGAGCAGGGGCGGGAGGGCGCAGCGGAGCAGGAGCTAGCCGCCGGGCGGGATGGCGTTCGTGGAGAGGAGAAAAAGTCCCGACCGCTTTCCTTTTTCTTATCTGCTTCTGTGTGGACTTGGACCAGATCGTTCTTTCTGGAGACAGCACGTATGCATGGATAGTCCGGTACGGAGCAGACGAACCAAACGGCGAAATCACTGCTGAACACTGTAGATGCTACAGAAACTCGACCACGCCACAGGTCGCCGTTTTGCACGGCTTTGATATAGTTAGTAATATATGGATGCACTGGCCTGTCAAGTCCACATCCAAGTGGGAAATAAAGGGAGAAAAAGAGCCAATGTGGTTGGTAATGCAGGAAGCAGGGGAGCAATGATATTATCAGTACGGGCTTAGCTAATTAATTTACATGCATAGGCAGGCGCTATATATATATAGCTAGCCCGGCCATCAGCATGCATGATTTGGTCCGATCTGCTTGTTGGTTTGCACTTTGCCGTAGTGCACATTGTGGGTGGAGTCTCTCCATCTCCATATGCATGTTGCCTAATTATGCCCAGCTCCATGCATGCCCTGATCCTGCCCAGCTCCAGCCATAGGCCGTGGGCATTGCTGTCACCACTTAATAATGTGCGAGCGAGATGAAAACCTGCATGAGTAGTACTATACATGCTTGTCTGCTCACATGCTTGAGAGCGACTGTTATCTTTTGTTAACGGATGAATGCATTGGGTGGATTAGTTATCTTACCGTCAACCATTAAGCTGATACTGACTGTTAACTGAAGAGGAACGCTAACCTATGTCGGGTAAAATATATATCTCCAGCGAGAGTAGACAAGCATTAAGCTGATACCGAGACCAAGCAGTCAAACCTCGACGTAATACTCATCTTTTCTGACGAGGTTGTCTGCTTGTCCCACTCCCACTTAACCCGAGCTAGTAGATCCAAAAGATTGCCCGTCTGGTATACGTATGACCCTGCATCGTCATGTTCAGGGTACCATTACCGTCAGCGCTAACCGGACCTTGAGACCAAAGGACTAATTTAAACTTGAAGTTGAAAAATATTACTACTACGTACAACGAGCCAGGGTTGTTCGAGCCAATCTTGCTATTTTCTCTCAAATATAACACTTTTAACTTAACCACAACCTATCAGGTCCAGCCGACTTAATTAAAACTGTATGCATTGGCACGAAAAGTCACTTTGGCTGCCCAGCACTAGTGCTCCCTCTATTTGAAAAATATATATTTTAAGTTTCACGAACATCTGAAAAAAAAAAACCCGGCATGTTATCAATGATGTATACTCCAAGCCTTCAAAATTATAATGTGAAATTCTTTATACTATGGGCTAAACAAAAATAATAAAATTTTAAACAACTATTCTCCACTTTTCATAATAGAATTATTATATTTTATTATGAGAATTCTATTATGAAAAGTTCGTTGATCATTGATAGGAAAAGAATACTTAGCACACAGTAATACCAATGTTTTATTCAATATAGTAGACATCAGAGGGGGTTGTTCTAAGAATATTGTGTTGAGTAATTCGACACATAGAAAAGCACATTAATTAATTAATCCAAATTATTCTAAAAAACACTTCTTCTCCCGAACTCTAGTGCACGTGGTTTTTACAAAAATCGAAAAATATATTTTTGCGTCTCAAACAATTCTGAAAAAAATCATGCAAGTATGTACGACCAAATTTTTGGAGAAATATATTTCCATACATGATCTGTATATAAAAGACAAATATAGCAAGTAAAAGACAAATATATGAACAAGGCCTTGTTCGGCAGGATAGTATTGGAGTGTATTTCTGTGTAATTTCCCCAAGTGTTTTGGTGAAAACACTTCCTCCACCCAAAACACTCCAAAACACCCCAATCCCCTTCTCCACCAAAACATCCCATCAAATCTAGTTGTTTGGCACAAGTGTTTTTGAAAGAGGTGTTTTTTCACACCTAGTGCACACAATTACGAAATTGACATGTTTTGATCATCAATAAAAACCTGATAATTTTTTACAGCATGTAAGCACACAATTTATCAACAAAAATCTGATATTTTCTCACAGCACAAAGAACACACAGTTTAAGCAATTCATAACATTAAGTAACAATAATTCATGCTTCCCAAGTTTATCCCAGGTTATTACAACACAATTTGATAAAACTTCATCGAATGCTTCTCACGACATTATTTTGGTTCCTAGGTTTATCCCACATCATTCGACAAGATGGTCACATAAGCAAGAGGACAGAAGCTTGCACCAATAAGATCATTGCAGCAACAATGTGGACAGATGATTGTAGCATGAAGATCATTACTGCAAGAAGATAATCGCTGCAAGAAGCTTGCTTCATGACAAGTTGTTTCTGCACACAATGTACACATATGTTATTAAAGCAATAAAATCATTGCAGCAACAATGTAAACATGACTGTTTCTGAACAGGAGAAGGATTGCAGCAACTCTTTGTGTTTTAGACAAAGAAACTAGTTGTGTTTTAGACATAACTCAGGGAAGATGCATGGCAAACTTGAAAGATGTCATTGGAAGTATATTCTGATCACATTCGTTGATCTACCATTGCTTGTGTACGAGCACCTAGCATGCATTTTCCGAGGGAAAAACATACGATCGTTGACAAGCTAGTTATTACTCAGCAATATAACATGGTACTACCCAACAGCCGCAACAAATAATCATGACATCTTATTGCAGTTTAAATACGAACCACTATCATGACAAGTATCTCGACACTTGATTATCATCTTCACCCTGTCCAAATAAATTCGACCATGCCCACTATCATGTTGTAGTTTTGTCACTCCATGTAACAACCACTATGATCTTGCAATAACAAGATAAGAAAAATACCTAAATTCTTTTATGATCATGTAAACAAGTACTAGACGAGCATGTAAAGCAGAAACATATGAAGCACCTTGTACAGAAATAAATTCTTTTATGATCATGTAAACAAGTACTAGACGAGCATGTAAAGCAGAAACATATAAAGCAGCTTGTACAGAAATAAATTCTAAAGATCAGTTTTGCTTCCTTCTTTTATGATCTTAATTCTTAAAGAAGGATTAATTATCCTGCATATTAAATCTCAGAGAAGATGAACTTTGAGTGTAACCGCATCTGACAGCAAAGAAATTGTTAAATCATGCAGTATTTACCAGTACCACTATGTGATCAGGCTGTGTACAAAATCACACCATCCATGAAATTCGGCCATTGCATTCCATGAAATTCCCTATTTTCAATTTCTGAAGTGTAGAGGCCAAACTAGCTACACATGTTGCCTCACTTGCTGTTTTTCTTTTGCGTTTCTTACCAAACTAATACAATGCTACAAATGTCAAGCACTAATGTTCTTTGTGTCCGCAACACAGCAAAACGATCAAGAAAATAGCTACTGAAGTCATTGTTTAACAAGAACCCATTGTTTAACAAGAACTTCATCTCAGTTTAACCAAAACATACTATTTCTTACCAAACAACCCATTGTTTAACAAGAACTTCATCTCAGATTAACCAAAACATACTATTTCTAACCAACCTTGAATCATTTAGACATCAACTCATGGCGCCCAACTTGATAAAATCCTCCCGCATAACAACAAATTGATAGCGCGTTCTATCTAAATCAATCGCATTACCGCAAGTCTTCTGATCACGACTCTGATGAGAGCCAACCACACTAGGCTACAGGGGAATATTCACGGAGAAGGCAACCAGAAGCTGCTGGACATTGAACTAATATGCTAGTACAGAACCCACGGATGGGATCAAGAACCCACAGACTACATCTGAACCAGGGTACGAGTCTTTCAGATCTTGGTGAGTAAACATTTGATCTCCACCTTCTAGGCTATCCGAGGATCACGGATGGGATCAAGAACACACAGACTACATCTGAATCGAGGCATGGAAACATAGAAACACCCAGATTGCGATACTTTGGACGGGATCGAGAGAGGACGGGACGAGGCGTAACACATACCTGATAGAACTCGGAAGCGGCGGCGGCGGCGAAGAAGGAGAGCTGCGGCGGCGGGAGCGTCGGCGGCGTCGAGGAAATCGTGTCCCCGTCGCGAGGGAGGGAGGCGCCAGAAGCGGAGGGAAGGAGGGAGGCTTCGCCGTTGGGGGAGGGAGGCTTCGGCGACGGCGACGGCGACGGCAGACGGCGACGGGGACGGGGACGAGCAGTGACGGCGGGGACGAGCGCTGGCGCCGCCAGAGACACTCCAGAAACGCGAGTAACCCCTCGCGTCTCGGTTACCCTCGAACCCGACGAGTGTCCACGGGTTTCTCCCGGCCCAGCCTGAGCAAACCCGGCCTGCCGAACGATCTAGCGGTGTTTTCTGGTGTCTTTAATCGGGCCGGAAATTTACACTCAGAAACCGGCCGAAACAAGCCTGCCGAACAAGGCCTAATAATGTGCGAGCGAGATGAAAACCTGCATGAGTAGTACTATACATGCTTGTCTACTCACATGCTTGAGAGCGACTGTTATCTTTCGTTAACGGATGAATGCATTGGGTGGATTAGTTATCTTACCGTCAACCATTAAGCTGATACTGACTGTTAAATGAAGAGGAACGCTAAACCTATGTCGGGTAAAATATATATCTCCAGCGAGAGTAGACAAGCATTAAGCTGATACCGAGATCAAGCAGTCAAACCTCGACGTAATACTCGTCTTTTCTGACGAGGTCGTCTGTGCTTGTCCCACTCCCACCTAACCCGAGCTAGTAGATCCAAAGATTGCCCGTCTGGTATACGTATGACCCTGCATCGTCATGTTCTGGGTGCCATTACCGTCAGCGCTGACCGGACCTTGAGACCAAAGGACTAATTTAAACTTGAAGTTGAAAAATATTACTACTACGTACAACGAGCCAGGGTTGTTCGAGCCAATCTTGCTATTTTCTCTCAAATGTAACACTTTTAACTTAACCACAACCTATCAGGTCCAGCCGACTTAATTAAAACTGTATGCATTGGCACGAAAAGTCACTTTGGCTGCCGAGCACTAGTGCTCCCTCTATTTGAAAAAAATATATACTCCCTCCGGTCAGGTTTAGTTGTCGCTGAAGATAACCTAGTCACGTACTATTGAGCAATACAACTCGCGACAACCTTTCCTGACCGGAGGTAGTATTAAGTTTCATGAAAATCTGGAAAAACAAACCGGCATGTTTTCAATGATGTATACTCCAAGCCTGCAAAATTATAATGTGAAATTCTTTATACTATGGGCTACACAAAAATAATAAAATTTTAAACAACTATTCTCCACTTTTCATAATAAAATTCTTATATTTTATTATGAGAATTCTATTATGAAAAGTCATTGATCATTGATAGGAAAAGAATACTTAGCACACAGTAATACTAATTTTTTATTCAATATAGTAGACATTAGAGGGGTTTGTTCTAAGAATATTGTGTTGAGTAATTCGACACATAGAAGCACATTAATTAATTAATCCAAATTATTCTGAAAAACACTTCTTCTCCCGAACTCTAGTGCACATGGTTTTTACAAAAAAATCAAAAAATATATTTTTACGTCTCAAACAATTCTGAAAAAAAAAATCATGCAAGTATGTACGACCAAATTTTTGGAGAAATATATTTCCATACATGATCTGTATATAAAAGACAAATATAGCAAGTAAAATGAGTTCTTTTACACCTTTTTGCGTAGCCATGATTTTGTGTAGCCTAAAATCATTATTGCGCCCAGGAAAAACTTAAAGCCGGCCGGCAAACACTTCATTTCAAAGCTTATTATGCTAATTATATGTCAAATAACCATCAAATTACACTATGCCGACCGGCCGGAATCCCAGGCAACAAGTACGCTAGGTCCGCCACTGCCTAAAATAGAGCGTATTATCGAATAAAATATGCAGACATGTAGATAACATGTATATGTATTCACATAATTTTTTGTGAATTTTTTTGAAACTTGAAAGACCATATTTTCGAATTTTACAAAAATCGGTTGCACTGGAGTCCGGGAGCCAAAAATCCCCTCTCAAATTATTCACATTAAATAATTAGAAATATCTTTTGATAGGTCAATTGAGATTATTCCAAACCTTATTATTTTTTCATATTACATAACTAGAATTATTTTATATAGGCCAGTTAAAGATTATTCCAAACCTTATTATATGTTTGTTAGTTACAACGTTTCTCATTTTTGTGTAGCTCAAAATACAAAGCATTTCATGTTGTGATTTTGCACCCAGGTAGGACACATGATTTTGTGTGACGGCTCCCGAACTGCTTCCGGCCGGAACTGAAAGAGATGGACGCGGCCGGCGGTGAAGCCGCGAAAGGACGAGCTCAGTGACATGTATCTACTCCTGTGGATGGAGGTGGAGCGAAGCAAAGTTGTATGTATCTTGGCTCCTAGCCAGCAACTCCCGTGAGTCCGTCCGATCTCGGCTTGTTCCTTCCCGGAGTCGAGTCCAGAGCTGCACCGCTGTAGCCGCGGACTGACCTGCAAGGCGTCCAAGCCCAGCGCAGCGCAGCAACAGAAAGCGAGGAACGGACGACGTCACGTCACGCCACTGGATGTGAACCACTGAGACTCACCACATCGGTGACGAGCGTGGCCCCGCCCGGCAGACGCGCGCGCCGCGCTGCCACCGAATTCACATGACAGCGCGGATTGGCCTTTTCCGTCGGCCAGGACGCGTCACGCTGACGCCCGCCGACCGACCGACTAACGCCGCCGTCAAGAGATCACGCGCCGTATATCGTCACATTAGCTAGGATATGGGCAAGAGTTGTTATATATCGTCACATTTGAGTGGTTATATATCCTTCATAATAAGCATTAGCTAGGATTAAATAATGAAGGGCTTTGTATTTTTCACTTGGCTGACACCAGCGGCTTTAAGGCAGCTCCGTCCGTAGTGCCTAGTATGTCTGAAAAATCTGCATTGTTTCTCGTATATATCCACACGATACATACTTACAAACGAAAACAAATAAGAAATCCTCATTAAGAACCCATAATTAAGCAAGATATATATGCGCTACCACATGCAGAAGCAGGCAGCTTGGAGAGTGAGGAGACTGTGGGAGGCTGGGAGCGTATAAACATGGATCCTCCTCTCGGCGTCACACGCGCCGCTGCTAATCATCCTCCTCCCTCACTCCAGCTTGCCTGCACTGCCCCACCATTTCTTTCGTCCCCTACCCACACCTCCGTATAAATTCACAAACCACCCCTCACACTCAGCAGCCAGAACCACGCCAGGCAGCCGACAACCCACCCCCACCGTCCATGGAACGGACCACGCAGGGCTTCTTCGCCGCGCTCAAGCACGAGGTGGCGCGCGGCCTCTCGCCGGCCCGGGCGCGCCGGAGGTCGGACGACCTCGACGCCGCCGCGCTCAGGTTCTCCGGCGGCGAGATGCTGGCGCCGCTCATGGAGGGCCCCGATCCGGAGTCCGGCGACGGCGGCGGCGCCGTTGGACGGGCGGCGGCGGGCGGGAGGTGGGGCCGGTGGGTCCGCGGCCAGCTCACGCGCGCGCCGTCCTCGGTGGCCGCCGCGGCCGCCGGCGCCGGCGCGCCCGCAACGACCTCCGCCTCCTCCTCGGCGTCATGGGCGCGCCGCTCGCGCCCGTGCATGTCTGCGCCGCCGAGCCGCTGCCGCACCTCAGCATTAAGGACACCCCCATCGTAAGCTTCATGCTACTGTCTCTTTTCTTTTCCCCCTTTCTTGGCTCTAGATTTGGTCAAGTCAGGTGTTCGACGAAATGCTCCATTCAAGTTTCTTCGCATTTAATTCTTCAATTCACGGGGTCCTGCACTGCATACTGTAAAAACTTATTACCAAATATTACAGTAGTGTAAAAATTGTTCCTCTTAGAGGAACACTAACGAGGAAGCTCTTGACGCCCTTCTACTGCATGCGCGGCCTGGTAATCTTAGCTTGTTTCTTCCTTACTGTAGGACGAATATGTGTAATTTTTTGTCAGCGAGGTATCTGATTCAGGAATGTCGTAGATGTCCAGTAAAACATGGTTAATTTACTGTTGCTTGCTCTTACTGTGCTTTTCTCACAGGAGACCTCGTCGGCGCAGTACATTCTGCAGCAGTACCTGGCGGCCTCTGGTGGACGGAAGCTCCTCTCCTCTGTGCGCAACACCTACGTCATGGGCAAGGTGCGCATGGTGGCCACCGAGTTTGAGAACGCCGGTCGCCTGGTCAAGAACCGCAATGCCGCTCGCTGCGCCGAGCCGGGCCGCTTCGTGCTCTGGCAGATGGCTCCTGAGATGTGGTACATCGAGCTGGCTGTCGGTGGGAGCAAGGTGCATGCCGGCTGCAATGGCAAGCTTGTGTGGCGCCATACCCCGTGGCTTGGCTCCCATGCTGCCAAGGGCCCTGTTCGCCCCCTCCGACGTGCACTTCAGGTATTAGTTAGTTGCACTGCGCAGCCCACCCCCTTTGTATGCTACTGTCTTTGCATATACAGGCATGGAGGAAGCTTGATGTTCATATGTTTCGGTCAATGTCTTTCTAGGGCTTGGATCCGTTGACTGCAGCTAGCATGTTTGCTGGTGCACGTTGCATTGGAGAGAGGAAGGTGAACGGGGAGGATTGCTTCATTCTGAAGCTGTGCACTGACCCTGAGACCCTCAAGGCACGGACGGAGGGCCTCGCGGAGATCATCAGGCATGTCATGTTTGGGTATTTCAGCCAAAGGACTGGCCTTCTCGTCCACATTGAGGATTCACATTTGACAAGGATTCAGTCAACAACTGGTGGGGATGCAGTCTACTGGGAGACTACCATCAATTCATTCATCGAGGACTACCGGCCGGTGGATGGTATCATGATTGCACACTCTGGGCGCTCGGCTGTGACCCTGTTCCGCTTCGGCGAGGTGGCCATGAGCCACACCAAGACTCGGATGGAGGAGGCATGGAGCATTGAGGAGATTGCGTTCAATGTCCCTGGTCTGTCCATGGATTGTTTCATCCCACCCACTGATATCAAGTCTGGATCTGTTGGTGAAACAGTTGAGCTTCCTCATGGTGAGAAGAGTAGTAAGTTTGGTCCTCCCCCTGGTCACCGTGCCAAAGTTGCTGCACTGGAGAAGGCAGACGATGACAGACTAGCATGGAGGGGAACCATACCTGAAGTTCACAGCTGATTTGAAGCCCGTTCATACTTGCTTCTTTCATTGCAATTGACTGATGAATGTAGTGTAGGAGAGAAACAGGTCAAGGCAGGATTTCGAGCCTGGAATTTCCAAATGACCTTTGTGTATAGGAAGCGGCATGGGGCATTCACAAGGTCTTGAATGTTCTTGAGGAGGTTCTGTGTGATGAGTCATTTCTAATCTCATCAAGAAGGATGGGTAGTAGGTAAACCTCGTTTGCTATTTCAGGCTTTTTTTGTCAGCATCATGTGGAAGAACTTGGTGCGTTCTCCATCCAGCCACCTAACAGAGGTCATCGTGGTGGTGCTGCTTGTGCTCCTTTTATTAGCAATACTAATTAGTCACCGGCGTCAACGGAAGAAGTATTTCCTCGTCGGTAACCGACAGTGATTTTAGTCTTTCTGTCATTTACATCCAATTGGCCGTTCAGTTTGCTGTGCTTGGTGATAGTTCCTGGTCAAGCTAACTTATGGGAAACTGCAGCTCTGAATGGCTGTTACCTCCTTAGATTTTCGATAGCAAGTAGTGTTTGTTCCTGAACCTTCCTTTGCATCTCTCTTATTTTTCCTGAGATGAAGGTTGTAATATTCAACAGAAAGAAGTTTGTTGTAATCCAAAAATATCTAATGAGTGAAGTGGTTTTGTGATGTCCCTGTTTTGCTTTGCACACTCCAGGAATGATTTTAGCTTTTCTGGATGTTGAATTGCAGCAGTACTGTGACATCAATGTGCCTTTTTGGCCTGCTTGCATTTTACTTTGGTCTGCAGCATGTTGGAGGAAGTAATGATTCATTACTATGATGAGCATATGGCCTCCATGTGCTTCTTCTATTCCACCTCCCCAGCGCAGGTGCTGCTGTCAAAGTGTGTTAACTCTGATGAGACAGTGATTTATCCTTTTTATAATCTGCACTGTACCAATGAGCTTTGTAGTAACCATGATACTGGTAGCTAGCACCCTTTATTTTTTTAGTGTGATCCATCCATCCCTGAAGCTTCAGTAAGCATGCTGTCATCTTTCCCTTGGCATTCATGACACTGCACTCTCTTTCTTGATGTGAGGAACATCAGTACTAGTAGTTTATTTTTAGGGCTGTGTGTTCTTCCTGGGAAGGAGGGACCAATGTCTAAGCTGAAGAAATACTAATATCCTCAAGTCCACTGTCTTTAGTACCAGCTCACCTGCTGGGAACTTGCAACTAACAGACCAATCCTCCAGGGTCAAATTCTTGAATAGTTTGGAGGTTCGCAACAGTGTTCTGTCCAAGATCTAGAGGTCTTGGAGTTTCAGGGTTGTTTATTTGTCCGTTCCGTAGACGCTGCTCTGTTCTCTACGGTATTTGGTGTAGAGCATGTGCATCCGTGAAGAGTCTATCTAGTACACAAATGGGGAGCCCTAGCTTTGTGGAGCTAGTACAACAAGAAGCTGAAATCGAACTGGTTTTCATACGTAAAACCTCGAATCGATTTTTCAGTGAAGTTGCATGATGTCCTTGCTCCCGAGTGAGGAATGGGACGGGGCAAAGGGTTGTGTCACTTGTGTAAGATGCCCTAGTAGTGCGGCCACAGCCGCAAGCTATGCTATCTAGTTTGACAATGGCGCCTAGCTAGCAGGAAAGGCTACGTACAAAAGGTCGCTCGGGTTACCAAAGCAAGCAGGAGAAGTCTACTGCTACAGTCCATGCTATGCTACCATGAGCAGCAAGAAGAAGCTAGCAGGCCAAATGATTGCTGTTCCACACCACAGGGTACATGGATCGATCGATTGCTCGCCTCGACTGGACCTACCTTACCAGAAACGCAGGACGAGTATACCACTGGAGCATCGACCCCCGGCGTTGCTGATAACCTACGTACATGATAATATCTAGCGTTTCGCAGCTTTCTGGGCCATTTGATACATGTCCCTGAGCAAGGACCACGCATCATACGCACAGGAACAGGAGTACGGCCTGCATTATCATCTCTAATCCCTTTCCTAACAGACAAGTTGGGACAGTAGCGGCCAATCATTGTTTCCCTGCTGCGTGCTGCTAATCTCGCAAGCAAGGCCAGCAAATACATACGGTTTTCGCAACAAAGCTTTCGATGTGGGAACCTCTTCTGTAGTGTGTAAATCGCTCGTTGGAAAGAGGTAGGAAACCTGAACTTGCTGCTGGAACCTGAAAACTGGAGTTGAAGCCAAGAAGTCCTCGAGGACAGTAAGCAAAGCAAGCTAAGCTGAACCGTCGAAACGCCTGGTAGGATCTGGGCTGCGCAGAGCCGCAGAGTCTTGTCTGCGAAGTACATGGGCGGCAGCTAGCTAGGTTGCAGGTGCCTCTGAAAATCGGAGGCGGTGGCCTGTTTGGCTGCCATCCGGGGTGCGGACAGGGTGGGTGCCAACAGGATCATCTTCGAGTCTGATGCGTCGAACCTGATTCAGGGCCTCAAGAGCAGGGATTACGACAAGTCCGAGATTGGGGTGTTGGTAAAGGAAGCTAGGAGTCTTTGTATCCTGAACTTCAGTTCTTTTCAATTTTCCTTTAGCCGTCGCACCTGTAACAATGCTGCCCATGAGCTTGCTAAGCTGGGAGCAAATTCTGAGTCTGAGGACTCTTACTGGGATGTTTCTGCTCCCGGTTGTATCGTTACCGTTTTGGCCAGTGATTTAGCTGGGCCAGTTTAATAGAAGTCCTGTTAAAAAGTCAAAAAAAAAAGCTGATGCTTTGTCTAGTGTTAACAGGGTGATTGTTTTAGAGGCGCGCGTGTTTTAACATGATGGGAAACGTTCAGATGATGGAGCTCTCGCGGCGTGCTGCACTGCTCCTGCAGTCCTGCTTAACCAGGCTAGCAGCAGCGGCCAAGCTGCGTGGTTCAGTGCATTCTGCAGGCGGCAAACTGGACGATCGGCTGGCTGGCGGTGGCGGGCATGCGCTGAGAGAATGATTAGGACAGACATGGGGACGAGTCGACAGCGATGCAGCTTCAGAACCAACTGACGGCAAGAGATCATCGATTCCGTTGCCTGCCGCTTTACGAAATGGACGGCGGGGCGTGCGTCAGCAGCCTGCCATGGCAGCATCCAATGCCGGTAGCAGAAGGCACAGGCTCTTCTCTTCTTGTATGCGTGGCTCCGTGGTGTAGCAGACTCAAACTGCAAAATCTGGTGCTGAAGGTCAGTGCTCGCTGGGCAGACATCCTACATTCTTCGAAAATACAGAGGACCAGCCTTTTGTTTTCGACAAAAGGACCAGCTAGCAACCTAGCACCGCGAATGTGGTTCCTCTTGAGCATCTTCAAAGTTTTGCTAATTCTCAACCGCCGAACAATTTTTGAGTTATCTTCAGTCGATGCCCGAGAAATATCATCCAGTGTTGAGATCTATGCAAGCTGTAGCAGTTTTTTTTTTTAAATTCGGTGAATAAATACTATTTTCTGCACTAGGTAAAAAACTATTCCAACACATGAGATGAGGCAAGTCTGTTACCTCCGTTTTTTTTACAAACTTAACGGTATGAATAGTTTTGTTTCGATCATGCAGGAGAACTGCATGTAGTAAAATATTCCAAAAGGCTATCGAAGCCAGAACACACAACAAACTCCCTCGCATAACGACCAGCAAAGAGACGGGGAAAAAGAGAGATAAACATTTAGCAACTAGTTTAACCCATCGCCTCATGTAACGGGAAATGAGCACTACTCGACATCGCCCACTGCAGAGCGTCAGATTTGATCTGATCAATTGTCTTCTGGACAGGCAAGACAATTTTGATGGTATGAACATTCTTTTCAATCTGCGTGGACATATCTGTAAAATCGACTACAACACTGAACATTTGTTCAGATCCGCGTGCTCAATAGTTTTACAAACATTATAAATGTTGGTTTACATTGGCATGGAACCAGTAAAACACTCCTTTTCACCCATGAGAATTGATAGGCAAACACTCAAAACCGACCATTTCGGTTTCCCGTGTGTGCCGAAGCGAAGCCCAACCCCGCCAGAAACTGAACTCCTGCAGGGAAAGCCACCCAGCCCAACCGAGATCCAGCAGCAACGCACAGCGGCGCAAGCACAACCGATGTCCTCTAGCGAGCTCGCTCCCAGGCCTGGAACAACGGCCCCGCCCCCCTAACTGAGGGCCGAGCTCTTTTAAAGGATTGCTATAACACTGTTATAAGAGCAAAACTAATTCTCAAAAAAAAAAAAATATATATAGTATGTTCATAGGATAGCAAAATCATGTTACAGACTTAGGAGATGCAGCGAGGGTAGCTCTGTTTGCTAAGCCGTCTGCAGCACAACTTGATCCTGCTGCAAAACAAGAGGCCTCATAATGCATACAAGGAAAACACAACAACTCCAAGTGTTTTCTTCACTGAAGCCGGGCGCCACGCTAATACTGCAGGTCTTTGAGAGGTAAGACGACGCTGGCCCTGCAGTAAGGACAATCCGCGCGGGACTGCAGCCATCGCTCCAGGCAGGCTGAATGGAAGATGTGCCTGCACTGCAGCTGCACCAGCCCTTCTGCGGCACCATGGCATCCTTCCAGGCATATCGAACAGTCCACCGAGGACTCCGCGTCGTCGCCTTCCGTTGTTCCTTGCAGAGTTTCTTGTCCTAGTTTGGTGACAAGTCCCGGACATGGCGGAAACGCTGCACCTGCCACGTCGCTGCCGCAAGGTTCTCCGGTGATTTGTTTGACTTTGTGGATTGACAAGGATGCGCTGGAGTTGAAGGGAATAGATGGGCCATCCAATCTGCAGTCCTTTGATGTGCAGGCATCAGATTCAGAAGAAAGATGAGGTCCAGTCCGAATGGTTCCTGCGGCTGGTGCTGTTTGCCTGCAACAAGTGGAAATTGCAGATCAATGCAGAAATGTGAATATTGTAGTAAGGTTTGGTGCATAAAATAAACCAATACTGTTAGCTAAGTTGTTGACACGGACCTTCTTCCTGGAAACAAGTCTATGCTTCGAAGTCTTTGATGAAGCCTCTCCTTTGCTTGTTGAACCGCATCAGGAAGTCGGTCGTTTGATGTGTTGGTGCTCAATCCCGAGCTGAAGAGCATGGTCCTTGTGGGTTCATCTATGCTTTTGCTTGATGCCCCACAATCTCTCTGGCTACCCCGAGTAACTTCATAGCCCTGTGTTTTATAAATTGACAATCCAGTTTAGAAACCAGCAATCCAGTTTATACTGTAATTATCAATACTTCACAAAAGTTGCTACACAAAGGCAAACTGAATCTCCAAAAGGTTACCATAGACTGCTGTATTGTATTTTGTATGACAGATATTCGGTTAGTCATGCATTCTTACAAAATTAAAATTAAAAAGAGAGATAAACCATGTCAGCGATTTCAGAGTAAGAGAATGACTAAGAATGTTGTTAGCAATCTGCAGAACCCTGGGAGTTTTCAGGCCTAACATTAAACTTTTCTCACATAAGCAGTTGTACACATTTGCAGTTAGTTGCACTATAATTCTCACATGCTCATAGCTGGGCACACTCACATCAACTCCGAAAAGATCAAACTGTAACCAAACTAATGCACATTTCAATCTGACCATTTTTACTATTCTGGTATAAAATTTGCATAAACATAACAGTTTTGGATTAAGAATCAGACTGAAATGGAATCTTTCCTTGAAAATGTCCAAACAAATCGACCATATGCCAGCAGATACAAATTCTTGGGTAACTCCTTACAATTGTAGAATGACATAAATTATAATTCGTCAATGAAGAGTACATTTGAATTTAGTGTTAATCCGCAACCCCACTCATGACTGAAATCTCTCATTTCCTGTGAGGACAGAGCTTCCCTTCCCTTTCCAAAATGTTTGTTTAAAGAAATCCTTGTCAAAACGATAAACAATCAAACTGTTTATCCCAGTAACGATAAGGGACCCTTCTGGACTAATACTCTGAAATTATGCAGCAATTAACCAAACAAGAATGCATCTTTGTCTCCATTTCACTATCTATTTATTTCAAAGAGGGGAATCTCTATTTTCGTATTTCAGAATATTGTACAGCATCCAGCCACGAGGAAGCATTGTTCTACCGAAACCACCTACAATCCATTATTTGTTGTGCCACAAATCCAGGGCCTCTTTGGATGCACATGAAACTGATAATTGTATGCTCTTGCTGACAACCCCGTAATAATCCGGGGCTTCTTTGGATGCACAGAACTGATCACTAGATGCTCTTGCTGCCTACCCCGTAATAATCAAGTGGAGCATTTCATCAAACACCAGACACGCATCTACTACGCCGAAAGGAGTGTTCACTCCACCCCAAATTTCTACCGCAGCTGTTCACCGCCAAACCCCCAAAATCACTACCGGCCTGTGGCGCGACAGAGGGTCGGGCGCACGCATCGCAAGGGAGAAGAGACAGGTAGAGGCGACAGTGATATGGTCATCTCACCGGCCTGTGGCGCGCCGAGCGAACGGGTTGAACCTGGCGGCGGGCAGCGGCGCGGGAGTCGCAGCGCAGGGAGTCGTCCGTTGGCTCCACCGGCGGCGGCGGCGGCGTGCGGCGGCGCTGGAGGTAGAAGAGCGTAGCGGCGATCGGCATGCAGCCACGGAGAGAGATAAAGGGCGCGACGACCCTCGCCCTGTGCTCGTAGTGCAGACTCTACATCTTGTTGTACTTCTTGTTCAGAAGCCGCCAGGCGACGTGTGTGCGCTGTGATGTCTCGCCACCGTCGCCTCCGATCCTCCCGCGTCGTCTACAGCCCAAGTTGCACTTGTCTGCTTGCGCGCTCCGGCCTCCGGGTGAGAGAGCCAACGCCGCGGATTTTGTCCCGCAGCGTACGGCAGCGCAAGTATCAAAATTTCGATAAGATTTTGGAGTGAGAGATTTCTTGCTCCCTAAACTACAGTGCTCCTTGTGTTTTACAAAATTTAAAAATCATATTTTAATTTTTTATAAATGTGAAAAAAATCATGGATATTCTCAATGATGTATTCTAAAAACATGCAATAATTAGGAATACTTTGTATTTTAAGATTTATAATTTTTGTGTAGCCCACAGTACAAAGAATTTCGCGTTGTGATTTTGCATGTTTGTAGACTACATCCAAAATTATTTTCAGTTTATTCTGAAACTTCTGAATATTTTCTGATATTTTCAAAACGAAAGGAGCACAAATGACTTTCTGTAAAATTTGGAGTTTTTTTCTTTGGAAAATTTATGTGCAATTGCGAAAATTTATGTGCAAATGTAACTCATGGGAAATTACCAGTCTCAGGTAATAACTGGGTAATGATTGGGATGCAAAGGATCGGCTAGGAGGCGCCCCAAGCCTCTAGTTGAAAGAATTAGAGCCACATGACACACCTAGAAAAGTTACAGGACTAGTGGTGCATTTTACTCATATTTGAACCACTACAAAGTACTCCCTCTGTTCCAAATTAGATGACTTTCCATTCGTCTACATGTGTATGTATCTATACATGTAACATGTCTAGATACATCTCAATGTAGACAAATAGAAATCATCTAATTTAGAACGGAGGGAGTAGTGGACAGCAGCAGCGACCTATCTCAGGGAAAAAGTTCGACTCTGTATCTCAGGAAAAAAAGTTCGACTCTGTCACAGCATTCCCAGTTAAAGTTGCATCAAGTTTCACATATGTGAACATTGAAATGACCACACTCGTACATAGTAACTCCCCGCTATTGACCTCAAGGGAAAAAAATAGAGCACCGTTGGATCATGATCACATTAGATCAACAGCGATGACAATCTTTTCATACCACAGCGAGAAGCACACACACAAACATACAAGTTTAGGTGAAACTTGGGCTTAAACAGGCATTGCTGAAGAGAAGAGCTGTCAAGCACAAACCATGTAAAGAAAAGAAAAATGAAGATGCAACGAAATCTGACTTCAAATGATAATATGGGAAGCTGAATTCCCTAGATTAGGTATTCAATAGCATCTCACTACATTACAAACCTGGTTACACTAAGCACACATTCAGTAAGTTTTCCCCCCACAAAACATATAAACACAAGAACAACCAATCAAATTGATGCGATGAGACAAACTCAGTGACATCAGACAACTGCAGCAGCTCTTTCTTCACCTGAAGAAAACAAAATCATCACAATCAAATCATAATACCTAATCCATAGAGCCATTTGACACTGAGGGTGGGGAGCTGAATGTTGCGACTAATGTTTGCGATAAGAAAATGGTCTAAAAATATATCTCGTTTGGCTTATCGATTCTAAAACAATTACGGGGAATTCTTGGGATCACTATAATTTCAACATCGACACCAAATTTGACGTCTGATCTGGATGATCAATCATCCTATGGATTGTGCAACATGTCAACTTCATCACATCCACGAATTGCTCTGCCTAGAAGCATAAGAAAATCATACAACTAACATTTTTGAGGAAAAAGACAAATGGATACGAGAGGCAACATTGAGTCAGCCAATTCACAGATGAGCTTACTAATGACTTGTGACTTTGTGAGCCAAATAACTCATCTGATAATAACTCATGCTTTATAGACGATTTATAGCTCAGTTCTGATAATAGCAATAGAAAACACAACTACATCTGTTGTGAAATGCAAGCTATATCCATGATAGTATAATCAAGCTAATAAACTAGGAACACAAGTGAACTTGGATATTCAGTTTAAATAAATGGAGCCTAACTGGAGACAAGAAATGCAATTATTTTTTTGTGCCATTATTTAGTACTTCCTCGTTGGAGTTATAATCTGAAGAAAGGTCTTCATCAAGTGGCAAGGAGAACTATTATTTCAAAAGGTATGGTATCAATGAAAATTGTTATAAATAAGGGAATATAACTAGCTTTGGGGTTCCATTGTTCCAAACATGCCATGTGAGTTACTCTTTGACAATTCATTCCGCAAGAGTGAACATAACTATATTTAATGATAACATATACTAATGAATACAACTATAATATTGTCTATCTAGCATAGGGACAATTGGTATGTTTTAGTTGTTAGTGAACACAAATCACAACGAAGGTATTCAAGCAATCATGTACAAAAGATAACTATAGATAACTAGATTATGTTACTACCACAACACAAGAACTAAAGATGAGCAGTCACCTGGTGTATAGAAACTCGTAAGAGCAAGTACAATAGAGCCTAGTCAGCTGGCTATAAGCTATTCCATGTCAGCAAAATCTAGCTAGAGGAGAGAGATGGGATGAGAGAGAAGGGAGCCGGCGCTCCGTGTGTCGCCGAGCTATAGCACAGAAAACGAAACGAAGAGTTCGCATGCAGCCCGCATGCAGCCTTGGAACCGGCGCTAGAGCGGGCGCTCTCCATGCGGTAGGTCTTGCATGCAAAGTCTATCGATCCATGTACATTCACTCATTAAATAATTAAGAATTGAATAGAGGCTGTTGAGATGAGATCGTCCCATACGCCGGTTTCCGATGAGTAAACACAGGTTATGGGTCGATTATCATCTCTGTACATCAGTACATGGTCATGAGGACCACCTTAATGGGGCTGGAGTGGCAGCCGCCGTGCACATGGCCCTGGTCGCCGGCAGAGCAGAAAACCGCCCCATTGACATAGCCCCTTCCGAACTCCGGCGGAACGGCCACATGGCGCTGATCGCTGCTGATGGGGTCGAACACAAGGAGCTCTGTCCGATCCCGGTCCAAGGCGAAGACGCGACAGTGGCGGCACCCGAGAACGTCGTAGCCCTTGCAGCGTCGCGAGTAGGGACGCGGTCGGGGGGTCGAGTATGGGGGTGAATGTGAACCCCTGGCTGCTGCGATGGAAGAAGCCGAGGACGGGCGGCTTCCGGTGGTGTGCGCGGAAGCGGCGGGCGAACTTGGGGTCGGTGACGAGCCCTAGCCAGCGCTTGCAGACGGCGGAGGCGCGCGGGAGGGAGGACGGCTACGGCGGGAGGCGCAGGAAGATCTCCCGGAACATATCGTCCTTGACCGGCAGGGAGCTGCCGCCAGGTGGCGCCGCCGGCGAGTCGCCGCCGCTCAGCATCTTGGCGCCCTCCTCAGCTCCTCGCTCATTTGGATTTGGGGAATGGGGGAGCAAGACCTAGGATTTGGGGTTTCCACGTGTGGTTTTTATTCGGTCGTAGCGTTGGGCCTTGTCAAAGTGATATTGGGCCAAGCTCTACGAGTACACTGGGCCCTAGCAATCTCATACTGCGCCAATCTCCACGTGTGCATCTGCGAGAGTGACAAATGGGTACTGGGCCGTTAGATTCAACAGAATATGGAGACCCGCAGATGGGGGAAACCATATGGGTATCCCTACGAAAAGGGTACCCTTTCAAAAGGGAACACGATGAGCGAGAACGTGCCACGTCGTGGCCATACCGGGTAGCAATCTAGGCAACCGCACTCGAGCAGGCGAAATCAAAACCGCTCACGTCGTTGTTCCGATCGCCCGCGTCACCGCGTACGCGCGTACAGGAGCAGGAAAAAGGAAGCCGGCCGCCCGTCGTTCCAATCGCCCGCGTCACCGCGTATGCACGCGTACATGCAGCAGGAGCAGGAAAAAGGAAGCCCCCCGCGTGACCGGCGGCCGGCCGGCTCGTACGCTTCGTACCTTGTTTCTGTACATCCTCGCATGTGCCACATATGTACGTGAAAATGAAGATGTACAGATCTACACGTAAAATCTAAAATTCTTAGATGTGCAAATATATAGTACATGTTGTACAACTAATTAAATCAAGTTGTACAACTAAAAAGACACAGGTTGTACAACTAACAGGTTGTACAACAACACGTACACAGGTTGTACAACTACATAACATAAGTTGTACAACTAGACAGACACAGGTTGTACAGACACGGGTTGTACAACTATATAGGCACATATTGTACAACTAGACAGACACATGTTGTACAGACACAGTTTGTACAACTAGACAGAAACAAGTTGTACATACACAGGTTGTACAACTATATAGGCACCTGTTGTACAACTACGCAGACACAATTTGTACAGACACAGGTTGTACAACTAAACAGACACAGGTTGTACAACTATACATAACAGGTTGTACAAAAAAAAAGTTTGTCGGGACCTCTCAACATGGGATCTAGTTTTGAATATCTCGACACGAGGAACTCAGAAGTGAAAACGGTTCGTAATTTGGATAAGCGGTTTTCAAGATATTTCAGTTTTTGTAAACGAATCTCAAAAATAAATGCACGAACAGCCTCCGAATAGCCTCCGCACGTGAGAATCAGAAATTCCCCCAAAACTCTCTCGTGTTGTCACTTGTCGCAAATACAAGCACCCACATGGACCTTGTGGATGGAGAAGCCGACACGTGTCGACACAGCAGCACGCGCGGGGTTCCCTTCGGAAAGGGAACCCTTTAATTAGTGATTTCGAAACCATATGTATCGCCTACCGCGTGCGTGCGTTACACTGCTCCGCGTACCCCTCTCGTTCTCTGGGCCAGGCCCATTTACAACCACCGCGCACTGTTGTTAACACGTGAGCCAGTCCAGTTTATATCGCTGGGTTATTTTCCTTTCTTTCGCGCAACTGGAGCCGATTTCCTGCAACCCAGCTAGGACGTACTACACACTGCTTCCTAAAAATTTGGATCCGTTCACGTCCGGATGTGACCTTATATGCTTGTAATCAGGAATAATTCCTTGATTAATATATTTTCCATTGGAAAAAAAAGGTTTTCAATTTGCTGGTTTTCTGCTAGGTTCTTTGTTTTTCTTCTCCTTTTTGTTCTTTTCTTTCCTTTTTTCTTATTTTTTTTGTTATTCTTTTTATTTAAATCTTTCGTTCTTTTTTATGTTTTTTTCTTCTGGTTTCACCATGCTCTCAAAAGCGATCAAGGGTTCGAAAAAAGTACTTTTTACGACTTCATGTAAAGTTCACCGATTCAAAAACAATATCCCGAGGTTCTTAAAAATGTTCATGGGTTCAAACAAAATACGTTTCACGGATTGAAAAATGTTCACATGGTTCAAAATAAATACATTCGTACATTCAAAAAATGCTTGTCGACTTCAAAAAATGTTCAGAAGGTTACAACATTGTTCACATGGTTATTCTTCCCGGCCGCCGCTAGGGCATACCGCTACTGCTACCCTCACTGAAACCCTTTTTTTTCTTCCCTTTTGTTCTTTTTCGTGTTTTCTTTTTCCTTTTTTCCAGTTTTATTTTTCTTTCTTCCTTCCTTTTTCTTTTATGTTTTCTCTTTTTCTCCGTTTCCTTTTTGTTTTTTCTCTACTATTTTTATTTTCTCAATTTTCATGTTCCTTTCTATTTTCTTTTTTATTTTCGTCATTTTTCATTTTCTATTTTTGGTAATATAATTTTTAGACTTCGAAACATTTTTAGAAAAACATTGAATATGATTATTAACCTATCAACATTTTTTGGACCCATCGATCTACTTTTTTGATTCATCCAAATTTTAGTAACTTTTCGGTTTACTATAATCTTTTGTTTCACCGGCATTTTTGATTCGCTATTATATTTTTGGTTCACTATTATTTTTGTTTCCACGATATTATTGGTTCACTATTATTTTCGTTCATCCTAATTTTCTGTTTTCCTATATTTACCTTTATTCCGTTCATCGGGTTTAATATGTTCAAACCTAGATTCGGTTCATCGGTTTTCAAAATCCGTTCAAACCTAGATTCGGTTCACCGGGTTTTCTAAATTTGTTCAAACCAGAGTTAGGGATATCTCTTATCGGGAACGTATCAACCCAAGATGAGGGGTAAATTGGTCGGTTTATCGGCATATCGACCGATTTATCGGCATATCGACCGATTTATTGGCTGATTTATCTTATCCCTTGGATACCGGTAAGCAATAAATCGGCCGGTTTAGCGGAATATCGGAAGATATCTTGAATAGTGGTTCAAACATAGATTTTGTTCACCGGGTTTTGTAAGTCCGTTCAAACCTTGATTCTGTTCACCGCGTTTTCCAAATTTGAAAATGGTTCTAAATTTAAAAATGGTTCCATTTCGAAAATGGTTCCAAATTTAAAAATGGTTCCAAATTTAAAGATGGTTCCAAATTAAAAAATGGTACCAAATTTAAAAATTGTACCATTTTGAAAATGGTTCCAAATTTAAAAATTGTTCATTTTTTGAAAATGGATCTATTTTTGAAAATGTTTCCATTTTGAAAATGGCTCCCGAATTTAAAATGATTCCATATTAAAAAAATGGTTCCTGAATTTAAAAGGGTTCCAAATTTAAACATATTCCATTTTGAAATTTAAAAATGGTTCACGAATTTAAAAAGTGTTCCAAATTTAAAAATGTTCCGAATTTAAAAAGGGAACCATTTTTAAATTGTTTCCAAATTTTAAAAATGGTTCTATTTTGAAAATGTTTCCAAATTTTAAAATGGTTCCATTTTGAAAATGGTTCCCGAATTTAAAATTATTCCATATTTAAAAATGGTTCCCGAATTTAAAAATGGTTCCAAATTTAAAAATGGTCCCATTTTAAAAATAGTTCCAAATTAAAAAACTGTTCTATTTAAAAATGGATCTATTCTTTAAAATGGTTTAATTTTAAAAATGGTTTCCGAATTTAAAATAATTCCATATTTTAAAATGATTCCATATTTAAAAATGGTTCCAACTTTAAAAAAAGGTTCTTCAAAAATGGTTCTGATTTTCTTCAATAATTTAAATATTTCTTCTAAGTAAAAACACGTAGCGTGAAATAATTTAGGGTAGAGCAGAAGAAATAATAAATTACCATTTTCAAAATTGTTCCATTTTGAAAATGGTTCCAAATTTAAAAATGGTTCCAAATTTCGAAAATGGTTCCAAATTAAAAAACGGAGAATCTAAGAAGGGGACGTGCCCTGGGAACGTTTTCCGTCCGGCGCATCAAGATTTGTGCTCTGCGACAATCCAAGCGTCGCGAACGTGGTCATTGGGCGTAACGGGCGCGCCGATGCTGCGGGTGGGCCGATCCGGTATTCGCGCGACGTATACCGGGCGCTGACGGGTGTGGTCCCGAGCCACGTCTCTCATTTCGCCTTGCCCGTTTCTCTCTCCACCCTCTTCTCCTCTCTGGTGATTTCGCGGTGCGGCTTGGAGGCTCAGCAAAGGAGGATGACCGCCGACGGGGACGCTCACAGGCGGGGACGCGCGTCGGCTGGGACGCTCCACAGGCGGGGACGCGCGCCGGCGGGGACGCTCACAGGCGGGGGACGCGCGCCGGCGATGACGCTCACAGGCGGGGGACGCGCACCGGCGGCCGGATCCCGGAGGGCTGCGGTGAGTTTTCTAGATTTTAAGCGGTGGTTGCTTTATTTACTTCTCTGGCGCTCACATCACTCAACACCTCATGTGATTTCCGTAGGGTTCGAGCAGAGGAGAGCTCGTCGCCCGCTCTGGGACGTGTGACCGGCTAGCGGTGTCGACCGGAGGTGTGTCCTATCGAATCTCAAGCCCTTGTTCTAGTTTTTCATTCGGTTAGATGGTGAGGTACCGCGTTCTCGTTGTTAGGTGGAACATATGGTGTGAATTTGGTGTGCTGGGCTAGATCTAGGCAGCACCCTGATTGTGTGATGTGATTATCGGTGGAAATCAAGTGGGATACATGATGTAATGGGCGAGTTATGTGGGATTTTGTGTATGAAATCGAAATCCATGGTGATGTGATGTTGCGGTTTGGTAGGTTTTTCGATTTGAGACGAAGTTGGCACTTTGGCAGTGGTTTGTTTAGGTCGGTTTTGAAGTTTCCCATGGTTCTGTCCAAAGGCATGCACACCATGGCTGTGTGAGTTTTTTGGTTGTTGTTTAAGGTTGTCTAGGTTATCATCAGTGTTGATTTTTTTCTGGTCATGCTTGTTTTTTGCATATTATTCAAGGTTTTTTCCGGTCATGCCTTATTCTAGCTAATCACAAATAGGCAAGTGGTGTCGTACCTCCTCTCCTTTCTTTGGCTTTTCTTTCGTGAATTGCTCTCTCTCTGTATGTTCCACCTATCTCGTTTAAAATACAAGCATATTTCATAACCTGTGGTTTTGAACCTTACAACCATGTATGGTTTATTTGGCAATCACGTAGAATGTATTTGGCAACAATGTATAGTTATTTTGGCAACTACACCTTTTTTTTTTGGCAAATGCACCTTGTCTAAATCCCGGCAACCATATGCAGTTTATTTGGTAATCACCTATAGTTTGTGTGGCAATCATGTATAGTTATTTTGGCAACTGTTTTTTATTTTCTTCACAGATACACTTTGTCTAAACCCTGTCAACCATGTGTTGTTTATTCGGTAATCATGTACACTTTATTGGCAATCATGTGTAGTTATTCTGGAAACTTATTTGTATTTATTCTAGAAACTTATTTTTTATATTTCCCTTATGGATACACATCGTCTAAACTCCGGCAACCACATTTGGTTTATTCGGTAATAATGTATAGTTTATTTGGCAATCATGTGTAGTTATGTTGGCAACTTATTTATATTTACCTGGCATTTTGCTTTGTCTAAACTTCGGCAACCACGTGCAGTTTATTTGGTAATCATGTATAGTTTATTTGGCAACCATGTATAGATATTTTGGCAACTGTATTTTCTTATTTATCTGAAAAGTATCCCTCGTCCAAACTTTGGCAGCCACGTGATATTTATTTGGTAACCATGTATAGATTATTGGGAAATCATGTGTAATTATTTTGGCAACTGTAAGAATATGCCTTTGTCTAAAGCCCAAAAACCATGTGTAGTTTATTTGGCAAGCAAGTGTGGACTATTTGGCAACCCTATTGGTGATCGAAAACTTATCAGATGGTGTGTATATTGTGTCTCTATATTTGTACAGTTAGTGCTCTTTTTTGCCTGGGATCTTTTGTTGGGAAGGGTGAAAGGTAGTTTTTTTTACTTTGGATTTTTGGTTTCAGAAAACCTAGTAAGTTTGTGCTACTTGATTCATAGGTGTAGTTAATTTTTTCGAAGACAGATCTTGGTCATAGCGAGGTGATCTTGATCTGTTTCATTTTCTCCGCATTCCATGGCGTGAGGGCCAGGAGGTTTCACGGGAAGGAGGGGGCAGCTGTTTTTTTTTGAACAATCTGTCAACTCACCTAATATATTCTGGTAACTGCATATAAACAAGCTGGTAACCTGATTCAGCAGGGTAAGTTGGTAATTGCGGATGGACAATCTGGCAACTCACCTAATATATTCTGGTTACTGCATATAAACAAGCTGGTAACCATATTCAGCTAGGAAGTGCATACCTGATTCTTGCAACATTGTAGTATGTGTTGGAGGTTACTGTTCCAGTCATCAATAGCATTATGTAGTTATTGTGCACATCTTTTGTTTTCTTGTAATGTGGCAATTTGGAGTTATTTATTTGTTTTTAGGCAACTTGAGAAGTAATACTAAATTTGGCAAAAAAATGTGCATTACATGAAATGATTTTATTACACTCACCTTTTAATTGGCATGTGTGGCAGGATGCATAGCATGTTAACTTGATGTCCTTTTCATTGAGTTTTACCACTTTTATATCTCCCAAAATCTTGTCATGTGTACCTAGTTGCCTAGTTTATGTATCTAAATCATCAAAATATCTCTATGGGTTTAGCTATTAAAATTTTGTCAGATGTATGTGTCTACATAATGTTTCTAGTTTCCCTTCATATTACCTGGTTCATGTAACTAGATCACCAGATTTCCTCTACATGTTTAATGATCTAAAACTTGTCAGATGGTTTGTGTACATATTTTTCTCCTTTTTATTTGCCTTGGATCTTAGTTGGGGAGAAGGCTGGCAGGGAAGTTGTTTTTGTATATGAATTTGGGTGACGGAAACCTGTTTTTTTTTAACTCGAAACCTGGTATTGAAAATCTCTGTTCGAGCAGATGTGGTCTGGTGGATTTGGCATAAGTATTGGTGGGCAGTTGGGTTGATTGGGCCAGAAAACCCTGAAGGCCCAGGTCCCTGAGCTGGATCCAGTTGGCACACATGCACGCACGCACGGAAGCGTGGGTTCCTTCGATGCGCGGGATCGATAGCAGGTTATCGGGCGCCGTACGGAAAGGGTTGGCTGGGGCACGGTCGCTAGGTAGTAAGGTCCATTAAAAAATGGTTCCAAATTTAAAAATGGTTCCATTTTGAGAATGGTTCCAAATTTAAAAATGGTACGAAATTTAAAAATTGTTCCATTTTGAAAATGGTACCAAATTTAAAAATTGTTCCAATTTGAAAATGGTTCCAAATTTAAAAATTGTTCATTTTTTGAAAATGGATCTGTTTTTGAAAAGGTTTCCAAATTTTAAAATGTTTCCATTTTGAAAATGGTTCCCGAATTTAAAATTATTCCATATTAAAAATGGTTCCAGAATTTAAAAGGGTTCCAACTTTAAACATATTCGATTTTGAAATTTAAAAGTGGTTCCCGAATTTAAAAAGGGTTCCAAATTTAAAAATGTTCCAAATTTAAAAAGGGAACCATTTTTCAATTGTTTCCAAATTTTGAAAATGTTTCAAAATTTTAAAATGGTTCCTGAATTTAAAATTATTCCATATTGAAAAATGGTTACCAAATTAAAAAATGGTTCCAAATTTAAAAATGGTTCCATTTTAAAAATAGTTCCAAATTAAAAATGGTTCTATTTAAAAATGGTTCTATTTTTTTAAAATGGTTCAATTTAAAATTGGTTCCTGAATTTAAAATAATTCCATATTTTAAAATGATTCCATATTTAAAAATGGTTCCAACTTTAAAAAAAGGTTCTTCGAAAATGGTTCTGATTTTCTTCAATAATTGAAAATATTTCTTCAAAGTAAACAGACGTAGCGTGAAATAATTTAGGGTAGAGCAGAAGAAATAATAAATTACCATTTTCAAAATTGTTCCATTTCGAAAATGGTTCCAAATTTTAAAAAGGTTCCATTTTGAAAATGTTTCCAAATTTAAAAATGGTACCAAATTAAAAAATTGTTCCATTTTGAAAATGGTACCAAATTTTAAAATTGTTCCATTTTAAAAATGATTCTAAATTTAAAAATTGTTTTTTGAAAAGAAAAATAAAAACAGAGGGATAGGAAAAAAAAACTGCACCTGGGCCGGCCCACTAGGCCAGGCGGAGGTGCTTCTTCAGGCGGCGCTACCTCTTACCGCCGCTAAGGAGCGGTACATAGCTCCTCCCCTACGCAATGGAGTTGCCTCCATTATCTTCTATGCTACTCCTACTTTTGTTTTTGCGGGTTGGTTGTTGTCTTCTATGCTGCTGATTACTCATCCAGTCAAAGCTCCTCAGACTCAGAGCGAGCTTTTCACCAGCTCCCCTGCTTACACGAAACACCCATCTCTCTACTTGCGAGCTACAACACGATGCAGTACAAGTGGTAAGCTAGTCTACAGTTCAGAGGCATGGCCTATGCAATTGACCTCGCCACCAAACCAAAAGAAAAAATGCTGAGGGGAGGAAGAGGAGGGATATTCCTTTTTACGGTTCGTATTTTTTATCTGTTCTACCCGAGTCGTTTCTACCCATAAAATTGTTTTACGGTTCCCTTATACCGCTTTACGAGTTGGATGTATATATAAGGTATCAACTGCTAGAGATGCTCTGACACAGTGAACAACAATTGCTTCTTTTCCAACATAGAAACATTTTTGCTAATAGTTACCGATAATTTTCTTTGCATGAATCAATAGCATCTAACTGAATCCTCAGCATCAGTAAAAAGGGAAGACAAAATCCACGGCTCGTGAGGTTCTTTTGCAAGGATTCAGTAGGATATTGACTGTTTCGAAAGTGCACGCAGTGCCAACGTGGATACTAGAGAATGTGCTCGTATTTTTGGGTGCTTAGCTCACTAGTTTTTGGTAGAATAAGATATGTGTGTCTGTTGTACAGTTCTAGAATTTTTAAGCTACAAGGTTTATTCTGTCTTTAACTCAAATTTTGTCGATTTGTCCATTTATAATCATTGCTATGTATGATTGGTATATACCCTACATGAAATATGCCATTTGTCGTAGGCCTCCCAATTTCCGATGAGCATTTTATTGGGGCCTACGGCAAACCATAACACACGGCGAATAAAAGCTTACGACAAATCCAGATAAAAGCTCACGTTAAGAATGCCTAGGGCAAAAAGGTTGACACGTGTCCCCGCCATCCGTCCTTGATGGCGAGAAATGGCGTGACCAATTTATCGTGAGCCCAGTTTGTCGTAGGCATTACAAGTCTACGACAAATTATTGACATGTTTGACCCACTGTTGGATTTTGCCGAGAGCATACAAAAAGTTCACAACGAATACCTGACATATGGGACCCACTTGTTATAGCCGCCGTTACCATCCTATGTCTGTCATCTCTTTTTTGCCTTACAGGTGGGACCCACCTTTTCTGTGTGCCACGATAAAAAGCTCTCGGCAAATCTCGATTTACCGAAATGTAATTTGCCGACATGATGTGCCGTGAGCATGCCTATGGCAAACTATTTGTCGTGAGGATTGTGTCCTTTGCCGTGTGCCCTTAGCCTACGGCAAACTGACTTTTCCTGTAGTGAGATATACTGTATTTCATAAGGTATATTGTTGTACTTTTGGTTATTTTTTATATCATAATTTTACTGGTCTCAGTTTAGAACTTGCAGGACACTAGGAGCGTACAAACTGAGCAAGCTTGTTGAAGAAATTATTTTCCATTGATTGATATTTAACTGAGTTACCTACTTTACTTCTGAGAATTCATTTGAGTGGTCCTGCTCCCCTTATATATGCTTTATAAAGGGAACATTAGCAGCACGTCTCTCTCTTCTAAAGAGATCATTCTAGCTAGCTCCATGGAGAGAAAATGCAGGCACCAAAGTCATGAAAAAATAGTGTTAGCAACAAAGACTAGGCGAGAACCCCAACTAGTCATTCTCCAGAAGCTAACCAATGTGATGGTGCTATACCATGACCTGTCTTTGAGGTCAAATGCTAGCCAAGTTTTCCGCATGTGTGCGGGCATGCAAATGTTTGTCGGGTGTCAAATTTCAATGCTTGTAAATGGGGTTGAGAGGATTTCGGAAGAACCAGCGGGTGGAACACGGCATACGTGTGTATGTGCTGATGGCATCAGCTGCTGTGTAGTCATCACAGGCGGAGCCAGTAGGGGGTCGAGGGTGGTCGACCGACCCGGCTCACTTTTGGCGAAAAAAATAATTATGTGTACCGCATCGCAATCGCATCGCATCCCAATCCCGCATCCATCCCCTCGCTCCTCTCCACGCCCGTCCTGGCGGCGGCCCTTCCGCCCTCCCTGCCTCGCGCGGTCGCGCCCTTGCTCCCTGCGCCCTCGCTCCTCTCCACGCCCCACGCGCCCTGCCCTCTCGCCCCTGACCCCGAGCTCGCTCGGTTTTCCCGCGCCGCCAGCTGCTCGCTTCCTGCCCCCGCCGCCAGCTGCTCGAGCTCGATGGACATGGATTCCGACGAGGAGGCTGCCTGGCTAGAAGAAGAGAAGGCAATAGAAGCAGAGGAGGCAGCTAAGGCAGCTCAATTGGTTGAAGAAGAGGAGGCAGCGCGGAAAAGGGCACGCCTAGAGGTTGATTCTTTCCCTTTATCTTCAGTTTTGATGTCTATTTGTCTAGTAATTAGTAGTGTGTAATTAGTAGCTGTGAAATCTTTACTCACAGTTAGTTTTTGTTTCAATGTTGTAGGCAAATGTTCCAAAAATCTTTGATCTAGCCAATGTTGTTGCCGATCCTGGACTTCGGAGACCAATTGATGAATATGGTACCCCTGAAATGAGATGGGCATATTTGTCTAGAGGCCGTACTCGTTTGATTGGACATAATTTTACCAAAACAAATTTGGTCCAGATTTGCGGTCATTTCTAGATGCATGGTATACCAAATATGATTGGTTAGAGTATAGTGTGGAGAAGGATGCTGCATATTGTTTCCATTGCTTTCTTTTCAAGTCTTCAAGCAATAGTTCACACTTTGGATATGATGTTTTCACAAAGAAGGGGTTTAAAAATTGGAAGAAAGCATCGGAGAATTTCAAGTCTCATGTAGGTGGACCAAATAGCATTCACAACAATGCAAGAAATAGTTGTGAAGATTTCAGCAATAAAAAGCAAAGTGTGGCATATGCTATTGTTACTCATGAAGAAAAATCACATATTGACTATGAGATTCGTTTGAGGGCTGTTGTGGGTGTTGTCAGATTTCTACTTGAACAAGGTCTAGCTTTTCGAGGGCATGACGAGTCTAGCACTTCCTTGAACAAGGGCAATTTCCGTGAGATGTTGGATTGGTATGGTGCAAGATGCAAGGATGTAGCCGATGTGATTAATGAGAATGCTCCTGGCAATTATCAATTGACATCTCCTAAAATCCAACTAGATATAGCAAGAGCATGTGCTGAAGAGACTACACAAGTCATTATGAGTGAGCTTGGAAATGCTAGTTTCACTCTACTTGTCAGTTGAGAGGGTTTCTCGGCCATGAATATTATAAAGTCAGATCTTCGAAACAAGATAGGAGATGATTGGCTCAATAATTTGATGATTTGCTATGTTGAGAAGGAGATATTTGCAAAAATTGATGACAAGAAGATTATGCTACGTTTCCATTCCTACAATGACCGTAGAGGTCATCTTCCTCGACACTTTCGACTTGCCAACATGGATACAACATAGTGTCAATTCCTGGCTGCGCCACTACTACTAGTCATGTGCATGGTGAAAGCACACGAGTGCAACGGATGAGACGCGCTCAACGGCTCGCCTCAATTGCAGCACGCGGGAAATTGCGGCGTGCTCCTGTGGAGCACCCATCGTGGATGGGCCTGTTAGATCTTGCGTAGGGTCGTGGACTGCAAGATGCGAAAGAAGAGGAGGCATGACGACAAAAACAAACCAACGGCTACATGTTCAGGAGTAACTGAGATTACAAAGTCAACAAATTTTTTCCAAAATGGAGGATGTCCCCAGGCGCACACAGCCGATTTTATTAAAATGCGAGAAAACAGAAACCACCAAACCTTACAAAGAGATACATCGATCAGCCTGAAGCCCACTGTCTAGGCGAAAACTCGCTACACCTACAAGCCTGATGAAGGGGGTGGACTGGTCGAAGCCAAGTGCCTAAACCTAACACACCAACGCATGCACATCATCTAAATCTGGAGGCTACAACCAAGCTGCCCAATAGTGAGCCGTGAGCACAAACCGGTCCAACAGACTCTCAACGCACACCACATGCGTACACTCAGAAGTCGCTGTCGCCGTCTTCCACCAGCCCATCTTCAGGGGAAATCAAAGCAGTAACCTTGTCAGGCCCGCCGTCGACGCCGCCATGTCGCCAAACAGCACCGCCATCCTGCGCGCGTTCATCATCACTCGTCCATCACCGAGACCCCGCAGCATCATGCCGCCGAGACTCGCCGTTGTCGATGCGGTAGATGACACGCCGCTCCACCTCGAAGTCCCTCCAGCCAGCATATGCTCCAAAATGATGCCCTCAAGAGGGGAACGACACCAAAGGCGCCACCATCATCCGATCTGGGAGCACACGCAGATCCAGGGTTTCCCCAAGAGCAACCCGAGCTAGGTGACGCAAACTGCAATGATGATGCCTCGAGAAGGAAGGAAACGACGTCAAAGACGCCACCATTGTCTGTCATGGCCGAAGCCAACGCGGCTTTACCGGTAGTTGCACCATCCGACCCCGCAGCTGACTGAATCACGCGAAGCAACGACGAAGACGCACGCCAACGCCGGGACGCCGGCAGAGGACCTCCAGCCGCCTCTCACCGCCCCCTCTAGGAGCCGCCGGCGGTCAAAGACCACACCACGACAGATCTGAACGGGGGTCAGATCTCCGGCCGCCGCCTCGCCCGAGAGCACGAAGCCGTTCCGGCCACGGAGATAGACACCGCCGCTTCCTGACCAGGGAACGCCGCCCTAGCCGCCGCCACCACCCGTTGTCGTACGTCGCGGATCCCTTGTGCCGAGGCGCTAGATCGCCGCTCCGCCGTGGCCCTAGTGGCCGAGCCCCACCCAACCCGTGGATCGCCGCCCGTGTAGGCTCTCCACGAAAGGGACGACCCGATCACGCCGCCGCTGGCGCGGCCAATCTTTGCCCAGCCACACCCTTTGGCGGCGGCGAGAGAGGACAAACAACAGAAAAAAAAAGATAGAACTTTGATGCCCTGAATTCAGAAAGAGAAACAACACAAAAAAAGATATTACAGTAATCAAAATTAACTGAGACTACAAACTCAGCGAGTAAATACGGAATTTACAACTTGGATCCCATGATCAGAATTCAGGAGACAAACAACAAATACTCCGTAAGTGTGAAGCTTGACATCCACGAACAACAACTCGATGAATGATACAGTACTATGGATGAATCAAACATTGCCATATTACAATATTTTCTTTGAAACTAGTTGCATTGCAATATTACAATCACACACTAGTAAACGCTAGCTGCAAACTAAGTTGGATGTGCACGACATGATCACCTAGTGTGCGGGCACAGGCATCATGCCAGGAACTAAGCTGGAGCCGAAGAAGATTGGCATGGGAAACATGCTCGGCTCCGGCGAGGCGAAGAAGCTCGATCCAGCGAATGCGGGATCCATGCACGGCACTGTCGGAACCTGCTCAGCCGTCCGGCTTTGGGTGTCGTCCAGTGCGGCGCGAGCCTTCTTCTTCGTGTCCCAGCGATCGGTGGAGGAGGCGCGGCTGGGCGGCCGCTTGCTGCTGTCCCACTTCTCGCACAACGTTCAGCTGCTTCCCCGGCTCGACGATGACGTGCTCCTGCTTCCCTGGCTCGACGATGTTGACGACGACGTGCTGCTGCTTCTGCTGATGCCGGGGACCTTCTTGTTTATGTCCCAGCGCTCGCAGGAGGATGCACGCCCTGGACTTGAACTGCCGTACGACGAGGTTGGGCTTCTTGGTTTCTTGTTCGCGTCCCACCGGTCGACAGAGTCAGTGTTGGAATAGGCTTGTGTGTCCAGTCGATGTTCCCTTCGAGTGTGGAGGGGCGTCGATAACATAGAGGGTCCCGACTTCGGGGTCTGTCCCAAGTCGAGGTAGTGTTCGACTCCGGGGTCTGTCCCGGGTCGAGGCAGTCGTCAGGTTCTTCGGGTGCGAGGACTTTTGTCATGTAGCCTATGTCCTGAAGTGGTGCGTCAGCACCAGTACAGAGTAGGTAATAGGACGTGCTAGACGTCACCTACAGTGTTTCTTAGTCAGTGACGCCGTCAACAGTGGCGGTGTATCATGACATCATAGTCCTGTCACATCAAGTCGGATGTGACAGCTTAGTTGACTATTAGGCCGGCAGCTCGGCACAACCCCTATTTAAAGGGAGGAATACTAGGATGGAAAATTGAGCCAAACCATTTATTAGTGGCACACACTCCCCTCTCTCTCTCTCTCGTTTAGCTTTAGGGACATCAATTGGTATCAGAGCCCGAATTCTTTAAGAGATCTCACCGGAGATAGGTGACCACAAAGCTCTTCTGCCGGCGGAGATGGAGGCCGCAAGCACGCTGGTAGTCCAGCGGGTTGTGTGGGAGGCCGGTAGTTCGTGGTCGCTGCTCACGCGGTCAAACTACGCAGACTGGGCGTTGCTCATGCAGGTTAAGCTTGAGACACGCCGCGTTTGGTCCGCCGTGCACGATGGCACGGAGGAGCGCGAGACGGACCGAGCAGCGCTGGAGTACCTACTGCTCGCCGTCCCGTCGGAGATGATCTCCACACTGGCGTCGAAGAAGACGGCCAAGGAGGCGTGGGAGGCGATCAAGACGATGCGGGTCGGAGACACCTGTGTCCGGGAGGCGACGACGCTCAAGAAGCAGTACGAGGCCATCAAGTTCGGCGACGACGAGAACATCGACGACTTCGCCATGCGGCTGTCGTCGCTCGTGTCGCAGCTTGGGGTGCTCGGTGTCACCGTCACCGAGCCGGACACTATCCGTAAGTTTCTCTCGGTCGTTCCCACGAGTTTCTCGCAGATGGCATGCTCCATCGAGACCCTGCTCGACCTCAACAAGCTTCCCATGGAGGAGCTCATCGACCGCCTCAAAACGGCCGAGGAGCGTCATGAGGCGGAGATGCCGGAGGCCAAGCAGGCCGGCAAACTACTCCTCACGGAGGAGGAGTGGTTCTCCCGGATGCGCCTGCAGGACGGAGGTGGATCCTCTAGCCATGCCGGACGTGGCGGCGGCAAGCCGCGCAGACGTGGCAGGGGCAGCCCGGCTCGCGGAGCCGGGAACCGCGACACGAAGGACAAGTGTCGCTACTGCGGAGTCGTCGGCCACTGGGCGCGAGACTGCCGCAAGAAGAAGCGCGACCGGAACTGTCAAGTTCGGCGACGGCTCGCGAGTCGACATCTGCGGGCAGGGGACGGTGCTCTTCGTCTGCAAGTCAGGCGAGCACCGGGCCGTCACCGGGGTGTACTACATACCCCGGCCGAACACGCAGATCATCAGCCTGGGCCAATTCGACGAGAACGGCTGCCAGGTGCTGATCGAGGATGGGATCCTCCGGGTATGTGATAGGGAGCGACAACTCCTGATCAAGGTCAGGCGAGAGCTGAACCGAATGTACAAGCTGCATGCGCGAGTCGCGCAGCCGGTGTGCCTAGTCGTGGGCACCGGCGACGACCCGGCATGGACTTGGCATGCGCGGTTCGGGCACCTCAACTTCGACAGCTTGCGCCGACTGGCGAAGGGCGAGATGGTGCGTGGCCTCCCTCTGGTGGAGCACGTGAACCAGGTCTGCAACGCCTGCCTAGCAGGGAAGCAGAGGCGAGCCCCGTTGATGACGTGAAACACACGTTCGTTGGAGACCCCAAGAGGAAGGTATGAAGCAGTGCAGCAGCAAGTTTTCCCTCAATAAGAAACCAAGGTTGTCAGATCCAGGAGGAGTAGGAGCACTTCAGAAGGTTGGTGGTGGCGCCGTTGCTCGATCACCAACGTGGAACCTGCACACAACACAATCAAACTATTTTGCCCCAACGAAACAGGAAGGTTGTCAATCTTCCCGGCTTGCTGTAACAAAGGATTAAACGTATGGTGTGGAAAATAGTATTTAATTGCAGGAAGTAAAAGAGAACAATTGTTTGCAGTTGGTGGTTTTATCAGTGTAAAAGAATGGATCGGGATCCACAGTTCACTAGTGGTGTCTCTCCATAAAGATAAATAACATGTTGGGTAAACAAATTACAGCTGGGCAATTGATAAAATAGTGAGCGCATGACAATGCATATAAATGACAAGATGACTACCATGATATTTAATTGTGCATTACGACAAGATACATAGACCATTATCCAATCGCATCTATGACTAATAATCCACCGTCAGGTTAACATCTGTGTCCCCCGTTGGTATTAAGTTGCAAGCAACGGATAATCACATTAAGTAATGTGCGTAATGTAAACAAATACATATGACCGTAGACATAGCATTGTTATGTTATCCCTAGTGGCAACAGCACATCCACAACCTTAGACGTTGCTGTCAATCGCCCAGATTATTGGAGGCATGAACCCACTGTCTAGTATAAATACCCCCTCTTAGAGTTACAAGTATCTACTTGGCTAAACCATCTACTAGTAACGGAGAGCATGCAAGATCATAAATAACATGTAAGATAGATTAATAATCAACTTGATCATAGTATTCAATATTCATCGGATCCTAGCAAACACAACATGTAGCATTACAATAAGATGATCTTGATCATGTTAGACAGCTCACAAGATCTAAACATGATAGCATAAAGTGGAGAGACAACCATCTAGCTACTGCTATGAACCCGTAGTCTAAGGATGAACTACTCACGCATCACTTCGGAGGCAAGCATGGCGATGTAGAGCCCTCCGGTGATGATTCCCCTCTCCGGCAGGGTGCCGAAAAGAGCTTCAGAACCCTCCCGAGCTAGGGTTGACGACGGCGGCGCCTCTGAAACTTTTCGTGGAATATGATTCGGGTATTTAGGGTTTTCCAGACGGGAGGAATAAATAGGCGAAACGGCGGCGTCGGAGGCCACCCGAGGGGCCCACACCACCCCTCGGCGCGGCAGGAGGTGGGGCCGCGCCGAGCCCAGGTGTGGCCGCCTCCTGGCGCTTCTCCGTCCCTCCTTTGGACTCGGTGGACGTGTCGGTGAAATAGGAACCTCCGTTGATTTTCGTCCAATTCTGAGAATATTTCCTTAACAGGTTTTCTGAAATATAAAAACAACAGAAAACAGGAACTGGCACTGTGGCATCTTGTTAATAGGTTAGTCCCAGAAAATGTATAAAAATGATATGAAGTGTATGTAAAACATGTAACAATTGGTATAATATCAACATGGAACACAAAAATTATAGATACGTTTGAGACGTATCAGCATCGCCAAGTTTAGTTCCTACTCGTCCTCGAGTAGGTAAACGATAAAACAAAATAATTTTTGAAGTGACATGCTACCATCATAATCTTGATCAAATAGTATTGTAAGGCACATGTAAATGAATGAAGTGATCCAAGTCAATGGTCTATAGTTTGCTACCAAATAAATAATGAGTAAACAACTGAATCATACAAGCAAAACTTTTCATGAATAGTACTTTGGAGACATTGCATCCACAGGTTTACATAAGAGTTAACTCAAAAAGCAATAGATTCTAGTAAAAGGTATTTAACCAACACAAAGCAAGATTTAAGTTTCAGCGTTTGCTTTAACTTTCAACATATTTATCTCATGGATATTGTCAACACAAAGCAATATAATAAATCCAATATGGAGCAAAACAATTGTTGTACCAAAGTTGACACTAGTGTTTGCTTGTGGAAGATAGAAAGAAGTAGGAAAACTGACTCAACATAAAAGTAAAAGAAAAGCCCTAAGCAGAGGGAAGCAGGGATTAAATCATGTGCTAGAGCTTTTTAGTTTTTGAAATCATATACAGAGTAAAAATTAAGTTTTGAGAGGTGTATATTAATTGGTCAACGAATCAGTAGTGAAAAGTACAATATGACCCCGGCCAAACAGACTTTTTAGTGCGGCTCCCATGAAGAACGTTATTTCTACCAGCAAGGCAGATCATCCCTCTTTTTCTCTTTGGTTTACACATGCAGATGTTTCACTGAGTATTCAGTTGACAAAATGTGAAGAGATTAAGCGGTTAAAATTGTAATTAATTGGGACTGGGTGATACGTCTCATACGTATCTATAATTTCTGATGTTCCATGTTGATATTATACCAATTGTTACATGTTTTATATACACTTCATAGCATTTTTATGCATTTTCTGGGACTAACCTATTAACAAGATGCCACAGTGCCAGTTCCTGTTTTCTGCTGTTTTTGTATTCCAGAAAAGCTAGTCTGAAAATATTCTCGGAATTGGACGAAACTTGGACAGAACCTCCTATTTTTCCAACACGTACACGGAGTCCAAAGGAGAGACGGAGGGGAGCCACGTGGCAGCCACACCATGGGGCCGTGCGCCCCCCTGCCGCGCCGTGGGGTGGTGTGGGGCCCACGTGGTCCAGCTGCCGCCCTTTGTCTATTTATTCCTCCCGACGCGAAAACCCTAAATACCCGAGCCATTATCCACGAAAAGTTTCAGAGACGCCGCCGCCGTCAACCCTAGCTCGGGAGGGTTCAGAAGCTCTTCCCGGCACCCTGCCGGAGAGGGGAATCATCACCGGAGGGCTCTACATCACCATGCCTGCCTCCGGAGTGATGCGTGAGTAGTTCATCCTTGGACTACGGGTCCATGGCAGTAGCTAGATGGTTGTCTCTCCACTTTATGCTATCATGTTTAGATCTTGTGAGCTGCCTATCATGATCAAGATCATCTTATTGTAATGCTACATGTTGTGTTTGCTGGGATCCGATGAATATTGAATACTATGTCAAGTTGATTATCAATCTATCTTATATGTTATTTATGATCTTGCATGCTTTCCGTTACTAGTAGATGCTTTGGCCAAGTAGATGCTTGTAACTCCAAGAGTGAGTATTTATGCTAGATAGTGGGTTCATGCCTCCGGTAATCTGGGAGAGTGACAATAACTTCTAAGATTGTGGATGTGCTGTTGCCACTAGGGATAAAATAACCGATGCTTAGCTTAAGGGTGCGCCGTTAGGTCTAATGCATTTGTTTACATTACGCACATTACTTAATGCAATTATCCGTTGCTTGCAACTTAATACCAACGGGAACTCGGATGACAACCTGGCGGTGGATTATTAGTCATAGACGCTGTTGGATAACGGTCTATGTATTTTGTCGTAATGCCCACATGAATATCATAGTAATCATCATGTCATATATATGCATTGTCATGCGCTCAATATTTTGTCAATTGCCCAGCTGTAATTTGTTCACCCAGCATGTTAGTTATCTTTTATGGAGAGACACCACTAGTGAACTGTGGACCCCGGTCCATTCTTTTACACTGATAATACAACCAACTGCAAACATTGTTCCTTTTCATTCTCTGCAATTTACTACTGTTTTCCACACCATACGTTTAATCCTTTGTTTTCAGCAAGCCGGTGAGATTGACAACCTCACTGTTTCGTTGGGGCAAAGTAGTTTGATTGTGTTGTGTGCAGGTTCCACGTCAGCGCGCCACTGACAACCTTCAGAAGTGATTTCTTGCTCCTACTGGTTCGATTAAACCTTGGTTTCATACTGAGGAAACTGCTGCTACACTGCATCATACCTTCCTCTTGGGGTCTCCCAACGAACGTGTGATCCACGCAATCAAGCTTTTTCTGGCGCCGTTGCCGGGGAGCAAGAGGATTTCTGCAAGGGGAGTTTCACGCTTCCAATCTCTTTACTTTGTTATTGTCTTGCTTAGTTTATTTTTATCTTGTCTTGTTTGCTTTATTTATCAAAAACACACAAAAAAATTAGTTTCTGCATCTAGTTATTTCGGTTTGTTATTATGTCTAGTTGTTTACTTGCTATCAATGGATAACTTCTTTCAAACTAAATTTTATTGGCACGGTGGGTTCACAGAGGGCCATCAAAAACATTTTAAGAAACACCGTTTGTCTGAAAAAGGGTTACTATTATGGAATTTTATTGAGAAAGTTAAAACATGTGCCTGGGATTTATGTAGGCTTTATGATGTAAAATGTTCTTGTGGATTGCGTCACCTTCCTTTCCAATGTGCTCACAATGATAATGAAATCTTGTCTTCTTATGCTAATGGGGATTATGATTTTTATAATGTGGAGAGAATTGAAGAATTTATTGCTTTTAAGGGGGCTTATGAAATTGCTGCTTTATTTGACATTATTGCTAATGATGATGTTACCCCTTATAAATCTGAGAATCTTGTTGTACTTAAATATTGTTTTGAGAATTACAAGGATAATGGTTATATTACTGAATTTATTAATAGGATCTTTCCTCCAAAGGAGGAGACCATTGCCTTGCAGGAACATGTGGAAGAAGAAACTGCTGATGCTGAAATCTCATCGGATGAAAAAGAGGAGGAGAGTGATGAACAAAAGGAGGAAGAGTGGATTAACTACCCATGTCTACCTTCCAATGAGAGTAACTCTTTAACTCTTACACTATTTGATTGCCCTCCATGCTTACAAAAGGAGGAAGAATGTTATGTTCCTGTGGATTCTCTTGAAATATTCCCTATGAATGAAACTTGTGGAAATAATTATGCTACTGTTATTTATGAAAATCCATGCTATTTTGATAAGTCTTATGATAATCCTCTATTTATGCCTAATTTCAAAATGCATGGTAATGAGAAAGTTTGCTTAGAAAATGTTTATGATAAAGCTTTAGATGATGGTCCTATGTTGCTTGATAATATTATGCATTCTACTATTGAGAGTGACCAATCATCTTGTTTTAATATGTTTAAAAGTGGGTTTGAAATTTTTGATCCCACTACCTTGGAGCTTGATAAAAATTATGTGTTTGTAGATCATGAAAAGCATGCTTTATGTGAAAGCTATATTGTTAAGTCTATCATGATGCTACTGAAAATTATTTTGAGAGAGGAAAATATGGTTATAAAATTTCATGTTATTAAATTCCTCTCTTTATGATGAAGTTTTGAGCTTTTTTGTGTTTCTTTTATATGCTGTTTTTAAGACCTGGTCATTATGAGAGAGGGAGACACGGTTCATATATCTCAATAATATTAAGTCTCCTCTCTTTATGTTGAAAGTTTTGAAGTTGCACTTGTTTTGCCTTCCTATGCTAGTCACTGTGTGCTTCATTGACTTGTTTTCTTACAAGGATCCTATGCATAGGAAGAGTGTTAGATTTAAACATGTTTTATATATGCTTCTTGATGCTCTCTTTTATGTTTCAACTCTTATCCTTATGTGAGCATCATTAAAAATCTCTAGCCTAGCTAAAAGGCGTTAAAGAAAAGCGTTATGGGAGACAACCCATTATTTTATTTCTGCAATTTTTCTTTTCTTTTTGAGTCAAGGAGTTGTTTACTTCTGTAACAATTCCTTTGTATCTTTATTTTATCGCATTGTTGTGCCAAGTATTGCCTCTAATAGGAAGATGATGCTAGATTTGGATTTCTGCGCAGGAACAGATTTCTGCTGTTCACCGTTTTACTTCTGTAAAATCACAGAAAAATTATTTAAATCTGCAAATTTTTGTGCGTGATCCTCAGATATGTACGCATCTTTCGTTAGTTAAAGTTTTTCGATCTGAGCAACGTAAGTGCCTCGAAAAAATTCGTCTTTACAGACTGTTCTGTTTAGACAGATTCTGTCTTTTATTTTTCGCATTCTCTCTTTTACTAGTGTTGAGTGAAATTTTTTTTAGGTGAAGAGCTTCACATAACATCAGTGGCAGTAGTTAATGTTAAAAGTAACGGTCATGTTTGTGTCCTTATAGAACATGTGAGTTTTTGATTGTGCACTAACCCTCTAATGAGAATTACTTTGAGTTTGGTGTGGCGGAAGTTTTCAAGGGTCAAGAGAGAAGGATGATATAATGTGATCAAGAAGAGTGAAGAGCTTAAGCTTGGGGATGCTCCCATGGATCACCCCAGCATATTTCAAGAAGACTCAAGCGTCTAAGTCTTCATCAGCAACTTATCAGGTCATCTCTAGTGAAACTATATTTTAATTCTTTCACATCATATGCTTTACTTGGAGCGTCTGTGTGCTTTTATTTTCAGTATTTTATTTTTCTTATGGTCAACTTGATTGGACCCCAGCATTCTTGATTGGGAGAGAGACACGCTCCGCTTTTTCATATGAATACTCCTATTCTTCACTTATACTTGTTGAGTATTTTATCTAGCTATTGCTATGCTTTTAGCTCCTGTTTTGCATGCATCTCTTATTCAGAGCTGTTAGTTCTTTTAAAGAAAGTACTCTCTTTTCACTTATAATTGTTTGGAGAGTTTATGTTGAAATAAATTGATTGGTGTTTGGTTGGAACAGAAAATGTTGCATGTGGTAGATGGTATAATGGAAAAGCTTACATATTCTTGTAGATCACTGTATTGGATAATTTGATACTTGTCAATTGTTTTGAGTTATCAAGTAGTTCATGTTTAAGCTTTTGTATCATGTAGTTAAAACCTATTAATGAAAAACTACCGTAAAGCTTTGAAATTTGGTTTGCATGATTGGTATCTCTAAGGTCTAGATATTTTCTAGTAAAAGGTTTGGTTAACAAGGAAGACAGTGTAGAGTCTTATAATGCTTGCAATATGTTTTCATATAAGTCTTGCTGTGTCGGTTGATATCCTGTGTTTGCTTCAAATAACCTTGCTAGCGTAAACTCTGTACTGAGAGGGAATGCTTCTCGTGCATCCAAAACTTGAGCCAAAATCCATGCCATCTGTGTCCACCATAACTACCTATATGTGGTATTTCCTTGCCATTCTAAATAAATTTTTCATATGCTACCTTTAAACTATTCAAACTTTATTACTCCTACTAGTCATCAACCCGTGCACCAGCACGGGCTAGTTATCAAACTTTAATAAAAAAACTTAAATAGTTTATAGGGGTGAAGTAGGTATTTTTTCATAATATATTATAATATTTGTACTAAAATATACACTGGTGTAAGCTAATTTTGTTGGAAGAATATCATCACAAAGAGCCGTCAAACCTAATGATGTATTACATGCATTTATAAGAAGGTATTGACACCTCATACATCAGGATGGTATAAACGTGTCAGACATAAATAATTTATACAGCTGGAAGAAATATCTTTTAAAAATAATTTATACTTACAGTATTGGCAGGAAACACCCATGGAAATGTTCTTCCGAGAAAAATATCTATCTCAAGATATTCAAGTTATAAGCAGACAGTTGACAAAACATGGTCACTGTAAATGATGTGGGAATACAATTGTGGCAGGAACTTTTTTCAAACAAATTAAAAATCCAAGTAAATATTTTTTTAATGAAAATAGTAAATACAATCTATTGATACGTAAAGTCTATTTGGTTAGACATGCTTATTGCACGCACAAAAAAGGGGAAATATAGTGGTTGAAAGAAAAAGCTATACAATAAATTCATGCTGACTAATTTTAATTAATAATAAAGGAGGTGGTCCAAAATCATTAATTTTACCTCCTCACAGCAAAACTAAATAGTGGTACCTATCAAATCACTTGCAAATCCTCCCTAAAATCACCATGGAGTTAACTTGAATTTTAAATATTAAAATATTTCGTCCACCAAGACACGAAACAACATTTTAGGGCCACTGAACTACATAAGAAAACTCATCTATCTCATGTAGGAGTGTAGGACTATCTTGTTAAGCACAGCATGCTAACATGTGAAAATAAATTACCCCTAGAAACGCTGCTGCTATGTATGCAGTATTCAGAGCTACGGTTAGCAATAAAAAATAAATATTCACAGAGCATAATTTTCATACAAAATTAGTGGGGAGAGAACTAATGTAATTTAAATGATCCAAATATGTTTTAGTGTCGATTAGACAAACATGAATGTCCATTAACAAATTACACACAATGGACTAACCACGGTTAGCAACAACAGATTAATCATTCGGAGAGCAGAACTTGCATAGAAAAGTAGCGCTAGAGCAATACAACCGATATAACCTTGTGAGTTTAACCTAAAAATATATAACCTTGTGAGAATTAAAGCAAAAAAAATGTGGGGAGAGAACTAAAGCAATTTAAATTATCCAAATCTGTTTTAGTGTTGATTAGAAAAAACTTGAATGTCCATTAACAAATCTGAAGGTTCGCAATAAATCAAAATTATTTGTAGCAAGGTAATATTAATAGAACACAACTCATATGTGCTATACGAATTTTCCTAGATAAAAAGGCAACCACGCGAAAATCCAATTTGGTGCCCGAGCTCACCTACACCCGTTATCCTGTACCTCCATTCACTTCGAGATGTGGTTCCACGCTTCCCTGGAGACAAATTTTACCACGGTAAATTCAGATCTCTGCCAACTGCTGACAAGTCATTAAATGACCCTGAGATAGCTGTCCAGCACGGAACATCTAGTGGAGGACGGAGTGGACTGGGTTTCTAATTTTCTTCTCTTTCGTCGGTGATAAGCATCGTCGATATGACACGGACTTCCAATCACACAGTGGCACGTAGCGCCGTGGGTTCTTTTTAACCTCACTTCCCTTGAGCGAGAAGAGCCATCAACCATTTCCAAAAGCTAAACAACAAACAAGATGAGGAACCAGAAGAGCCGTGCTCAAGACTGCAAGGTCGACCACATAGATCTCATCCCCGGGATGCCGGACGACGTCGCCGTCGACTGCCTGGTGCGCGTCCCGCACGGCTCCTTCCGCTCCATGCGGCGCGTCTGCCGCGGCTGGAGGGGCGCCGCCGTCGCACCGGACTTCGCCCTGGTGCGCGCCAACGCCGGCGCCAACGAGGATCTGGTCTTCCTCCTGCAGTTCGGGATCCCGGCGGCCTCGGAAGACGGCACAACCCAGGCGTACGGCATGTCGGTCTACAACGTGACCATCGGGGAGTGGCGCCGCGAGAGCGCCGCGCCGCCGGTGCCGATGTTCGCGCAGTGCGCGGCGGTGGGGGGACGCATCGCCGTGCTGGGCGGGTGGGACACCAAGACCTTCGAGCCCGTGGCGGACGTCCACGTCCTCGACGCGGCCACCGGCGTGTGGCGCCGCGGCGCGCCGATGCGGTCTGCTCGGTCCTTCTTCGACTGCGCCGGGTCGTCTTCCCGTCACAGGCGTGTGAGGTGCGCAACGCGGCTGACCGCGCGCTCGCTGTCGTGCGAGGCAGCTCACCGTGGAGCGCCGCCATCCTCCTCGTCTCCGGCAGCCGCGCGCACTGCGTGCTCGTCCCGCGCCACGTGCCTGCACCGGCGCTGCAGCCACGACGCGCCGCCACCGGACACGCATGCTTTGGCTTGACCTTCCCGCGCGCCGGCGCCAGCGCTGGAGAGGAAGGCGCTGGAGCGGCTGGTGCCAGGCGCCGAACTGCCTAATTGCCTTCCTGGCACTCCTGTTAGAGGCATCCAACTACATCGCCATGGCCGCGCTCGCACATGCGCTCTCCCCTAGTCTCGTCTCCTCGTAATCCACGTCGTTATCATCCAAAGTTCCAGACTGCTCAATGATTCCGAGCTCAGATGTGCCATGGAAGCTAGCAGGCTCGTATTCCACATATGTGCATCTGCCATGTCTGTTTGATGTATTTCCATGATTTTGCCGTTCCTCTGAGTCATAGATATTCCTTTCCTCTCTTGATTTGCTATCCACTGCTAGCATTATTGCATTTTTCTATGTAACTCGTGTCAAGATGTGTTCATGCGTATGATGATTGTACATACCTGGAGTGATTTTTAGCCTGAAGCAGATGGTCTTTCCGTTTCATTGCTGTGCTCGCCGGCGTGATCGAGTCAAAGAGCTACGTGTCTTTGTGTTTGTCTGATAGTGGGGCTAGCAAATCTATGTATTTCAAATTTGCTGCATGCTTAGTGTCTAATTAGGTGTCGTTGTGTTAGTCTTGTCAGCTGGGTAGGCGGGTAGCTAACTTTGTAAGTCAAGTTTGCAGCTAAGCGCGTCATTATGTACATAGGTGCACAAGACAGCAACATGGAAAACGTAACCTTTTCAGAGTTTAAGTCGCACCGTCCAGGAAATCCTGGCATCATGTCCATACGGACAATAATTTTTCACGTCCAGCTCCGTCTGTCCGCTCCGTCGAACATGCACCCTTCCGTCGTACAGTGGTACCCGCAACCCCATGGTGGCCGATGTGATTTTACCGCACCCACCAGTTTTTTACTACGCCCATGCAGATGCGGACAAATATAAGATATACAATCTCAACGTTACTCGCACGGTCCAGATTACAGGAGCAGGTGTGCCCGGTCACCAAATCGCCTCTCTCGGCAACCACGTCGATAATTTGTTGATGAAAACTTACTCGGGGATCAATAGTTGAATTGCAGGAAACTTCACATGAATGTTTTGTTTTCCCCAATTCCAAGCCCTTCTGCTGCACATCATAGGAACTATGTAACTAAGGCCCTGTTTGGAACACAGGAATGCAAAACATAGGAATAGGGAAAAATACAGGAATAGGAAAGGAATGCATGTGTAAACTTGAGGAATGCAAAACGTAGGAAAGTGTTACACTAGTCCGTTTGGAACGCATGAGAGAGAAAATACTGGACTGAGGTTTCTTAGGATAAGCATGCCATTTTACTGCTACTCACTTTGTTTAAACGACTTGATCCAATGCATAAAGACACTGCATTTGCCTCGTTCCTCAACACAGGAATGAAATAAAGAGCTCGGAGCTAATGTTTTGTTTCCTTTGATTTTCCCGTGAAACTAGTTGCTAAGGAATTTTTCCTGTACTTTTCCTATGACCGATTCCTGTGTTCCAAACGGCTCTACAGTACCAAATCCTATAGGAAACGAAATCCTGTAATTTTCCTATGAAAATCCTATAAACCAAACGGGCCCTAAGAAACTTGTGAAACATAGGTACCCCATACAGACAACTGAACTGCGAACATTTGAATATGGATAACTGATCTACATACCAAACAATATACGATTATTCTATTATACAGACGTGCCCAGCGAACGCCTCCCGTACGGCACGTGACTCCGATCTCTTTTCAACAGCTTTCCCCACCTTATCCTCTCGTCCGTTCGCTCTCAGCCACACAAACTCACCATGCGTGGCCTTTCTCTCTCACATCTCCTCTTCCCCAATTCACAAAATATCTCTCCCTGCTCCAATTTTGTTAGCAGATTCGAGTGAGGCCGGAGAGAAGATGAAGTCGTGGGGGCAGGCGGATGCGGAGACCGCGTAGATGGCGGTGATGGAGGAGGTGTCGTCGAGGTCGGGGAGCTTGAGGAGCAGGACGAGGTCAGCCATGAGGCTCCCGGGAGCGAGGTCTGGTTGCATGCCGGAGACGACGTCGAGGAAGGACGGGCATGGGCATTGGCCGTCGCTGCCTGCCAGCATGAAGCTCACCTGGGCCAAGGCTCCCTCGTCTTTCACCTTGCCCAGGTTAACATCGACCACATCTCCATGGCGCTTTGCCGCATCCTTGCCGAATCGTCGGTCATCTTCGCGGGCTACGGCTCCTCCCACGACTGTCGCATGCTGCCGGAGCACTACGACCTGCACTGCGCGTCCGGCCGTGACCTAGGCCGTCCGTCTAGGAGGTGGAGTATGCTTGCCTCGAAGCCTTACTCTGCTTTTGAGCAGGTTGTGTTTTGTTTTTCTGAAGATTTGGTAGCTTCTGTATGATAACCAGGAACCAAAAATCCGGTAAATTGTCAATGATCTGGCTATGGCATGTATGGTGGTAGTGTTGTGCTAGATGACAGGTAATTTGAATAACATGGTGATTAGCACAGGATAAACTGGTGATCATCACCGAACCCCCTGGTGACTATTATACAAAATCTGGTATGGAAAAATAGGTATCTAGAATAATCTGGTGACTATGGCATAATAGCCCGGTGACTGTGGCAGAATAACCTGGTGACTATTATTTTCAAAATGTAGTATAGGAAATCTGATTACTAGAATAACTTGGTGATTATCATAGAAGAATCTGGTGACCATGGCAGAATAGGCTGGTTACTATGCCAGAATAGCCTGGTGACTATGGAAGAATTACCTGGTTACTACTATTTCGAAATATAGTATAGGAAATCAGATAACTAGAATATCTTGGTGACTATCATAGAATAATCGGGTAACCAGCACCGAACAACATGGTAATCATTACTGGAAAATTTTATGTGGAAAATCTAAAGGATGACACTATGAACTAGTCTGGTAACTGCACTATGTTAATTTGGCAAAAACACTAGATTAATCTGGCAACTAAAAATAGTGCGATAAGTAAAGCAATATGGAACCCGGTAATGTCACTAAGTAGTGCATAATTCAGATTGCTTGTTTTTTAATCCGGTAACTTAGTAATGCATAATCAGGCAAATATGTGATAACAATATGGCAAATACCGATGAAAAAAAAGTTGTCTAAACATACCGACATGAGATTTAGTCTCGAAGATCTTGTCGCGACAAAACCAGCGGTGAAAACGGATCATCAATCGAGCTAACGATCCGAGAGATATTCGTTTTTAAAATTTTGAAATCAAAAGGAATATTCAGTGCGTGGAGAGTTTTCTATCGTTTGCATGCGCAGGTGGAGGCGCCGTACGGGAGCGCCTCCCAGGGCACGTGCCCTACGTAGCAAGGTCCAACAATATATATATGAATCGTGATTTTAGTTTGAGAATCTGTGATAGGTAGTATTTTCCTTTTTTTGAGATAAAAGTTAGTGTCAGTTAAGTGTCCAATATATGGAAAAAGATTAAAACAGCTTTGGCATCGTACATTCGTTGTATGGTGAAAGGCAGAAAACTTCGTTTTACCATGGAGAATATAACAGATTTAGCCTGGAACGAAGCAACATACAACATTTATTTCTTTACCTAAAATACCATCAACTCATTCGATGGGGGTAACATACGAACATCTGTAAATTAGTCCTCTACAAAAACTGAAGTGAACTGGTCGACCGGACACGGCCCTGCTCTAGAGATTTCTTTGCACTGCTGGAAGCAACGCATGCCTTTTTTTTTGCGGGAAAGTTCAACTGATATTGCACAAGGTCCATTACAGAGAGATCCAGCAAAACAAGAAAATTACATCCAGGTCCAGAGGATCCCGGTGTCGAAGACGAAGCACAGAGCGTATCGCCGCGCGCCGCCACCACTCCTTCCTCGCCCTTGCTGACGCCTTGGAACAGAAGGAGCCCCTCCATGGCCGGGAAGTCGACGAAGCTTGGCTCCACAGGAGCCTCCACCCTGCATCACCGTCGCCACCACCTTGCAGCAAACCAGATCGAGCTTCCAAATCAACAACACCCGGAGCCGCCGCAACTCGAACTCCGGCGAGGGGTAGCCTCGCAGCACAGCTCCGAAGACCTGCGAGCAAAGCTTAGACAGAAGATCCACGGCGGAGCCACCAGGAGCTCCGACGCCGAAGAGGAAGATCTTCGCCACCAAAATCCACTCCGACCGCGCCGCCATCTCCCCAGCGCCGCCGGCTAGAAGCCTACTCGACCCTACGCTATGTACACGGCGAGATCCGGCGTTCCCCCACCCTCCCGCCGCCGAAGCGGCCAACGGAGAGATGGGGAAGCCACCGGATCCACGCCGGCGAGGTGGGCGAACGGGCGTGACCAAGAAATCGCCTCTCTAAAACAGTAGCGGGAGAGGATAAGGTCCAAGGTCCTCTTAAGAAGTTAGGAAGCAACGCATGCCAGCCTAACTGGCTAGCCTCCTCTCTCCACAAATATTTATCGAGTTAGAAGTACACATGTACAAAGCCAATCTTTTCTTGAGTAAACGACAGGGTTCAGAATTAGCTGATTTTGTAGTTCGACGGATGAAAAATACAGGTCGCGCCAGCCTCTGCCAAACTCCCCATTAACGATCTGCTTCAAACTCAGTCAGTACACCTCTTCCTCTCCTGGGTCAACAATTGTGAGATAGATTCAGAAAAAATATATGCTGTAATGCAGTGTTGTTGAAACTTTAAATCGTTTGGCAAATATTAAATTTAGGAGAATAAAAGGAATGGTGACAGGCAAGGTTCAATCACCCTCTTTTTCAGATAGATTGCAGTGTCAGGGGAACTCCGAAGTACAGGACGCCAAGGTCGAAGAGGTGCGTTGGTAGGTATCGCTCGCTCCACGGATGGTGGACGGGAGTGCTAGGTAGCATGAAGATGGTTTGATCTCTGGAGCATGACAGCCGTCGGAACCCTGAAGCTTCTTGTTGCCGCGATGGCGGCCGGTTACTCAGCTCGCTGCCACTGTGGTGAACCTACTGCTGTGTCGTCCTGCTGGCAAGGCTGCAAGCCTGCAACACCAAACTACACGATTTCAGCTATCCATCCATGGTCCATATTTATCGCATCTGCATCCTGAGACAAAGGTTAGGGTTATCTTCCAATGAATCAGACGTAGTTTGACCCGTAAAACAAATTATCATCCATCGTTTGAAGCGAACAATTCTAGGATGGCCGGATAGAATTGCACTGTCCCTTTTCGAAAAAAGAATTGCACTGTCTTTCTTAGGCATCTAGAAGAAGCTAAATAAATTCTTGATTAATTAATAGGCTAGTGTACAAACCAGAAGAGTACGTGCATACATGCATGATCACGACTTCGCACATCCGCGTGACAGCAGAGAAGTGAATTGACCATGGATCGTACATAGCTGCTGCCAAAATAGTGGATGCATGAATCTGCACAAAAATTGTACGATGAAACATATAGTTACTGATATCTCGGGGCATGAGATCTGGGATTGCGACTGCAGCAGCCACGGCATGAGACGGCGGGGAAAACACTGGGAGAATGCACTTGCCCAACACAGCGGCTAATTTTGGCAGAGGTTGAGAGGATGCCATCGTTGACCAAGATCCGGCGGCACGGCTAGGGCTGAATAAGAACCCAAAAAGACGCTCGGTAATAGATTGATGGGTTTCGGAAGGAGATTGCGGTGATAGTATTAGATCAATCGCAGTTGTTTATTTTGATCCAACGGTAAATAATAGTTTAACCGTGAGGATTAACGTGGTGCTTTCTACGGTGCCTCAAATTAGTAAATATAAGATTTTGTGTCAATGTTTACCCAGCTCATGAGGACGGGTGGATGTCTTTATGTCAACTGTCAAACAGATTTTACCACCGGACTAGCGGCATATACATCCGCTTATCCATTAATTTTGCAAAAATAGCTGGCAAATGGGGTGCCCAGTCCCAATTAATTACAACTTTAACCGCTTAATTCTATTCACATTTTTGCCCTGATTTATCAGTCAAGCAATGACAAACAGTGAAATATCTGCATGTATAAACAAAAGAGAAAGAGGGATGATCTGCCTTGCTGGTAGAAATAACGTCCTTCATGGGAGCCGCTCTTAAAAGTCTGGTTGGCAGGGGTCATATTGTACTTTCCATTTTCGATTCGTTGACAATTAACAAACACCTCTCAAAACTTATATTTTTACTCTCTTTATGATTTCAAAAACTTAAAAAGCTCTAGCACATGATTTAATCCCTGCTTCCCTCTGCGAAGGGCCTTTCTTTTACTTTTATGTTGAGTCAGTTTTCCTACTTCTTTCTATCTTAGAAGCAAACACTAGTGTCAACTTTGGTGCAACAATTTTTATATGCTTGTATATTGCACTTATTATATTGCTTTGTGTTGACAAATATCCATGAGATATATATGTTGAAAGTTGAAAACAATTGCTGAAGATTAAATCTTTCTTTGTGTTGGTTAAATACCGTTTGCTTAGAATCTATTGCTTTATGAGTTAAATCTTATGCAAAACTCTTTGATGCTTGTCTCGAAAGTACTATTCATGAAAAGTTTTTGCTTATATGATTCAGTTGTTTGCTCATTATCTACTTGTTAGCAAACTATAGACCATTGATCTGGATCACTTCATTCATAACATGTGATTTACAATACTATTTGATCAAGATTATGATTGTAGCATGTCACCTCAGAAATTATTTTGTTTTTATTGATTTACCTACTCGAGAACGAGTAGAACTAAGTTTGGGGATGCTTGATACATCTCAAACGTATCTATAATTTCTGATGTTCCATGTTGATATTATACCAATTGTTACATGTTTTATATACACTTCATATTATTTTTATGCATTTTCCAGGACTAACCTATTAACAAGATGCCACAGTGCCAGTTCCTGTTTTCTGTTGTTTTTGTATTCCAGAAAAGCTAGTCTGGAAATATTCTCGGAATTGGACGAAACTTGGACAGAACCTCTTATTTTTCCAACACGTACACGGAGTCCAAAGGAGAGACGGAGGGGAGCCACGTGGCAGCCACACCATGGGGCCGCGCGGGCCCCCTGCCACGCCGTGGGGTGGTGTGGGGCCCACGTGGGTCTCGAGCTACCGCCCTTTCGCCTATTTATTCCTCCCGACGCGAAAACCCTAAATATCCGAGCCATTATCCACGAAAAGTTTCAGAGACGCCGCCGCCGTCAACCCTAGCTCGGGATGGTTCAGAAACTCTTCCCGGCACCCTGCCGGAGAGGGGGATCATCACCGGAGGGCTCTACATCACCATGCCTGCCTCCGGAGTGATGCGTGAGTAGTTCATCCTTGGACTACGGGTCCATGACAGTAACTAGATGGTTGTCTCTCCACTTTATGCTATCATGTTTAGATCTTGTGAGCTGCCTATCATGATCAAGATCATCTTATTGTAATGCTACATGTTGTGTTTGCTGGGATCCGATGAATATTGAATACTATGTCATGTTGATTACCAATCTATCTTATATGTTATTTATGATCTTGCATGCTTTCCGTTACTAGTAGATGATTTGGCCAAGTAGATGCTTGTAACTCCAAGAGTGAGTATTTGTGCTAGATAGTGGGTTCATGCCTCCGGTAATCTGGGAGAGTGACAATAACTTCTAAGATTGTGGATGTGCTGTTGCCATTAGGGATAAAATAACCGATGCTTAGCTTAAGGGTGCACCGTTAGGTCTAATGCATTTGTTTACATTACGCACATTACTTAATGCAATTATCCGTTGCTTGCAACTTAATACCAACGGGGAACTCGGATGACAACCTGGCGGTGGATTATTAGTCATAGGCGCTGTTGGATAACGGTCTATGTATTTTGTCGTAATGCCCACATGAATATCATAGTAATCATCATGTCATATATATGCATTGTCATGCGCTCAATATTTTGTCAATTGCCCAGCTGTAATTTGTTCACCCAGCATGTTATTTATCTTTTATGGAGAGACACCACTAGTGAACTGTGGACCCCGGTCCATTCTTTTACACTGATAATACCTTTTCATTCTCTACATTTTACTACTGTTTTCCACACCATACGTTTAATCTTTTGTTTTCAGCAAGCCGGTGAGATTGACAACCTCACTGTTTCGTTGGGGCAAATTAGCTTGATTGTGTTGTGTGCAGGTGCCACGTCAGCGCGCCACTGACAACCTTCAGAAGTGATTTCTTGCTCCTATTGGTTCGATTAAACCTTGGTTTCATACTGAGCGAAACTGCTGCTACACTGCATCATACCTTCCTCTTGGGGTCTCCCAACGAACGTGTGATCCACGTAATCACTGGGCACCCCGTTGCCAGCTCTTTTTGCAAAATTAATAGATAAGCGGATGTATATGCCGCTAGTCTGAAGGTAAACTCTGCTTGACAAGTGACATAAAGACATCCACCACGTCCTCATGAGTTTGGTAAATATTGACACAAAAAGGAGTAGTAACAATTTTGAATAGTTTAAAGGTAGAACATGAAAATTTTACTTGGAGTGGCAAGGAAATACCACATATAGGTTGTTATGGTGGACACAGATGGCATGGATTTTGATTCAAGGATTTGGATGCACGAGAAGCATTCCCTCTCAGTACAGAGTTTAGGCTAGCAAGGTTATTTAAGCAAACAAGATATCAACCGGTACACCAAGTTTTATATGACCAACATATTGCAAAATTATAAGACTCACACTGTCTTCCTTGTTAACCAAACCCTTTTACTAGAAAATATCTAGACCTTAGAGATACCATCATGCAAACCAAATTTCAACAAGCTTTACGGTAGTTCTTCACTAATGGGCTTAACTTACATGATGCAAAAGTTTAATCATGACCTACTTGTTAACTCAAAACAATTGACAAGTATCAAATTATCCAAGTTAGTGATCTACAAGAGTATGTAAGTCTTTTCCATTATACCATTTACCACATGCAACATTTTCTGTTCCAACCAAACACCAATCAATTTATTTCAATAACTCTCCAAACAAGTATAAGTGAAGTAAGAGAGTACTTTCTTTAAAAGAACTAATAGCTCTGACAAGAGATACATGAAAACAAGAGCTAAAAGCTGAACAGCGCTAGATATGAATACTCAACAAGTATAAGTGAAGAATAGGAGTATTCTAATGAAAAAGCGGAGCGTGTCTCTCTCCCAATCAAGAATGCTAGGATCCAATCAAGTTGATATCAGAAAATAAAAATAACATACTGAAAATAAAAGCACACAGACGCTCCAAGAACAGCACATATGATGTGAAAGAATTAAAATATAGTTTCACTAGAGATGACCTGATAATTTTGACGATGAAGAAGGGGATGCCTTGGCATCCCCAAGCTTAGACGCTTGAGTCTTCTTGAAATATGCTGGGGAGATCCATGGGAGCCTCCCCAAGCTTAAGCTCTTTACTCTTCTTGATCCTATTATATCACTCTTTCTCTTGACCCTTGAAAACTTCCGCCACACCAAACTCAAAGTAAATCTCATTAGAGGGTTAGTGCATCAATCAAAACTCACATGTTCTGTAAGGACGCAATATGACCGTTACTTTAAACATTAACTACTGCCACTGATGTTATGTGAAGCTCTTCCACCCAAAAAAGAATTCCACCCAACACTAGTAAAAGAGAGAATGCAAAATAAAAGACATAATCTGTCTAAAACAGAACAGTCCGCAAAGACGAATTTTTTCGAGGCACTTACGTTGCTCAGATCGAAAAACTTTGAACTAACGAAAGATGCGTACATACATCGGATTACACACAAAATTTGCAGATTAAAATCACATTTCTATGAATTTAAAATTTCGTATAGTGAACAACAAAAATCTGTTTCTGCGCAGCAATCAAAATCTAGCATCATCTTATCATTAGAGACTCTTCTTGGCACAACAATACGAAAAAGTAAAGATACAAAGGAGTTGCTACAGAAGTAAACAAGTTCCTTGACTCAATAAAAAGAAAAATTGCAAAATAAAAATAATGGGTTGCCTCCCATAAGCGCTTTTCTTTAACGCCTTTTAGCTAGGCTAGAAGATTTTAATGATGCCCACATAAGAATAGAAAAATGAAGCAAAAGGAGCATCAAGAAGCAAATTCGAAACAAATTTAAGTCTAACCCACTTCCTATGCATAGGAATCTTGTAAACAAATAAATTCATGAAGAACAAAGTGACAAGCATAGGAAGATAAAACAAGAACAATTTCAACTTTAAACTTACAAAGAGGTGTTTTAGTAACATGAAAATTTCTACAATCATATTTTCCTCTCTCATAATAATTTTCAGTAGCATCATGAACAAACTCAACAACATAACTATCATGCTTTTCATGATCTACAAACACATAATTTTTATCAAGTTCAAAAATAGTGGAATCAAAATTTTCAAACCCACTTTTAACAATTTATAACAAGATGATTGATCACTCTCAAAAGGTATGACTCCATTTAGCTAAAGTCAATACCTCTCCAATCCCATTTTCAATAGTAGTACAATTAATATTATCAAGCAACATTGACCATCATCTAGAGCTTTATCATAAACATTTTTAAGCAAACTTTCTCATTACCATGCATTTCGAAATTAGGAATAAATATAGGATTATCATAAGACTTATCAAAATAGCATAGATTATCATAAATAACAGTAGCATAATAATTTCCACAATTCATTCATAGGGAATATTTCAAGAGAATCCATAGGAACATAACATTCATCTCCTTTGGTAAGCATGGAGGGCAATCAAAAGTGTAAGAGTTAAAGAGTTACTCTCATTAGAAGGTAGGCATGGGTTAATCCACTCTTCCTCCTTTTGTTCATCACTCTCTTCCTTTTTTCATCCAATGAGCTTTCAGCTTCAGCAGTTTCTTCTTCCACAGGTTCCTGAAAGGTAACAAGTTGTTCTCGAGAATAAGTTTTCTCAAGAAATTCAGTAATATAAGGATTATTATTATAATACTCAAGACAATATCCAAGTATAAAAAAGTATCAGATTTATAAGGAGCTTCATCTCTATTTTTAAGCAAAGCAGCAATTTCATAAGCTCCCATAAAAACAAAAAATTCTTCAATTTGCTCAAGATTATCCAAGTCATAGTTTCCTTTAGCATAAGCAGCCAAGGTTTCATTATCATTATAATCACATTGGAATGGGAGGTGTTTATGCCTTCTACAACAAAAAGATTCATTAAAGCACCAGGATTCATCATATGTAGAGCACAAGTTTCTAGCAAAACCATTCAATGTATTTATTTGTCCCCATAAGTGTATCCCTTTTTGAGACAGCGGTATTCCTTATAATAATTTTGTTGTTCCTCCGTGAACCCACCGTGCCAATAATATTTTGTATCAAAGAAAGAAGCCATTGATAGCAAGTAAACAACTAGACATAATAACAAACCGAAATAAACTAAATGCAGCAATTTTTTTTTGTGTTTTTGATTTTAAAAGCAAACAAGATAAAATAAAATAAACTAAGCAAGACAAAAACAAAGTAAAGAGATTGGAAGCGTGAGACTCCCCTTGCTGAAGTATTTATCTCCCCGGCAACGGCGCAGAAAAATAGCTTGATAACGTGAAACACACGTTCGTTGGGAGACCCCAAGAGGAAGGTATGAAGCAGTGCAGCAGCAAGATTTCCCTTAGTAAGAAACCAAGTTGTCAGATCCAGGAGGAGTAGGAGCACTTCAGAAGGTTGTTGGTGGCGCCGTTGCTCGATCACCAACGTGGAACCTGCACACAACACAATCAAACTACTTTGCCCTAACGAAACAGGAAGGTTGTCAATCTTCCCGGCTTGCTGTAACAAAGGATTAAACGTATGGTGTGGAAAATAGTATTTAATTGCAGGAAGTAAAAGAGAACAATTGTTTGCAGTTGGTGGTTTTATCAGTGTAAAAGAATGGACCGGGTCCACAGTTCACTAGTGGTGTCTCTCCATAAAGATAAATAACATGTTGGGTAAACAAATTACAGCTGGGCAAATGATAAAATAATGAGCGCATGACAATGCATATAAATGACAAGATGACTACCATGATATTTAATTGGGCATTACGACAAGATACATAGACCGTTATCCAATCGCATCTATGACTAATAATCCACCGTCAGGTTAACATCCGTGTCCCCCGTTGGTATTAAGTTGCAAGCAACGGATAATCGCATTAAGTAATGTGCGTAATGTAAACAAATACATATGACCGTAGACATGGCATTGTTATGTTATCCCTAGTGGCAACAGCACATCCACAATCTTAGACGTTGCTGTCACTCGCCCAGATTACTGGAGGCATGAACCCACTATCTAGCATAAATATCCCCTCTTGGAGTTACAAGCATCTACTTGGCCAAACATCTCTAGTAACGGAGAGCATGCAAGATCATAAATAACATGTAAGATAGATTAATAATCAACTTGATCATAGTATTCAATATTCATCGGATCCCAGCAAACACAACATGTAGCATTACAATACGATGATCTTGATCATGTTAGGCAGCTCACAAGATCTAAACATGATAACATAAGGTGGAGAGACAACCATCTAGCTACTGCTATGGACCCGTAGTCCAAGGATGAACTACTCACGCATCTCTCCGGAGGCAGGCATGGTGATGTAGAGCCCTCCGGTGGTGATTCCCCTCTCCGGCAGGGTACCGGGAAGAGCTTCAGAACCCTCCCGAGCTAGGGTTGACGACGGCGGCGCCTCTGGAACTTTTCGTGGAATATGACTCGGTTATTTAGGGTTTTCCAGACGGGAGGAATAAATAGGCGAAAGGGTGGCGTCGGAGGCCACCCGAGGGGCCCACACCACCCCTCGGCGCGGCAGGAGGTGGGACCACGCCGAGCCCAGGTGTGGCCGCCTCCTGGCGCTTCTCCGTCTCTCCTTTAGACTCCATGGACGTGTCGGTGAAATAGGGAGCTCCGTTGATTTTCGTCCAATTCCGAGAATATTTCCTTAACATCTTTTCTGAAATACAAAAATAGCAGAAAACAGGAACTGGCACTGTGGCATCTTGTTAATAGGTTAGTCCCAGAAAATGTATAAAAATGATATGAAGTGTATGTAAAACATGTAACAATTGGTATAATATCAACATGGAACATCAAAAATTATAGATACGTTTGAGACGTATCACCCGTTCGCAAAGCAAGCGAAGTTCTGGGCGAAGGAGCGATTCGAGCTGGTCCACGGTGACCTCTGTGGGCCAATCACCCCGGCCACTCCGAGCGGGAAGAATTACTTCCTCCTGCTTGTGGACGACCTGTCGCGGTACAAGTGGCTCGCCCTTCTCTCAACGAAGGACGAGGCCGCAGCCGCCATCATCCTACTCCAGGCGGGAGCTGAGTTGGAAACCAGCTGCAAGCTGCGCACGCTACGCACGGATCGCGGAGGCGAGTTCACCTCCGGCTCCTTCACAGCATACTGCGCCGAGCTCGGAGTGGAGCGTTACCTGACGGCTCCGTACTCCCCACAGCAGAACGACGTCGTGGAGTGACGCAACCAGACGATTGTGGGCATGGCCCGCAGTCTGCTGAAGGCCAAGAAGGTCCCCGGTAAATTCTGGGGTGAGGCGGTGACGACGGCCGTGTTCATCTTGAACAGGTCGCCAACCAAGAGCGTGGACGGCAAGACGCCGTTCGAGGCCTGGCATGGCCGCAAGCCGGACTTGAGCTTCCTGCGCACGTTCGGGTGTGGTGCACGTCAGGGAGACGCGCCCCGGGCTGAAGAAGCTCGACGACCGGAGCAGGCCGATGATCTTCGTCAGGTACCAACCTGGGACGAAGGGATATCGGGCCTATGACCCAGTGACCAACCGCGTGACCATCACGCGAGATGCCGTGTTCGACGAGAACGCGCGCTGGGACTGGAGTTCGCCGGACACGCCGGCGAACACCTTCGGAGACGACTCCTTCACGGTCGAGCACATGGTGTTCGAGCCGCAGCCGACTCCGGGAGACGGGAGTGCGGGTCCTGCACCCGACTCACCGACTCCAGACTCGCCGACTCCAGGAGACGAGAGTGCATCCCCAGCCGGTTCTCCAATGACACCAGAGCACCGGACAACCGAGTCCCCGACTCCGGCTGTCCCTGACGTCAAGTTCGTCACGCCGCCATCGAGGTACTCAGGTATGCTCGATGCAGAAGACGACATGAGCTTCGAGCACCGGTTCCGCATGCTGCAGAACGTGTTCGAGGCGGGTCCGGCCCTTGAGCCGGACGAGGAGCTCCACTTCCTTACCTCCGAAGAGCCAGGCTCGTTCGGGGAGGCGAAGGCGCATGCCAGCTGGAGGCAGGCGATGCAGGAGGAGCTGGAGGCCATCGAGTCGAACTCGACTTGGCGGCTAGCCACCTTACCACCGGGTCACCGTGCGATCGGCCTGAAGTGGGTCTATAAGGTGAAGAAGGATGCGTACGGCGCAGTCCTTAAGAACAAGGCTCGCCTGGTGGCGAAGGGCTATGTGCAGCGACACGGGGTCGACTACGACGAGGTCTTTGCACCCGTGGCCCGACTCGAGTCTGTACGGCTACTGCTAGCCGTGGCTGCGAGTGCGGGGTTGGACGTCCACCACATGGATGTCAAGTCAGCCTTCCTCAACGGCGAGTTGGAGGAAGAGGTGTACGTGCAGCAGCCAACTGGCTTCGCTGCGATGGGGAAGGAGCACCTGGTGCTCCGACTCGACAAGGCGCTCTACGGCCTCAAGCAGGCGCCAAGGGCATGGAACACCAAGCTCGACGCATGCCTCGTCAAGCTCGGCTTCGCAAGGTGCGAGTCGGAACACGGCATGTACGCGCGAGGAGCGACTCCGAGCCGGCTTTTAGTCGGCGTCTACGTCGACGACTTGGTGATCACGGGCTCGGACTCCAGCGACATCAACAAATTCAAGCTGGAAATGCGGAGCCTGTTCCAGATTCCGACCTCGGGTTGCTGAGCTACTAACTCGGCATCGAGGTTCGACAAGGACCCAGCGGGATCGACATCTCGCAGGGTGCCTATGCCCTGAAGCTGCTGGAGAAGGCGGGGATGGCCGGGTGCAATCCCGTCCACGCACCCATGGAGCCGCGCTTCAAGCTCTCCAAGTACAGCACGGCGCCCGCGACTAATGCTACCGAGTATCGGAGTATAGTCGGGAGCCTCCGGTACTTGGTGCACACAAGGCCGGACCTGACCTTTGCAGTCGGGTTCGTATCACGGTTCATGGAGGCTCCGACTCTGGAGCACCTCGCGGTCGTGAAGCACATTCTACGCTACATCGCCGGGTCACCGCGACTCGGATGTAGGTATGGGAGGAATGCAGGTACACCGCGCGTGGTCGGCTATAGCGACAGCGACCTGGCAGGCGACGTCGACTCGCGCAAGAGTACGTCGGGCACCCTGTACTTCTTCGGGAGTAGCCCAGTGACCTGGCAGTCCCTAAAGCAGAAGGTCGTTCCTCTTTCAAGTTGCGAGTCAGAGTACGTGGCTGCTGCCACGGCTGCTTGCCAGGGGATCTGACTGGCTCGGTTGCTGGCCGAGTTCAGCAACGGCGAAGCAGAGCACGTGGTGCTTAAGGTCGACAACAAGTCGGCAATCGCGCTCGCCAAGAATCCCGTCTTCCACGAGCGCTCGAAGCACATCGACCAGAAGTACCACTTCATTCGAGACTGCGTGGAGGCGAAGAAGGTCGAGCTGGAGTTCGTGCCCACCGAACACCAACTCGCGGATATGCTGACCAAGCCACTTGGACGAGTCCGCCTGGCGGAGCTGTGCACAAGGATCGACATGGTAGAGGTGTCTCCGGAACTCAAGCCTAGGGAGTGATTGTGGGAATAGACTTGTGCGTCCAGTCGACGTTCCCTTCGAGTGTGGAGGGGGAGTCGATAATATAGAGGGTCCCGACTTCGGGGTCTGTCCCAAGTCGAGGTAGTGTTCGACTCTGGGGTCTGTCCCGGGTCGAGGCAGTCGCCAGGTTCTTCGGGTGCGAGGACTTTTGTCATGTAGCATGTGTCCTGAAGTGGTGCGTCACCACCAGTACAGAGTAGGTAGATAGGACGTGCTAGACGTCACCTACAGTGTTTCTTAGTCAGTGACGCCGTCTACAGTGGCGGTGTGTCATGACATCATAGTCCTGTCAAATCAAGTCGGACGTGACAACTTAGTTGACTATTAAGCCGACAGCTCGTCACAGCCCCTATTTAAAGGGAGGAATACTAAGATAGAAAATTGAGGCAAACCATTTATTAGTGGCACACACTTCCCCCTCTCTCTCCTTTAGAGCATCTCCAACAGCAGCGCTAGGCGCGGGCGCGCTAAATTTTTTTTTGCGGCGCCAGAATTGCGATTTCTCGCGCGCGACGTCTGTTTTGTTTTAGCAGATGTGCTATAATTTAGCGCGGCGCTGTCGCGCTTCACCAGTCGCGCTAAAATGCAGCGCACGTGAGCAGCGCCAATATGAAACATAGCAAAAATTCATGACATAGTTCAAATTCACCAAAGCACAAATTCACCAAAGTGCAAAATCTTGTGGCCGCTCTGGCGCGGGTGCAGGCGATGCGGGTGGCGGAGGCGGGGGCGGCACTGGCGCTGGCGTCGGCTTCCTCTTGTTGGCTGGCGCCGCAGCGGCGCCCACCTTCTTCACCTTCTTGTTGGCTGCCGCCGCCATCGTCGCCGCCGCAATCGGGCGCTTGGGGTGGACGTTCCGCCGGTGCGCACCGGGCGCCTGCGCGATGGCTCCGACGGAGTTCGTCCGTGGCGCCGTGAAAAGGCCGCGCGCGAGCCCCATGCCGGGATTTGGTGCGGCGCCGGCGGCGGAGGTGGTCACGCTCGCGCTAGGGTTTGCGGCGGCACCGACGGGAGAGGGGTCGCGGACGTAGGGAGGGGTCGGAGGAACGCTTGATTGGCCTTCCATCGCCGGAATTCCGCCGGCGGCACCGCGCGCTAGGCGAAGGCAGGGCGACGGCGGGAGCAGCGGGGAATTTTTTGGGTGGTGGTTGCTCTCTCGCGCGCAATTTGCTTTTGCACCGCGCGCTGGAGCGGCCGCCCCAAATTCAGCGCAACGAGTACCGCTTGGGCCAGCGCGCTGGCCCCTTTTTACCGCGCGCAGTTTTAGCGCGGCTGATGGAGACGCCGAAACAGGTGCGCGCGCAATATCGACGGTTTCTTGGGCGCGCGACGTTTTTAGCGCTCCTGTTGGAGATGCTCTTAGCTTTAGGCATCGGTCAGCGCGGCCTGGCTTGGGCTTGGAGGAGAACGAAGACGGCAGGATGATGAGGCATGGGGTGACCTTGCTCCTCAGCGGCGTCGGGAGCAGACCTGGGAGAAGTTTCGCGGCAGCCTTGGCCATTGCTCGCTGGACGGACGCCATCGAAGATCTTCTTGATTCACAACCGCGCTGAGAAGAGAGAGATGCTCGCTATGCCGGGGAACGGGCTGACGGATGATCTGCTGGGATGTGGGGTTGAATTGGGTGCGTATTTATTGATTGCCACTAGTCAGCGATGGCCGGGGTCAGACTTCGTCTCGGACTCGGAGACCGATCAAGCAAGCAGAGCGCCGAAGCGCAGAAGAAGAAACTGAAGCCGCGTTCAACTGACGCTGAGTCTCGGATTCGAACGGTGAAAGGTCGGGGATGTACGCGCGATCGTGCGCTCTCCCGACTTCCGGGTGCACGCGCGCGGCTGCGACCCGTAGGTGTCTCTGTTTGCATCGGCGCCGCTATGGCCGGAGAGTGGAAATCCCAGCGAGCGAGCTGAGGCTAAGCTTTGACAACTTGCCGTCTCTCCCAGCCTTCTCGGAGTTCGTTGTCGCTTCCCCATTCGTTTTCATCTCCTCCTCCGCTCCAGCTCCCACTGCTCCCGCGCCCGCGCCTGTTCGACAGAATGGCCACCACGGGTACTGACAGCAAGCAGAAGGGAGCGGCCGCGGAGGGCGCCGTCCCGGACACGACCGTCGAGCAGGTGGATCCTTCCCGCCCACGCCGTGCGGCCGTCCGTGCTCTCCCGCTGCTGGCGCGTTCACTGTAAGTCACTGCCCGACTTGCGCATCACCGATCCTGACAGCTGGAGCAGCCTGGCCAAGTTCAACCGGTTCGTCTGCTGAATGGTCCATACTCTGTCGGCAGCGTACAAGGTTCAGTTTTGAGACAGGTAAGGTATTCGGATGATCTGACGGTTGATGGATCAACAGCTCATGATTATCAAGAAGTTCATGGGTTCGCAGGAACCACACTATTTGCTCATGCTCATAGAAATGCTGAAACCTCACTGGCTACTTGGATGTAGATATACTGATATAGTTCAATCCTGCTAAACAACGCTCCTTACTACTCATAGTACTTTATGTTACTCGTGGCGATGGTTAATAACTTAGAAGATGATGCACATTCGTGAACTTTGAAAAATTGGTTGAATATGCGAGAGAAACAGGCTTGTCTGAAGTTCTAAAACTCTCTGCCTCGCCTGCTTGGCACTTCAGGACTAGCTCGCTGTACACATTCAAGTAAAAGTTCTTCTGGCTCCACAGACTCCAGTTCAGCATCCTATTTTGTAAGCATGATGCTAGAAAAATTGACATTGTACTTCCAGTAAGTGTAGAGTGTGTAATACACCTACAGACATCATGATAAGGCCGCTGTATAGTGCCGACGCTCACTGGAATGCCTATTTACGCTAAACTATGTTGCCCTGTTGGATGTCTTGGAACGTGAATCACTTCGTGCTAGAAAGAAGAGTTTCCAAACATGTGCGCTTGCTGAGTTCTGACATGAGAGATATATTTGGCGGTTTTATTTTCATGCTGAAGAACGCACGGATGATATCCAACAGAGAGCTGCAGCTTGAAAATACAGTGTGCAACAGTATCACATACAAACACAATGTGCATCATTACAGAAATATATAAGGGAACATGCTATGACACCTATCATCCATAGCATAGCCCCATTTACCAGAAGTCATCCATAAGCATAGCATATAACTTTTTCTTCCACTTCCTATCAAAGACAACAGGGAAGTGTCTAATAACATGTACTGATGATGGATGATCAAAGACTCTACGAATGTGCTGCGTCACTCAAGACGATCTGTAGAGCTGAGCCTGCAGCACAAGGAGCAGCTGGTGGAGTCTTCTGAGAACTAAGCTAAATGTTCTGAAAAACAGGCCAAGATTTGAGTCATGGAGTCAAGCAAGTGTAGGTAAGAATTCTCCACCAGAAACAAACAAAAATAAGTGCAGGTAAGAATTCTCGACCAGAACAAAGGCACTGGTGGTGCATATAAATCAGTGTATTTCTCTGCTATTGTTTTTTTAGAAACAAGACAAAAGATTTGGCTGTTCTATTGATGTAGAAGGAGCAAACATGAGAGGCCTAAGCCAAAATAAAAAAGGGCATGAAACAAAACAAAAGAATCAGTCGATAACTTCTGCTAACTTCTTAACTCCTGATAGGATCCAATTTTTGCCTTCGTCTTTAATGCGTTGAAATATGACGGATGACATCGGGAACTTGTTGTTGAATACCCTCATATTCCTTTCTTTTTAGATCTCCCACGCGATGAGAATGATCGTCGTGTTTAACCCCTTTTGAGAGGAGGACGCCGTGAGCCCACCGCCCTCCAATAGGCGCAGACCACAGCTTCCAACCAAACCCTCTGGGAGTATCAGCACACAAAGAGAAAATGCCTTGTTGTTTCAGGCTAACATATACAAAGTTGGCAGGTGGGCTGATGAGGCCATCCCCTGACAGCCAGACGGTCAGAAGTCCACAGCCTGTTTTCACATCAAGCCAAGCAAAGAAGCTGCACTTTGGGGGGGGGGGGGGGGGGGGGGGGGGTGGCGAGACCGCCCAAGTTTCCCAAACGATGCTCATGAAGGGACCATGTGATTGTGTCGTCAGTCCCAGGAGTGAGAGCAACCTCCTGGATTAGTACCCAAAGATGAACAAATTGCCACGGCAAGGTCCGAGATCCATTTGAAATCAGTGAAAGCGTCGTGGACAGATCTCTTTATTCGCCTAGAAGCCACGAAAAGATCGGGGGCAAATACCTTAGGAGGAAGACAATCCATCCAAGAAGAGCTCCAGAAGGAGGCCTTGCGGCCGTCTCTCACCGTCACCTTAGTAGCCGCGTTGAAGAGGTTCCAATCGGAGGCGCCATTTGGTGTTTTGGATCCCACCCAAGGCATGTCAATAGAAGCCCATTCATACCAAAACCAATGCAACCGAAGGGCTCTAGTAAATTTCTCTATGTTGAGAATCTCGAGACCTTAGAGTTTCTTGGGACGACAAACCTTATCGCCCTTGACCTTGCATTTTCCGCCAGACACCTTGGCACTACAACTCCAAAGCATGCCTCTTCTTAGCTTATCGAAGGCCTTGAGGGTGCGCTTGTCCGCCTTGATGGCCGTCGGGAGGAAGATTGGTAAAGACGATAGGACCAATTTCACTAGAGACAAGCACCCTGCCCTGATGATGAATTTTCCTTTCCAAAGGTGCCTATGTCGAGAATGCCCTTGTCCAGTCGGTGACTCTCGAGATTCTTCTTTCTGCTGGTGATTTTGGATATCACAAATTCACAATGCCATAGAATGCCATGAGGTTCTTCCTTCCATTGATGACCTCCATTGATGATGCCATGCACAAGACGGCGAAGAACCTTTTTTTGCGCTTTGCTATATTCGTGTCCTTCAAATTTGAACGAAAACCATGACAAAAAATTATGAAATGGAGTGAGTATTATTCATTGACAAAGTATGTGTAAAACCTTTTGTATTTGTGATATGAACGGACTACACGACAGCACAACGCTGATTGCTATCCTGATATTTTGTCCGAGTTTCCGAAGACCCACACACGAGTTAAATTTTCTAGAAGGCAAATAAAAAAGTCACAGCAGACAGTAACAACAAAAGACGACGTCTAATTGTAAACTCACGGGTCCATACCGATACCGATGACAAGACGGCGAAGAACAATTTTTTCGCTTTGCTATACTGGCGTCCTTCTCTTTAATTTCTTCACTCCATTATTAAGCGGCAAATGTCACGGGGACGCACGCACCAGCTTTCAGGCTTTATCAAAGCGAGTGATAGATCTGAATAATCGGTCCTTTTTCTCCGTCTCTCAAGTCTCAGCACCAGAACCAGCGGCCCCAGCCGCGCGGCTTTTATTCGCCTTCTTTTCAACTTTCACAACCTCCATGTCCTGCCTCTCTTTAGCTTACACCTCTTGTTTAATGGCGTGCTTGATGGGGTGTAGATTAATCAGTGATCTCTGTTAATTGGATGTCGGTCATGTAGGATTCATGCATGCACAATGCGTCTAATATACAAATGAAAAGTTAAATCGCACGAGTTATACAAGTGTTATCTGTTCAACCATTTGTTTTCAAACAGATTATTCATTCGTTGGTAATTGAAGAAAGAATACAGGGAAGATTGTTGCTGCTAGATTCTTTTTTTAGATAAAGAGTGTATAATAATATCGCGAAGATATAAATTACACCCGCCTCTACAAATTGCTGCTGGATAGCCTCTACAACCTCCATCGGGCTACAGTGGAAGTATCCTTGCAGATTAAGCTGCAATTTGATCCAATCCAAGACTGATGCTTCAAATTTGATTCCGAGAAAGCTACATCCATCCACCAATCCCTTTCCACCATCGCCATTTCTCCTCCCAAATCACCATCCAAAAGTTAAGGCTGGCCTTATTAACACTTTGAGATATTTGATTTGAGATACCACCAAATATCCTCCCATGAATCCTCCCCAATTTTACACAATGAACCCTTTGACTGACCGCACCAGGTGGTCAGCACTCTGCTTGCACCATTTTAGGCGCCTATTGTAGATGTCACTCATGTCCACGTCAACGCTATCGGACTCGCCACGCTGTGCTTACCGTCCGACCAGACGAGCCGCCCGAAGCCCGCGGTGCCCGACGGCTGCGACTTGGCCGCCGTAAAGCTCACCGTGTAGCTCTTCTTCTCCCAACCGCGGTGAACTCCAGCTCCGTCGGCTTCACGTCCACGGTCACGCCGGACATGGAGACGGAGGTGTCCACCTTGTACGTGCCCGCCGCGCCCACGTTGGTGAGCGTGCGCGTGTGCGTCACGGTGGTCGACCCGGAGTCCCCGGCGGCCTCGCCGTTCGCCGTCGAGTAGGCCACGGAGAAGGACGGGTAGTTCAGGTTGGAGATGGAGTAGGTCTTGTTCGCGGCGCACGCGTAGCTCTTGCTCCGGGACAGGGCGGCGATCATGTTGGGCGTGTACTTGAGCGCGCACAGGAAGTCCACGTAGTCGCTGATGCCGAGGTCGTATACCAGCCCCGGCTCCACCGCGCGGGTCGGGTCCACGTGGCCGGCGCCGTAGTCGAACGGCGTGGCGGCCTTGTCGGTCGCCGCGTCCAGGATAGGCCCAGCGCCGCCGGTGTAGGTGGAGTAGGCGGTGGTCATGAGCGCCGACCGCACCGCCGCGGGGCTCCACTCCGGGTGCGCGCTCTTGAGCAGCGCCGCCAGGCCGCTCACGTGCGGGCACGACATGGATGTGCCTGAGATGATGTTGAAGCTCACGCGCCGCGTGTCGGCGGCCTGCCCTGTCGGCCCCTCCTTGCCCGTCCACGCCGCCAGGATGTTGACGCCCGGCGCGATGATGTCAGGCTTGAGGATCTCCGGCGTGAGCATGTTAGGCCCACGCGACGAGAACGCGGCCACCAGCGGCGACGGGCGCACGTCCACCTGCGTCCGGCGACCACAATCGTTGCCGTGGGCTTGGCGTCCGAGGCTATGTAAGACTTTATGATGGTACCTGCCTTTTCGCCCACGCCGGCCGCAGGGAGGAGGTGCGCATCGGCGACGAGCTCCTCCCCGTTGGCGGCGGTGTTGGCGAGCACCATGCCCGCACCTCCGGCGTCGCGCACTACGAAGCCCTTCTGGACGCGCGCGTTGATGCCGCGGTCGCAGACCACGATCTTTCCTGACACCTTCTCCGGCGAGAGTGTCCCTGGCATGCAGAGATTTCCGCTGGTGGAGTTGGAGGCGTTGCCCGCGTAGATGATGGGGATCGGGGTGGTCGGGAGGGCCTTCCCGGCGTAGAGTGACACGCCGGTGTAGTTGTTGCCGTTCCCGAGGATGACGTACGCCGGGAAGTCCCGGTCGAGGGTCCCTGCGCCGACGGTGGTGATCCACGGCGCCACGTTGGAGAGCGTGGAGCTCCCCGGCCCGGCGTTCCCGCCAGAGCAGGAGACCAGGACGTTCTGCTCCATCGCGGCGAACGCGCCGATTGCGACGCTGTCGCGCGCGTAGTCCGCGGAGCCGCCGCCGAGCGAGAGCGAGAGCACGCCGCAGCCGTCGGCGACGGCGGCGTCCATCCCGGCAAGTATGTCCGAGCTGAAGCAGCCGCCGAGCCAGCACACCTTGTACACCGCCACGCGCGCCTTGGGCGCCATGCCGCGTGCCGTGCCAGACGCAAACCCGAACAGGTTAGCGTCGGCGACAGGGGAACCAGCGGCGGTGGAGGAAGTGTGCGTGCCGTGCCCGTCGTCGTCGCGCGGGGAGCGCGACTCCCTGCTGGTGTCCATGGGCCCCATGGCCGCCTCGTAGCCCCGGTTGAAGAACCTTGCGCCGATGAGCTTCTTGTTGCAGGCCGAGGAATTGAACGCCGTGCCGGACATGCACGCGCCCTTCCACGACGAGGGCACCTCGCCGAGGCCCGCGTCGTCGTAGCTCTTGCTCTCGGGCCAGACGCCCGTATCCAGCACGCCGACGACGACATCGCCCGCGGTACCGGACTGCGGGAACAGGTTCTCGCTGCCGGCGAGCCCCAGGAACTCGGGCGTCCGCGTGGTGTGCAGCTCGTACCTCGTCTCGGGGTTCACGGCCAGGACGCCGTCCATGCCCGCCATGTCGCTGGCCTCCTGCTCGGTGAGCCGCGCCGAGAAGCCGTGCGCGACGGTGTCGTACGCGTAGAGCATCTTGGCGGCGGACACGGAGCGCAGCGACGCGCCGTACCACTCGCCGTGGTCGGCGTACTCGGCCGGCATCGCGGACTTGGCCATGTGGACTATGTACGTCTCACGCGGCTCCGTCTCGGCCACCGCCGCCACGGCGAGCGCCACAACCAGTAGCAGCGGCCTCATCTGCATCTTGTGTCACTGCACTGCACTGGCCGGCACCAGCTAGAGCGATGTGTTATATCTGTACTCTAAAAAATTGCGCCGTGTAGTGTCACGACGAAGCTCGTAGCTAGAACAAGGACGTGTAGTTGTATATATATATATATATGGCCGCAGTGGCTACTGATTAAGGGATGAGTGGAAGAGTGTGAGCAAAAGATGGACGGTTGGTTGGTCCTGCAAGAGATGAAGTTTCTTTGTGGCTAAGTTATTGCTTGAGGGTAAGAGCATCTCTAGCAGTACCCGCAAAACGGCCGAACCCACAAAATTCCGGCGACTTTGCGGGTTTGGGGCAATTTTTGGGCCAGACCCGCGTCTGCATATTTACGTCGGCCCGCAAACGTTTTGCGGTGGCCCGTGAATCCGCACCGCGTGCCCCTATTTATTAGGCTTCCCACCGCATTTGCGGATTGCGATCCCCAATCCCGCACCTCCTCCGGCGAGCAATCCGCCGTGCGCTCCGCCGTCTCTGACGAGAAATCTCGCGTCCCCGTCAACAGATCCGGCGACGCCGAGCCACGGCGCCGAAGCGGGAACCAGAGGCGCCGCTCCCCGGCGACGACCGTTTCGGCGGAGACTACTCCGACGCGAAGCGCGCGCAGATCGTCCGCAGCGACGGCGCACGGAAGCGCGGCGCACGGAAGTACAGCCACGGCGGGTCGGTGCGCTGCGACTTGCCGGAGTTTGACCGGCTCCGGAGGGAGCGGGAGCGGGAGATCGACCGGCGCCGTCGCGAGAAGTTCATCCGCGGCGCCAGCAGCTCCTCCGCGGGCGCCAGCAGCTCTTCCGCCGCGCCGGGTGCTCCTGGCGCCAGCAGCTCTTCCGCCGCGCCGGGTGCTCCTCCGCCGGAGGGCTACGCCCCGAGCACTACGGCGTCACGCTCGGGCCGGAGGACTTCATCCCCGACGAGCACCTCGAGCGCACGCTGGCGGCGACGGTGCTGCGGTCCCAGCACGAGGCGGTGGAGTTCGCCGCCAAGATCAAGCGCGACGAGGTGCTCGACGACGTCCTCATGGAGCAGACGCTGATCATCAGCCAGCTCCCGCCCGTCATCGACCTCGTCTCCGACGAGGAGTGAAGATCCTCCACCGCTGCGTCGCCGCCGCGCCGTGGCTCCGGTGAGGAGCAAATTTTGTGTAGTTCTAGGGTTTTGGCGGCGACGTGTAGTTCTAGGGTTTGCATTTTGTGTAGATACACCGTTGAAATCTATCTGTAGCGAAGAACATCTATCTAGTATGAACTGAACTTTGTTCCCGTGAAAATTTGGATGTTGAATTTCAGATTTGCAGTTTCGTTTGCGGGCTCTGTTCTTCGCGGCCCCATTTCTCGCGCAAGAACATGCAAAACCCGACCCCTAAAATTGTTTTGCGGGTTGCCGTTTTGCGGGTACTGCTAGAGATGCTCTAAGTGAAGATGGAAATTGACGCCGGTCGGATGAGTAAACTATTTGTTTCATATATCCATATACTATCAGTAAATGATCAAAAGTATGTGGGCGCACGGGAGGGAGAGAAATCGGTCACATGGATTTGTTTTCTTCTCTACCTTTGGACTTTGGCACTGTCAATTCGGTCGACCTAGCTGCGTGTCGTTGCCTGCCTTTTTCGCCGAGGCTTTCAGAGTACGTGACCTTGTGGCGTCTGGCCCAGCGCCACGGAATCAAACAGCATCCCGAGCTAAGTTTAGCTTTTTTTTTGTAGGGCCCGAGCTAATTTTAGCAACGGACGATGTTTGGATCGTGTGCGTAAGATTCAGTAATAATAAAACAATGCAGCCATCGGTGTGAAAACGTGAGACATTCCCCTGCATTTTCTGGTGGCTTGTGAGCGATGGCTACTGAAAGAGGGACAACATCAAGCTAGGCGGCTGGATGATTATTATGGCGCGGAGCAAATTTATTCATGGGAGTGGAGGCATCCCTGCATTTTGTCTCCCGCACATGTGTCGGTCCTTTCGGGGAAGGGAGAATCCACGAGAGATATCATTCTTCGTTAGAAAAAAACATTCTCCTATAAACTCTTCTCCCCTTTTGTGGCTAAGCTCTTCAACTATCTTTATTCCGTCTGCTAAAAAAAAAACTATCTTATTTCGGACAACATTACCTCGTGGACAGTTTTTGCATCGCAAAAACAGCTTTTAGTAAGTTTCAAAATTCTGAAAAAAATAATGATCAGGTATGTAGTTTGTGGCGTGAAGTGTTTAGAGATATAGACATTATACTAGCCATTTAGAAACTTCTAAAAATACATATGCTTCCTGTTTACACATGTTACCAAATAGTCATATTTGATACCCAATTTTACACGTGCACATTTCATCTAAGTTAGGTGTATTATTTTTTCGAGGACCTTCTAGGATTGTCGTTCTAGAATCCGGCCCGGATATAACTACCTTTTATTCATGTTTTAATTGGTGAAAAAAAATCAAAGACGAAGAATGGTACAAATTTGAAAGTTCAACATTCAAGAAAATAGTGAGAAGATAAACCATTCATGTTGATCAGTTTAACCTATTAATGGTAGCATACATTAGAAGATAAACCATTTATCCAATCTGCGGTTGAATAGTGAGAAAGAAGGGGTAACAAACCTGACCGTTGCTTGAACTCGGTTTTTTATGGAAGGTCCTGAGTCAGCTAAAAATTAGAAAATCAAGAGTGGTCGATCTAAGGGATCAACCCATCATATCTTTTATTTGACTGGGATTACGGATTCGTTGTGCTTACATTCTTTATGAAGTTTAAGGTATAGAAAGTAAGGTGATGGATTCTCCCTGGTTGCATAGATTGTTTAATACGGTACATGTATGTGAAAAAGTGGAACATTTACCTCGATAAGATTTATTATAGAATCTATGCATATTTGTAACAGTCATCCATTTGCTCTACAATCAATAATCTAGTTTATATAAGTTTTTAGCACCAATGGTATTCCGGTGTTGCTGATGCTTTGCTTGTGGTAGGTCTTCGTCATCGGATCTAACAGGTTCACCTCCTTGTGGATCTCTCATACTTTCACAAACATTTGTCCACAAAATCTCGGATAAGGTGATACTTGTGTTTATTGTGCTTTGATTGCTAGTGAGACCTATGCTCCTTTCCCGGAGACACGATGCTACTATTACCACAATAGAGCTCCATCGGATTTAGCGCAGTTGGAACCACACATAACTCGATGATGAACTTCTTAATCCAATAGGAGTCATTCAAAGCTTCTAAAAGCTTTGACATTTTCTGTCTCAAGAATTGGCTATAGAATAGTTTTTCGAATTCTTCCAGCATGGTGCATCACCATTGAGTGTGAAAACATAGCCTGACTGAGTAGTCATCCGGATCATTCATGAAGCTGGCATCAATGTAACCCTTTACAATGAGCTCTTCCTCACCTCCATACATTAGGAACAATTACCTACTCCTTTTAAGGTACACTAAGATATTTTTAAGTGACGTCCACCTACCCATTTCTGAATTATTTTGGTACATGTTGCTAACACTTGCGCAAAAGAAAGGTCTTGTCATGTACAAATCATGGCTGATTCCCCATTTATATTTAATATTTAAATTTATTTGGTATAATCGATGTGGTTCTTGCATGTGAGATTCAGAAAAAACTCATGAACATGTGTTGAAACATAAACACAAATAATGTCTCTAGTCTCACCTATAAGGCTAGATCAGGATTGCATGATGATTCTGTATTCTAGTCATGGGCATTGTTAGAATAACAAGGATGGCGACAACAATGCGAGCACATTGTTAGCCGAACAATGGTGTTGGATAGACCCAACCAAATTATATACTACGAGATCACAGATCACTATCACACTGTTATTAGTATTATCGTAAAATTGTTAACAAATACTCACATCTTTAGACCATGAGAATACCAAATACCATCATACCGGACGTTTTACTTTGTGGTGCCAAACGTTACCCGTGACAGGGTGATTATAACGGCAATCTTTAGATACTTTGGAAAAGTATGACTAAGGACTCGATAATACAAGATACGGATTTTCCCTCCAGTGATGTAGACATACTCTTCTGGCTCTCCCAATAGTACAATATCAATCATCGTTTGGCCAAATACAACATGATATGATCACACGTATACCAGAATACGAAATCGAGAAGGGAGAACAAAAATGGTAATGAGGATAACTTTGTATTGTCATCAAGTTGTTGCTTCACAAGGATACCGATAAAAGTATCATCGGGATTTCTGTTAAGTATCATGAAGCAAAGGGAATTGTGTACGCAAACAAAGGTTCTCTCGATATATTTATGTATGAGTAGCCATATTAATATGGATGTCTATATTCCTCTATTAATTATTGACTTGAAAGAGTTACAAGTCATGTCTACACATTACCAAATCTGCGGGGTCACACGCTTAAGGATCGTAGTTGTTTTGAGCACTAGAGGTATTAGGAACACAAGAGAAATACACCGGAAAAGTTTCAGGAAGATCGGAAATTATTTGAAGAGAAAACCAAAAGAGTTTCAGAAAGTGGGAAGGTTCCGCAGTAAAAGGAACCGGAAGGTTACGGAATATTTTGAAACTTTCCAGAATATTCTGTAAGACGCCATGGGCTGCCCACTTGGCTACATCCAAGTGGGTACAACAACATCGGCCGAAGGGGGAGCCACACCTTTCTTGGGGGGCCAAGGTTTGGGCGTGCCTCCTCTCCCTGGAGCGGACGACCCTTGGGGAAGGTAACCCCAAGTTGCCCCCCCCCCCCCCTATATAATGAGAGGGGGGGGGGGGGGGCATCCCTCCAACCTAAACCATGTGTGCTGAAAGGGCGTGCCCTCTCTCTCTCTCTCTCTCTGTCGGAAATCTCTCCATGCTGCAAGGCTGATCCACCCCCACCTCTAGTTTTCTGTAGATCTATGTTCAGGACGGCTAAGCTCTGCTGGATCGGTAACTCCGTACATGTGGATACCGACATAGAGATCATTCTTTCAATCCTCAAACGGGAAGGATAATTCTCGCGGTTGGGAGGTATATACAAATCTAACTCCAGGAATCAACATCAACGGTCTTGTCCAACATCTTCTCTCCACTGCGTTTGTTGGTAAAGATCAGACCTAATGTATTTACATCTCATAGTTGATTAATCTGCATGTTTTAGTGGGACTACTTGGGTAATTAATGTTTTTTCCACGACAGGGATAATCTAATACAAATATCATTCTTCCTTGGAAAGGAATCCTAGTTTCACCGTTTTCCTCCACTGGGTTAAGTTGCTAAGCTATCTTATTTTGGAGCGGGTTACCTTGTGACGAGTTTTTGTAACGTAAAAATTGTTTTATTTTTGTTCAAATATATTTAAAGTTGAGTACATATATAGTTTTTGGCATGAAGTGTTTCCATGTAAAAAAATATTTTTAAACTGTAGCCATTTAGAAACGTGAAAAACACATTTACTTTTTCTTTTCAATGTATCAAATAGTAGTATTTTATAACCCAATTACATGTGCGGTATAGTTTTTTCTAAAACCTTCTAGCCTTGTTTTTCTAGAATTCGGTCTCAGGATATAGAGATAAGTAGATTGGCATCAACAAAGATTAAGGCAATCCGGTTAACATCAACTATTATAAGAGTGAGCCTACCTCATTTGGATAGGAAAGCGAATGTACTACCAGCCACCGACCAGATTCAAAACCTCACGGACACGGATTTTGCTTCTAATTACTTCAAAAGAAAATTGTTGTAGCTTCTCCTACCGCATTCCATAAAAATAACTGAATTGTTATGATTGGTTGGATATGAACCTTTAACTATCAATATTTCCGTATTAACTAAAACTAATCTTTTTAAACCCATTTAAGATGACAGTGTATTTATTTTCAAAAGTGGTATGGTCCTTCACGTCCTTAAAATTTGGATATTTTCTTAAGCACATGGAATACTATGAAATGACAACACATAAATATTCATAAAAAAACAACATTTATTTTCCTTCGAAAACATGACAAGAACAAATATTAGTCTTTTATATTTTTTTTATGGTTCACAAATGATCATATAGGTTGTGGGTTCTATTTTTCTTTTTTGCACTTCATATTTTTCCATTCCCGTAAACTTTTTTAGATTTTTCAAGAAGCAAACTCCAAAAATGGTTGCTCAGGGGTTTGCACATTTAACTTGTTAGAGAAAAAATCACGAACACAAAGAATGCTAAGAATTTGAAACATTAAAAGCCGTTAAAAACATTCTTTCAAGATTAACCGATGAACAACTTGAGTTGTCCCTTGTCGCTAGAGTTCCATTTCTACTAACTAAGGTGGCTGTCTACGTGGACTTTTCGTCATTGCGTGATTTCACCATTTAAAGATGAAACTAAAATGTTGGGTGGTTTTAAATACTGTTGATAGCCAATTAACCCTAATTAAGTCTTCGGATCGGTCCTCCAGCACCATAGTAAGGTTTTAAGTTTATTGAACTTAGACAACTTATTTTAGCTCGAATGATGAAACTTGTCAAGTTATGTGCTACTTTATTATAGAAACTTGTTGAACAGTGAACCAAGATAAAACTCCTTTTGTCGAAAAAACAAACACCATAATAAAACTCTTTTTTGTTGAAAAAACAATTAACCATAGATGAATGACGTTGTTTTTTTCCTAGGGCCTTGGCCGTTTCCAGATTTTTGAGGCCCGGTGCGAAATGTAAAGTGAAGCCATAAAAATTAAAAAATTAACGTATGAATAAAACTAATGCATAATAGAAGACTACAATTATATGTTGTGAACCTTTATATTCTTTAGACTCGTACATAACAGAAGACTCTACCGAGATATTTTTACATACTAAAATAGAAAAAACATATATTCATGTATTATAATTAGCACAAATTACTCCATAAATGGAAGTGAGTATTTTTTCTTTAATATTTCATGTTGGCTTTTGTTTATATTTAGATTGAGTTTCTGTTCATCAAAATGACCAAAATAAACAATAACACATTTCACAAATCATAGTTCCATTATGTTGATAGATGTTTAAGACGTAAAATAATAAACTAAGAGATTTATTATTACCGATATAGTTACGTATTAAATGCTATTAGGTACAGAAGTTAAACCTATATGCTAATTTGTACTAACTAATAAACATTTGCAATTTGATGACAATGAGATGTAAAAAAAGTAGAAGAGTTTAGTATAAATGGATACACTTTGTACTGCTACCACAACTACATCATTAAGGCCCTTTGGGTTCTGCTCACCGGGGGCATGGCACAAAGTTGACACCGTGAGAACTATTCCACGCCTCTAAATTCACGTCGTCGGTGCTGTTCTACAGTTCTAGGTCCTAAACATAGGCGAGTTCCACCTCCCGGTAATAGGTGGCGGCGAGAGTGCGCTCCACCTCCAAGTCTTCAGCGCCGGCGGCATGCAAGACCATCTCTAGAAATATGGGGACCAAGAGAAAAATGTAAAATGAGTCCTGAAAATTCAAAAAACAAATAACATATTTAAAAAACTAAAGCAAACTTTCACTTTATTATATAACTTTGATGCCTACAAGTGCACATGATCGTTATCGCACAATTCGTGGAAGTACGATCTCCCGATTTATATCATTCCCACGGAGAGCACTATTGGTTGGTACTACCAGCCCCACAACTACGTTGTCAACCGCAGTCACGTTCGCGCCCAAACTGTAGTTTGGAAATAGTCTACTCTATAAGTTGCTATGGAAACAATAATAAAAGAGTGACTAAAGTAACTAGTAACAAGAATAAAAGTAAACTAAACAAAGTAAAACAGAACTAAAAGTAAAACGAAGAGAACTTAACAAAGACGTTATACGGGAGTTTGAAATCACCATTAGTACACATATTAATGATTGGAAGGTTTATTATTCTTTAGTGTATACTGTATACAGGTGGAGTCCCATATAAGGGTGCGCCCTAAGTTATTCTAGGCGACACACCACGCACAACCACTACTAGCCCAGATCATAAACGATGCGTCTCACTGGTCTAATAATTAAGGGTATCCCCGTGGATGCGGTTTAAGTACTTTGGATCCCCGTTACTCCCACATCGATGATCAGCAAGGAGGAAAGGTACCCTTATATCACTGTATACCCCAATGCGACCTTCTGCCTCACACCAACGTTAACAAATTTTTCATGGCCCGCGGGCAATATATTATGAGGTGCACTTCTCACAATATTATGGAGATTGTTACTACACAACATACAGTTCAAGACTTAACAAATCATTCGTTCAAGTAATAGGGAAACTAGGGTTCATTCATATCCCCAAATAAACTACTCAAGTATGGAGGCACAATACATCATAGACATCAACATATGAATCATGGATGGATGGTAAAACAAGTACACGAAGCAATCTACAACAAAGTACAAGATTACAACGAGATGATGGATAAATCTATGGTTACGGCGGCGTAGATGATGATGGTGTTGATGTAGATGCCTTGACCTCCTCGTCCCAAGCCTTGTCTTGATCTCCAAAGGATGGTGAGGTGGTGTTTCTATGGTGGAGATGGTGGTAGTGCGACGGCAGCCCTAATGGCGTGAATGACACGTTCGCTGGGAGACCCCAAGAGGAAGGTACGATGTAGCGTAGCGGCAATTTTCCCTTGATACAAAACCAAGGTTTATTGATCCAGTAGGACTTGGAGAAGGTTTCGGAAAGGTGTCAGGCGCCGTTTACGATTGTTGACGTGGACCTGCGCACACACGAACAAACTACTTTGCCCCAACGAAACAGAGAGGTTCTCAATCTCTCCGGCTTGCTGAACACAAAGAACTAAATGTATGTGAGTAAAATAATATGAGAGCAAAAAAGACCAGCGAGCAAATGACTGGGAAAAGCTATGAAAACGGTTGTAAGCAATATAGGAAAATAGGACCGGGTTCACAGTTCACTAGTGGCGTCTCTCCAAAAGATAAACATGTTGGGTAAACAAATTACAGCGAGTCAATTGACAAACATGGGCGCAACACAATACTATTGATGACGTGGAACACACGTTCGCTGGGAAACCCCAAGAGGAAGGTATGATGTAGTCAGCAGCAAAGTTTTCCTCTTGATTACAAAACCAAGGTTGTCAGATCCAGTAGGAATTGGAAGAGCTTCAGAAAGGTGTCAGCGGCGCCGTTACCCGATCACTGACGTGGACCTACACACACAATCAAAGTACTTTGCCCCAACGAAACAGGAAGGTTGTCAATCTCCCCGGCTTGCTGAATACAAAGGATTAAACGTATGGTGTAGAATATGATGATGAACACAAAAGTAGCAGCAGGAAGTAACGTAGAGCGTGGTGAAAACGGTGTTTGTATCAGTGTGGAATAAAGGACCGGGGTCCACAGTTCACTAGTGGTGTCTCTCCATAAGACAAATAAACATACATGTTGGGTGAACGAATTACAGCTGGGCAATTGACAAATTGCAAACGCATGACAATGCAATATATGACAAGCACATGTTCATTGTTATATCTATTGGGCATTACAACAATATACATAGACCGCTTACTAGCTGCATCTATGACTCATAATCCACTCACAAGATAGCTTCCGGGTCTCCCATGAGTATTAAGTTGCAAGCAACAGATTATAGCATTAAGCAAAGTGTGTAATGTAAACAAACGCATTAGACTTAACAACAGTACCCTTAGTGGCAACAGCACATCTACAGTCTTAGTTGTTTCTGTCTATCAAGCCCATTCTAGAGGCATGAACCCACTATCTAGCATAAATACCCTCTCTTGAAGTCATTAGCATCTACTTGGCCAAAGCATCTACTAACAACGGAGAGCATGCAGGAACATAGATAAAACATAATATAGATAGATGAACAAACTTGATCATAACTTCACAATTCATCGGATCCCAGCAAACACAACATGTAGCATTACATAAAGATGATCTTGATCATGTTAGGCAGCTCACAAGATCTAAACATGATAGCACAAGGTGGAGAGACTACCAACTAGCTACTGCTATGGACCCGTAGTCCCGTGGAGAACTACTCACGCATCACTCCGGAGGCAGGCATGGTGATGTAGAGCCCTCCGGTGATGATTTCCCCTCCGGCAAGGTGCCGGGAAGAACTGCAGAAACCCTCCCGAACTAGGGTTGAAGACGACGGGCCTCGGAACTTTTCGTGGATTTTTGCTCGGGTATCTAGGGTTTCCCGATTAGATGCAATTTATAGGCGAAAGGGCGGCGTCGGTGGCCAGCCGAGGTGGGGCGGCGGCCTAGGTGCGCGGCCCCACCCTGGGCCCGCCGTGGGCCCGCCGGCCTGCCTGGTGTGGCCCCCGGCTCCGTCCTCCTGGCTGCTGCTCCGTCTCGGTCCAGAAATAAATCAGTTAAATTGGCGTCCGATTCCGAGAATATTTCCAGAATAGATTTTCTGAAACAAAAAGACAGCAGAAAACAGGAACTGGCACTGTGGCATCTTGTTAATAGGTTAGTCCCAGAAAATGCATAAAAATGATATAAAGTGTAAGATAAACATGTGGTAATCAATATATAATAGGCATGGAACATCAAAAATTATAGATACGTTTTGGACGTATCAAGCATCCCCAAGCTTAGTTCCTACTCGTCCTCGAGTAGGTAAACGATAACACAAAGATAATTTTTGAGGTGACATGCTACCAACATAATCTTGATCATATAGTAATGTAAAGCATGTGAGCTGAGATCAAATCATTCAAAGCAAAAGTCTATGTTTGATATTAAACACATAGATGAATAAAGCAAGACAATTAAACAAGTAAAAACCTTTCATGGAAGATGCTATAAAGACATGAAACCGTACAAAGTTCATTATAGATGTTTTAAGCATTCAGTATAGAAGTTATCCTTCTACTCAAGCATCCAGCAATCTTTCACAAACATAGAAAGGATCCAGTCAAGCAAAAGTATCACAAACGTAATGAATTCACTGGTTAGAAGTTTTACTCAACCGGTGAGCGTAAGCATTTGGTATTGGCACCAGGATGTTATGGCAAAGAGAATAATAATGGGGGTTTGGAAGGCCAATGGAAGAAAGGCTCACAAAGCTATAAATGATCATTAGACAAGAGGAAGTCTTATAATCGAAGCTATGCAAGGAGTAGTGATTGCCATGCAACGGATGCACATAGAGCTATAAGTGTATGAAAGCTCTCCAATGGAACTAGTGGGGGTGCATCCAACTTGGTTGCTCATGAAGACCTAGAGCACTTTTGAGGAGGCTCATCATTGGAATATACAACCCAAGTTCTATAACGTAAATTCCCCACATAGTTATACTAATGAAACATGAGAACTCTCTCATATGAAGCATAGGTGCTACTAGCACAAATGATGACTATAAAACTGGTGCTAAACATGAGCACAAGTGTGGATAAAGGATAGTAATGTTGCCCCCTCTCTCTTTATTTCTTTTTTCTCTTTTTTCTTTTTTTTTCTTTTTCTGTTTCTCTTTTCAATGGCCTCCGTGGCTTTTTCACTTTTCTCTCCCTCACTGTAGGGGCAACACTCTAATATGACAACACACTTTTTGGTACAAATAACTCATAATGAACAAAACATGATGTATAAAACTGTATGCCTCTGCCAGTGTAGCAGGATGTGCAATGATCTAGCGTAACATGGGTAAAACCACACATCAGCTGTATAGAATCATGCAAAGCAATATATAACAATGATGAATGACAACAAGTCATGTAATGTAAGGTGGAAGTTGCATGGCAATATATCTCGGAACAGCTATGGAAATGCTGTGATAGGTAGTTATGGTGGCTGTTTTGAGGAAGATGTTTGGCTTATGTGTAGGAGAACAAGATGAAGTTCTCCCACGGGGTTGGATGTACTGGCGAAGTATGCACAACTCTCAATGTGAGCAGAAGGCAATGCACAACACCGAAGAGGCTAGCAAAATATGGATGGTGGAAGTGCCAAAAACCGTAGCTCAACATTAGTCAAAAAGAACTCACAAGTTTATTGCAAACAACTAGCAGGTTCAACATTAAGAGCATGATTAAATTTACCCCAAGGAGGGCCGTTCACGGAGGCACAAGTACCCCGCTAGATCCCTCGACCTTAGCACGCAACTATGTTGTTTCCAAAAACCTTCAGACATGAGAAGCTATCAAGTCCAACTACACCTTCAGCAATTTTAAGAGTTTGTAGTACGGTACAAGCTTTAATAACACAACCACTAATCAGATTTTAGCTTTAATTAACCAGCAAGCATTTAACATCTAATTTCTTAATATCTCAAAACATTTGCAAGGAATCAAGTTATCAAAGTTCAATGATCTACAAGACTATGCAAGTTTTTCCATTATACAACTACCACACACTTTAGCATTTTCTGTTCCAACCAGACGCCAATTATACAACTCTCCAAACAAATATAAGTGAAGCAAGAGAGTACTTTCTATAAAAGAACTAATAGCTCTGAACAAGAGATACATGAAAAACAAGAGCTAATAGCATAGCAGTGCTAAACAAGAATACTCAACAAGTATAAGTGAAGAACAGAGTATTCTAAGCAAAAGCGGAGCGTGTCTCTCTCCCAAACAAGAGTGCTAGGATCCAACTAAGTTATGATCAGAAAACAAAACAAAAACAAACAGAAAATAAAACACACAGACGCTCCAAGAACGCACACAATATGTGAAGCAATAAAAATATAGTCTCACTAGAGGTGACCTGATAATTTGTTGATGAAGAAGGGGATGCCTTGGGCATCCCCAAGCTTAGACGCTTGAGTCTTCTTGATATATGCTGGGGAGATCCAAGGGAGCCTCCCCAAGCTTAAGCTTTTCTCTCTTCTTGATCTTCTTATATCATCCTCCTCTCCTAATACTTGAAAACTTCCTTCACACAAAGATAACTCGCAAACTTCATTAGAGGGGTTAGTGCATCAAAACATAAACTCACTTGGTTCTGTAAAAACACATTGCATACTTTAGTTCAAACATTAGCTACTGTTACTAAGCAAGATCGTGATCTCCCCCCGAAGAACGTGAATCTATACTTGCAAAAGAGACAATGCAAAACAAAGACAGAATCTGTCAAAACCAGAACAGTCCGTAAAGACAAATTTAGGTAATAAGTTCAGGCTTTTGCTCAAAAATTTACAGATTAAAATAGTAATCCGTGATTTTACACGAATTTTTACCGTGAGGTAGAGAAATCTGTTTCTGGACAGCAAATAAAACTTTACCACCCTCTTGCATTAGAGGCTTTTCTTGGAACAACAAAAACGAAAATAAAAGATACAAATGAGTTGTTACAGAAGTAAACAACCTCCTTGACTCAAGAAAACAAAAATAACAGGAAATAAAATTGGGTTGTCTCCCAACAATTGCTTTTCTTTAACGCCTTTCAGCTAGGCGCAGTAGCAAAAAGATCAAGTATTATCAAAATCTTTACTCAAAGAAAGGTCAGCAAACTTTTCAAAGAGGCATTGTATCTTATCTATATATGTCTCAGATTCTCCTTTCTCACTTCTTCTAGGTTCACTAATCTCATCAAAAGGGTTTTCAGGAACTATCCAATCAAAATTCTTTTCTAGAGCCTCATGCATCCCCATAAGTTTAAAAGGGATTGGTACCTTCACCTCCCATTTATAATAGGCTCCCTTACTATATTCAAGTCTATCAATTTCCAATTTTTCAAGGGTACTTATAACATCAATATAGTAGCCAAGCATCTTATAGCAAACAAAAACTTTTCTAGCTTCCCTAGCAACATCACCAAATTCTTTTGCAGGGTTTCTAAAACGAAGTCTTTCTTTTCCCCATCTTCCATATCATAGAGTTTAAGAAACATTTGCTGCATTATGGGATTAAGGTTTACAACCCTACCTTCCAACATGTGTACTAAAGAGGCTGTAGCAATTTCATAATTATGAGCGAGTTCTGCCAAGGGTTTATCCTCAAAATCTTTAAGTCTACTCACATGATTAAGGAATTCTTCAATATTATTTCTTCCAATAATGGAACCACTTCCGACTTCAATATCTTTCTTAACATACTTAGGGGAAACATGATGAGCAACCAGAAAATAAAAACAAGGTAAACCGAAATAAAAAGAAAGCTGAAATTTTTTAAAAAAATGTGTTTTTCGATTTTAAAAGCGAACAAGATAAAATAAAAATAAGCAAGACAAAAACAAAGTAAAGAGAATGGTGACGCGTAACTCCTCTTGCTGTAGCCTCCAATTCCCCGGCAACGGCGCCAGAAAAAGTTGCTTGATGACGTGGAACGCACGTTCGCGGGAAACCCCAAGAGGAAGGTATGATGTAGTCAGCAGCAAAGTTTTCCCTTGATTACAAAACCAAGGTTGTCAGATCCAGTAGGAATTGGAGAGCTTCAGAAAGGTGTCAGCGGCGCCGTTACCCGATCACTGACGTGGACCTACATACACAATCAAAGTACTTTGCCCCAACGAAACAGGAAGGTTGTCAATCTCCCCGGCTTGCTGAATACAAATGATTAAACGTACGGTCTAGAATATGATGATGAACACAAAAGTAGCAGCAGGAAGTAACGTAGAGCGTGGTAAAAACGGTGTTTGTATCAGTGTGGAATAAAGGACCGGGGTCCACAGTTCACTAGTGGTGTCTCTCCATAAGACAAATAATATACATGTTGGGTGAACGAATTACAGCGGGCAATTGACAAATTGCAAACGCATGACAATGCAATATATGACAAGCACATGTTCATTGTTATATCTATTGGCATTACAAAATATACATAGACCGCTTACTAGCTGCATCTATGACTCATAATCCACTCACAAGATAGCTTCCGGTCTCCCATGAGTATTAAGTTGCAAGCAACAAATTATAGCATTAAGCAAAGTGTGTAATGTAAACAAACGCGTTAGACTTAACAGCAGTACCTTAAGCTAAGCATCGGTTATTTTATCCCTAGTGGCAACAACACATCTACAGACTTAGTTGTTTCTGTCTATCAAGACCAGGCTTCTAGAGGCATGAACCCACTATCTAGCATAAATACGCTCTCTTGAAGTCATTAGCATCTACTTGGCCAAAGCATCTACTAACAACGGAGAGCATGCAGGAACATAGATAAAACATAATATAGATAGATGAACAAACTTGATCATAACTTCACAATTCATCAGATCCCAGCAAACACAACATGTACCATTACATAAAGATGATCTTGATCATATTAGGCAGCTCACAAGATCTAAACATGATAGCACAAGGTGGAGAGACTACTAACTAGCTACTGCTATGGACCCGTAGTCCCGTGGAGAACTACTCACGCATCACTCCGGAGGTAGGCATGGTGATGTAGAGCCCTCCGGTGATGATTTCCCCTCCGGCAAGGTGCCGGGAAGAACTACAAAAACCCTCCCGAACTAGGGCTGAAGACGACGGCGGCCTCGAACTTTTCGTGGATTTTTGCTCGGGTATCAAGGGTTTCCCGATTAGATGTAATTTATAGGCGAAAGGGCGGCGTCGGTGACCAGCCGAGGTGGGGTGGCGGCCTAGGTGCACGTCCCACCCTGGACCGCGCCGTGGGCCCCCGGCCTGCCTGGTGTGGCCCCCGGCTCCGTCCTCCTGGCTGCTGCTCCGTCTCGGTCCAGAAATAAATCAGTTAAATTGGTGTCCGATTCCGAGAATATTTCCAGAATAGATTTTCTGAAACAAAAAGACATCAGAAAACAGGAACTGACATTGTGCATCTTGTTAATAGGTTAGTCCCAGAAAATGCATAAAAATAATATAAAGTGTAAGATAAACATGTGGTAAACAATATATAATAGGCATGAAACATAAAAAATTATAGATACGTTTTGGACGTATCAAGCATCACCAAGTTTAGCTTAAGGGTACACGTAGTCCCGTGGTGGACTACTCACACATCACTTCGGAGGCAGGCATGGTGGTGTAGATGCCTCCGGTGACGATCTCCCTCTTCGGCAGGGTGCCGGGAAGAGCTTGTGAACCCTCCCGATCTAGGGTTGGCGACGGCGGCGGCCTCTGATGTTTTCTAGAAAATATGATCGGGTATCGAGGGTTTTCAGGACGAAGGCAATTTATAGGCGAAAGGACGACTCGAGGAGGCACCGGAGGGCGCTAGGTGGGCCCCAGCCATGGCCAAGCCCTAGGCCACGGCTGGGTGGCGTCTGGGTGCTGTGGCCCCCCTCCAGCTCCCCTCCCTACTCTGGTTTTGTTTCCATGTAAAAATAATTCTCGTAATTTTTTTAGCGATTCAGAGAAACTTCCACGACTAACTTTTCTTAAACAAAAAGACAGCAGAAAACAGGAACTGGCACTGGGCATCTTGTTAATAAGTTAGTTCCATAAAATATGCCAAAATGATATAAAAACATTATAAAAACATGTGGCAATGATATATAACAAGCATGGAACAATAAAAAATTATAGATACGTTTGAGACGTATCAAGCCCTCCAGGAGGAGGCTGCGGAGATGGATTGATCTTCTGCCAGGGTTTTCCCCTCCTTATATTGTCCTGTAGGTCGGTTCAGTGTTTTCTGAACCGACCGTACCGAATTAGGGGTTCGACCCTTCTCAAAAGATGCTTGTTTTGACGTCGCGGATCCGAAACCGTGTGGTACGGTGGCTGGTACGGTCACTTACCACCGTACCAGTGGTCGTTACGCGTGGTACGGTCGCCTCCTGACGTAAATCGATTTCTTCCGAGGCCGTATCGAGGTGATCTTTATCCTTATCCTATACTGGACGCCATTTCTTTATACGAACTCTATTTTGGGTGTTCTTGGTCTCATTGAGCTCATATGAACGAGGAGCACAATCGCATGCTGTTAGATCTTAAGTTTGGCCTTGTGAAAAAAATAATCTTCATAAAACATAAAACACTCCACATGGCTTGCATCTGATGTCTCCTCTTGTGTCTTCTGTCATCTCGTTTAATCATCATTTTCTATAAATTCCACCTACACATACATAGACACAAAGACAAGGGAAAACAAGTAAAATCCTAATGAAAACTACGGTTGCAAAATGACTATTGGAAAATGGGTTAGAGATGGAATCAACATAAAAGGTAGAAACCAATAGAATAATGGCAAAAATCCAATGTAAATATATGAAAAATAATGGGCAAAATGCTATATGAAATGGAGGCGTCAAACTTCAATAGTTGTTATGTCGTACAATATTTGGAAATATATCAATATTGACGTTAAAACCGTGAATTAATATAGTATTAAAGTGATGAACTGAGCTCAGGTTTTAAGAAAAAGTATCATCATCTAGTATTTTGTGAAATGGAATCTTGAATCATATCTTCATAATTATCGAGGACATCGTTTTAGTTATATGGTTGGCAATCCATTGATTATTTTTCTTTTGTTATAGTATAGTACATATAAGATCTTAATAAATTCAACTTAGAAAAGGTACTAGCTAGGCAGCTACGTATTATCTATTAGCGGTAGTTTGTGCATACCAGAGGTTTGAACCTATACGAAAAATAAACACAGTTGAACACTTGCAGAAAGGTGTCGACAAAGGTCAGCTATGAGAGCGCTCAATCAATCAGTCTTCCATACTAACAATTCACCAACACACGATTGTTTATTATCTACTATATGATTGGCGTGATGATGCAGCCAACCTGGTGAACCTCCTAGTAGCTAGCTAGCTACTCACTCCGTTCCAAATTAATTGACTTTCATTTGTCCACATATAGATGTATCTAGACATGACAAGTATAGATATATCCACATTTGGACAAATGAAAGTCAATTTATTTAGAACGGAGGAGTACTTGCTGATATCAAACCCGATAAGTTAACGGAGAAATAAAAAAAATCCAACCAGCAACAATCATCCAGGAATCCACCGCCATGGAATCCACTGGTTGGTTTGACTCAATCATCATGCTGATACCAAACCCGATATATGAAATCCAACCAGAATCAATCATCGTGGAATACGTCGAATTAATCATCATGGAATGCGTCGGTCTTACAAACATTTTTTTTCTAGCAAAGCCACCAAATTCGTGTGCATCTCATCTCTCGCACATTAATTCAGCCATACTATACCAAGGAAATGGCGCTCCCTCGGCGCTCCACGTACTGTAGCTTAGCTACAGTGTTACTGTAGGAAATCTACAGTACCACAGCGCCTGATCTGGACCGTCCGATCTTCATCCAGCGGCCGTCGCAGCTCCTCCGTGACGGTTTTCTAAAAAGATCCCTCACAAATCCATCTCTGCTCCGCGACCCACGTAACTACGAAGAGAAGGACCTGTTTGCAAATCCTGAAAAGCGTAAGGGCCTCAGTGCAAAACCATCACCACTTCCCCCCTCCCCTCCCCCTCGCGCGCGCGGCCGAGATCGCCGCCGCCCGCCGACGCGCCGCACCGCCTCTACGCCTCTCCTGGCCGAATCTAAGCCTACGGCGAGCTGCGCCATCCTTTCCTCCCCTTGCTCACCCCGGATCGGCCGCCGGGACGCCGCGGGGCCGCCGGAATCGCCGCCGCCACTCCCGTCTCCCTCCGCCGCGTCCGCGCGTCGCCGGCGCCGCCACGGCGACCAAAACGTGGCGGCGCCGCCTCACGCGTGCTCCCCACGCCAGGCGCCTCGGACGCGCCCGCTCTCGCGTCCCGGAACGCCGTCGCGCGCCTCCGGCGAGCTCGCGGCCGCCGCGGCGCCTCCGGCCACAGCTGACGTCACGGCGACGTCCGCGCAGCCCTGGGCTCCAGACGGGCCGCTAATTGGGCCGGCCCAGCTGCGCAGGCCGGCACTTTTTTTCCCCCTTCTGAAATTTGAATAATTCAAACAATTTTCAGAAAAAATAAAGTATTCCCAATCCATTATTTCCCTCCACAATATTCGATTAATTTCTAATTTCAAGCAATACCACAAATGTGAATATTACGAAATAGCTGTTTAAGAAAAAAAAATTCTAAACCATTATATTCGAATTACAAATCAAAATCTAAAATAGAACATGCTTCACAAAATTTATAACACTTTACACATATTTTTTTTACGATAATTTCCTGTTTTCCTTTATCGAAAATCTTTTGCAGCTTTTGAAATATAACTTCCATAATTTTCAAACTTGCACTGCTTTAAAGTGTGCACATTTCAAACTTTGCATTCAACTACCTATATGAAAGACCAAGGAAATGGCGCTCCCTCGGCGCTCCACGTACTGTAGCTTAGCTACAGTGTTACTGTAGGAAATCTACAGTACCACAGCGCCCGATCTGGACCGTCCGATCTTCATCCAGCGGCCGTCGCAGCTCCTCCGTGACGGTTTTCTAAAAAGACCCCTCACAAATCCATCTCCTGCTCCGCGACCCACGTAACTACAAAGAGAAGGACTGTTTGCAAATCCTGAAAAGCGTAAGGGCCTCAGTGCAAAACCATCACCACTTCCCCCCCCTCCCCTCCCCCTCGCGCGCGCGGCCGAGATCGCCGCCGCCCGCCGACGCGCCGCACCGCCTCTACACCTCTCCCCGGCCGAATCTAAGCCTACGGCGAGCTGCGCCATCCTTTCCTCCCCTTGCTCACCCCGGATCGGCCGCCGGGACGCCGCGGGGCCGCCGGAATCGCCGCCGCCACTCCCGCCTCCCTCCGCCGCGTCCGCGCGTCGCCGGCGCCGCCACGGCGACCAAAACGTGGCGGCGCCACCTCACGCGTGCTCCCCACGCCCAGGCGCCTCGGACGCGCCCGCTCTCGCGTCCCGGAACGCCGTCGCGCGCCTCCGGCGAGCTCGCGGCCGCCGCGGCGCCTCCGGCCACAGCTGACGTCACGGCGACGTCCGCGCAGCCCTGGGCTCCAGACGGGCCGCTAATTGGGCCGGCCCAGCTGCGCAGGCCGGCACTTTTTTTTTTTCCCCTTCTGAAATTTGAATAATTCAAACAATTTTCAGAAAAAATAAAGTATTCCCCAATCCATTATTTCCCTCCACAATATTCGATTAATTTCTAATTTCAAGCAATACCACAAATGTGAATATTATGAAATAGCTGTTTAAGAAAAAAAAATTCTAAACCATTATATTCGAATTACAAATCAAAATCTAAAATAGAACATGCTTCACAAAATTTATAACACTTTACACATATTTTTTTTTAACGATAATTTCCTGTTTTCCTTTATCGAAAATCTTTTGCAGCTTTTGAAATATAACTTCCATAATTTTCAAACTTGCACTGCTTTAAAGTGTGCACATTTCAAACTTTGCATTCAAAATTTGAATAATTCAAACAAATTCAGAAAAAAGGTCCTGTTTTCCTTTATCGAAAATCTTTTGCAGCTTTTGAAATATAACTTCCATAATTTTCAAACTTGCACTGCTTTAAAGTGTGCACATTTCAAACTTTGCATTCAAAATTTGAATAATTCAAACAAATTCAGAAAAAAAGGTATTCCCCAAGCCATTACTTCCCTCCAAAATATTCAATTAATTTCTAATTTCAAGCAATACTACAAATGTGAATGTGAATATTACGAAATAGCTGTTTAAGAAAAAAAAATTCTAAACCATTATATTCGAATTACAAATCAAAATCTAAAATAGAACATGCTTCACAAAATTTATAACACTTTACACATATTTTTTTTTACGATAATTTCCTGTTTTCCTTTATCGAAAATCTTTTGCAGCTTTTGAAATATAACTTCCATAATTTTCAAACATGCACTGCTTTAAAGTGTGCACATTTCAAACTTTGCATTCAAAATTTGAATAATTCAAACAAATTCAGAAAAAAAAAGTATTCCCCAAGCCATTACTTCCCTCCAAAATATTCAATTAATTTCTAATTTCAAGCAATACTACAAATGTGAATATTACGAAATAGCTGTTTAAAAAAAAAATCCAAACCATTATATTCGAATTACACATCAAAATCTAAAATAGAACATGCTTCACAAAATTTATAACAATTTACACATATTATTTTTTTACGATAATACAACAATTTTACACAACTACTAAATGCTGAAATTACTATTTATGGAATACGGCCAAATTAAAAAAAAACAAAAAAAATATATAAGCATTTATATGCCTTCAAAATCCAATAAGGGCGCGCCGTGTCGGCGCGCGGAAAGTCAACTAGTAAACGATAATATACACCCGATGACTTACGGAGAAAGAAGAGCCGGAGATCGAGAAGACGAGAAGCTATAGCTTGAGAAATGCTGCTTGTCTTCATCCTGTACAAGCGTACAACGTAGCGAACAGAGAGATGATTGGGACGCAGCACATGCTAATTGGAGGAGCAGCATCGCGGAAAAAGTAGTGACATGATTAGCCGAACATGTACTACGTGTAGGGCCGTGGGCTTTGTAAAGTGGTGGTCCCGACATGACTCGCTAGTGTATCGCAGCTGTGTAGAGGTTCCGATTGTACTACATGCTCTCGTGTTTGGCCAGGGATAACTGGATAAGATATATAGGGTGCGCTCCACCGAAGAATGCCACCCGTGATGTAGAGGTGATTCGTTTTGGGAGGGAAATACCAAAAGGACGTTGTCACTCGGATGTCAATTATAGTTGCTGCTGTCGTGGTACATGATAACTTGTGAATGTAGGATACCGAGCGTCTGAGCCAACAATTAGATTTTTTCGAAATGGGTGCAAAGGCCCAGTCTCTGCATCGTGATGATGCACACAATTTTTATACTCCCTCCGATCCATATTAATGGTCTCAACATTGTCTAGATACGGATGCATCTAGTCTAAACACTTAACTAGATACATCCGTATCTAGATAAAGTTGAGTCCATTAATATGGATCGGAGGTTGTATTAAAAAACCAAATGTAGCAAAGTGGTACGTTTAAAAAGTATTACCTCTCAAGAATCAGCCAACGTGGTCACATTAAAACGAAAAAAACGGCTACTACAAGAAGACTACACATTCTTAAGCATTCTAGAATTAGATGGTAGTGTTTTTTTTTTTTTTTTGACAAATCTGGCTCCTTGGCGAAACTAATGCCATATCCTAATTTTAGGCGAAGCTATTTTTAAATATACCCTCAAAGTTGGTGTCAACGAGGATAAAACCGAACGTGTGTAGGTCGGCATCAACCGAATTCTTCACCGAAGTAGATCGGCTCCAAGATCGATGGTGTTGAATTCATGGAGCACATAGGTGACAGATTGTCTTGGTGCCGACGTGCGCACATTCAGCTTCACCCGTGTTGGCGTCAACTTCGTAGGTCAGATTTGAAAATAGTTTCACACAGAGTGAGATGTGCCATTGGTTTTGCCGAATGGCTAGATTTAGCATAAAATACTCAAATGGCAACTAGCTGCTGGAGGCAGGGAAGAGGTAACTTCTTTGGTTTTGCTCTGCTAGCTAATAGATAACAATAGAGCTACTTGGACCGTTCCCCTCTCTCCGTCTACAGTGCGAGAGGCGATTTTCTGAAAGTTCCCCGTCTCCCCACCTCGCCGGCCGGCGATTCGCGGATTCTTCCGCCTCCGTCAGCCGCTCCGGCGGCGGGAGGCTGGGGAATCCGTGGATCCCGGCTTGTATATAGTGTAGGGGTAGGTAGGGTTGCAGCCGGCGGTGCTACGGAGGTGGAGGTGCCGGCGGTGGTGTGTTTGGTGTCGATCTGCTCTTCCTCAGGCGTCGGTGTTCCCTGGAGCTCCTTCGCGCGCGGATCGACTTCCCTGAGCTCCTCGATCTACGGATCCGTGGAGTTCGTCGAGCCCCTGCCGGTTCCGGCTAGACGACGGTGCCGATGTTTACTTTCTGAAGGTGATGTTGCTTGCTACCAAGTTGGCCTCGCCGCCCGTGGTGCAGGGTGGAGGTGTCATGCCGAGGAGCGTCGACTCCCTGCTCGCCGAGGGGTGCCTCCGAGTCCAAGGTTGTGGAGGTTTGGCGGCGGGTTTCGCCGGCGCAGCGTTCTGCTCCGTTGAGACGAAGCCAGAGTTCAGACAGGACCTTGTTATAATTTCCTTGTTTGTCTGGACTTTTCTGTAAGAAACTTGGTGTAATGCAATATGATCCTTTGTCGCAAAAAAAAAGCTAATAGATAACAATCAAAGTCCTATTTCGAGCATTATCTCTACTATATAATATAGCTAGAGGTGATGGTTGGTACGTCATTTTTTTGGACGATTTTGTCCTTCCACAAATCACATATTTACCCACCTCGTGCCACCGGTAAGTGAAAGAAAACGGTTCGTTTTTTTTCCCGTGTGCTGCTTTCCCGTGCACGCACGACCGGTCCAGCCCGCTCGTCGCTGAGCCCATGGCGGAGTTCCCCGGGCCGGACCCCTCCGCTCGCTGGCGCCTCCCACGCCCGCCCCTCCGCTCGCTGGCGCCTCCCACGCCGGAGCTCACCCGAACCGGCCCCTGCCGAGGTCGACCCCTCCTCCTCTCTCCCCTGAGCGACGGCTCGCCCACCTCCACCCGATCCCCTCCCTTTCTCCTCCGAGCAGCGGCGACCGACGCCGGAAATCCCCGAGGCAAACAACCTCCTCCATGCGCAGCCCCAAGATCCGGAGCCACCACGAGCTCTACCCAGGACGGCCTACCTCCGAGGGAACTCGCGGGGCGTATCGACCCGTGTCGATTCCCCATCTAGGACCGAGCCCTGCAGCAGCATTCTGGCCGCCGGTGAGCTTTCAGGCCCCCTGCCGCCGCGTTCCGGACGGGAGGGAACTCGCGGGGCTGCTAGCATCCGGGGATGAGAAGAGCGCCGGCGACCTTGCTGCCGCCGAGTCCATGCACGCCCTCCTCCTCCGCCTCTGCCTCTCATCGTCGACACGAGCAGCATCACGATTCACCGGCACACGACAAGAATTATCCGGCCGCCGCTCCTGCTACCCCACTCCCCGGACGCCTCCCCAGGAGCTCTTGAATCCCCAGGTTCTTGGACGCGGGATCTCTGATCTCTTCCCCGCGAGCTCGCCGGCCCGGATCGAGCGGGCCTCTATTGCCTCTACCAACTCCACCGGCGCCCTGATATTTTCCCCGGCCTGATGGTGATGGAGGAAGCGGCGGAGAGCATCAGACACGCAGCCTTGGGTGGCGGAGGTATAGGTGGTCTGCCGGAATCTTCTTCCACCACATCCCAACTTCCCCGTTTCTCCTGTGGCCTCTACCGACATTCGAATCACGTCCGACCTCAATACTCAAGACGCACCAGCATGACAGTTGACTGGCTCATCCGATGCTACAACCTCAACTCTCAACGTCCCGCTCAGCCGGTACTCACTCATTCTTCCAATCGATGTAGTTTCCAGCCGCCCCATCTATGCCTATTGTATTGATTGAATGATTGATTATGTCCGTCATACTTGAAGATCAGATCAATTGCACTTAGAACATTAAGTATGTACCTTGCCATGTTTAATTTCATTTCTCTGTCAGAGATCATATTTCTCTTGCATAACCTTTTACTCAGTGGTATGATGCCTTCTAAGTTTGACGGATGGCTGCCTCTCGGAATTCAGTAAAAGAAATTCACCTTTAAAGGGTTATTCAGTTTGTTGCCAATAGGTTGCATCGTCGTCATCTCTGGCGAATGACACATGAAGATGCCCAAAATCTTCAGCATCATCTTATTCAAATGTATATGTTTTTAAAGTTTGTGTACTTTATTTCTAAATCTACCTCGATGTGTGTAACACATGTTCGCTATTATATATTCCGTTCTTTCGTATCCCGGAATAGCTTGTTTTGCTTGTCTTAGAGCATTGTCTATTATAGTACTTTATGTATATATTCATCAACGCAAGTAGGAGTTAACATCTAATGTGATGCTCACAAGCCATGGCCCTAACAGATCAAGACTTTTTGCAGATGTTTGTCATGGAGACAAAAGAACATGGCATGTTTCAAGGTTCACTTACTGGTATCAGATAGTGTTCCACAAAAAGCTGCACTTCAAGCTTGATCTTCTATCTTCTTGTTCATACTTCACCAATGTGCTATACATTTGCTTGTAATATGTTGCTAAACAAATAATTTTATATACTGAATGAAGCCAATTCAACTCCCATCCTCCCAGGCTATTCTTAGTTAAAGACCTCAAGGTTCCATTACTTATCTTTAACAGTAGGCTACATGTTTGAGATGGGCATTACCACTACTGTATCAAAACTTATCAGTAAGAAGAAATATATTAGGGAGAGAGCTGAGACGGAGAGATTGGCGCGTCTCTGTGTGCTTTGCGGCTATTGCTGATTGCGAGTTGTGTGTGTGGTTTGCTACTGATTGCACAATATGAGCTAAATAATAATTATCTTCTGATAGTGTTGTCTGTTGTTGTTTCTTGAGGGAATTACTAATTATCTGCTTGTCGCTATATCGGTGACAGTGATTGGAGTTCTTTAGCGTCGTCATCGCCGCCGACATGATACAAGCCATGGCTGGTTGATACATGGAATGGAGAGCATGTAGGGGACAAGAGCAAGGGAGAGCTTCACCGGGTGAGCAGCAGCACAAGCCATGGCTGGTTGATACATGGAATGGAGATCATGCAGTGTATCTGTAGCTCAGTATAGGCATGACATTGAATTGCTTCAAAGCAAAATTAAACACTATATTGATTTATTTTACTCCCGTTGCAACGCACGGGCATTTTGCTAGTAAGTTTATAACTACTCCAGAGCGGTGTACTGTCTGCCTGCTATGCCAGTGTTTGCTTCGCTTGCGCCGTACGCATGTGAACACAAGGAGACACGGGAACTCCTCAGCCCTTCATGGGGTCACACGCCGGCCGGCGGTACGTGCGTACGGCGGTGCATGTCGCGGTTGTCGCCCGTGCATGCATGTATGGCGCCAAGCCAAACGGCGCCGGTGAAGAAGCGCATGCGTTGCGGCCGTCGTACGTCGCCCGTTTCCTGCGGCTCTAGCTTCAGGCCTCGGTTTCCCACGAATTCACAGGTCGGCGGCGGTGGTGCACGGGAGCGCTAGCTGAATTCTCGGCGAAATATTGGGGGTTGGCCGAATGCCGACGACGGACCGATCCAAAACCCCGATCTCCGCTACTATATATGCATGGACTAATGTATGCGGGCACATCGCTCTCGGTTCATCTCCTTGATTGCTCACTCCATGTTCGCTTCTTGGAGTTTACGTAGAAAGATCTTCCCCCGGTACCCGTACTCCCAACCAAATCGGCAATCGCATTAAGTTTATGTCATTTTCTTCAGTTACCATCATGCACTAATGCAGAATATATCATGATCAACATCCCTAAGCGGATTTAACTTTTCTATTTCCTTTATAGGTTTGCGACAACATTGTATCCTATTTATATACGAGAAGTTGTTAAACAATGTCAAATTTCACCCCGACAATTTCCCCCACCGCTAGCCTTGCTCCGACGGTTGTGGACCCACTTTTTAGGCCAACGTGACGTACGGGTGACAAGGTAGGTGATTTCTCCCTCCTTGACCAATTTAATCCGCAAGGGGTTTAAAACTTAAAGGTGATTTGGTCGATGGATGCAACTCTATGTCATATCAAAACTAAGAGATCTTTGACCTGCCTGATACAATGCATTTTTTTTGCGACCCACTTCATAATCGTTCATATATAAATTAACAATCTTTATTCACATCAGTTCGGGTATTTGCACATACCGATTAGTGCATATGTAAACTCAGTAAATGTAACACACATAAGAGCACACTGGTCTATTATTCTAACATTAAATCGCAAGCTTATGATAAAAAAAATGAGCCGTGTTCAAGCAAGATTCATAGTATGAGTATTTTTACTCTCTGCCAAATGTAAGCGGTCACTTTCATATTCTATTTCTTAATACCATGACCGAAGTGAACTCGTGCTTCAAATTGATGTTCCAATCTTTTTGTCATTTTCTCACACTCCTTTAATTTTTTTCACCCTACCATTCCATTATGGATTTTTGTTTTTGAGAAAAAAAATCCAAAATAGTTTGAAATAAGTAATGCAGTGAGTCATGAGTAAACAATGGTGGCCAAGCCGCAATTATGACTAACACACTGACAAGTGGGTCCCAGTGTAGTCAAGTTTTAGCAATCCAGTAACTGGGTAAACTGTTGAAGCAAAAAAAAATTTATGGCTAGCCATATGTTCTCTCACATATACCCAAACCTACTTTGGATACCCAAATTATGGGTAAGCTCTTGGAGATGCTCTAACCAGGATAGAAAAATCTCCGCCGGAGCCCTTGTCTTCGTATTTCCCAACTATATCGCATTAAGTTCATGTCATATTCTGGGCTTTCCATCATGCATTTATGCAGAATAAATCATGATCGACATCACGTCAAGAGTGAAATTCACCTTTTATTTCCTTGTCACGAATTTGTACAACATTGTATCCTACCATTCCATTACGGATTTTTTGTCGAAGATTAAGAAAGAAACGAAATAGCTTGAAATAAATAATGCAGTGATTCACGAGTAAACAATGGCCAAGCCACAATTATGAACATCAAGCAAGACATGATTCTTCTTGGTGCTATGATTACCTCTCACAATGATATCATGGCAAATTGGGATCAATAGAAAGAGACGGAGAACGGCGCGCGGTGGGCTGCAACGATTGTCACTGAGTCTGTGGAAGTGGAACTAGCCACCACCATGTACAGCAGCTCGTAGTCGACCACCTGGAAACGAAAGGCGACGGAGAGACACTCGTTGCAACGCCGTCCGCCGGTAAACATGCGTGCGCTGGCTGGTGGTGGTGGTGGGTAAGACGTCGAGGTCTCAGCCCACGCATTCGCCGGTGTAGTGTAGCCGTGTAAGGTGTTCCTTTGTCCGTTGGTCGTTATGCTGCTTAATTAGTCCATGTAGCTGTGCTGGCTGCTGTCGCATCCTTAATTTGGACACAAGCCACCATCATGTGCAAGTGCCAGCATTAAGCAGTTTAGCGCTGCTTTATGCATAATCTTATTTTTCTGGTGCTAACAAGATATTTGAGGTGTTAACCCCACAAGATTTTTGTTCTGGATCCATTTTTTTTGCTCTGTACCGTATGATAATCAACTCCAGTCACCCGATCCCTGCGTTATAGTTGCCGTACAGCAACTACGAACTGCACGGTGTAATTCACCACCCTGCAGCCGCAGTTTTGGGTAAGCACGTACCTGATTCCAACTAACTTAACTCCGCACAGTAGCTAGAGCATCGTCTAACTATACACGTACGAGCACCACATACATGCACATGATGGAACCTTTTCAGTTACAATGAATAACGAAGACTAAACACACATTGGCGCTTGGAGGTACAGTAGTACTCCCTCTGTTTTTTAATACTCCCTCCGTCCACAAATAACTGTCTTAGATTTGTCAAAAAGTGGATGTATCTAGACTTGAAACATGTATAGATACATCCACTTTTGTACAAATTTGAGACACTTATTTTGGGACGGAGTGAGTACTATAAGATGTTTTAGTTTTTGTCCACATACACATGCACACAAATGTATGTAGACACATTTTTTTGTGCATGTTCACTCATTTTAGTGTGCATATAGACAACATGTGTACCACCTAAAACATCTTATAGTACTCCCTCCGTCCAAAAATAAGTGTCATAAATTTGCACAAAAGTGGATGTTTCTAGACATGAATCATGACTAAATACATATAGTTTTTGACAAATCTAATACACTTATTTTTGGACGGAGGGAGTATTAAAAAACGGAGGGAGTAGCTATGATGAATCCGATTGGTGCTGCCATGAATTAAGGATGCGACGCGTGGCGATGCGTGGTTTTGAAGATATCGATTGCACGCTTCTGTAAGGACCCCTCAGACCACCGGTCCGAGAAGCCCACGTTATGTAAAATAGATCACGATCCCAATGATCAGTGAATCGCAATCACATAACCAACATGGTATCAAGTGTTACATCATTCAAGTCGTACGAATAAAAGTCTTACAACATAAATGGTCACATGACCAAGTCTGCAAATCATCGTCGCGCAGGACGGAATTAACTACGATACAGCGGAAGCTCGTGGTTAGCATCAGCCCTCGTCTCCAACGGACGCAACCCCACAAGTGCAGTTGACCGGTGACAGCTAAGCGGCGTAGTCGTCGACATACTCTTCCTCCTCAGCATAGACCTCCTCGTAGAAATCTGGACATTTGAATATCCAGGGACACAGCCATGAGTACAATTACGTACTCGCAAGACCACCACCAGGCTTAAGATTTCATGGTAATGCACTAAAAAGCCTTTTCGAAAACTGGGATAGCTGCTATATACGACTATAGGGCATAATTTTCGCAAACGATGCTTTTCGACATAGAGAATACAACATCTCTATATCTTTGTTGAAAAAGGCATTTGGAGATATAATTCTCCTTCTTTCGGAAATGGCAGAAAACATTTCCACGTTCGAAAACACTTTGTAAAGCTTCCATCAAAACACTAGGATAGGGATGCCCCTTTTTCCTTTCCGGGTTCCGACTGGTTGACTCCCCGAGACCAACCATCTTCTCCCAAAATCCCGTACCTCCCAGGTACCTCCTTGATGCCTCCTTTCTCCTTTGCCGAAAACAGTTTCTTTTTAAAACATAAAATGCCCATACGTCTAGATCGGTGGCCTTTCCAACCGTCCATGACCGAGGACTCGGCTATTCGAATAGATTTACACTCTGCAGAGGGGTGCACTTTCACCACATCAAATAGGTCACCGCCGCGGATCATCCCACGGATTGCCAGACGACAATACGTCAAACGTCGGGACACTAATCAAGACTTTTCACTATGTCCATACTAATACAGAGATACCTCTTCAACTAGGTTGATTCCCCCCGGCACCGTTGAACCCATCCCATGGTGTCCGACCGCCATGACAGGGGACCTAATCGGTGCAACTGGTGGCGAACTTAATCCCACTCTCTTTATGTCCCTCTCTCTTAGGCGACAACCAGTTCAGGGGCCATAGCCACCCCCTAAGCAAATTGAGGTAGCTCCATATTAATACAAACAAGCTTCCGGTCAAGCCCTACCCATGTCAGGTAATGTGGCTGCACGGGTTAATTGTTCGGGCGGCCGCTAGGGCTGTACTTTGTTTTGCAAAAACATCTCCACCTCCGACTGCTCCCAGCAGCTCGGGTTTTCACAACTCTCCGAATGCTCCCAGCACTTCGGGTTTTCATAAACTCTCCGAATGCTCCCAGCACTTCGGGTTTTCATAAACACTCCATTTGCTCCCAGCAACATGGGTTTTGTAAAATACTTTCTCGCCGATCGCTCCCAGCGACTCGGGTTTTTCCTCGGGAAAACATTTTACCAAAAACCAGGCTCCCATCCTATAGTTTTGAGATGAGGATGTAAGGATATACTACTAGAAGATATAATTTTCTTGATAGCGCCTTCAGTAGAAGGCTTCTCAAGTAAAGATCTATTTTTATAAACCTATTATATACTAGTAGATATCTTTGGCCAAACAATATTTGATAAAATAGTTTTGGGTGACAAAGTGCCACAGAAGAAATAAAACATGCATTATTTTATTTTGAAAACAAAACATGCTTTAATGAAATAATGGGATTTAAGTAGGGTATGGTGAGGTGGCTTGCCTTGCTCAGCAAAGTGTCCCTGGTACTGTTCTCCTCGTAGACAGGTTCAGTTCCCTCGTACCGCTCCTCCTCTTGCGGTTCTATCGTACCGGAAAAATCAAACGCAACTACCGTTAATTCTAAGAAGCGGGTTGACAACAATCTAAAAGGTTTAAACCCAACAGCAAGCATTTCATTACATAAACACCCTCTGCATAAAACATCTACCACAACCCTAAACAAAAACAATTAAAGGCAAACAATTATAATGGAGCGTTTGTTAGAAGAAAAGTTGCTGTTTTGGGGGAAACATCCCCAAGACCTACAATAATGCTCCTAAAAATATATCCTTCTACCACAGTACACCTAACCATCATATCAAGCCATAGAAATTGGATTTGCATCAATAGCTACCACCAAACAAGAATTAAAAATCCTACAAAGGCTACTGGTCTCAAAATCAAAAGGAGCAGAACTCCAGTTCTAGGAATCTCCTGCATGCAAGGTTAAATCCTATGGACAAGTATTGATTTTAGCTTTCTGTAGAAATTGGATTCACCTAAAAAGGATATTCCTAGCTCCTGCTAAAAATAAAACACTAGAAAATACTTTTTCCACATGATTTAATGCCATGCAAAATATAATAAATATTTTTTAGCAAACCCACTTCTGCATGTTTAAGAAAACATCACAGCACCCTCTAAAAATACTCCTAAGCAACATGCATGTACAGATCTATCACCAACTAATTAATCTAAGCACACAAATTAACAGAACAGAAAATAAACAAAACTGTGGCTAAAAAAAAAAAAAAAAAGAGATCGGGCAACATGGGCCAGCGCTGGCCGGGTCCAGCGCGGATCTGGCGCGAGGGAGCTGGGCCGGCCCAACTGCGCTTCAGCGCAGCACAACGCGCGCGGAAACCAGCCCGCGGCGCGGAATTCAAACACGGCCGTTGATCTTGCGACAACGGCTCGTGGCCGTCGTCTTTGACGCGCATGCGCGCACGCAGGCCGGCGAGAGGGGAAATGGCGCGGTGGCGGCCTGCTCACCTAGGGGTGATGCATGCAGCGTTTGAGGGTTGCAGACGGCGGAGGGGGTCGAGGAAGAGGGTCGGAAGTGGACGGCGTCAGCTGGGGTGGCCGGAGTTCATGGTGGCGGCGGCGACGTCCTTCTCCGGTCGAGGTCGAGCACGGCGTCCACGGGCAACCTCTGGACAAAAGAAAAGGGTGGGGAGTGAGCTTAGGCAGAGGGGAGTCCAGAAGGCCAAAAATGGCGAAGAATGGGGAAGAGAGTCGAGGGCTACAGCCGCGTTTGCCGGCGACGACCTTCGGCAAACTCCGGTGTTTCAGGGCTGCAGAGGGCTCGGGGATGAGCGGGGCTTCGAGGGAAGGGTATTGAGGTGAGGTGGGTGTGCTCTGGGGGGACAGAGAGCGAATGGGGAGGCCGAGGTGAGGGAGGGGCGAGGTTCACCCCTATCTAGGGTTTTCGGACATGGGGGTCGGCTGGGGTGACGTGGGGCACGGGCAGAGGCTGGCTAGGGCGGTGGAGAGTGGGGCAGAGGTGAGGTGGCCGTGGTGAGGTGTTCTGCCCAGTGAGGAGGGGGGAGTGAACTCCCATTGGGGGTGGAGTGTAAAGAGAGGTTTTGAGTGGTGGAGAGGGAGGTGGAGGGGCTGACTTGTGGGGTCTTGCTGACTAGGATGGCCCCTTCTGTCCAGAGGTTAGGGGGAAGAGAGAAGGGTCGAGTTAGGTGGGGCTTAGGGGCTGGTTTAGTTAGAAATGACCAAATGGTCATTAGTTAGACTAGGCTCTAAACTTCAGTGGTGTTAGTGCCAAAACAAAGTGTTAGCAAGCAACTAAAAGCATGACTCAAAACTACAAGCACTAACGAACAACAGGGAACCAAAACATACCAAAAGCCATTTCTGATTTGCTTAATCTAAAGCTCTAGAAAAGCTAAGTTATAACAGACAAGAAGATCACTATTGCTAAAAAAAAAATTTAAAAGATTTCATACAAGTGACACTAAAGGTTTTCAAACAACCCTGGAGGGATAAAGGAAACAACTAAAACAATCAAGCAAGAAGTGACATAAAAATCAAACAAAAGTTTTAGCTAATTAGGAAAAACCTAAACTAACACCAAAATTTCTAAGTCCAAAAGTTGGGGTGTTACAAACCTTCCCCCCTTAGGAGAATCTCGTCCTCGAGATTCCGGAGTTGAAGAGGAAAGGAACCCAGGAAATTCTTTTTCCAGATAATCTTCACGCTCCCATGTGGCTTCTTCCTCTGAGTGATTGGTCCACTGGACCTTCAGAAACTTGATCTTCCGTCTACGGGTCACACGGATATCTTCAGCTAGCACACGGAGAGGTCGTTCCCGGTAGGTGAGGTCGTGATTGAGGTCAATGGTGTGGTGATCCACCTTCTGATATGAGTGAGTAGCGCCGGGGATTTGCAGACACTTCCGGAGTAAGGATACGTGGAATACGTCATGAAATTCTGACAGGTGAGAGGGTAGTTCCAATTTGTAAGATACCTCCCCGCTTCGGCAGAGAACCTTGAAAGGACCGATGTAGCGGGGTGCAAGCTTTCCCCGGACGTGAAAACGTTGCATCCCTTTGAGTGGGTAACACGCAGGTACACCATGTCGCCGGTCTTGAAACATAAGTCACGCCTCTTGGAGTCGGCGTAACTTTTCTGCCTGGACTGAGCGGCTTTAAGACGGTCTCGGATTAGTTGAACTTGCTCTTCGGCCTCTCGCAGGGCATCGACTCCGAAAACTTGACTGTCCCCTGTTTGAGACCAGTTCAGGGGAGTACGGCATTTACGTCCGTACAGAGCTTCGAATGGGGCCATTTTCAAACTGGCTTGGTAACTATTATTGTAGGAGAATTCAGCAAACGGCAGGCAATCCTCCCACTTGGCTCCATAAGCTAACACACAGGCTCTAAGCATATCCTCAAGGATTTGATTGACTCTCTCCGTCTGTCCTCCGTCTGGGGGTGATAAGCGGTGCTGAAAAAGAGCTTGGTTCCTAACTCTTCATGAAGCTTGGTCCAGAAACGAGAGGTGAATTGGGTTCCTCTATCGGATACGATCGTCTTGGGTATCCCATGGAGACTGACGATACGGGACATGTATAAATCGGCTAACTGGTCAGATCGGTATGGTGCGGACAGGAAGGAAATGTGCAACCTTGGTGAGTGTCCACAATGACCCAAATGGCATCGTGTCCTCGTTGGACCGGGGTAACCCGTGATAAAGTCCATACCATTCATCCCACTTCCATTCGGGTATCTTGGAGGTTGGAGTAATCCGGCGGGTCGTTGATGTTCGGCCTTGACTCTCTGACAGATGTCACAGTTTGAACGAAGAATGCATCTCCGCTTCATGCCGTGCCACCAAAATTTCTCCTTGAGGTCCTGGTACATCTTGGTTCCACCGGGGTGGATGGAGTACAAAGTCTCGTGGGCTTCCTTCATAATCAGTTGTTTCAAGTCGTGATCAGACGGTACGCAGATGCGGCCTTCATACCAGAGAATGCCCTCGGGGTCAATGGTGAACCCGGGACCTCTTCCTTCGCCATTCTAAGCTTGATGCCTTCGATACTCTTGTGACCCTTCTGTGCTTTCTTGATCTGATCCCAAAGTGTTGGCTGCAACATGAGTTGATCCACCGCTCCATAACTAACCACTTCAATTCCCATCTTGTCCAGCTCTTCCCAGAGGCTGGTTGCCGGGTCTTGATCATGGTGTTGAAAGAGCATGGCTGTCGACTAAGGGCATCGGCTACGACGTTGGCTTTTCCAGGGTGGTAATGGATGTCTAGGTCATAATCTTTTATGAGCTCTATCCATCTACGCTGCCTCATGTTCAACTCCCGTTGGGTGAAGATATACTTCAGGCTCTTGTGGTCAGTGTAGATGTCACAACGATTGCCCATCAGAAAATGGCGCCAGGCTTTGAGTGCGTGAACCACGGCAGCAAGTTCAAGGTCATGGGTGGGGTAATTCTGCTCGTGCTTGCGGAGCTGTCGCGAGGAATAGGAGATTACCTTGCCCTCTTGCATGAGGACACAACCTAGTCCAAGCTTGGAAGCGTCGCAATATACGACAAAATCCTTGGTCACATCAGGCATAGTCAGGATGGGTGCGGTGGTTAATCTCTTCTTCAGTTCTTGAAAACTCTCCTCACACTTGTCAGTCCACTCAAACTTCTTGTCCTTCTTCAGTAACTGGGTGAGGGGTTTGGCAATACTTGAGAATCCCTCGACAAACTTGCGGTAATACCCAGCCATTCCGAGGATAGATCTCACTTCGGTCTGGTTGGTGGGGGTCGGGAACTCAACTATAGCCTTGATATGAGAGGGTCAACGGCGATTCCTCCGGCAGTGATAACATGCCCAAGGAATGCCACTTCCTTCAGCCAAAATTGACATTTGCTAAACTTGGCATAGAGCTGGTGTTCACGAAGGGTGCCTAAAACCAATCTCAGGTGCTCTTCATGCTCTTCTTCTGATTTGGAGTAAATCAGGATGTCATCGATGAAAACCACTACGAATTTGTCCAGATAATCCATGAACACCTTATTCATGAGATTCATGAAGTAGGCCGGGGCATTGGTCAGGCCAAAGGTCATTACGGTCGACTCAAACAACCCGTAACGAGTGGTGAAGGCTGTCTTCGGATGTCGGTCTCTCTTACTTTCAGCTGGTGGTAACCGGTGCGGAGATCGATCTTAGAAAAGACTCGAGCTCCATTGAGTTGATCAAACAGATCCTCAATCTTGGGCAGGGTACTTGTTCTTGATGGTCACGTCGTTCAGCTTCCGGTAGTCCACACATAAGCGAGTGGTACCGTCTCTTTTATCCACGAAATCACTGGAGATCCCCATGGTGAGGCACTGGGGCGAATCAGTCCTTTCCTAAGCATGTCATCCAACTGCTTCTTCAATTCCTCTAACTCTTGGGGATTCATACGGTAAGGCTTCTGAGCTATGGGTCCAGTTCCAGGACTAACTCAATGATGAACTCGATATCCCGATCAGGCGGCATACCGGGTAACTCTTCGGGAAACACATCAGGATACTCACAAACTATTGGCACCTCCTCCAGGCAGGCTTAGCTATACTCTTGTGACAATGCCCTAACAAGGAGTGCATCGAAGATGTGTGCACAACCTCAACTCCTTCCGGACTGGTGAGGGAGATAGTTTTTGTGTTGCAGTCTATAACTCCACGGTTTACTGCCATCCAGTCCATTCCCAAAACCACTTCTATACCTTGTTTTCCCAAAACCACAAGGTCAGCATGGAATCGGGCTCCCTGGATTTCTACGGGCACCTCTTTGCACGAAAGGCTAGTCTTAGTGGTGGCTCCCGGAATTTGCACTAACATAGGTGGCGCATCAAAGTTGGACCATCCCACTTTTCTCAACAAACGGTTCGGTAACAAACGAATGGGATGCTCCGGAATCAAACAAAACTGCAGCAGGTACGGAGTTGACAGGGAACGTACCCATCACGAGTCAGGTGCCTCCTGGGCTTCTTCAGCGCTGATGTGGTTCAGGTGTCCTCTTGTCACGGTTCCAGGCTTCCTTGGGTAAGGGGCCTTGCCTCCAGGGGTCGGACTGATCCCTGGTTCATCTTGGTCGCATTGGGGCGATTATCAACAGGTTGCTTGGTGGGGCAGTCCCTTGAGAAATGCCCAGGCTGTCCACAGGCAAAGCATCCTCCGGTGGGTCTTGGTGCTGGCGGCCGAGTGAAATTGAGACCAGGATTGTAGCCGCCTCCTGGGCGAGGGACAGGTGGGCGAGTGGGGTAACCGGACGAGGTGCATACGACTGAGGTCTTGATGGCTGATACGCTGGTCGTGGCGGCTGATAGCAGGCCTAGGTGAAGGGGTGAGGCGCAGGCGCTGGTTGTTGTTGTTGTTGCTGCCACTGCTACTGCCTTGCTGCATCATCTGGCGGCGCTTGCGGTTGTCATAAGATGCTTTACGCTTGTGCTCCATCATGATGGCGGCGTCAGCCAAAGATTCCAGATCATTGAATGGCATCACCACCAGGATGCACTGCATTTCATCATGCAGCCCGTTCAGGAACCTTTCCTTCCTTTTGTCCTCCGTGTCCACGTCGGCAGGTGCATACCTTGCCAAGGTGGTGAATTCCTCCAGATACTCACCCACTGACATACCCCTTGCTTTAGGCGCAGAAACTTCTCTCGCATAATGCTGACTTGACCTGATGGCACGTACCGCTTCTGAAACTTGGTCTTGAAAGCCTCCCAGGTCACAACTTCACCTTGAGGCAGTAGTGCCTTAACTGATTCCCACCATGCTCGGGCGGCACCTGAGAGGTAGTGAGTAGCATAGACCACCTTCTCATTGTCGCCAACATGGGCGACCTCTAGATTGTTCTCGATCGAGCGGATCCAGTCATCCGCGTCAAGTGGTTCACCCTCTGAGAGAACACCGGGGGATTAGTGTTCTGGAAGTCTCGCAGCTTGGAACGGCCTTCCTCATTGCCATTGCCATTGCCATTGCCGCCATTGCCACCGTTAGGATTGACGGCAATCTGGGCCAGGTGCTGCAGTGTGGCGAGGTTCGCTGTCCTCTCGGCACGAGCGGCCTCACGGTCCTCCATGAAGAGGCGCATCAGCTGGGCCATAGTGGGCTCGGGTGGTGGGGGTGGATCTCTCGCCATACTGAAGTTTAGAAAACGGCAGAATTAAAACTCAAACAAATAATAAATAAAACATTTGAGGTAGAAAGAAAACATGCCAACCATGCAAACAGGAACATCATACAAATGCAGCAAGAACACATGCACAAATGGGATAACTAGCTCGATAATAGGGTCTCGATACGACTCACATGAGTTCACAAATACAAAGTCTAACACAACAATCGCCTTACAACCATCAAGGCTACCACATACTAATGACAACAAGGTCACTCGATCGCAACATAACAAGCTCGCGACAGGGTGATCCTAACTCAAAAGAACTACTCGAAGTAGCTACTCGTCCGCGGCAGCGACGTCAGGTGAAGTGAGTGCGTCGCCGTCGTAAGGGGGCTCGTCGGGGTCCTCCTCGTCGGACATAACTAGCTCCGAGTCCGCGCCGGTGTCGTCGCGAAGGTCGTCGTCCTCCTGCTCGCTCTCCGGCTCCATGTCCATATCCTCCATCGGGTCCTCGTCGTCGGGCAGGAGATCGTCGTTCTCCTTGCGCAACTCCTCAAGCTCCTCCTCTAGCTCGGCGATCCGGGTGTCACGTAGCTGAATGGTCGCCTCAAGATCATCAACCCTACGCGTGAGGTTGTGCTGCCAGTACCGGGCGGTCTTGAAACGGGCCTCGAAGCGACGGGTCTCCTTCCGCTCCTTCCCGCGCGCGGTACGGGACCTCCAGGCGCTCCTCAGTGGCCTTGAGCTTCTCCTCTGCAATCTTCAGCTTGTCCAGTGACTCCGTGAGCTGGGCCTCCACAGCCTCGGTGTCCTGCTCGGCCTCCGTAACGCGGTTCTCCGCGTCGACGTACTGCATACGGCGAAGGTCGCTCTCCATACGGCTGTGGATCAGCCGATCCTGAGTGTGCTCCAGGAGGATCCCCAAGTCCTCCACGTGCAGCCCAAAGATGGGGTGGGGGCGCAGAGGCATAGAGTGGCCCTGGTCGTCGCGCCTCTCGAAGTACTCGAAGCGGGTGCCGACTAACTCGGCGCTGTGGAAGTGCACCAAGCGAGCGAGAGCCCGCTGCAGGACGGTCGCAGTAGCTGCGGTCTGGGTGGGCTCGATGGCCTCCACGGTCAGCTCCTCCGCAAACGGTGGCACAAGAGGGCCTCGAAGGGTGCACCTCACCCTCCAGGACATCTCCCCGTCGACAACGGCAGAGCGCGTCCTCCACGCAACTCAGGAGTGGGCGCCCCAAAAGCCTGGTCAAAGCAAGCAGCTCGGTCTGGAACAGTGGCGTCGCTCCCGGGGTAGGTATCGCCCCCAACTGGATACTCGTCGTAAACCCGTCGGCCATCTACACAAAATTTTAAATGAAGGTTTAATTAGTGATCGGTGTGCAAAATTTTAAGTAGCAACAAGTAAAACAATTTATGCAAGTAAAGTTACTTATAGAAGTTAAAATAGAGGGGAGAGGATACAGCAGTATATTCCGCAAGTTTAAACACCTCTCCTGAGTTTTTAAGGAAAAACAGTTTTGCGTGACGTCGACGCCCAACCTAGCTAAAGTCTCCTAAGGTCAACGATGGCTCTGATACCAAGTCTGTAAGGACCCCTCAGACCACCGGTCCGAGAAGCCCACGTTATGTAAAATAGATCACGATCCCAATGATCAGTGCATCGCAATCACATAACCAACATGGTATCAAGAGTTACATCATTCAAGTCGTACGAATAAAAGTCTTACAACACAATGGTCACATGACCAAGTCTGCAAATCATCGTCGCGCAGGACGGAATTAACTACGATACAGCGGAAGCTCGTGGCTAGCGTCGGCCCTCGTCTCCAACGGACGCAACCCACAAGTGCAGTTGACCGGTGACAGCTAAGCGGCGTAGTCGTCGACATACTCTTCCTCCTCGGCATAGGCCTCCTCGTAGAAATCTGGACATTTGAATATCCAGGGACACAGCCATGAGTACAATTACGTACTCGCAAGACCACCACCAGGCTTAAGTTTTCATGGTAATGCATAAAAGCCTTTTCGAAAACTGGGATAGCTGCTATATACTATAGGGCATAATTTTCGCAAACGATGCTTTTCGACATAGAGAATACAACATCTCTATATCTTTGTTGAAAAAGGCATTTGGAGATATAATTCTCCTTCTTTCAGAAATGGCAGAAAACATTTCCACGTTCGAAAACACTTTGTAAAGCTTTCAAAACACTAGGATAGGGATGCCCCTTTTTCCTTTCCGGGTTCCGACTGGTTGACTCCCCGAGACCAACCATCTTCTCCCAAATCCGTACCTCCCAGGTACCTCCTTGATGCCTCCTTTCTCCTTTGCCGAAAACAGTTTCTTTTTAAAACATAAAATGCCCATACGCCTAGATCGGTGGCCTTTCCAACCGTCCATGACCGAGGACTCGGCTATTCGAATAGATTTACACTCTGCAGAGGGGTGCACTTTCACCACATCAAATAGGTCACCGCCGCGGATCATCCCACGGATTGCCAGACGACAATACGTCAAACGTCGGGACACTAATCAAGACTTTTCACTATGTCCATACTAATACAGAGATACCTCTTCAACTAGGTTGATTCCCCCCGGCACCGTTGAACCCATCCCATGGTGTCCGACCGCCATGACAGGGGACCTAATCGGTGCAACTGGTGGCGAACTTAATCCCACTCTCTTTATGTCCCTCTCTCTTAGGCGACAACCAGTTCAGGGGCCATAGCCACCCCCTAAGCAAATTGAGGTAGCTCCATATTAATACAAACAAGCTTCCGGTCAAGCCCTACCCATGTCAGGTAATGTGGCTGCACGGGTTAATTGTTCGGGCGGCCGCTAGGGCTGTACTTTGTTTTGCAAAAACATCTCCACCTCCGACTGCTCCCAGCAGCTCGGGTTTTCACAACTCTCCGAATGCTCCCAGCACTTCGGGTTTTCATAAACTCTCCGAATGCTCCCAGCACTTCGGGTTTTCATAAACACCTCCATTTGCTCCCAGCAACATGGGTTTTGTAAAATACTTTCTCGCCGATCGCTCCCAGCGACTCGGGTTTTTCCTCGGGAAAACATTTTACCAAAAACCAGGCTCCCATCCTATAGTTTTGAGATGAGGATGTAAGGATATACTACTAGAAATATAATTTTCTTGATAGCGCCTTCAGTAGAAGGCTTCTCAAGTAAAGATCTATTTTTATAAACCTATTATATACTAGTAGATATCTTTGGCCAAACAATATTTGATAAAATAGTTTTGGGTGACAAAGTGCCACAGAAGAAATAAAACATGCATTATTTTATTTTGAAAACAAAACATGCTTTAATGAAATAATGGGATTTAAGTAGGGTATGGTGAGGTGGCTTGCCTTGCTCAGCAAAGTGTCCCTGGTACTGTTCTTCCTCGTAGACAGGTTCAGTTCCCTCGTACCGCTCCTCCTCTTGCGGTTCTATCGTACCGGAAAAATCAAACGCAACTACCGTTAATTCTAAGAAGCGGGTTGACAACAATCTAAAAGGTTTAAACCCAACAGCAAGCATTTCATTACATAAACACCCTCTGGATAAAACATCTACCACAACCCTAAACAAAAACAATTAAAGGCAAACAATTATAATGGAGCTTTTGTTAGAAGAAAAGTTGCTGTTTTGGGGGAAACATCCCCAAGACCTACAATAATGCTCCTAAAAATATATCCTTCTACCACAGTACACCTAACCATCATATCAAGCCATAGAAATTGGATTTGCATCAATAGCTACCACCAAACAAGAATTAAAAATCCTACAAAGGCTACTGGTCTCAAAATCAAAAGGAGTAGAACTCCAGTTCTAGGAATCTCCTGCATGCAAGGTTAAATCCTATGGACAAGTATTGATTTTAGCTTTCTGTAGAAATTGGATTCACCTAAAAAGGATATTCCTAGCTCCTGCTAAAAATAAAACACTAGAAAATACTTTTTCCACATGATTTAATGCCATGCAAAATATAATAAATATTTTTTAGCAAACCCACTTCTGCATGTTTAAGAAAACATCACAGCACCCTCTAAAAATACTCCTAAGCAACATGCATGTACAGATCTATCACCAACTAATTAATCTAAGCACACAAATTAACAGAAAAGAAAATAAACAAAACTGCGGCTAAAAAAAAAAAAAAAAAGAGATCGGGCAACATGGGCCAGCGCTGGCCGGGTCCAGCGCGGATCTGGCGCGAGGGAGCTGGGCCGGCCCAACTGCGCTTCAGCGCAGCACAACGCGCGCGGAAACCAGCCCGCGGCGCGGATTCAAACACGGCCGTTGATCTTGCGATCAACGGCTCGTGGCCGTCGTCTTTGACGCGCATGCGCGCACGCAGGCCGGCGAGAGGGGAAATGGCGCGGTGGCAGCCTGCTCACCTAGGGGTGATGCATGCAGCGTTTGAGGGTTGCAGACGGCGGAGGGGGTCGAGGAAGAGGGTCGGAAGTGGACGGCGTCAGCTGGGGTGGCCGGAGTTCATGGTGGCGGCGGCGACGTCCTTCTCCGGTCGAGGTCGAGCACGGCGTCCACGGGCAACCTCTGGACAAAAGAAAAGGGTGGGGAGTGAGCTTAGGCAGAGGGGAGTCCAGAAGGCCAAAAATGGCGAAGAATGGGGAAGAGAGTCGAGGGCTACAGCCGCGTTTGCCGGCGACGACCTTCGGCAAACTCCGGTGTTTCAGGGCTGCAGAGGGCTCGGGGATGAGCGGGGCTTCGAGGGAAGGGTATTGAGGTGAGGTGGGTGTGCTCTGGGGGGACAGAGAGCGAATGGGGAGGCCGAGGTGAGGGAGGGGCGAGGTTCACCCCTATCTAGGGTTTTCGGACATGGGGGTCGGCTGGGGTGACGTGGGGCACGGGCAGAGGCTGGCTAGGGCGGTGGAGAGTGGGGCAGAGGTGAGGTGGCCGTGGTGAGGTGTTCTGCCCAGTGAGGAGGGGGGGAGTGAACTCCCATTGGGGGTGGAGTGTAAAGAGAGGTTTTGAGTGGTGGAGAGGGAGGTGGAGGGGCTGACTTGTGGGGTCTTGCTGACTAGGATGGCCCCTTCTGTCCAGAGGTTAGGGGGAAGAGAGAAGGGTCGAGTTAGGAGGGGCTTAGGGGCTGGTTTAGTTAGAAATGACCAAATGGTCATTAGTTAGACTAGGCTCTAAACTTCAGTGGTGTTAGTGCCAAAACAAAGTGTTAGCAAGCAACTAAAAGCATGACTCAAAACTACAAGCACTAACGAACAACAGGGAACCAAAACATACCAAAAGCCATTTCTGATTTGCTTAATCTAAAGCTCTAGAAAAGCTAAGTTATAACAGACAAGAAGATCACTATTGCTAAAAAAATAAATTTAAAAGATTTCATACAAGTGACACTAAAGGTTTTCAAACAACCCTGGAGGGATAAAGGAAACAACTAAAACAATCAAGCAAGAAGTGACATAAAAATCAAACAAAAGTTTTAGCTAATTAGGAAAAACCTAAACTAACACCAAAATTTCTAAGTCCAAAAGTTGGGGTGTTACAGCTTCCTTTCAAGAGCAGGGTGTCAATCCTGCAGCAGTAGGACCTCTGCATGTGTGCTACTCCCTCCGTCCAAAAATAAGTGTCTCAAGTTTACCAAATATGGATGTATCTAGACATGAAACATGTATAGATACATCCACTTTTGGGCAAACATGAGACACTTATTTCGGGACGGAGCGAGTACTAGTTTGCATGGCTAGCTCTCGATGGACGATTAATTTGAGACCCTGGCTTTTGTTTCCCCTCGGACTGGCTATTTCAAAACGCTCAATACAATTTTCAAGCCCCCAGGACGAGCACACAAGTTTTTTTGTTTTTGGGGGAAGGACGAGCAGAAGACGAATCACATGTGCGCACCCCTTTTCACCCGTCGTAATGGCCCACCGCGAAACACTCTGATGTAATGGGCCGTTTTAGGAGTCCTCCGTTTTCTGCCACGCGGGCTGTGCCCACGAAACTTCTTTTCGAAATGTTTTTTTGAGATCCCACACCCTTTTCCCCAGGAACGTTCTGCCACCCTCAATAATTCTCGGTGTACTAGTACACGAGTTACAGTACTCTTTCCGTTTCACCAAGCTAATAAAAAAAAGGAGAACCTGCATGTGATACGATGGTTAGGAGGATGGTTTTACACAGCCCATCAGAGTTCAAACCCCAGGTTTAATACTAGTGTTTCTCATTTAGGCGAAATATTCTATAGCCACTACAGGAACGAAAAAATATGCCGAGCGCTCAGAACGCTCGGCAAACAAAGGAATACGCTCGGCATATACGTATGCCGAGTGTTACGCTCGGCAAACAACGCTCGGCATACACCTGCTCGGCATACACAGCTAATACACTCGACAAACAAAAACTCTCGGCAACTATATATATGCCGAGTGTTTCCTGCAGTCTGTCGGCAAACAAACACTCGGCAAACAAATAGACGGAGACGTCCGTCTGACGGCGTGGTCTGCCACGTGTACATGGTATGCCGAGCGTATACGCTCGGCATACCATGTACAGGTGGCATCTGCTAGGGACGCCCAGGAGGGCAGGTATGCCGAGCGTTTACGCTCGGCAAACAGGATTAACATGACAAAAAAAAATAAAACCACAATTACTTGCATTTTACCCACAAATAAACAAACGAGCACATCAAACAAATTTATTACATCGTATGAACAAGTTATCAGTTGTTCTTTATCAACAACATCACAAGGTCAATTATTCTTTATCAACAATAAATGAACACAACCGTGTAGAGATTATCACAAGATAAATTGATGTTTAGGAACAGCAAATGGAGAGACATATTACAACATAACACCAGTGTTGTGAACTTCCTGCCAAACAAAACATAAGGTCAACTTGAATTCAAAAGGTTTGTTGTACCTACTGTAATGTCCAGCTATTCCTATTCATCTCAAGCAGCTCATGCTCACCCAATTTTACCTGTAGAAACAACAAAAGCAACTATTCAGTTTCCTTAGACGATCATGTCCCTCAAAATGACTACTTGTACTGCATAAATAAGAGAAATCCACAAGGAATACTGCTGCAGTTTTGTTATAAAATGACAAGGCTAATGTACCTCTAGCTCCTCCAAATCAATCTCAGGTTGTAGTGGAGGCTAATGTATCTCTAGCTCCTCCAAATCAAACTCAGAAACGATTGCCATCAGACTACCTAAACCTCTTTTGAAGCACCTAAGAAACAACAATGGTAAGCTTCAAAAGCCACCGCTAGCCTTGCTCTGACGGTTGTGGACCCACTGTTTAGGCCGACGTGACGGGTGACAAGGTAGGTGATTTCTCCCTCCTTGACCAATTTAATCCGCTTCCATGCCGACCCGCAAGGGGTTTAAACTTAAAGGTGATTTGGTCGATGGATGCAACTCTATGTGATATCAAAACTAAGAGATCTTTGACATGCCTGATACAATGCCTTTTTTTTGCGACCCACATCATAATCGTTCATATATAAATTAACAATCTTTATTCACATCAGTTCGAGTATTTGCACATACCGATTAGTGCATATGTAAACTCAGTAAATGTAACACACATAAGAGCACACTGGTCTATTATTCTAACATTAAATCGCAAGCTTATGGTAAAAAATGAGCCGCGTTCAAGCAAGATTTATAGTATGAGTATTTTTACTCTCTGCCAAATGTAAGCGGTCACTTTCATATTCTATTTCTTAATACCATGACCGAAGTGAACTCGTGCTTCAAATTGATGTTCCAATCTTTTTGTCATTTTTTCACACTCCTTTAATTTATTTCACCCTACCATTCCATTATGGATTTTTGTTTTTTAGAAAAAAAAATCCAAAATAGTTTGAAATAAGTAATGCAGTGAGTCATGAGTAAACAATGGTGGCCAAGCCGCAATTATGACTAACACACCGACAAGTGGGTCCCAGTGTAGTCAAGTTTTAGCAATCCAGTATCTGGGTAAACTGTTGATGCAAAAAAAAAATTATGGCTAGCCATATGTTCTCTCACATATACCCAAACCTACTTTGGATACCCAAATTATGGGTAAGCTCTTGGAGATGCTCTAACCAGGGTAGAAAAATCTCCGCCGGAGCCCTTGTCTTCGTATTTCCCAACTATATCGCATTAAGTTCATGTCATATTCTGGGCTTTCCATCATGCATTTATGCAGAATAAATCATGATCGGCATCACGTCAAGAGTGGAATTCACCTTTTATTTCCTGTTCACGAATTTGTACAACATTTTATCCTACCATTCGATTACGGATTGTTTTTTGAAGATTATGAAATATTCGAAATAGCTTGAATTAATAATGCAGTGATTCACGAGTAAACAATGGGACATCGATGTATGAAGCAAGACATGATCCTTCTTGGTGCTATGATTATCTGTTGCTACAATGATATCATGGCAAATTGGGATCAACAGCTGCCATAGAAAGAGACGGAGAACAGGGAATTCGCCAGCGCGCGGTGGGCTGCAACGATTGTCACTGAGCCTGTGGAAGTGGAACTAGCCACCACCACAGCAGCTCGTAGTCGACCACCTGGAAACGAAAGGCGACGGAGAGACACTCGTTGCAACGCCGTCCGCCGGTAAACATGCGTGCGCTGGCTGGTGGTGGTGGGTAAGACGTCGAGGTCTCAGCCCACGCATTCGCCGTGTAGTGTAGCCGTGTAAGGTGTTCCTTTGTCCGTTGGTCGTTATGCTGCTTAATTAGTCCATGTAGCTGTGCTGGCTGCTGTCGCATCCTTAATTTGGACACAAGCCACCATCATGTGCAAGCGCCAGCATTAAGCAGTTTAGCGCTGCTTTATGCATAACTAGTTGAATGCACGTGCGTTGCTACGGGCCAACATCACAGACCCATCAAGTTTTTGTCATGTCATATAATTGAAGCCATGACATATCAAATTTGTATATAAATTGAGCAAGTTTCCATGAGATTTTGTTTAACATGTTCTATCGAATGGGAATAAACCAACTCCGTATTACAAAAAGACGGAAGCAAAACTAAGTCAGAATGATATGGGTTGCCCCTTGACGAGGGGTTAACTCATCAAATCCCATGGTTAAGGACCTAGGGTTGAGATTACGGGGGAGAGAACGTGGTAGAGTTGGTAGTTCCGTCGGCTGACAAGCAAAAGCAGGGATTTACCTAGGTTCAGGCCTCCGAGAGTAACACCCTACTTCCTGCTTGTCTGGTATTGATTTGAGGCTATATGCAGCTACAATGGAGTCCCGGCGAGATGTCGATCTCGCTAGGGTTTTTGGTGGTTCGAGTATTGCGTGTCCTTCTATCGGCGGCCCTCCCAGCCTTTATAATAGGCTGGGTCTCGGGAGTTCGTAACCGACTCAGATTACATGTAAGGAAAGTCTAAACCGACTATGGCTTCGCCTAACTTGGAAGATACTCCATCTTCTTGGGTCTTCTTTCATGGGCTTCATGTAGGCTCTTGATAGTTGGGCCTAGTCGATACGTGCACCAGGTACCCTCATGGTAGGGTACCCGAAAGGTATATCCCTGTCAGTAGCCCCCGAGTACTTGTCTGACTCGAAGAATCGGGCATGGACATATTCATCTGTGCACGTCATATATTTTGTACCTGTATATGATTGGAATCCCTGTATGAATAGCACATTTTGTTTGGCTATGTCGATTATTTCATCGACTGTGGTTTTTGCTTATGATAATCAAGGGATAATAACTTAGTCGGCCTGGTACACTCGACGGATCGGGACCGGTTAACTGCACATTTGGGCAAAACCTTACTAGCTTTCAATCAAACTCGAGTCACCGGACTCGAATCTGGAACAGACTGGTCAGACTCGACTCAGTCCGTTGAGGTCTTACTGAATCGTTCTGCAGTATAACTTTGAGATTACCCAACGCGTCCGTCGTGATTTTTCATCATGCCTGCTGACACGGAAAGTTTTAAAGATTAACGCTGCTGGAGCGGTCCTTAGCCCAGCTCGACAGATCGGCGGGTCTTACCTTTGCACTTATGCATGCAGCATCCGAGGTATTTGCGGCGGACGCAACTCGGGAATTTATCGTGTATGATTTTGCGTTACATTGTGCTTATCAGCTGAGTCGAGTTGTCTGTCGACTGATTCTTTGCCATCATTCTATCTGGTGCGCGACAGCGTTCCCAATGGGAGTAGCCCCCGAGATTGTGCTTTATTGCTTGCAATGGAGGATAATCTCAAATCTTTTTATCCCGTACATTTTTAGTTGAAGAATTTTTTTGATACGCTCCCACATGTCTCAGTCAAAGAAACTATCGAGTGCCTTTATGCCTTGTGTTGCATAATTTGCAATTTCATCCTCGAAACAACCGAGGCAGTCGAATGACTGGCTTTGTCGTAAAGTTTGATTGACTCGTCTTGCCAATCAGGTGTGAGATCTGATGTGACGTCAGCAATGACGCATGCCTCGACTGCAATCTCTGACAAGCGATGGCGTGCTTGGTATGACTGATGGGACACGACACGCGTGTGGGCCCGTTATGCAGTGCTGACCGAGGACGGTGCCGTTTGGACTGGATTTGACCGCTCTGGCGTGATTTTACGGGTGATAATGGTTCCTAGATTCCCGTGCATAGTGGACGGAGTGGCCGGCGACGGTTGCTCTCCATGCTCGCCACGTGTACGGTAGGATTCCCCGCGGAGCGCACGATTGTGGATTGACGGTAGTGATTGATTTTGATTTGTGGTAAATAGAAAGAGCGGTGCCGGCAGAATTTTTTACTTGCCTTTTGCCTCCTGCGCCGCTCCCGTCTCATCTTCTTCCTTACGCTTCTTCCCCCATTGTTATTTCACTCAAGCTCTCTGCACTACGCCCATCCATCCTTAACCATGAAGAAGGTGCAGGCTCCAAGCGAGCTGCTGCGGCCATAGCTTCCGCCGCCACCGACGCGGCTGCTGTGAAGGGGAAGAAAGGCGTGGCTAGCGCGTCTGCGTCCGCCGCCGGCCTGAAGAAGGGCAGCGGGGACTGGGTGAAGTCCACGATCAAGGACACCCATCTTGACAAATTCCGCGAGAGGGGCTGCTGCCTCCCGTAGACCAACTGTCTGTCCGTGCGCCATCGCCCAAGGAGGTACTCCCTGAGCCTCGCGCCAACGAGCACGTTTTTTTTGCGGAATTTCTGACTAGGGGGTTTGCATTCCCCATCCACGAGTTTGTTCATGGGTTGATGTATGCCTACCAGGTGCAAATCCACGATTTCACCCCTAATGGTATACTGCACATTGCGTGCTTTATCACGCTTTGTGAATGCTTTCTGGGGGTTGCCCCTAGCTGGGCGTTATGGAAGTCTATCTTCCTCGTCCGGCCAAACAAGGGAGGCGGTCGCACCTACCCTCTGGGCGGCTGCGGGATCCAGGTGCGTAGCGACACCTGCTACTTTGGTTTGAAGCCCGTCGACTCTGCGCAAGGGTGGAGAAAGAAGTGGTTCTACGTCAGCGTTGAGCAAGACGGAGTCCCTACCTTTTCGACTGCCAGTTCTCTTGCGAAGACCAACGCTTGGGCCCATCAGCTCTCGTCTGAAGAAAAGGCGGAGGCGGCACCTCTTTTGTCTCAGATTGGAAATATGCTGGCAATGTCACTGGTGTGCATCTGATTGCCACCTTTTATCACCGACGGCTCCGGTAGGGCCGTGCTGTGGACGGCTCTTATGCGCTTAAGTAAACGCCCTGCATTGTCCATTTGCGGCACCCTAATTAATCATGGAGACAAGTGAAATCACTATAATTGTGTATGTGTCATGTGTGTGGACGAGTCATTCTAAATTCCACATCAATTTCGGTTAGTCTAGTGAAATCGAACTGTATTTTTGTTCAATATTACTACGTTTAGAACGGTCGCTACATAATCATACGCGGCGCATCAACCTGAACCATCTGAGTATCCGATCGGACTGCTTGAGAGACAACGGGGTCGTCCTCAACCTCCTCTCCCGCGACCCACCTCTACTCACCGGCCGCGCGTCCCCTCCCTTCCTCTCTTGCATCCATGCACTCATCAAAACAAGCTCGAGTTCCCTTCAATGGCGACAGCCGACCCGCTGGCCACTTTCGCACTTTCTTGTCGCTCCCTGCCCCTCCTATAAAAAGAACGTCCCCAGCACCCCGTCCTCATGCTCTCCCGATTCCCCTACTCAAACCTGAAGCCCCATCCCTCTGGCCGGAGAAATTTCTCATAAGGGTTCGACAGCCATCGCCGCTGTTTTGTCGATTCCAACCGGTACGAGGAGAACCAGGTCCCGAATTTTGTTCAGTTCTTTTATACTCATCCATGTGCATCTTCTTGACGCGTCTATTCAACGATTTGTGGAGCCGAACGACGCCACACCAATTGACTGACGCCGACGAGATCTAGCCTCTATTTGCCGCCGCGCCGAGGACACGGGAGACGGCTCTGTCCATGCCCCTGTGTTTGCCGCGTTGAGGAGCACACCGTCGACTACCTCCCTCACTCCAGAGACCACCACAGTGATGGAAGCATCCAAGCCGAAACCGCAGCCATCTCATCCACCATTTCCACGAACAATTTTGGTGACATTCTCTCCCTTATTTTCTGAACCACCTGATCAAGATCTTGCCGACCTGTTTTACGCCAAGTCTACTTTTAGAACTGTCACAGTGTGTGGATTCTCGCGCACCATCAAATCTGGATAGTTGGACCCGCGTCTCAATCGAAGCTCCGCTTGTCTTCCTTCCATCGAACGCGAGAGTCTCCAAACACATTGTTTGGTTCTTCACGTCGTCCCGAAGGAGAAAAAGCGCATGTTGATAGCCTGTCATCCGGATCGACGACAGCGTAGACCAGAAGAGTTACCACAATTATACCAATAGAGTTACCGGTTTGTCTAAAAAATAGTTACCACGATAGTGCGCATGGATTTACCACAGTTGTACCGATAGTTACCCGATTGTGTAGACAAAAAGTTACCCAACCGAAACTGATGGCTTTACCCATGTGTTCATGATATATTAATCACCAAGAAATAGATATATAGTTATCCACCTAATATTGATAGAGTTGCTGTCGTGGTGGGAATCACGCAGATGCCACGGGGTGGCTTCTTCTGGGGCCGAACGGGTGCTTGTGGATTCGGGGAGGGATTGCGCGGCGGAACCGCACACGAAGAACTCACGAAGAACACTGCAAGATCAAGAATGAACAACCAAGAACACAAAGCACACACGATGTACCCTGCTTCGGGGCCCTCTTGAGGAGGTAAAACCCCTACTGCAGCTCTAGCCTACTTGGTGTATTCTCCTCTTTGCATATGGTGGGCTACAAGTGCTCCTTGAGCTGTCCAGTTCATCCATGGAGGAAGAGCTAAGGAGGAAGAAGAAGGGTGGTCGGAAGAAAAGCCCCGGGGGCTGTGCGTGTATGCGCGTCTCCCCTTTTTCCTCTCCCCCTGGTGCCCTTTATCTAGGTGCCCAGGGACATGTGAGGGACAAGGGGACAAAGACAAAGAACACTGTAGATGTGCACTGTAGCTGAGTTGACTCCGACGGGATGGGCTCCTTTGTCTTCTAGCTTCTGTCTCCGGCATCTCCGGGAGATGTCGTCCTTGCCTTTGTCTTCTAGCTGTTGTCCTCTGAATCTCCACGTCCTCTTCTTATCCTCTCCCGAAGATATTTATGATGATTCGGATAAGGATGTCCCGGCATCTGCGGAGAGTGATCCCGTTAAGGATGTCCTGGTATCTGCGGAGAGTGATCCGGTTAGGGATGTCCCGCCGCCTACGGAGAGTGATCCGGATAAGGATGTCCCGGCGTCTGTGGAGAGTGATCCGGATAAGGATGTCCCGGCGTCTGTGGAGAGTGATCCGGTTAAGGATGTCCCGGCGTCGGCGGAGAGTGATCGCGTTAAGGATGTTTGGGCGTCGGCGGAGAGTGATCCCGTTAAGGATATCCCGGCGTCTGTGGAGAGTGATCCGGTTAAGGATGTCCCGGCGTCGGCGGAGAGTGATCCCGTTAAGGATGTTCGGGCGTCGTCGGAGAGTGATCCCGTTAAGGATATCCCGCGTCTGTGGAGAGTGATCCGGTTAAGGATGTCCCGGCGTCGGCGGAGAGTGATCCCGTTAAGGATGTTCGGGCGTCTGCGGAGAGTGATCCCGTTAAGGATGTTCCGGCTCTGTGGAGAGTGATCCCGTTAAGGATGTTCGGGGAGCTTCGGTCAAAGCAACAACTTTGGGGTACCCGGGGTCACATCCCCGACAGTAGTCCCCGAGGCTGTGGGGACTCGCAGAGTCGCACACAGACTTACAAAAACAAATAACTGTACCAGAAACCTCCTGCACCGTACAGCCTTGCCTTTCAGGCCAAATGCGACATCCGGTTGACCGAGCTCACCCGAATCAACAACGAGATGGACAATTTGTACTGGAAATATGTTGCCTGAATGGTCACCATTATATGTCGGTTCTTAGCCCTCCTGGCTGTTACCGAACTCGGATGCCGCCAGCGTCGGTCTTTAGCCCTCCTGGTTTTCACCGAAATCGGATGCGGCCAGCGTCGGTTAGCCCTCCTGGCTTTTACCGAATTCGGATGCCGCCAGCGTCGGTTAGCCCTCCTGGCTTTCACCGAACTCAGATGCCGCCAGCGTCCGTTAGCCCTCCTGGCTTTTACCGAATTGGGATGCCGCCAGCGTTAGTTAGCCCTCCTGGCTTTTACCGAATTGGGATGCCGCCAGCGTCGATTAGCCCTCCTGGCTTTTACCGAACTCGGATGCCGCCAGCGTCGGTTAGCCCTCCTGGCTTTTACCGAATTGGGATGCCGCCAGCGTCGGTTAGCCCTCCTGGCTTTTACCGAATTGGGATGCCGCCAGCGTCGGTTAGCCCTCCTGGCTTTTACCGAATTGGGATGCCGCCAGCGTCGGTTAGCCCTCCTGGCTTTTACCGAACTCGGATGCCGCCAGCGTAAGCTGGATCGACATAAACCTGCAAGTATGTATCTCATATGTCTCGGTATCTCGGCCCCTCTGGGCATATCACATATCTCGGTACCTTGGCCTCTTTGGACGTATCACACATGTATCAGTACCTCGGCCTCTTTGGGCATAACTCATATGTCGGTACCTCGGCCCCTCTGGGCATATCACGTATCTTGGTACCTCGGCCTTTTTGGGCATAACTCATATGTCGGTACCTCGGCCCCTCTGGGCATATCACGTATCTTGGTACCTCGGCCTTTTTGGGCATAACTCATATGTCGGTTCTTAGCCACTCCGGGCGTATACCGACATAAATATCTCCAGCCACTGCTGGACTCACATCAGCATATCTCGAATGCCGGTTTTAGCCACTCCGGGCATATACCGACATAGATGTCTCCAGCCACTGCTGGTTTGCCATAACCATGTCTCGAATGCCGGTTTTTAGCCACTTTGGGCGTATATCGACATAGATGTCTCCAGCCACTGCTGGACTGACATACAACCTGCAAAAACATATCTCAAAGGTTGCCTATGGCTAACAAACATAAACAAAGATCTGGTATGCAAAAGATGCCATGATACGCTGGCCAACAGAATAAACAACGATGTGAGATATGGAATGATGTCGTGATATTGTGACAAACCGAAATAAACGGCGATCCGGGATGGGGAATGATACCGTGATACTGTGGTAAACCGAAATATAGGGCGATCTAGAGAATACCGATAATGCTAGGGTACCTTGCACAATTTGAGATAGCCAGTATAACCATGACACCCTGGATTCCATTATGACCCGGATTTCCATATGATTCGGATTACCAATATGATCCGGATTACAATACGATTCGGATTACCCAATGTGATTCGGATTACCAATATGACCCAGATTTCCAATGTGATTCGGATTACCAATAGGACCCAGTTTTCCAATGTGATTCGGATTACCAATATGATCCGTATTCCCAATGTGATTCGGATTACCAATACACCTCGTCCTTCTGGAATACTTCGGATTTCCAGGATACCTCAGTAACAAACATTCTCAACAAAACCGATGTCACCTTTCAACGTTAGTCCAACATACATATCATGAAGAATAATTGACGGAAAACAACCATTATACTAGCTGAGGCAAACTAGCTATAGCACTTGACAGAGAACGAATCTAACAGCAGATACTATGCACAAAAAACTAGATTCGGTTTCAACGAGTCCCCGAGTTACTTTTATTATCTAGGAGAAAAAGTAAAACAGACTGGCTACCCAGTCCCCGGGTCAAGACATCTTGTCCCGGGTAAAACACTTAGACAAAAAGCGAGGGGGCAGTCCCCGAGAAACTTTTGGGACAAAACGAAACTGGACTGGCTGTCCAGTCCCCGGGTCAAAACACTTTGCCCCCGGGGAAAACAACTAAACAAGGCAAGAAGGAGCAGCCCTCGAGCTATTTTTGAGATTAACTATTTGCGCGCAGCACAAACCGAATACTGTAAGTACTTACATTGCATTGTCGGTGCAGACTGGGCGGAGGCGTACAAATGAGTGCAGACTAGACATCAAACTGGTGAGATGCTAGACACAGATAGCCTGGATACTACTGAGTCGGATACACTTGGTTCAGCAGACCAAATAGCGCGGGCGGCGAAAGAAACCTGCAGGGGTAGAACCGGGCATGCCTCACTCGGGCAACCAAACGGAGCCAAGATATCACCTTTTTATCCTGGCCCGAAACATATTTTTTGATGTCGACCCGGATCACTCTGACCGAGTCATTTTTCTGATCCGACGTATTCATGCTGATCACTTTCACTTGTATCTAGACGATTAGCTCTCAGCCAATCTAGCATTTTTTTATGTCAGCTTCTCTCTCCATATCCTGCCTCGGGCTAGGCCGGGCTCGTTTAACTCGGGCAGGCCGAGCTTGCTCAGCAGACTGAGTTCTGCCTAACTCGGATGGGCCGAGTTGATGCATGACTCGGATCGGCACGAGTGCTCACAGCATGCATGCATGCATGCCCCTGCGTACATGCATTTGATTGAGCAGTGATCGATCGGTTCATTAACTCCATACAGCATACATGCATGCACCTGCGTACATGCATGCCCACCTCTGCGTTTAGCTGTTCCAACTAGAACATGGGCACGATCGACCTCGGGCCACCTCCTCCCAGTAAACCGGATCATCTCCCAGGATCGGATCAACTCCACCAACCGAGTCTAGCGATGGGGCCGGCCGGATGATGCCTTGGCCCAAGCTCGGTCCAGGAAATGCTGTCATGCTCCGAGGCAACGCGGTGCAGCCCCTCCGATCGGATACAGCTCGCTACCGAGACTGATGGAATCTCGGCCCAAGTGAACCGGATGACCTCGGCCCAACCGACACTCTCGTTGATTTGGCTCGCTCGGAGATATGCATCTCGGCCCGGCCGAAATTACCTGGCCGCCGACACGAAAACATCTCGGACGAAACATCTGGGCCTAATTTGCCGAGACACACCGCGAGTGGCATATGCCGGCCCAACCTGACAGAAATCTCGGCCACCCGCCGAGATACACCGCGAACAGCGTACGCCGGCCTGTTGACACGCATAGCTTGGCTCGCCTGGGATGTCGGATTGCCGACACGCAGATCTTGGACAAGGCAGTGCAGGGAACCAGCAGGAGCGAAGCCACGCTGGGGATCTGGGGCGGCGGCCAGCCGGGAGACGGATGCGGGAAAGCCGGGCAACGGTACTGGCCGAGGTCGAAGCCGGCCAGATTGATTTGTGCGGGCGACCGGCCTGGTACCTAAGCAGTGCTGCTAACCAGCAGCCCATCTCGGGTGCAAGCAGAAACGCCGGGCGGCCATCCGCGCGGCCGGGAATCCACTTACGCAACGAACACCCGGCCATGCGTGCAGGGACGCACGATCCAGCTGCCTGCATGCCTACTTTAGCTCCTTTGATCTAGCTCTCTGGATGCTTGCTTGAATGATGCTGATGCAGAGCTACAGAGGACGGCCGCAACAGCTCGATGAAGTCGCGGTGAGGACGACCAGCGAGAGGACGAACAGCGCGGAGGAAATGCTGGACCCGGACGCAGACGCGCGACGAAGGGCGCACCGTGGCCAGCCGGCGCAGATCTGGACGGCGGAGACGCGGCCGGAACGCGGTCAGCGAGCCGTCGAGGCGCGGCGCTGCCGGCGCGCAAGCGAAGCAGGAGCGGATCTGGGATCCGCCGATGACGCCGTTGACAAAGGCCGCGCCAATCTCTGCTCGCTGCTGCAAGCTAGATCGCGGAGGACCATGGCGATGTCGAGTCCCCGCGCTGATGATGAAGATCCCGTCCGAAATTAGCCCAGCAAGCGCCACTACAGCCCCACGGTGGGCGCCAACTGTCGTGGTGGGAATCACGCAGATGCCACGGGGTGGCTTCTTCTGGGGCCGAACGGGTGCTTGTGGATTCGGGGAGGGATTGCGCGGCGGAACCGCACACGAAGAACTCACGAAGAACACTGCAAGATCAAGAATGAACAACCAAGAACACAAAGCACACACGATGTACCCTGCTTCGGGGCCCTCTTGAGGAGGTAAAACCCCTACTGCAGCTCTAGCCTACTTGGTGTATTCTCCTCTTTGCATATGGTGGGCTACAAGTGCTCCTTGAGCTGTCCAGTTCATCCATGGAGGAAGAGCTAAGGAGGAAGAAGAAGGGTGGTCGGAAGAAAAGCCCCGGGGGCTGTGCGTGTATGCGCGTCTCCCCTTTTTCCTCTCCCCTGGTGCCCTTTATCTAGGTGCCCAGGGACATGTGAGGGACAAGGGGACAAAGACAAAGAACACTGTAGATGTGCACTGTAGCTGAGTTGACTCCGACGGGATGGGCTCCTTTGTCTTCTAGCTTCTGTCTCCGGCATCTCCGGGAGATGTCGTCCTTGCCTTTGTCTTCTAGCTGTTGTCCTCTGAATCTCCACGTCCTCTTCTTATCCTCTCCCGAAGATATTTATGATGATTCGGATAAGGATGTCCCGGCATCTGCGGAGAGTGATCCCGTTAAGGATGTCCTGGTATCTGCGGAGAGTGATCCGGTTAGGGATGTCCCGCCGCCTACGGAGAGTGATCCGGATAAGGATGTCCCGGCGTCTGTGGAGAGTGATCCGGATAAGGATGTCCCGGCGTCTGTGGAGAGTGATCCGGTTAAGGATGTCCCGGCGTCGGCGGAGAGTGATCCCGTTAAGGATGTTCGGGTGTCGGCGGAGAGTGATCCCGTTAAGGATATCCCGGCGTCTGTGGAGAGTGATCCGGTTAAGGATGTCCCGGCGTCGGCGGAGAGTGATCCCGTTAAGGATGTTCGGGCGTCGTCGGAGAGTGATCCCGTTAAGGATATCCCGGCGTCTGTGGAGAGTGATCCGGTTAAGGATGTCCCGGCGTCGGCGGAGAGTGATCCCGTTAAGGATGTTCGGGCGTCTGCGGAGAGTGATCCCGTTAAGGATGTTCCGGCTCTGTGGAGAGTGATCCCGTTAAGGATGTTCGGGGAGCTTCGGTCAAAGCAACAACTTTGGGGTACCCGGGGTCACATCCCCGACAGTTGCCCATGTATTTATGATATAGTTATCACCATGAAATCAATATAGTTACCCTGCTCTATACATAATAGTTACCCATAAAGTACTGACATGGTTACCCATGTGTTCATGATATAGTTATCACCACGGATCGATTTGAGTTACACTACTCTCTAGGTAATATGTAGTTACACATGTGCTAATGATATAGTTAACACCATAAAATTGATATAGTTACCCTACACTCTATGTAATAGTTACCAACAAAGTAGTGATATAGTTACCCAGGTGATCCGCATATAGTTCTTTAGGTGTTTCAGCGTATGCTTACCCACTTGTCAATCATAAATTTACCATATAAACTCAAAAAAAATCGACAAGAACAACTGAAAGTGAGATGTAGTTTCAAGCCAAAACTTAATGTTCATGAGGTGGGTAAATTACATACAACAATCTAGATAACTTATGCTATTTGTGGGTAACTTTTGGGTCTAGAAAAATTCGTCGGAAGATATCAATATGAGATCTAGTTTTGAAAAACTCGCCTCGACTAGTCTAATGGTGGAAACGGATCCTAAACCCAATAAATTGTTTGCGCTACAAAACTTTTTTAATTTTCGAATGATGACATAAACAGTTTTATCTTTTTTGCATGCATGCAAAAAAGTCTTAACACATACTGTTCATAGAGTGGGTAAGTTACATATTACAGTCTCGATAACTCACGTGTTACTGATGCATAACTTTTGGGTCAAAAAACATCGTCAAAACATATCTATATGGGATCAAATTTTAAAGATTTGGCCGCGACTAGTCCAATGGTGGAAACAGACTAAATCCGATAAATGGTTTAAACTACAAAACTTATTGATTTTCGGATTTCACGTTTACTGCGCATGCATGCAAAAAAGTCTCCACGTTCACACGTTCATAGGGTAGGTAATGTAAATTACCTACCCTATAATCGTGTCAACGCGATCTACACGGAACGGAACCCTAGCTACTCGGTCGTCGTAATCAATGGAAGCGCTGCGCGACATGGCCGAGAGGCTGATGGTCACTCGGGCAGTCGCCGCCGCCGAACGATGCTGCCTCCGGTAACTCCTTCGTCTCTAGCTCCTCTCATATCTAACGATCGAATCTAACAAGCTCCGTTCATGGATGATGCATGCAGGCCACCGGCAGGAACCCTAGCCTCTCCAAAGCCGAGCTGGAGGACTTTTGCCGGTACGGCAAGTCGACCAGTCTCGATTATTGTCTGATTCTATACGTAATTATGCATCCATCTAATTAACGTTCCTTTGTTCCATCGATTTGCTCTTGGTTTTTGGAAGCGTCGTGGTGGAGAATTACGTGAGCCAGAGACGGGTGGCCCGTGTTGCTGGCGTCGGTCTTGCGGCGGCGGCGGTCGCCTTGGCGGGGTTTGGAGTTCATCGATTCAACAGTAGTAATGGAAGGGGCGACTAGAATTCCTATGTATCTATTTATCCAGGACGTTTAACTAACAGTGCGCCTAGCTTGCCTTATGTGTTCCGTGGTGTGGTAATGTGAGAGATGCAAGAGAACTATTTTTGTTGTCATGAGAGATGATTTGTAATAGAGTATGTTATTGTTCTGTTGTGGCATGTTCATGCTGTGAAGATTTGGTGTGTGATTCTATATTTTAAATTTGCCTTTTTTTATAGCGAACTCTTTCTAACTGAAAGACAAAAATAGTAAAACACGATGGCGGCAAGTGGGTTGGGAAGGATGATCCGTGCCCGAGGTGTCTGGAGTTCAGGCCTAACCATGCTGGGATACGATACTTACTGCGTCGCCCATTGATGGATCACCGTTAGCTTCAGCTGAGAGCGCGCTGCCCATTGATGGATCTCGGGCTAGCAAAGCGCCGGGTTGCAAAAGCGCCGGTTGGATTGTCTTACGTATCATGCTTCCAACAACCTTCTTTGGCAGCTTGCGGTGCACCACCCCTGTTTTTAAAGGTACATGAGGACAGACACATGAACAAAATGTTTCAGTTTTTAGAGAGATATATTGTTTTCTACCTTTTTCAATTTCTTATAAACATTTATTTATTATAGCAGTGACTCTTTGCTTTTTTGTGATGTATTTGCGAAAATCAGGTAGTGCCCGTTTTTCTCTTTTCCACGTGTTCGATTTGACTAGCAATTGAAATAGAAAAAAAGTGGTTGTATAGCTCTAAGTACCGAAATCTACTTCCCCTATGTGGTAGACATTTTCTTCTTCATCTTGTTTAGAGGAATGTAAGTGTTTGGTACGGAAACTTCTTGACATGCATCTCTGTAGGATTACATTGAGGCCCTACCACTGCTACCTATGTGTGTCCGTCCTCCTCCAATGTTGATGAAATGATCCTGATTTCCTAATGAATAACTAGGGTGCCAACATTGTCGCAGGCTCTCCGGTGATGCGCCATTATTACACTTACCAAAATTAATCACACAATACTACAACTAAATATTAGTATACATGTTAGTTTTAATATAATATTAAAGTGTGTTGTTTAAAATATATTACTGCAAATTGTATACACTTTTTCGCATTGAAAATTATGCGAATTGTTTCTTTGCATGCATTTTCGTTAACTCAAATTTGATTTTAAAAACACATAATAAACTTGCAAACAGAAATGCATATGTCTATTATTTTCTGAAGACTGATGAATTATAGTGTAAGCGTACATGTAATAGTCAATGTGAATACCAAAATATATCTAACATGATGTCCTCGAGTTACTATTTTACATACATTTCTAGACTATAGTATATGGTTTTCTATCTTAGGTGCAACTAAATGGAAAATTCTAGTGCTTGTCCACAAGGACTCGTTCTTTTATATTTGCATTGCTTGTTTATTTGTTTTCATGTTCTCTTGGTTTAAAAAACGAGCTGGTAACAAATGTGTCCTTTCCACGCAGTTTCGAAACACCATCAAGTGTAGTAGACAACATAAGAGTTTAAGAAAATATGATTGTACTATTTTGCATCCTTGAATGTACCTTTCGTATAAAATTGTGCAACGCACAATTAGGCTGATTCCAATTTGATCGGGTTCTCGTACATTGATCCTCATACTTTTGAACCAAGATATTACAGTTTTTTTTGCAAAAAGGAACCCTGACATTAAAAGAAACACCGAACAGTACAAAACATTTCAACAAAATTATAACGAGATTCTTGAGATGCCCTTCGTGTTCAACCTCCAGACCGCGTAGCAGGCGTGTGACATAGACCAATTCAGAGTGTAGAGATTTGCTACAATGTCTTCAAACTGGAAACACAAAACCGTAAGGTAGATCTTCCAACCAAGAAGACAAAATTGAAACACCCGTTGAGATAAGAGAGAAACATTATTAATCCACAAGCGTATAACAGTACCATACAATTTTTTTTTCAAGGATATACCATACAATTAGAATGTTGAAAATGCTTCTGGCTGATACGGAAGAAACCCTCAAGATTTTAGATCCACTACTAGGAGAGACTGGGTATGTAACCTAGGAAGCATGCTTTGAACGTGGCCATGTGAGCTGGATGAATGGACACGGAGACCTGCACCTCTCCTTGCCGCCGGCCGCCGAGGAGCATCATCTCGCCGTCGTGGTTCATGGACACCGACTCTGCGAGCGCAGGCTTGCCGAACCCGAAATCGGCCGCCTCGTATGCGTGGAACAAGGGGCTCCCCACCACGTTGGCCAGCCGCGATAACGGGAACTGCGCCGCCTTGACCATGTCGGACAAGGCTTCGTCGTACCCCAGCAGCGGCGCCGCCTCCATCTCCGCCACCATTGCCTGCACCGCGCACGCCGCGTGGAGGATGCCTGCTGCCTCGCCGGCGATCTCCGCTGCGTTGGCGCACTCGGCCACGCAACCCCTTATGCAGTTGCCCAAGTAGGCGTCGGTGACAGGCGGGTCGAGGCGGGCGCGCACGTCGGCGAAGAAGAGCAGGTGCGTGTCGTCGCCGGCGCCGAGCCCCTTGGACCGGACGAATGCCGTCCAGCCCAGCGCCGCCAGCGCCACGAAGGTCGAGACCGGCTTCGGCTTGGGCGCGGCCGCGGCCGCGAGATGGTCGATCCGCCGTTTCAGGGACTGGATGTCGTCGGCGCCGAGGTGGAACGTCCGACGCGCCAGCCTCAACAAAGGATCACGCTCCCTCGAGCTCACCTGCAATGCTTACATGGGAATGGGATGGACATATGTGCGGTAGTACCTAATGGAGTGTTGTTAGGAATAAGAGGAGTAGGTACCACGGGGAGATTGGGCGCCATGATCTTGAGCCACTCGCGGGCGAGCTCGTCGGCTCGGGGGTAGTTGACGGCGTCACGGCAGTAGACCGGTCGGCCGAGGGCCTCGGTGCTGCCGCGGGAGGAGGAAGCCCATGCCTCCACGAAGCGCCATATTGCGCGGCCGTCGACAACGGCGTGGTGCCATGACAGTCCGACGGCCAGGCCGGAAGCGCCGATTCGGGTAACCTGCACGGACAGAACGGGCGCGGGGAGCACGCGGGCGTCGAGGTCCGGCACGAGACACACGAACGCCGGCATGTCGTGCGCCTCGTCGTACGCGAGCCGGCGCACGTCCATGGCGTCGTCGGCGTCGGCCTCGAGGAAGGCGACGCCGGCGTCGGAGCAGTCGACGACGAGGTCGCCGGTCTCCGCCTCGTACTCAAGCCTCCCGGCCAAGGGCAGGTAGTGCGTTAGCGTGTCGGCGAGCGCAGCCTTGAGGCTTGAGACCAACCCGACATGGTCGTCCCTGTCCCCAAGGTCGTAGAGGAACACGTACTGCACCGCGGGCAGCCCGACCCACGGCACGTCCAAGTGGGATAGCTTCACGCGCTCAGCTCCACCGTGATGCTGCTGCTGCGACGGCGCCACACGCGACACGGCCAGCACCCGGACCTTGCCCATCTCTTTGCCTGCCTGACTGCCTGCCTGCTAGATCTATCAGAAACTAATACAGTATGAGTCTACACAGGCGACGACTAGCTGTTCATATATTGCGGATGTGATGTATTTTTCTTCTTTTTTCGTCTTCTTCTCCCTATCAATCAAATCCCTCCTACTTGGTGCATCATCTAACCTACCTCCCAACTAGCAGTTTCGTACTGTATTTCCCAAAACACTATACTTAACATAATACTGCAGATGCACTATTTGGAAGTTTCGCGTGCACCCTGTCCGCGCCAACCTTTTTTTTTTTGAACGGGCGCCAACCATTTGATGCCCACGTTTTCCCCAAATGGAGAGCGGAGCCCCGGCTTTTACATCGAAAAGATACACACAACCCTATTTTTTATGCCCACGTGGCACACGTGGTTCTTGATCGGAACCGTTCGTGGGGAGATGTTGGAAAATCAGCGCCCACACGGGGTCGGGGATTGTCCCACAAACAGACGCACGGTGTGTATAATTTCCAGTAACAATTGACATTCGCCTTGTCGGAATCACATGCCGCTCCCTGTTTCTTCTCTCGGCGGAGTTTTGGTGGAGATGATCGGGACACAGCAGGGTGGTGGAGGCACGAGATCAGCTGGTATGCGTCATCGAGAGGGGGATCTATGGTTGCGCACGCCGGTAAGCCGTTTTGGCCTCATAGGTTCGTCTGGAACGGTGTGGGTAGGTTTTTGGGTTAACGGCTCACGCGTGCGACGAAGCGGGTGCGCTGGGATCTCTGAGGCCTTGCCCGACATGGGAATCTCCATGGTTGTTCTGACACCGTGGGAATCTCGTTCGTGTTGCATAGCACGGGGATGCGTCCACAGACCGATGGTTTTACTGTTTCGAGCACGAAGGAAGGGGGATCCACTAGGTTTGTTCTTCCTATGAATGTTTTCATCCATGACGTGTTACAATTTTTGATAATTTTTCTTTATATTTAATCAATTATATATATTTTCATTGGCTAAGCTCAGAACACAGGGTGCTCCCACCGTTCCAAATTACAATATGGTTTACATATTTTAATATGAACTACATACAGTCTGAAATGAATGAATCTACGCACTAAATCGCATTTAGGTTCATCCGAATCAAAAATAAATTAAACACCCTATATTTCGGAATGGAGGTAGTACTTGTGAACGAAGAAAGTATTATGTGGAGTAGGCATGGAGGTGACAAAGTCTGGAGATCTACTCATGTAACTTGTTGGCAGATCCAAGTTAAATGGCCACGTATTCATTTGGCCTTGCCCCCTCAAACTTGAATGCCTGCTCGGCCAGGAGCTAATAATATGCCGTTGGGTGGGACCATTGTCTATGAGGTTAAGTGATGTTTCTGATTTTCCGACAAGTACACAACGTTGTGGGTCAGTATCACCAAACATTGGTCCCATCATTAGATATTTAGATGGCATCAAATAAGTTCTATAGTTCAAGTTGCAAATCCAAATCTAGCACACTTGGGCCTTTTAAGATTTTCTGAAACTGCTATTTGTGTTGCCACAAATGGGTCTAAATTCACACAAGGGGTGCTTCCGATCGATGAGGGCCAGGATGGGTTTCTAGAGCTATGCAACCTTTACGTTCGATTTTCCGATCCTCTTCCTTCATTTGTGCGGTCAGATTTAGGAACCAGACAACACATCTAAAGCACAACACATGTCACCTCCAAGGTAATATTATTCCGGCAACTATTTCTATCGGAATAGCATGAGAAATTGCGTCCTTGCAGTATGTGAAGCATCGCACGATCTCTCTGTTCTTAACAAATCTGAAAGCGTCTCTACGGATAGTTTTGGAGGAAAACTTATCGATCGAGACCTTTTCTTTTCAGAGTTCTTCTCGCTCGAGAGCCGCCTTCGATTTGACGCAATTTTGTTAGTACTACTGATGACCCACAAGTATAGGGGATCGCAACAGTTTTCGAGTGAAGTAAAACCCAAATTTATTGATTCGACACAAGGGGAGCCAAAGAATAAATATAAGCCTTAACAGATGAATTGTCAGTTCAGCTGCACCTGAAAGTAAACTTGCTCGACACAATTTATCAGTAGTAACAGTGATATAACAGCAGCAGTGTTGTAATAACAGTAGCAACAGTGTAACGGAGACAGCAGTAGTGATTTCGGTAAACAGCAGGATTAAAATACTGTAGGCATAGGGACGGATGTACGGGCGTTGCATGGATAAGATAGCTCATGTAATAGTCATAACACAGGGCATTTGCAGGTAGATAATAATAAAGCATCCAAGTACTAATCAAACATAGGCATGTGTTCCGTATTTAGTCGTACGTGCTCGCAATGAGAAACTTGCACAACATCTTTTGTCCTGCCAGTCCGTTTGCAGCGGGGACTCTAGGGAAACTACTGACAATTAAGTTACTCCTTTTAATAAAGTACCGGAGCAAAACATTAACACTTCGTGAACACACGTGATCCTCAAGTCACAGCCATCCCCTCCGGTTGTCCCAATTATTGTCACTTTGGGGCCTCAGGTTCCAGACAACGACAGGTGTATACAACTTGCAGATATGATCCAAAACATAATTATACTCATGATTCAATAACATGTTCAGATCTGACATCATGGCACTCGGGACTTAAGTGTCAAGCACTAAGCACAACAAGTTGCAACAACGATAAATAGCACTAACAATGGATACTAGGCACCATGCCCTAACAATCTGACATCTATTACATGAACAATCTCATCCAATCCCTACCATCCACTTCAGCCTACATCGGGAATTACTCACACATCGATGGGGGAATCATGGATGGTTGATGGAGAGGCGTTGGTGATGACGATGGCGATTATCTCCTCGAATTCCCGTCCCGGCAGGGTGCCGGAACGGAACTTCTGATCCCCGTATTAGGGTTTTCGGTGGCGGCGGAGCGTGGAAGTGTTTCGCGAAAGAACGACGGACCCCCGATGTTTTTAGGTCAGAGGCAATAAGTAGTCGAAAGGGCAGTGTCGGGGGGCGACCGAGGTGGCCATGCCAACCCTGGGCGCGGGCCCGCCTCTGCCGTGCCGGGCCCTGGCGTGGTGGCCTGGTGCGTCGCCTCCGACCCCCCTTCTGCCTCCGTGGGTCTTCTGGTAAAATAGGATGTTTGCGATTATTTTCAGGGATTTTCTCGAAAGTTGACTTTCTACACAAAAATAAGACACCAGGATAATTCTGCTGAAAACAGCGTTAGTCCGTGTTAGTTATATTCAAATCACACAAATTAGAGGTGGAACAATAGCAAAAGTGTTCAGGAAAGTAGATACGTTTTGGACGTATCAACTACCCAATCGGATCAACTGTGTGCAAGCCGGTCAACCCTTAGACGATCCAAGTTAACCAACTGCTTGCGTGCGTGCGTGCAGAGAAGCAGCGACGAAAAGTTTCGCTTCACTGAATCCCAGCTGGTCGATTATACCAGGTACATATGCAAGATCGATCGTTCTCGATTTTCTGATTCTGCAAAACTGTCTACATACATCCATATCTGACGTTATTGGCTTGCTCTTGATTTTGGAAGCCGTATTCTAGAGAATTATGCGAAGCAGTACATGTGCTACTGTCTTTAAATCGTCTCTCTCCATTTTTAATCAAACGATCATTGTGTCAAGGCACGGAACTGTTCACTTGTGCCTCGCCTCTAGCAACGCACCGGATCTGGGATTGAGTTCCAGTGTCTTGACATAGGCAAGGCACCAATGAACAGTGTTGTGCCTTGACCATCATTTCTGTCCGTTGGATAAAAAATTTGATGGACGGATGCACATACACAAAGCACTGCTACATGATTAATCTACAGTATCCATGCTACAGCGTTTAGCTACAGGTGTCTGCTACAGTCGTCCACAGTACATGTGCTACAGTCTTTACATCGTGTCTCTCCATTTTTAATCAAACGATCATCGTGTCAAGGCACGGAACTGTTCAGTTGTGCCTCGCCGGCCGGATCTCGGTCCCTGATCCATCTCTATGATCTATCCTGCATGTTTAACTAGTGGCTAGTATGCGTACCCTGCAATTACTGGCTTGCTTGTCTCATAGGTTTTACTTTTGTGGTGGTGACGTGACATATGCAAAGAGAACTCTACTTGCTGACTTGTTATGACAACTCAATAATTTTGCCAACTACGACTATTCCCCTTTCTATTATTTGCTTAACGGAAATAGAGAGTTCGACTAACAACCGACATTATCAATTAATGAGCTGTGGCAGGTTTGACATGTTCATGTTGTGAAGATTTGATGTGTGATGATAGTTTTTTTTTTTTTGGATCAGAGGAGTAGATTTTTTTATGAACCGAAATTAATGGTATTTGGATAAAAATAATACAAAATATAATAATCCAAATACGTGTTGGATCTACGGAGAATGTTTTCTGTAATAACAAGATTTAAATTGAATAAAATTCAGACATATGACATATGGATATGAAACAAAGTCAAATAGGCCGGCGTATCACGGATCGTGAAGTTCCAACAACGGTGGACAGTTGAATGGCAGCTAGCGGCTCTGCTAGAAACACTACCATCTCATAATTGTCTTGCCTTTTCAACACAGATAATTATCAACAATTGTTGAAGGATAACTTAGTAACACTACCACCTCATTTTTCTTACATGATGCTTCGAATAGTATACGGTACGTACGGTTGTAAAAAACAAAGTCTACCATATAGGTATGGATCTGATCCTGAATTAGAAGCAAGCAGCGATGAAACATAATTCAGGTGTAGGGAAAATAAAGGAAGCTATTGGCAACGCGGATTATCTGGCGGAACCACGCCCTACATCCATTCATGCGCAGTGATTCGGAATCTGTACCCGAATAGTTTTGTTTTCTACTTTAGTATGGAAGTAGACAAATCTGTAATTGTATCTCATACCTATTAATTGACACCCAACTGTCAACCTACCTTCTCACTCTACGACATGTGGGTACAATCCGTTTATGTCCCACACCGTAAGTGAGCGATGGGTACATCTCCAGTGTAAACTGCAATTTTTTATCCACCCACCCATTCTTTTAGTTTTATTCTCAATATTGTATCGGTCATATCTTTTAAACCGAGTGTTCGACTTTTGATATTTTTTGATATCTGAGTTCCTGGCGACGAGATCTTCAAAACAAGATCAATATTGGACACATTTTAAAAAACTTTAAAATTCGAATGTGAAATTATATTGAAACTAAAATGAAATTTCAACAAAACTAAATCATCGTATTGGACTGTTTCACATAGATATGACATATGTTCGAGTATAATATTGGTTTCATGCAAATTTCATTAATGTTTTTGTGACACCATATATAATTCATCAAGATTCCACACATATAAAGAGTTTTCTGTCATGTTGTGCACATGTAGAGATTTTTCATAAAAGGAAATTGTGATGGAAAGAATCTTGACACGTGACCATCGCGAGAGCTCACGTGGTTTTTCTTTATGGTTATGCTAAATTTAAGTCCAATGAGAGTTTCTTAGAAAAATGTAAACACAATTTAGAGGGAAGTGCAACTGGCATACAGTTGCACTTTTAGAAAAATGCCACTGGTTTAGTTGCAGAAAAGTGCAACACTTTATTTGAAAATCCCTACCGAAGAAACCCCGAGCAAGATACAAACGCCTATCAGTCGGATGCAGCACTATCATAGCCACCACCCAACAGAAAGGTCGACATATCAACTTTTCGCCCGAGCTCGACGTGGCTCCATCACTTATTTGTAGCTTTACGGACCTCCGAAGTAGCTTGACAAAGTCAAATTTATTGCCTTTGAAAGAATCTAGTCAGGGGATCACCCCGCATGCACCATTATACTCCAATATGACACCCCGGCGGGACGATGTCGGAAGAGAAACCAGATATGCTAGCCTTTAACCATGAACCCACATGATTTATCATTTGCCAGTTGCACAGACGCGGACTATTGTCTGCAACCACTTATGAGCAACCTCCCGAGTTCCGCTCCGACGCTTGAGCGAGCGCCGTCACAACGGCGGAGTCTGATGACCCAAGTCCACCCACCACAGTGATGCTGCCGCAATCACGTCATCCTCGCTTGAACAGACTACCACGCAAATCCATCGCGGACCACAAAGCAGAACACCGTATCAAAAGAGTATCTGGAACACGTTTATTGATCAGCGATGTCATTCGCCTACGCCGGAACCAAGACGTCGAGCAGCCGAAAAAGCTAAAATATACAGAGGCACTAACCTTATAGCTACACATGTCCGCACACCGAGTTCTGGCGAGGTTGTCAGCAGAGTGGAGCTGTCAGAGGCCAGGGTCGGAAGGCAGGTGCCCTAAGAGTAATATCGGTTTTTCTCTCCTAGCGGCCCAGATAAAAAGACCATGAATAGTTCATATTCGCTCTTTACACAACAATATGCTTTTAAACAACAAAGTCTACACCATGAGTAGGACAATAACTACAGGAAATCTGTCAGTTTCCGACGGCCGGAAAACCATCGGCAAAAGGACGAAACCCGTCGGCATACATATATGCCGACGGTCACCATCGGGATAGAGCCGTCGGCATCTTCTCGGTCGGCATAGGATGCCTCAACCGTCGGGAACAACGGGCCGTCGGCATATAGGTGTATGTCGACAGTTTCCCACGCCCGTCGGCATGCAAAGCCGTCGGCAACTACTACTGACTGACGGTTAAGTTTGACGGCGTCGTTCTAGTTGCCGACGGCCTGGCCGTCGGCATATGTCTCCACGTGTCCACAGCGGGGAACTTCAGGTCGGTCCCACAAAACTGTATGCCGACGGCTTCATTGTCGGCAACATGCTCCACGCGTCTTCCTCTGGGAGCTGACGTGGGTCCCACTGAGCAAGCTGCCGACGGCAACATGCTCCACGCGTCCTTCTCTGAGCACACCTGGTGGGTCCCGCGTGCACCTGTATGCCGACGGCCTTATTCTGTATGCCGACGGCCTATGGTTTTCACAGTAACCCATATGCCGACGGCTTTGCCGTCGGCGTAGTTTAAAACTGGGGAATCTATGAACCTCTATGCCGACGGCTTTGCCGTCGGCGTAGTTTTTACCAATTGTTTTTTTTGTTTAATTTCTTCCAGACCTGCAAATTAAAATTGCTACAGCTGCATATAAATTCATAAAAATACAGTAAAATACAGACAGAAATATTCTCATCAGCACAGCCTCATACATATTATCATCATCAGCAAATCCACACATAGATAATAGTACTAACACAAGTACAAGTTCAACAGTCGATCGACTAACAAGTTCATACATATTACCATCATCAGCAAATCCACAACATCACAACCGATCGACTAACAAGTTCAACACATGAGTAACAGGTTCAGTACAAGCGCGACAGGTTCAGTACAAGCACGACATCCACCACGAGTACAAGTTCATAAGCACGACAAGGACAGATTTTGAGCACCGCCACTCCACCGCCTTGAGCATCATAACTACAGAAAGAAGAAGTAGAAGTGTTTATCATGTGAATTAGTCTAGTAATAAATGTTTGCATGTCTAAGTCTAATATAGTTACAAGTCTTGAAGTAACTAACCTGGTCACTGTCCTGGCTACGGCGAGTTAGGCATATGGGCAACATGACCTTGATACGATGGGGTCTGTGGGCTCTGTGAACCAGGAGCATGGGTGCCAGGAGTACCAGCAGCACTGGTAGTTCCACCAATTATGAGAGCACCAGTATTGGTATCAGGAAAGAAAGCATTGGATGCACTTGATCCCTGCCAGTATGAGCAAGATGGAGTAACTACAATTGTCCAAACATTGATCCCTGGTTCCTTACAAGTTCGTGAAGAGTCGACTAACCGGAGTAGATGTGCCACATGCCAAGAATTCTTCCAGTGTTGGCAAGACTGGGAACGGTGGAGGTAGTGGTGGTGCAGGTCCCATCTGTGGCAGAATCCCTGTACTCGCAAACCCGGTCATCGCCTACAGGTTTATTAAGAAACGGTCATGTCATGCATCGCAAAGACAAAGGTTAAAAGTGGCCAAAGTACAAAAATACTGCTCTTTGCGACAATGGGCAACTAACCATGTTGAAGCGCTGCTGGTACTCCTGCACTAGAGCCTGAGCCGCCTGGTATTCCTTGACATCTAAATTATATTGCCGCTGAATCCTAGTGTAAGCTTCAACCTGCTGGTCCTACAATATTACATAATGAATCTCATCAGAATATCCATGCAAGAACAAAAGTCAGAAAAGGGGGAGAAGATACTTACAGTGGCGAACCGCGAGCGTACACGACGTACGGTAGACACACTCCCACTCGGGCTGGAAACTCGGACCTGTGAGTATGTCATGTCAGTCTCAAGTATGCTGTCTGCAACCTTGTGGCGGCCATGCGGCTTGCCGTGTCCCGCCACAATAACCACCTTTGGATCAATATCTGCCTCTTCAGGATTAGAATCCTCCCATGCTGCCTTTTAAATTCATCACAATATTCCAAGGCATACTTGGCAGTGTTGCCATAGTGCGTGGCACCGTCATTGGCAGGCTTCGAGAGCTGACGGCCAAGCTTCCATGACCTCATTTCTGAGACCGGCTGCTTCAGTTGGGCCTCCTGCAACATCAAAATGAAAGGTTATGCATAAAATAGGAACAAGCAAAGAAACTGAAAGGAGGATGTTCCATGTATATATACCAAGTGCCTCTTGAAGCGACGATCGCTCCGATTCCCTTGACAGTGTGTTCCTTTATTGCCGCGATTGCTAGAGTTGGTACTGCTTATGGCCAAGAACGCTGGATCTTCCCCTATCCACCTATCCACCAAAGTCGACCATGCGTCGGGCTGACCATGGGCCCAATCAGGAATCACCTGAATAATCAAAATATAGCATTTTCTTAGCCCAGCAAGTTAGCATGCCACCCAAACATACTTCATGTAAGAACTTTCTAGCAATTGCTATCCAAATACTTCGGTTTATAAACAGAAAAAGGCTCATAGAAATTTCCAGGCTGTAAAGCAGAACAGCAAGTTAAAAGTGATTTTGTCATGTTGGTGTTGATTCAACAGATAAGAAAAAGCTGATACAATGGAAGCAAGTAAGTATATTACTCATCTTCATGGAATAAAAAGGGTGATACCATGGAAGCAACTGACTTTGTCCTGCTGGTGTTATCTTTTGCACAAATAAGGGGAAAAAGACAAGTTACTTACGTCCATGAAGTGCTGCTTCGGCATCATATCTTCTCATCCCTCATTCTTTTCTTCGTCATACTCTGCTTGAGAACGCTGCCGTAGTAGTGCGAGATGGCCACGAATTTAGCCTCGTATATCATCTGCCGTGTCAACTTCTTCGCAGCCTCCACGAAGACCTTCTCTGCCTAGACCTTCTTTTCTGGTGGAACTCTATAGAATTCCTACAATCATGTGTAAGAAAGAAATGTTAGTGATTGGTGATGAACTTTGAACCAAATATATGGACTTGTGCATATTTAAATAAAACTTGCCCAAAATTTAGTGTAGACAGCATTCGAATGAGTCCCGAAGATTTCCGTCTTGGCAGCTTCATAGTCGCTCCACCTCGTTGCTAACACCTTCTCGGCATCTTCGTCATCAGTTGGGTTGTACAGGCCCGGCCAGTGCCTCTTCAGAAAAACAGTAATTATCCCATTAGGATACTTGGCATCGCCCTGGGGTCCAACAAAATCCCAATTAATGCACAAGAATCAAAGTATTAGTATGTGTTCAACTATTAGAATCAAAAAATTATGAACTGGGTCCATTTACCCTTTCTGGTTTGGAACTATGAGCCATTTCTCCTTCATAGTAGCTGGTTTTTTTTGTAGGGACCTTAGCAATTCCCTGCAACCAGACCTTCGAGGCCTCCCCATGTGACTCCATGTCAACCCCCTCCCCACCCCCTCCTTGCATTCTCCCCTGCTCTGCTCCTCGGTCTCGGCGTCGTCATCCTCAATCCCAGTGCCAGTGGTGTCGGGGGAATACTTTCTGGATTAACCCGCGGCCCAGTGCGACTTAACTTACTCGCACGGACGAAGGCCCACTTGGGAGCAAGCCCAATATTGAACCGCCATAAGGAGAAAGATCTAGAAGACAAATCCCGGAGGACGTGAAGACCAAGTAGTCTCCGAGTAGGCCTCTGTGGATGTATTCCTTATGGGGAAGTTTCCTTTTGTAACCTAGCGAGCCTCTGTGTATATAAAGAGGACTCGCAGGACTTAGAGCGGGTCAAGCTATCAAGCCCCAAACCCTAGCTCATACGGCGAGTACCAGATCGGATCGCCTCCATTGTAACACCTCGATTATCATATCAATACCAATCTAGGGTAGGCAGGAAGTAGGTCTTTTACCTCACATTGAGGGGGCCGAACCTGGGTAAATCTGTGTTGATCTTTGTTCCTGCGATCCCAAGCTCGGAGATGCTTGACTCGCATAATCCCACACCTACGAAGTCATCTATGACACCTGACGTGACAAACCCACGACAGTTGGCGCCCACCGTGGGGCCTGCGGTCAAGAGCGTCACGTTCCGCGCAGGATCCATGAAGGGAGCTGAAGATCTTGTTGTTGGCCGTATCATCACGGTCAATGGCACACCCCTCATCGACGATTCAAGCTGGGGGCCGGAAGCAGATTACTTGGAGACCGGCCACGTCATCCCCTTTGGATCCATCAACGTCTTCGTCGGCTTCATTGGCGGCGAGTCAGAGGATCCATCGCAACATGGCGACTCAGAAGAAGGAGTCGCGGTAACAGTGGACCAAGAAGAAGGATCTATCAACCACGAGTCGCTGCCTCTCGAAGACGAAGAAGGCCAATCCATTGAGTATGTCCTTGAGGAAAGGCTATGCGGAGGCCCTGTGGATAGTGGCTCGCCCTCTGTAGAAGATCGGCACGTGGAAGGGGTCTACAGGACCACAGAAGCAGACGAAGGGCTGGGCATGCCACCAGGCAGCTTAGCCCCCACACCGCCGGAAGCAGCAGAACAAGCCGCGCTAGACGCATCAGGAGTCGCGGCATCCGCTGCGATGACGCCAGGAGTCGCGGCCTCAGGAGTCGCAAACAGAGAGACCCACCTGGAGTCGCGCCTGCGGAATCAGGGTCAAGGGTAACCCCCAGCGCAGCGGTCACGCCGCCACAGGGAAGCGTGTTGTTTACACCAATATCTGCGGTTAACGCGGCTGCTAGGGTGACAGAATTGGAGGCTACCAGGATCGGGCTATATGATGAAGTCCAGAGAATCGCAGATGAGAGAGCCAGGCTGGCGCGTGAGGAACAGCGCCTCCAACAGGAGCAACTGCGACTCATCGAGGAAACCAATTCTCTGCAAGGAATACAGGCCACCTTGCCACACAGACGCCACGCGAGTCGCCTGCAGCCAGGAACAGTAAACCCTATGGAGCTGTTCCAATCACCTACCACTGAACCAGCAATTGCGTCCCATCAGTCGCCACCAACACGCGCACCCGGTCGCATGGTCAGGGGTCGCACAACCTTCAGTCGCGGTACCCGCACGCATGGCACCATCTGCCATGGTTATGCGGTCCGCGGCCCCGTTAGCTGCGCCCGCGGTTCAAGCAATCGCTGTACCATCAATCGTACCAGCGGTTCCATCTTTCGCAGCACCAAGAGTAGCAGAGATACCTGGTCAAGGGCCATAGTACAGGCTAACAACAGGGCCATGATGCCCCCGCCGTTGACGCAGCCAACCTTTGTTCAGCAATCGCCACAGCAGCCTCAAAGGTTCCACACGCCGCAAGGGCATTATGTTAGCCCAGTGGAGAATCTCTTTGCAGCCACAAACATCTTGGCCAGATTAGCGCCAGCAGGAAACACGCCAATGGACAGAGAGGCACGGCGCGCCATTGAGATGCTGAGCACAGCAGTAATACAGCAGGCGAATATGTCCGAACACGCAGGACGGCTGCACTCCACCCCTTACAATAGCAGAGCAACGGCGGAGAGAAGCATCCACGCGGAGTCGCCACACGTTGCGACCTCGAGCTCGGCTAGGCGACAAAGGGAAGATCAACCTGCGGCTCAAAATCAACCTCAGCAAATTCAACCCATAGAGATTGTGCAGCCGCGCGCGGCGGCCAACCAATAGGAAGGCCAGCTTCGTCCAACCTATCGTCGCGACTCAAAGGCCCAGTCTGTTTCAGCGAAAGAATCAGGTCTGAACCGTTTCCTGCAGATTTCAAAGGACCTCGCAAGGTCGCCAACTACAACGCCAGCATGGACCCTGTTACTTGGCTCAACAATTACGAGATGGGCATGAGCATCCTAAATGCATCCGAAGAGATCTGCGCACGTTACCTAAACATGATGTTAGAAGGCGCAGCCCACATATGGCTACAAAATTTGCCACCAAATTCAATAAACTCTTGGGATGAGATGAAGGAAGCTTTTATCAAGAATTTCCAAGGAACATGCAAGCGACTCTGCAGCATAGAGGACCTTGAGCGTTGTGTACAGAAGGAAGGCGAGTCGAGTCGCCACTGGATGAGAAGGGTCGCAGAGATCATACATTCCTCAGACAACATACCACCCAGTTCAGCAGTCCTTGTCATGGAGAAAAATTGCAAATTTGAGCCGCTAGTCCACAAACTAGGTCGCATGAAGGATAAAGTCAAGAGCCTAAGCGAGGTAATGGCGGCGGCCAACAAGTATGCTAGCTCGGATAAAACCAGGGACGCATCTGATGGGGAGGAAGAGGAAAACACTGGCAAGGGAAAGAAGGCCAGTAGCAAGCCTCAACAACAGCAAGCTAGCAATGCCAATGCGAGTTATAACAAGCGCAAAAACGAGGAAGGAAACTCAGGGTTAGTCGCAAATACGAATACTCGTTACAAACAAAGCAGCAGCAGAGGAAGGAATTTTCACCCAGTTAATTTGGAAGAGGTTTTCAACCGCCCCTGCGACATCCATATAGGAAAAGATGGGAAACCACCCAACCACACGAAGGCACAGTGTTATCATTACAAAAAGTGGAAGGATGGACAGCCACTCAACACAAACTTCAATCATCAAAACAACGAGGAAGGTAAACATGGCGGAGGCAACAACAGCAACAACGCCGTCCCAAATCCGCAGCCAGATCAGCCACAGTTCCCAAAACAGTTGGGTCAGTATCATACCATTGTGGTGAATACTTCAAGGAGGGAACAAAAGCTGCGACGACGCAATCAGGCTGTTAACGCCATAGTACCAGCCGTCCCACAGTGGCTAAAGTGGTCCGAGCAACCAGTAGTTTGGAGCCGCGAGGATCACCCAGGAGAAATAAATGAAGAGGGAAAACTCGCGCTGGTGGTTGCCCCTCAAGTCGCAGGGTACAAGTTGAGCAAAGTACTGATGGATGGAGGCAGCAGCATCAATATATTATACTATGAAACCTTCAAAAGAATGAACCTTCAAGAAAAGCAGCTACACCCATCAAGAACAACGTTTCATGGTGTCGTGCCAGGCATATCAGCTCAGCCATTGGGGCGAGTTAACTTGGAGGTCGCCTTTGGGACACAAAGCAACTTCAGGAGCGAGTACATTTGGTTCGAGGTTGTAGATTTCCAGAGCCCATATCATGCGCTGTTTGGCAGAGAAGCATTCGCAAAGTTTATGGCTAGGCCGTGCTATGTGTACCTAAAGCTTAAAATACCAGGCCCTAGAGGTCATCACCATCAATGGCGACAAAAGAATAGCTCAAGAATGTGAAGAAGGCGACAAGGCCATAGCCAGAGCAGCTTGCATCGCAGAGAGCGCGCCCATGCGCGAGTCGCAGGAGAATTTTGATGACATCGTGAAGGCCAAGAGGCACCTGCCTGACTTGCGACTTCAGATTACGGCCGCAAGGGAGGCAAGGAAGTCAAAGGCTACGAGCCATTGCCAATAAGGACACATCCCAAGCGTCGCGAGTTGCCATCAGCAGCCGCAGCAAAATTATTAAGAGTTTACATCATCAAGCTGGCCACTCAGGGCTAAAAATTTCAATTCTGGTCGCCACTCAGGCGCGACCGACCCAATATGACACTTCTGATCGCCACCTAGGCGCGATCGACCCAATTCTGGTCGCCACTCAGGCGCGACCGACCCATGTAACATCTCTGGTTGCCACCTAGGCGCAACCGACCCAATTCTGGTCGCCACTCAGGCGCGACCGACCCATGTAACATCTCTGGTTGCCACCTAGGCGCAACCGACCCAATTCTGGTCGCCACTCAGGCGCGACCGACCCATGTAACATCTCTGGTTGCCACCTAGGCGCAACCGACCCAATTCTGGTCGCCACTCAGGCGCGACCGACCCATGTAACATCTCTGGTTGCCACCTAGGCGCAACCGACCCAAGCATCACTTCTGGTCGCCACCTAGGCGCGACCGACCCTATGTATCATATAATGATTCTGAAATAAAGCATCTCAAACTACCAATTGAGCTGTGAGTCTTTTATTTTTTAATCATTGGTCCCTTGGGGGTGCGGCAGCTTTTTAGCGCGGCCTATTCCTTGGGATCGCCAAACAAGTGGCATTTATCGTGATTATACTCAACCTCTCTTGGATGCGACTTGCACTATGCGGCCAAAGTACTGGGGGTGCGGCGTCAATCGAGTTTGATTGCCTATCATGGCCGCTCTCGACCCTGAACACGCACTTTTTACCTGGGAAATACTGAGCCGCGCAAGGGCCTAAGTGAGGAAAAACCGAGACAAATCATAAGGACCAGCCTATTGGTCGAAACATGTACTGCCAAGAGTACTTAAGCAAACCATAATATTGTCTTATGACACATAAATTCTAACAATTATTACAGACCGCTAAGGGCCAAGATCATCAAACCATTGTTTTCTCTTCTTCACTTGTGCGCAGCTTTTGGCCGGTGGGAAGGAGGAACAGGCGGCTTACCAAGCTTGCCAGAAGGAGCAATCGCAGGCTCGCTGGAGGGCTCTTCAGTCGCGGGCTTGGGGGCTGCAGAGCTGGATACGCCTGGAGAGGGGTTCTTTTCCTGCGGAATCACCGCACTGGATGACGGAGCGGGTAACTTCTCCCATCTGCTTCCATCTGCATTATACTTGCCCATATAGGTCGCAAGATCTATCCCCTCCACCAGTTCAGTCGCGTGGCCGCGCATATCCTTCCAAGTCGTCGCATATTCTGAGGCCGTCAGTTCGGTGCCATCCACCTTCTTCGAGGGCCTACCTTTTGCAACCTTGGCAGCATCAAAAGAAGGATAGTACGTCTTGGCCAAAGCAAGAACATGAGCCGCGCCGGTGCGAGCTGAGGACTCCTTCCAGTCCAAAAAGAACTGAGGCGCCCTAAGCAGTCTTTTCAGCAGCCCTTCAGAATCACCAGGGACTGGCTTGGTCGGCAGCAGGCACTTAGACAGTGATTTCATGGCGTCACAAGTTCTTCGCGAAAAATCGCGGATATACTCCAGCTGCTCTTGAGTACTGCCGCGCTGCTCCTTGGCATCTTCACCTACATCGAGGCATGTCTCCGTCAGCTCTACAACATACAGGCAAAGATAGTAGAGAAAACAGATGCAGATATGAGTCGCAACACATACCAGTTAACTCTTGAGTCATGATGCACACTTTGGCGTGGACAAGGTTATGGGCATCAGAAACTTTCTTCAACTTTTTCTCAAGCTCGCCAATGGAAACAGCCTTAAGCCTTGCGTCCTCATTGGCATCAGCAATGGCGTCTTTCTGAGCACTGACTTGGAGCTCCAGCTGCTGGACCCTCTCTTGGAACTTCTCTTCAACAGTTTTAAGCCGCAGCTCGGTGGCTTTGGCTTGCTCAGATAACTTGAAGCTTTCATCAGATAGCTCGCCCATCCTGGTTTCCCTCTTCTTCAGCTCAGCGTCACGCTGGCCAAGGAGCTCGCGCAGCCTCTCCAGTTCAGAGGGAGTATCCCCCAGCTGCTTTTCCAAGGCAATTTTGGCAGCTGTTATGGAGCTTAGTTCCTCCTACGAAGGGTACATCAGTTAGTAAGTATATATCAACAGCTAAAAGAGAAGCATCAAGTCTCCCTTTACAGTCAAAGAAGAAACTTGATCCTTGGGGGCTAGAGACAGATAACTGGAGATAGAAGTTTACCTTATAAGCCGCAGACAGGTCAGATAGTGCCTTGCGGAGCTCCATGGCTTGCTTGTCATTTGAGGCAATGATAGCCTCTGACAGTCTCTCAGCGCGGCTTGTGGAGGAGGAAGAAGCAACCTCAGCATGCAGAATTGGCGACCGCAGATTGTCCGCCGCTGGCGACTCAACCACTGGCGTATCAGCATCCTTGGCCATTACATCTATGGAGGAGGGGTTGACCTTCTCCACGTCCTGGATCATAAGGGGATCCGTTCTATCCTCCAGAGCCACCTCTTGGGTGGCTGTGTCAAGAACAGGGACCGTGGCCAGGTCATCAGTGGTGGCCACGCCCTCTACCATGGCGGTATGAGCCGCAGGTGATAAATGCGGCTCAACCGCGGTTCCAGGCTCAGTCGCGGGTTTAGCCGCACTTCTGCAAAAAGCAAGGGCATTGTGTGAAGAAGAAGCACATAAGCCAGAATAAAAGTATTATAAGCACAGGGAAAAGTTACTAACTCTGGAGCCATCTTCACAAAGGCCATAAGTTCACCGCTTGACGGTGAGGACAGGCCTTGGGTCCCAGAATCTACGAGCAGAAGTTTTGCGTGTCAGTAGAGGAAAAAGAATAAGCATTCAAGATGACAAGACAACAGAAATTACCAGAGTGGGGACCCATGTCTTCTTCAGCAGAGGCGGTGGCTTTGAAAGCACGCCTGGCAACGGAGGAGGTCGCGCCCGTAGCAGGTTTGCGACGCTTCGTGGCCTCAGGGTTTTCCAGAGCATCAACCTCTGGTTCCTCACGAGATAGCCTCTTGGAGGCTCTACGGGGAGTTGGTCCAGCCGCGGCAACAGAACTCGCGGCTGGCACTGGACTGTCATCCTCGTCCAGTTCAGTCTCTTCACCATCTGAGGCCGCAGAAGCAACAGAAGGGATATCAGCAGTCTCGCTGCCCTCTAGAGTGGGCAGCAACTTCTTTCGTGCGGCACGCTTGGGAGCAGCAGTGCCGGCGACGGTCGCAGGCAGCGACCAGTAGTTCTCATCAGCCTGGATCAGGGAGATATAAGTTGCAGTATTAAGAAAAGGAATGCGACTCAACTACGAAGGCGAAAAGACAGAGAAGAGGAGTTACCTCAAAAGGCTTGTTGTTAACACTGAAAGGGGCAAGCCCCACCTTATCGAAGGAGATGTCCTTCTCCTCAGTCACGCGGGTGACAAATTCCACCCAATCCTCAGGCCTCCAGTCCGAAGCCTTGATACGATCAACGTCAGCAGAGGTGCCTGTGCACTCAAGGAAGGATCGCTGTCGTGGACTCACGGGCTGAATGCGCCATTTGGTCCAGCAAGAGAGAAGATCAAGGCCAGTAAGACCATGACCTATTAAGGCGCGGATTTGATCAGCGACTCATTGATGAAGGACATGGACGAGTCGCGGGGTTTTGATTTCAGTGCCTCGGTAGGCACGAAGAGGGTGTTAGACCAGGAGGGAAGGCGAGTTTCGCCCTCCGGTGAAGTATCTTGGCAATAGAAGAAAGATTTTTGCCAAGCCCTGGGTCGATTCGCCAGGGCTAGCTTGGGAAGGCAAGAGTTCCTATGGCGTTGAAGAGAGATGGCGCCGACCTGAACGTAGGCGCCACCCTTGGAGACAAGTTGGCTGTTGCAGGTGAAAGAGGCCAGCCATAGATCGATGTTGGGGGCTATGCCAAGATAATCCTCGCACAGCACATGAAAATTGCTCACCTGGAGCATTGAGTTGGGCCCGATGTCGTGAAGACGGAGGCCTAGGCGTTGCAGCAAATTGCGGAAGAAGGGAGAACCTGGCGGCGTGAATCCACGCTCCACGTGCTCCACGAACATCACCAGCTCGTTGGGCTTGGGGCGCGGCTCGATTTCATCGCCTGGCGCCCGCCAGACGCCGTCCTCCTTCGGCGGCAAGAAGCCAGCCTCGGCCAGATCGCAAGAGTTTCCTCCGTTACCCAGGATCCTTCCCAGTTGCAGGAGATCTTGCGCCTATCGTCAGATGGCTTCGCCTTGGGCGCCATTGCGAGGGGGAGATTGGATTGGGGAACTAGGCTCGGGTCGAGGAAGAAGACGGCGCGGCTAGGGATGAGAAGATTGCAAGGGCAAATGGATAATGACCTAGGTGGCCGCAGCTTATAACTGAAGGGGCCCGCAACTAACGGCATTATCTGTGCTCGCAACCAACGGCACAATTTGCGCCCGCAAAACGAGTAACGGTCCGCAATTAAAGGAAACAGAATATTTCCAGAAGGAGAGATGAGTCGCGCAGATGAGTCACAGCTCTGAATCGCATAAGTCAGGAGATTGGTCAGAACGTTTACAGTGCGGCTCAGAGACCATTTCAAGAGGTCAGAAGGTTCTCACCGTAAAGTCCTAACCAATCTTGGGGGCTAATGTCGGGGGAATACTTTCTGGATTAACCCGCGGCCCAGTGCGACTTAACTTACTCGCACGGACGAAGGCCCACTTGGGAGCAAGCCCAATATTGAACCGCCATAAGGAGAAAGATCTAGAAGACAATCCCGGAGGACGTGAAGACCAAGTAGTCTCCGAGTAGGCCTCTGTGGATGTATTCCTTATGGGGAAGTTTCCTTTTGTAACCTAGCGAGCCTCTGTGTATATAAAGAGGACTCGCAGGACTTAGAGCGGGTCAAGCTATCAAGCCCCAAACCCTAGCTCATACGGCGAGTACCAGATCGGATCGCCTCCATTGTAACACCTCGATTATCATATCAATACCAATCTAGGGTAGGCAGGAAGTAGGTCTTTTACCTCACATTGAGGGGGCCGAACCTGGGTAAATCTGTGTTGATCTTTGTTCCTGCGATCCCAAGCTCGGAGATGCTTGACTCGCATAATCCCACACCTACGAAGTCATCTATGACACCTGACGTGACAAACCCACGACAAGTGGCAGAGGGTATGTCGCTAGAGGAAGGAGTCTGAATCTGCCCAACCACATGGTGTCATGTAGGAGGTCTTCCCCTGCCCCCTCGCCCCCTCACTACACGGCCTCCTCTAGGTGGTCTTCCCGTGACCCCTCGAACTACTTGTGAGGGTTCAGCAACCTCACCTGCATTTAGAAAGAACAAGTGGCAAAAGAAATGTGATGATAGGCAGTAGCATCTACATATACTAGAATTGATAAAGCCTACATAACTCCAGCAACAATAAAACCTACAGAATTCCAAAATACTAGCATGAAGAACCTACAGAATTTCCAGCAACCCAGTACACCCTCCTCACCTATCAAAATGTAAGGACGTGGTACTCTTCCGGATCGAGTGGTTATATTTGGCTTCTCTTTGGGAAAAATAGAATCCAGCGTATCTTGGCTTGATTGCTTGCTCATGGTTCAGTCCTGCATTGAGAAAGAGTGAAGTATTAGTAAGGACATAATAAGATGCAGTTTTACAGCATAGGTAGAGTAGTTTTACAGCCCACTAAAAGCATAAGGACACAAAAAGATGCAGTTTTTTGAAGTACAGCACCTAGACAACAACAACACCACCATGAACCTAGTCCAACACAGGTCCTACGGAGAAACCATACCAGCTAGAACCCATAAGAACCATCGGAGTCGTAATCGATTTCTTGTGGGGCCTCATCATCACTATCGCGCACAGGCTCAGGCTGGGCCTCCAATGAGGGATGTGGAGGCTCATCATCGCTGTCATCATCCAAATGTAACTTGGCAAGCATATCCATGTCCTTTAGATTCACAACTGCCTCGCCATTCCTTGTATCGTCCATGAGAGCGTCAAGACCATCCAAAAGAATATAAAAATCCCCATCAGCTTGTTGCTCTTGATAGAACTCTCCCTCGTATGTGACGGGGTTTATGTTGTCGTAATCGTCATCGTTTGGGGCTACTAGCTTACCATGTGGCGATATCTTAAACACAACTTCCCAGCCCTTTAGTTCCTCATTTTGGCATGGGTAGGGCAGATAATACACTTGTGTGGCCTGGTTAGCTACGATAAAGACATCTGACCCGTGATAGACCGTTGATGGCTTAACTTCGACTACACCTATGGAAGGGGTATGTTTCAGTCCCCTTACTGTAGGGTCAAACCAGTGGCATTTGAACACCACAAGATTAAGATCTTCAGCCCCAGAAAGGAATGAAAGTGCATATATATTTTCTATCCTTCCGTAGTACTCTACATTGGTTCCTCCAGTAAACACTCCAGTATTTATAGTTTTTGCATGAGGCCGGATGTTCTGGTGTCTCTCTGTATGGAAACGATACCCATTAACATCATACTTTTCATATGAATATACCCTGTTTTCAAAACCCTGAGAAACCCAACTCAATTCATCAGGCATAGATGTGTTGGGATCTTTTCCCTAAAGGGAATTGTAACAGGGACAGTTTAGACTAAATAACAGGGACCAGTTAGAAATTATTATAACAGGGACAAGTTAGCAAATTACTTTTTTCCATGAACCAATTCACAAAAAAAAATCGTCCATTGGCACCCTTTCTTAGAAGTTTATCCAGCTCTGTGGGATCAGGACGACTCCTTCCATGCCACTATTCACGGACAAACTGCTTCAAAAATGGCCTTGCTTCCTTAGTGTTGTGCAAGACATAGAACATGATGTCCTGCCACAAGGAGTTTGGCATGTTGTAAGCTCTGGAGCCACCAGCTGTGCCACCTTGCCCTTTGAAGAGGTCCAGCTTGGGTTTATACTTGGGCTCATCAGTATTGTATCGAGAGACCTTATTATGCAGAGTGGGAACATGGGCAGGATAGAATGTTGTCCTGACGTCAGCCACCTCCTCGAGGATACTAGCCTCAGCTATGGATGCTTCAATCTTACACTTGTTCCCACATTTTGTTCGAATATGTTTAAATTCTCTCTCAATTGCAAACTGCCAACGATTCTGGCACGGTCCACCCAACAGTGCCTCGTGTGCAAGATGCAAAATGAGATGTTGCATTGGATTAAAGAAGCCCGGCGAAAAAATCATCTCTAACTTGCATAGCAACTCTGGTGCTTTCTTATGCAATAGCTTCATCATCTTGGGACATATTTCTTTAGCACAGAGCATGCGGAAGAAATGGCTCAACTCGGCAAGAACTCGCCAGACATACTCGGGGACATAGCCTCGAACCATCACGGGCAGGAGCCGCTCGAGCCATATGTGATAGTCATGGCTCTTGAGCCCGGTGATTTTGCCTGTTGCAATATTGACTCCTTTACTGATATTCGCAGCATAACCATCGCCGAACTTCACCGTATCTTTCAGCCACGCAAATACCTCCTTCTTTTGGTGATTTTTAAGGACAAAAGGGGCATCAGGCCTGACCCAAGTTTTTCTAGAGCCTGATGGTGGCTTCATGTTTAGCTCTTCTCTATCACACAGCTTCTCTTGGTCAGCTCTAGCCTTAATGTTATCCTTTGTCTTCTCTGGAATGTTGAGGACAGTGGAAAATAAGGCATCCGCCACATTCTTTTCAGTGTGCATCACTTCGATGTTGTGGGGAAGTAAGAGGTCCTTGTAATATGGCAGCTTTGTTACGCCTGCAATGTGAGACCAGTTGTGGTCCTCACCATATCCCTCAAAACCTTTGCCCTTGGCTTTAGCCCGAAGAGCTTTTAGCTCAGCATCAACATCTGCACCTGTGAACGTCGGTATCTCGCTTACTTCATGGACAGCTATGCCTTTCCTGAAGTGCTTTGTGTCTTCTCTGAAGGGATGATCTTCATCAAGGAATTGTCGATGCTGGTCAAAGGCAGAATACTTGCCACCCCTCTTCAGCCAAATGAAAATAAGAGCCTGACGTCAAATAGGGCATGGCATCTTCCCATTCGTACACCATCCACAGAATAGAGCATACCTAGGCATATCATTCATTGAATAGTGGAACCAAATTCTCATCAGAAAGTTTTTCTTCGAATCTGCATCGTATGTCAATGTCCCATGATCCAAGAAGCATGCAAATCATCCACCAGTGGCTGCATTAACACGCTCAAATTCTTGCCCGGGTATTCAGGCCCTGGAATTATCATCGACATGAGTATGGTCTTGCGCTGCATTAGGATGCCGGGAGGGAGATTGAGCGGAATGACAAACACAGGCAAGCAGCTGTATGGGGTGGCTGACATGCCATATGGATTGAACCCATCGGTTGCTATTGCAATTCTGACATTACGAGCATCTTCAGCTTTTCTAGGGTGTTTTTTGTCGAAGTCCTTCCATGCCTCACCATCCGCTGGATGTACCATCTTCTCTTCATTGTATCTATGCCCATGCTTGTGCCAAGTCATTTGTTTGGCAGACTCCGCACTCATGAAAAGGCGCCAGATTCTTGGTATGAATGGGAGATACCGAAGAATCTTTGCGGAGACTTTGGTCTGCTTCTTCTAACCAGCATCATTGGCTTTTCCCTCAACATACCTAGAGGACCCGCACTACGAACAATACTTGTCCTTCTCAAACTCCTTATAAAACAAAAGGCAATTCTTTGGACAGACATCTATCTTCTTATAATCCAGCGTCAGCGCACTCATGAGTTTCTTCGACTCGTACATGTTTTGTGGCAGAACATTATCTTCAGGCAGCATGTTACCCACTACTGCCAGTAATTCTTCAAAGGAAGATCGGGTAAATGCGTACCGAGCCTTGAGTGCCAGCAGTTGTGAGATGGCATCCTGCTGAGAGATTTTGCTGACTCCATCACCTCAAAGAAGGCCTTTGCAGTTGGCTCCATTTCCTCTGGTTCCTCCGCTTCCACCTTCGGAGCTGGCAAATGTGGCATATGTGCATGCTGCAAAGCATCTATCATGTATCTCATCCCGTCGTCCTCCTCACCACCAACGCGCTGCCGCATCACGTCCTCTCTAGGACGTTCATGCTCGCCAAGGTTGACCCACATGGTAAAGTTTGCCATATACCCATTCAACCTAAGGTGGCGGCTCATGACATTCTTGTCACGACGATGACGGTTCTCGCAAACACTACAAGGGCAAAGTGGAACAATCCTCTTTGATTCACGGAATGCAGCTTCCAAAAAGGCTTCAGTTTTGTCAACCCACTTATCGGTAACACGATTTGCATCGACACGGCCACTGTACATCCACTCACCATCAGCCATGCTCTGCCCAAGAGTTCAACAAACTTTAAAATCTATTAGGTCCTAATCCAACCCGAGGAGTTTTATAATCTCCTCTATAACATACTAATGGAGGGTTCCTACAAAAATTAATCAACCATTTATATTGGAAAGGTGCCTAGTTAGGCATGCAATTTATACTAACAGAAAAGCTATCTAGTCAATGGCATGTACTGCAAGAACAAGGAAAGACCAATACAGGGCTTAAGCTCCTCGTGTCACAAGGAGGTTATTGTACTCAACGATACACACAACTTGTCATTGCAATACAATTTCTACTTTCTGCAACCAAATTGTACAACATCACACCGTTTATCTTTTTTTTTTGAAGTGACAGCATGTGTATGAGTATCTCCCATAGCATGTGTATGAGTATCTCTCACAGCTTACGGCACCTATCATCTGAAGTTGTAACATACCAACATTTTTTTGTTACAGTTTAATTGGACAAGCAAAGAAGTCCATACCTATCTTTATCCTAGATTGCAGGTGGCAGAAGAAACAAAAGGCAACACGGCCAACATATATCAAAGTAAGCAGGAAATATTTTGTGATCCAAATCCAACATCTACCAAATTTGGAATGCTATCTAGTCAATATAATCTACTGCAAGAACAGGCAAGGAGCCAAGGACCAGTACATGGCAGGGAGAGAAGATCAGGGAGAGAAGAATAGTACCCTCGATGCCGGTTGGAGAAGAAACGGCCGGAGGAGGTGCGCAGAGCCTGTGGCAATGGGGCAGCCGGTGGGGCGGCCAGAAGGTCTTCGAAAGCTCCGGCCTTGGGACTCCCTCGTCACGATTGGGGACAAGGGAATTATGGGCAGGCGAGGGGAGGAGCGGCAACCACGGGCGTCGAGGGGAGGAGCGGCGAGGTGGCGTGGAGGGGAAAGAGCGGCGACCGGCGGCGTGGAGGGGAGGAGCGGCGAGGTGGCGTGGAGGGGAGTAGCGGCGGCGGCGTGGAGGGGAGTGGGGGCAGATCTCGATTTGGACAGTGGAGCGGGAAGTGCGGAGTGGTGGCGGCGTGTGGACAGCGGAGAGAGGGAAGTGTGGAAATCGAGAGACTATTTAAGGCCCATCTAATTGTTTGCCGACGGTATATTCACTAGAGCCGTCGGCATACAAGTTTTGTTATTTTCTTTTCAAAATATTGGCTACATTTCTAACTAAAACATACATACTAATAGATGTCCCACCACTGTTATAAACATATGTTTGGGAACCATGCATGTTTTTGTGGGATTCCGATGCTCTGTTGCCCCACCACTTTCTCTCTAGTGATTTTCTGCACTTAGAGGTGAAAACTCCCCCTTCGGGCGAACCGGATGGAATCTTGTGTTGATTTGGGGTAGACTTTGGTTTCCCACCTTCCTATGCGCCTAACCTAACACAATCAAGCAAAAAATTCCATTGGCCTACCCCTTTCGACGCCGTTCAAGGGGGTAGACGAAAACGTTAGGGTTTTTCCAGCGGATTTAGGGTTTCGCCGAAGCGGGGCATCGGAGCGTCGGAACCCCACACTAACCTAGGTTGTGCCATACCATATGTATACAAGTGTGTTGTGTGTTTTAAATGTCCAATATCCTACTCCGGGGTGTGACCGGCTTCACCGACTTCACTTTCTCTCTAGTGAGTTTCTGCACTTAGAGGTGAAAACTCCCCTTTTGGGCGAAGCGGATGGAATCTTGTGTTGATTTGGGGTAGACTTTGGTTTCCCACCTTCCTATGTCCTAACCTAACACAACCAAGCAAAAAAGTCCACTGGCCTACCCCCTCTTGGCTCCGGTCAAGGGGGTAGATGCTAACTTTGACTTTTTCCCAACGGGTCTAGGGTTTCACCGAAGCAGGTCCCCGGAGCGTCGGAACCCCACAAACACCTAGGTTGTGCCATACCATGTGTATACAAGTGTGTTGTGTGTTGTAAATATCCAATATCCTACTCCGAGGTGTGACCGGCTTCACCGACTTCACTTTCTCTCTAGTGATTTTCTCCACTTAGAGGTGACAACTCCCCGTTCGGGCGAACCGGATGGAATATTGTGTTGATTTGGGGTAGACTTTGGTTTCCCACCTTCCTATGGCCTAAGCTAACACAACCAAGCAAAAAAGTCCACTGGCCTACCCCCTCTCGACGCCATTCAAGGGGGTAGACGAAAACGTTAGGGTTTTTTCAGCGGATCTAGGGTTTCGCCGAAGCGGGTCCTCGGAGCGTCGGAACCCCATCAAAACCTAGGTTGTGCCATACCATATGTATACAAGTGTGTTGTGTGTTGTAAATGTCCAATATTCTACTCCGGGGTGTGACCGGCTTCACAACTTCACTTTCTCTCTAGGGAGTTTCTGCACTTAGAGGTGAAAACTCCCCCTTCGGGCGAACCGGATGGAATCTTGTGTTGATTTGGGGTAGACTTTGGTTTCCCACCTTCCTATCTCCTAACCTAACACAACCAAGCAAAAAAGTCCACTGGCCTACCCCCTCTCGGCTCCGGTAAAGGGGGTAGACGATAACTTTAACTTTTTCCCAGCGGGTCTAGGGTTTCGCCGATGCTGGTCCCCGGAGCGTCGGAACCCCACCAAAACCTAGGTTGTGCCATACCATATGTATAAAAGTGTGTTGTGTGTTGTAAATATCCAATATCCTACTCCGAGGTGTGACCGGCTTCACCGACTTCACTTTCTCTCTAGTGATTTTCTGCACTTAGAGGTGAAAACTCCCCCTTCGGACGAACCGGCTGGAATCTTGTGTTTATTTGGGGTAGACTTTGGTTTCCCACCTTCCTATGGCCTAACCTAACACAACCAAGCAAAAAAGTCCACTGGCCTACCCCCTCTCGGCTCCGGTCAAGGGGGTAGACGGTAACTTTGACTTTTTTCCAGCGGGTCTAGAGTTTCGCCGAAGCGGGTCCCCGGAGCGTCGGAACCCCACCAAAACCTAGGTTGTGCCATACCATATGTATACAAGTGTGTTGTGTGTTGTAAATATCCAATATCCTACTCCGAGGTGTGACCGGCTTCACCGACTTCACTTTCTCTGTAGTGATTTTCTGCACTTAGAGGTGAAAACTCCCCTTCGAGCGAACAGGATGGAATCTTGTGTTGATTTGGGGTAGACTTTGGTTTCCCACCTTCCTATGGCCTAACCTAACACAACCAAGCAAAAAAGTCCACTGGCCTACCCCCTCTCGACGCCATTCAAGGGGGTAGACGAAAACGTTAGGGTTTTTTCAGCGGATCTAGGGTTTCGCCGAAGCGGGTCCTCGGAGCGTCGGAACCCCACCAAAACCTAGGTTGTGCCAGACCATATGTATACAAGTGTGTTGTGTGTTGTAAATGTCCAATATTCTACTCCGGGGTGTGACCGGCTTCACCGACTTCACTTTCTCTCTAGTGAGTTTCTGCACTTAGAGGTGAAAACTCCCCTTCGGGCGAACCGGATGGAATCTTGTGTTGATTTGTGGTAGACTTTGGTTTCCCACCTTCCTATGGCCTAACCTAACACAACCAAGCAAAAAAGTCCACTGACCTACCCCCTCTCGGCTCCGGTAAAGGGGGTAGACGATAACTTTGACTTTTTCCCAGCGGGTCTAGGGTTTCGCCGATGCTGGTCCCCGGAGCGTCGGAACCCCACCAAAACCTAGGTTGTGCCATACCATATGTATAAAAGTGTGTTGCGTGTTGTAAATATCCAATATCCTACTCCGAGGTGTGACCGGCTTCACCGACTTCACTTTCTCTCTAGTGATTTTCTGGACTTAGAGGTGAAAACTCCCCCTTCGGGCGAACCGGCTGGAATCTTGTGTTTATTTGGGGTAGACTTTGGTTTCCCACCTTCCTATGGCCTAACCTAACACAACCAAGCAAAAAAGTCCACTGGCCTACCCCCTCTCGACGCCATTCAAGGGAGTAGACGAAAACGTTAGGGTTTTTTCAGCGGATCTAGGGTTTCGCCGAAGCGGGTCCTCGGAGCGTCGGAACCCCACCAAAACCTAGGTTGTGCCATACCATATGCATACAAGTGTGTTGTGTGTTGTAAATGTCCAATATCCTACTCCGGGGTGTGACCGGCTTCACCGACTTCACTTTCTCTCTAGGGAGTTTCTGCACTTAGAGGTGAAAACTCCCCTTCGGGCGAACCGGATGGAATCTTGTGTTGATTTGGGGTAGACTTTGGTTTCCCACCTTCCTATCTCCTAACCTAACACAACCAAGCAAAAAAGTCCACTGGCCTACCCCTCTCGGCTCCGGTAAAGGGGGTAGACGATAACTTTAACTTTTTCCCAGCGGGTCTAGGGTTTCGCCGATGCTGGTCCCCGGAGCGTCGGAACCCCACCAGAACCTAGGTTGTGCCATACCATATGTATAAAAGTGTGTTGTGTGTTGTAAATATCCAATATCCTACTCCGAGGTGTGACCGGCTTCACCGACTTCACTTTCTCTCTAGTGATTTTCCGCACTTAGAGGTGAAAACTCCCCCTTCGGGCGAACCGGCTGGAATCTTGTGTTTATTTGGGGTAGACTTTGGTTTCCCACCTTCCTATGGCCTAACCTAACACAACGAAGCAAAAAAGTCCACTGGCCTACCCCCTCTCGCCTCCGGTCAAGGGGGTAGACGGTAACTTTGACTTTTTTCCAGCGCGTCTAGGGTTTCGCCGAAGCAGGTCCTCGGAGCGTCGGAACCCCACCAAAACCTAGGTTGTGCCATACCATATGTATACAAGTGTGTTGTGTGTTGTAAATATCCAATATTCTACTCCGAGGTGTGACCGGCTTCACCGACTTCACTTTCTCTCTAGTGATTTTCTCCACTTAGAGGTGAAAACTCCCCTTCGGGCGAACCGGATGGAATGTTGTGTTGATTTGGGGTACACTTTGGTTTCCCACCTTCCTATGGCCTAATCTAACACAACCAAGCAAAAAAGTCCACTGTCCTACCCCCTCTCGACGCCTTTCAAGGGGGTAGACGAAAACGTTAGGGTTTTTTCAGTGGATCTAGGGTTTCGCCGAAGCGGGTCCTCGGAGCGTCGGAACCACGCCAAAACCTAGGTTGTGCCATACCATATGTATACAAGTGTGTTGTGTGTTGTAAATGTACAATATCCTACTCCGGGGTGTGACCGGCTTCACCGACTTCACTTTCTCTCTAGTGAGTTTCTGCACTTGGAGGTGAAAACTCCCCCTTCGGGCAAACCGGATGGAATCTTGTGTTGATTTGGGGTAGACTTTGGTTTCCCACCTTCTTATGGCCCAACCTAACACAACCAAGCAAAAAAGTCCACTGGCCTACCCCCTCTCGGCTCCGGTCAAGGGGGTAGACGATAACTTTGACTTTTTCCCAGCGGGTCTAGGGTTTCGCCGATGCAGGTCCCCGGAGCGTCGGAACCCCACCAAAACCTAGGTTGTGCCATACCATATGTATAAAAGTGTGTTGTGTGTTGTAAATATCCAATATCCTACTCCGAGGTGTGACGGCTTCACCGACTTCACTTTCTCTCTAGTGATTTTCTGCACTTAGAGGTGAAAACTCCCCCTTCGGGCGAACCTGCTAGAATCTTGTGTTTATTTGGGGTAGACTTTGGTTTAGCACCTTCCTATGGCCTAACCTAACACAACCAAGCAAAAAAGTCCAGTGGCCTACCCCCTTTCGGCTCCGGTCAAGGGAGTAGACGGTAACTTTGACTTTTTTCCAGCGGGTCTAGGGTTTCGCCGAAGCGGGTCCTCGCAGCGTCGGAACCCCACCAAAACCTAGGTTGTGCCATACCATATGTATACAAGTGTGTTGTGTGTTGTAAATATCCAATATCCTACTCCGAGGTGTGACCGGCTTCACCGACTTCACTTTTTCTCTAGTGATTTTCTCCACTTAGAGGTGAAAACTCCCCCTTAGGGCGAACCGGATGGAATATTGTGTTTATTTGGGTTAGACTTTGGTTTCCCACCTTCCTATGGCTAACCTAACACAACCAATCAAAAAAGTCCATTGGCCTACCCTCTTTCGACGCCGTTCTAGGGGGTAGACGAAACGTTAGGGTTTTTCCAGCGGATTTAGGGTTTCGCCGAAGCGGGCATCGGAGCGTCGGAACCCACACTAACCTAGGTTGTGCCATACCATATGTATACAAGTGTGTTGTGTGTTTTAAATGTCCAATATCCTACTCCGGGGTGTGACCGTCTTCACCGACTTCACTTTCTCTAGTGAGTTTCTGCACTTAGAGGTGAAACCTCCCCTTTCGGGCGAAGCGGATGGAATCTTGTGTTGATTTGGGGTAGACTTTGGTTTCCCACCTTCCTATGGCCTAACCTAACACAACCAAGCAAAAAGTCCACTGGCCTACCCCCTCTCGACGCCATTCAAGGGGGTAGACGAAAACGTTAGGGTTTTTTCAGCGGATCTAGGGTTTCGCCGAAGCGGGTCCTCGGAGCGTCGGAACCCCACCAAAACCTAGGTTGTGCCATACCATATGTATACAAGTGTGTTGTGTGTTGTAAATGTCCAATATTCTACTCCGGGGTGTGACCGGCTTCACCGACTTCACTTTCTCTCTAGTGAGTTTCTGCACTTAGAGGTGAAAACTCCCCTTCGGGTGAACCGGATGGAATCTTGTGTTGATTTGTGGTAGACTTTGGTTTCCCACCTTCCTATGGCCTAACCTAACACAACCAAGCAAAAAAGTCCACTGGCCTACCCCCTCTCGGCTCCGGTAAAGGGGGTAGACGATAACTTTGACTTTTTCCCAGCGGGTCTAGGGTTTCGCCGATGCTGGTCCCCGGAGCGTCGGAACCCCACCAAAACCTAGGTTGTGCCATACCATATGTATAAAAGTGTGTTGTGTGTTGTAAATATCCAATATCCTACTCCGAGGTGTGACCGGCTTCACCGACTTCACTTTCTCTCTAGTGATTTTCTGCACTTAGAGGTGAAAACTCCCCCTACGGGCGAACCGGCTGGAATCTTGTGTTTATTTGGGTAGACTTTGGTTTCCCACCTTCCTATGGCCTGACCTAACACAACCAAGCAAAAAAGTCCACTGGCCTACCCCCTCTCGGCTCCGGTCAAGGGGGTAGACGGTAACTTTGATTTTTTCCAGCGGGTCTAGAGTTTCGCCGAAGCGGGTCCCCGGAGCGTCGGAACCCCACCAAAACCTAGGTTGTGCCATACCATATGTATACAAGTGTGTTGTGTGTTGTAAATATCCAATATCCTACTCCGAGGAGTGACCGGCTTCACCGACTTCACTTTCTCTGTAGTGATTTTCTGCACTTAGAGGTGAAAACTCCCCCTTCGAGCGAACAGGATGGAATCTTGTGTTGATTCGGGGTAGACTTTGGTTTCCCACCTTCCTATGGCCTAACCTAACACAACCAAGCAAAAAGTCCACTGGCCTACCCCCTCTCGACGCCATTCAAGGGAGTAGACGAAACGTTAGGGTTTTTTCAGCGGATCTAGGGTTTCGCCGAAGCGGGTCCTCGGAGCGTCGGAACCCCACCAAAACCTAGGTTGTGCCATACCATATGCATACAAGTGTGTTGTGTGTTGTAAATGTCCAATATCCTACTCCGGGGTGTGACCGGCTTCACCGACTTCACTTTCTCTCTAGTGAGTTTCTGCACTTAGAGGTGAAAAACTCCCCTTTCGGGGGAAGCGGATGGAATCTTTTGTTGATTTGGGGTAGACTTTGGTTTCCCACCTTCCTATGGCCTAACCTAACACAACCAAGCAAAAAAGTCCACTAGCCTACCCCCTGTCAGCTCCGGTCAAGGGGGTAGACGATAACTTTGACTTTTTCCCAGTGGGTCTAGGATTTCGCCGATGCAGGTCCTCGGAGCGTCGGAACCCCACCAAAACCTAGGTTGTGCCATACCATATGTATACAAGTGTGTTGTGTGTTGTAAATATCCAATATCCTACTCCGAGGTGTGACCGGCTTCACCGACTTCACTTTCTCTCTAGTGATTTTCCGCACTTAGAGGTGAAAACTCCCCCTTCGGGCGAACCGGCTGGAATCTTGTGTTTATTTGGGGTAGACTTTGGTTTCCCACCTTCCTATGGCCTAACCTAACACAACGAAGCAAAAAAGTCCACTGGCCTACCCCCTCTCGCCTCCGGTCAAGGGGGTAGACGGTAACTTTGACTTTTTTCCAGCGCGTCTAGGGTTTCGCCGAAGCAGGTCCTCGGAGCGTCGGAACCCCACCAAAACCTAGGTTGTGCCATACCATATGTATACAAGTGTGTTGTGTGTTGTAAATATCCAATATTCTACTCCGAGGTGTGACCGGCTTCACCGACTTCACTTTCTCTCTAGTGATTTTCTGCACTTAGAGGTGAAAACTCCCCCTTCGGGCGAACCGGCTGGAATCTTGTGTTTATTTGGGGTAGACTTTGGTTTCCCACCTTCCTATGGCCTAACCTAACACAACCAAGCAAAAAAGTCCACTGGCCTACCCCCTCTCGGCTCCGGTCAAGGGGGTAGACGGTAACTTTGACTTTTTTCCAGCGGGTCTAGAGTTTCGCCGAAGCGGGTCCCCGGAGCGTCGGAACCCCACCAAAACCTAGGTTGTGCCATACCATATGTATACAAGTGTGTTGTGTGTTGTAAATATCCAATATCCTACTCCGAGGTGTGACCGGCTTCACCGACTTCACTTTCTCTGTAGTGATTTTCTGCACTTAGAGGTGAAAACTCCCCCTTCGAGCGAACAGGATGGAATCTTGTGTTTATTTGGGGTAGACTTTGGTTTCCCACCTTCCTATGGCCTAACCTAACACAACCAAGCAAAAAAGTCCACTGGCCTACCCCCTCTCGACGCCATTCAAGGGAGTAGACGAAAACGTTAGGGTTTTTTCAGCGGATCTAGGGTTTCGCCGAAGCGGGTCCTCGGAGCGTCGGAACCCCACCAAAACCTAGGTTGTGCCATACCATATGCATACAAGTGTGTTGTGTGTTGTAAATGTCCAATATCCTACTCCGGGGTGTGACCGGCTTCACCGACTTCACTTTCTCTCTAGTGAGTTTCTGCACTTAGAGGTGAAAACTCCCCTTTCGGGGGAAGCGGATGGAATCTTTTGTTGATTTGGGTAGACTTTGGTTTCCCACCTTCCTATGGCCTAACCTAACACAACCAAGCAAAAAAGTCCACTAGCCTACCCCCTGTCAGCTCCGGTCAAGGGGTAGACGATAACTTTGACTTTTTCCCAGTGGGTCTAGGATTTCGCCGATGCAGGTCCTCGGAGCGTCGGAACCCCACCAAAACCTAGGTTGTGCCATACCATATGTATACAAGTGTGTTGTGTGTTGTAAATATCCAATATCCTACTCCGAGGTGTGACCGGCTTCACCGACTTCACTTTCTCTCTAGTGATTTTCTGCACTTAGAGGTGAAAACTCCCCCTTCGGGCGAACCGGCTAGAATCTTGTGTTTATTTGGGGTAGACTTTGGTTTAGCACCTTCCTATGGCCTAACCTAACACAACCAAGCAAAAAAGTCCAGTGGCCTACCCCCTTTCGGCTCCGGTCAAGGGAGTAGACGGTAACTTTGACTTTTTTCCAGCGGGTCTAGGGTTTCGCCGAAGCGGGTCCTCGGAGCGTCGGAACCCCACCAAAACCTAGGTGGTGCCATACCATATGTATACAAGTGTGTTGTGTGTTGTAAATATCCAATATCCTACTCCGAGGTGTGACCGGCTTCACCGACTTCACTTTTTCTCTAGTGATTTTCTCCACTTAGAGGTGAAAACTCCCCCTTCGGGCGAACCGGATGGAATATTGTGTTTATTTGGGTTAGACTTTGGTTTCCCACCTTCCTATGGCCTAACCTAACACAACCAATCAAAAAAGTCCATTGGCCTACCCTCTTTCGACGCCGTTCTAGGGGTAGACGAAAACGTTAGGGTTTTTCCAGCGGATTTAGGGTTTCGCCGAAGCGGGGCATCGGAGCGTCGGAACCCCACACTAACCTAGGTTGTGCCATACCATATGTATACAAGTGTGTTGTGTGTTTTAAATGTCCAATATCCTACTCCGGGGTGTGACCGTCTTCACCGACTTCACTTTCTCTAGTGAGTTTCTGCACTTAGAGGTGAAACCTCCCCTTTCGGGCGAAGCGGATGGAATCTTGTGTTGATTTGGGGTAGACTTTGGTTTCCCACCTTCCTATGGCCCAACCTAACACAACCAAGCAAAAAAGTCCATTGCTCTACCCCTTTCGACGCCGGTCTAGGGGGTAGACGAAAACATTGACTTCTTGGTCAACAGTCTAGGGTTTCGCTACAAATGGCGCAACGAAGATTCGGAATCCCACAAAACCAGAGCTCCGCCCGAGCCAACTAACTTGCCAGAATTCTGCATCTACAACTCCAACGAGAGATCGCTCCGTAAGGAGAGGGGGATAAAGGATACCATGACCGGTCGCAACTCGAGCGGTAAAAAGCTGCAACTCACCGGAGAGGCGAGGCAAAGGGGATCCCGATCTGGGTTCCGGGGGGGACACCGCGGGGAAGAGGCGAGGTTGCAAATCAGAGACCTGGGAACATGAATTGGGCGGCCGCACACGGGGGCGGAACGGCCGGAGGCTGGTGGTTGGGACGGACCGGGAGCTCACACGAGGGGAGCGGCGGCCGCAGGCGGAGCGAGAACTTCAACACTGAGTAGTCAGTGCAAAACTGTGTAGTCAATATACATGTATTTGTATTATTTTTATTTTTTTACATGAAATCTGCTTGTTTTTCGAAAAAAAACTTTGCAGTCACTTGACTACACAGATCAAGTGTGGCTCCGCCACTCCCGCAGGTATCGCCGCCATGGTCGCCTCGGCAGAAAAGATCCTGGGAGTGGATCAAGCATTGTAGTTGCCGACGGCATAAGTGAGGTGGCCGTCGGCATACCCGTAGATGGCCCTGGATATAGGTCATCCCGGCCTGTGTCGAGACGCAAATTCCCCAATCGCGCTCCACGGTCCGAGAACCCTAGCTCCACAGTCCACGCGCCGCCGCCGGTCGCCGCTCTTCCCCTCCACACTCCACGCCCCCGCTCGTCCCCTCCACGCAGGCAGCGATGCCCGGTCGCCACCCGCCGCCGTGAAGCCCCCGTCGCCTGCCCGTGATTCCCTCTTCCCCAATCGTGAGGAGGGAGCCCCAAGGTCGGAGCTTCCCCTCCGGCTGCCCCATCTTCGCGCACCTTCTCCGGCCGGCTTCGAGAGGCTACTTCTGCTACGTCTTCACCCGTCCTCCGCTCCCCCGCCGCATCCTCCCCCGCCGCCACCCCCCTGTAAGCTCACCCGATCCCGATCCCGATCCTCTTCCCTGTGAGATCTCTGCAGTCGCCTTGTTTGCTGATTGTGCTTAGCCGTGTGTGATTTAGGGAGAACTGGGTGCTCTGCTCTCGCTGTATGAGTTGGAACTGAGAGCATCGTGTGGTCTCAAACTGGAGGCCTTTCTAAAATTTCAGTTCAGTAGGAGTCCTTGCTTGCTGTATCTGTGAACGTGTTGTAGGAGTCCTTGCTGTATCTGTGTATAGTGATTTTGCTGCTGCCGTCTGTGATTTTGCTGCTGCGTGTCCTGATTTTGTGTTCGGATTTGCTGCTGCCGCATATAGTGCATTAGTGCATAGAGACTTGGTGTTAGTGGTGTTAGTGCATTACTGCCGCCATATATGTGTACATATCTGTGGCCAGGCTAGGGGACCTAGAACAAAAATGAATCCATTTTGCTTTGATATAGAACAAAAATGGCTGTGTACAATTCTTGGTACTACTTATGTAATCATGTTTGCTTTGAGTAACAAAATCTAGAGGAAAATGTTGCAGTCTGTGTACTGATTCCATTTTTCTTTTGATATAGAGAGGGATATGAGCACAGAGTCTGACGCTATGAGCATCTCTAGTGAGGACAGTGGCTCATTTTCAACTGATGAACATTTGGGCTACGCTGTAGATGGACCGATGTTTATCAGGAGAGGTATGAAAAACCTTTGGAACCAATTTGTTTATCCCTTGTTTATTACTGTTATGTAGTACATTGCCTAACATTTAGATATGCTTTTGTTACATATAGGACCTCGTTTTAGGGGAACTCGCACCTTTGACAAGCATATGATGTATGCAAGTGATGTGTGGCTGAGTTCATATCAAGTGGAGCAGATGATAGAGCTGGCTGACAGTGCTTCCGCAGCACCCATCAAATTTGATCTTTACAGGATGTCGGAATCATCTGTAATGAAAGAAGGAAGCAAGATGGTAGCTGCTGTTTACTTAAACATGCAGCAGTACATGTACTGTTGCAATCTTTCTATTTGCTACCTAATTGTTGCAATCTTTCTATTTGGACAGGTGTTTGGAGCTCAGTTCACCAAAGCCAACCTGAAACGCTATGTTGGAAAGGGCTCGAAGAAGGTCCTTGTTGAATGCAGTCCGAGCCATACATCATTTGAAGTGGAGATGAAGATGGGAAGTAGGAAGAATGCAATAATGACTACCGGATGGCCTGAAGCTATGGCTGAGTTCAAGTTAGGGGAGGGGGACATAGTAGTCTTCAGCTTCACGCCAATTACGGGCCAGCGCTATAAGCTTCATCTTGACATGATTAAATTGGTGAAGTGAACTAGTTGGTCCAGTAGTAGTGTCCTGAACTAATCTGAACTAAGTGTCTAGTAGTAATGTAGTACTTATGTCAGACTTTTATCTTGTAATGATGAAGCTATGTCCCCGAGTATGTCAGACTTCTATCGTGTAATGAAATGATCCTATGAAATCAAGCTATCTTGTATGAAATGACTCTATGAAATGATATGTCAGGTCGTGTCCTTTATGAAATTATTGTTCTAATTTTCTCTTACTGTTTTGGAATGATGCCCAGATTTTAACTTATTTTTTTTTGAAAAGACACATAGAAGCAATATATAAAAGTGTCACACATGCCAACCTTAACAAGATACATGAAATAGCTCATTGGCAAAGCTTCTTGCGCTACATACTACAGGTGCTGGGTTCCAATCCCAGGCCCAACCTTTTTCTGGGAATTTTGCAGCACAACACAAACAGATATGCCGTCGGCTGCACTGAGATGGCCGTCGGCATACGAGCCCCCTTTTCTGGCAAGTTTACAAAACAGCACAAAAAGAATATGCCGACGACTGCACCGTCCTGGCCGTCGGCATAGGCTCACGCCGTCACGTCGACTAACGCCTGTAAAGTGTATGCCGACAGCCAGAACTATGCCGACGGCTAAACTGATAAGGCTGTCGGCGTGTAAACCGTACGCCGACGGATTTCTATATGCCGACGGCTGGTACGTTCAAGCTGTCGGCATAGGTGGGCTATGCCGACGGCTTTGTATATGCCGACGGTCTTCCTCTGGCGCTCGGCATATACAACTGTATGCCGACGGCCCCGATAAAAAGCCGTCGACATACATAAAGCCGTCGGAAACTGGTAGTTTCCCCGTAATGAATTCATGAAGTTTTTTCATTTTCACTGACACATATGATAGATTGGTCTACTTAACGCAAATAATATCTGCCTTTCAGTGATATCTCGCCAGACGATGTAGATGTATCAATCGCGGATGTTACGACGAGAAGAAACCGACGTGCACGGAAGAAGCATATTCAAGCCCGGTACCATGTGAAAACTACGGGAGTGTCTTTTCTGATGTAGGCTAGGCACTAGGCACATTATTGATCAAAACATGATTGTAGCACAAGAGAACAAACCTGTTTAGTGAATGTGAGCGTGCCTTGTTTATTGTCAACAAATATACAACATGCATATATGTGACAAATCTATCTCATGTTTTTTTATAGGGACATGCTATCAGGACAACTTTATGATAAAAGGTGGCAATTAGATGCACACCAGTGATATTGCCCAGCATATTTCCAATCTGAGACAAAAGAGGCGCTTCCGCCTTTTCTTCAGTCGAGAGCTACTACAAGAAGACATGCACACATTCGTCATCACCCGTGTTGGCGTCAACCTCATAGGTCAGATTTGAAAATAGTTTCACACAGAGTGAGATGTGGCATTGGTTTTGCCGAATGGCCAGATTTGGCATAAAATACTCAATGGCAACTAGCTGCTGGAGGCAGGGGCAGAGGTAACTTCGTTGGTTTTGTTCTGCTAGCTAGATAACGATGGAAGTCATATTTCGAACATTAAAAAACTACTCCAGTTTCCTTCAAGGAGCGGTGTACTGTCTGCCTGCTATAGCTGTGGTTGCTTCGCTTGCGCCGTACGCATGTGAGCACAAGGAGACACGGGAACTCCTCAGCCCTGCATGGGGTCACACGCCGGCCGGCGGTGCATGTCGCGGTTGTCGCCCGTGCATGCATGTATGGCGCCAAGCCAAACGGCGCCGGTGTACGTCGCGCGTTTTCTTGCGGCTCTAGCCTCTGGCCTCGGTTTCCCAGGAATTCACAGGTCGGCGGCGGTGGTGCACGGGAGCTCTAGCTGAATTCTCGGTGAAATATTGGGGGTTGGCCGAATGCCGACGACGGACCGATCCAAAACCCCGAAATGTAAAGTGAAGCCATAAAAATTTAAAAATTAACCTATGAATAAAACTAATGCATAATAGAAGACTACAATTATATGTTGTGACCTTTATATTCTTTAGACTCGTACATAACAGAAGACTCTACCGAGATATTTTTACATACTAAAATAGAAAAACATATATACATGTATTATAATTAGCATAAATTACTCCATAAATGGAAGTGAGTATTTTTCTTCAATATTTCATGTTGGCTTTTGTTTATATCTAGATTGAGTTTCTGTTCACCAAAATGACAAAAAATAAACAATAACACATTTCACGTTTCACAAATCATAGTTCCATTATGTTGGTACAAAAGTTAAACTCTATGGTAATTTGTACTAACTAATATACATTTCCAATTTGGTGAAAATGAGATGTAAAAAAAGTAAAAGAATTTAGTATAAATGGAGACACTTTGGTACTGCTGCCACAACTACATCATTAAGTCCCTTTGAGTTCTGCTCGTCGTTGGTACCGTTCACATCGTCGGTAAATTCACAACGTCGGTACCGTTCCACGGTTCTAGGTACTCAACATAGGCGAGCTCCAGCTCCCAGGAATAGGTGGCGGCGAGAGTGCGCTCCACCTCCAAGTCTTCAGCGCCGGCGGCGTGCAAGAACATCTCTAGAAATATGGGAACCAATGGAAAACTGTAAAATGAGTCCTGAAAAATCAAAAAACAAATAACATATTGACAAAACTAAAGCAATTTTCACTTTATTATATAACTTCAATAGTTGTTATGTCGTACAATATTTGGAAATATATCAATATTGACGTTAAAATCGTGAATTAATATAGTATTAAAGTGATGAACTGAACTCATGTTTTACGGAAAAGTATCATTCATCTAGTATTTTGTGAAACGAAATCTTGAATCATATCTTCATAATTACCGAGGACATCGTTTTAGTTATATGGTGGGCAATCCATTGATTATTTTTCTTTTGTTATAGTACAGTACATATAAGATCTTAATAAATTCAACTTAGAAAAAAGGTACTAGGCAGCTATTATCTATTAGCGGTAGTTTGTGTATACCAGAGGTTTGAACCTATACGAAAAATAAACACGGTTGAACACTTGCAGAAAGGTGTTGACAAAGGTCAGCTATGAGAGCACTCAATCAATCAGTCTTCCATACTAACAATTCACCAACACACGATTGTTTATTATCTACTATATGCTTGGCGTGATGATGCAGCCAACCTGGTGAGCCTCCTAGTAGCTAGCTAGCTAGCTACTTGCTGATATCAAACCCGATAAATTAACGGAGAAAGAAAAAAATCCAACCAGCAACAATCATCCGGGAATCCACCGGCATGGAATCCACTGGTTGGTTTGACTCAATCATCATGCTGATACCAAACCCGGTATATGAAATCCAACCAGAATCAATCATCGTGGAATACGTCGAATTAATCATCATGGAATGCGTCGGTGGTGTTACCAACATTTTTTTTCTAGCAAAGCCACCAAATTCGTGTGCATCTCATCTCTCGCACATTAAGTCAGCCATAAACGATAATATACACCGATGACTTACGGAGAAAGAAGAGCCGGAGAGAAGAAGCTATAGCTTGAGAAATGCTGCTTGTCTTCATCCTGTACAAGCGTACTACGTAGCGAACAGAGAGATGATTGGGACGCAGCACATGCTAATTGGAGGAGCAGCATCGCGGAAAAAGTAGTGACATGATTAGCCGAACATGTACTACTACGTAGGGCCGTGGGCTTTGTAAAGTGGTGGTCCCGACATGACTCGCGAGTGTATCGCAGCTGTGTAGAGGTTCCGATTGTACTACATGCTCTCGTGTTTGGCCAGGGACAACTGGATAAGATATATAGGGTGCGCTCCACCGGACGAGCGAAGAACACCACCCGTGTGATGTAGAGGTGATTCGTTTTGGGAGGGGAAATACCAAAAGGGACGTTGTCACTCAGATGTCAATTATAGTTGCTGCTGTCGTAGTACATGATAACTTGTGAATGTAGGATACCGAGCGTCTGAGCCAACAATTAGATTTTTTCAAAATGGGAGCAAAGCCCCAGCCTCTGCATCGTGATGATGCACACAATTTTTATATTAAAAAACCAAATGTAGCAAAGTGGTACGTTTAAAAAGTATTACCTCTCAAGAATCAGCCAACGTGGTCACATTAAAACGAAAAACGGCTACTACAAGAAGATTACACATTCTTAAGCATTCTAGAATTAGATGGTAGTGTTTTTTTTTTTTTTGCCAAATCTGGCTCCTTGGCGAAACTAATGCCATATCTTAACTTTAGGCGAAGCTATTTTTAAATATACCCTCAAAGTTGGTGTCAACGAGGATAAAACCGAACGTGTGTAGGTCGGCATCAACCGAATTCTTCACCGAACCAAGATCGGCTCCAAGATCGATGGTGCTGAATTCATTGAGCACCAATAGGTGTAGATTGTCTTGGTGCCGACGTGCGCACATTCAACTTCACCCGTGTTGGCGTCAACTTCGTAGGTCAGATTTGAAAATAGTTTCACACAGAGTGAGATGTGGCATTGGTACACAGAGTGAGATGTGGCATTGGTTTTGCCGAATGGCCAGATTTGGCATAAAATACTCAATGGCAACTGGAGGCAGGGGCAGAGGTAACTTCTTTGGTTTTGTTCTGCTAGCTAGATAACGATCGAAGTCATATTTCGAACATTAAAAAACTACTCCAGTTTCCTTCAAGGAGCGGTGTACTGTCTGCCTGCTATAGCTGTGGTTGCTTCGCTTGCGCCGTACGCATGTGAGCACAAGGAGACACGGGAACTCCTCAGCCCTGCATGGGGTCACACGCCGGCCGGCGGTGCATGTCGCGGTTGTCGCCCGTGCATGCATGTATGGCGCCAAGCCAAACGGCGCCGGTGTACGTCGCGCGTTTTCTTGCGGCTCTAGCCTCTGGCCTCGGTTTCCCAGGAATTCACAGGTCGGCGGCGGTGGTGCACGGGAGCTCTAGCTGAATTCTCGGTGAAATATTGGGGGTTGGCCGAATGCCGACGACGGACCGATCCAAAACCCCGAAATGTAAAGTGAAGCCATAAAAATTTAAAAATTAACCTATGAATAAAACTAATGCATAATAGAAGACTACAATTATATGTTGTGACCTTTATATTCTTTAGACTCGTACATAACAGAAGACTCTACCGAGATATTTTTACATACTAAAATAGAAAAACATATATACATGTATTATAATTAGCATAAATTACTCCATAAATGGAAGTGAGTATTTTTCTTCAATATTTCATGTTGGCTTTTGTTTATATCTAGATTGAGTTTCTGTTCACCAAAATGACAAAAAATAAACAATAACACATTTCACGTTTCACAAATCATAGTTCCATTATGTTGGTACAAAAGTTAAACTCTATGGTAATTTGTACTAACTAATATACATTTCCAATTTGGTGAAAATGAGATGTAAAAAAAGTAAAAGAATTTAGTATAAATGGAGACACTTTGGTACTGCTGCCACAACTACATCATTAAGTCCCTTTGAGTTCTGCTCGTCGTTGGTACCGTTCACATCGTCGGTAAATTCACAACGTCGGTACCGTTCCACGGTTCTAGGTACTCAACATAGGCGAGCTCCAGCTCCCAGAAATAGGTGGCGGCGAGAGTGCGCTCCACCTCCAAGTCTTCAGCGCCGGCGGCGTGCAAGAACATCTCTAGAAATATGGGAACCAATGGAAAACTGTAAAATGAGTCCTGAAAAATCAAAAAACAAATAACATATTGACAAAACTAAAGCAATTTTCACTTTATTATATAACTTCAATAGTTGTTATGTCGTACAATATTTGGAAATATATCAATATTGACGTTAAAATCGTGAATTAATATAGTATTAAAGTGATGAACTGAACTCATGTTTTACGGAAAAGTATCATTCATCTAGTATTTTGTGAAACGAAATCTTGAATCATATCTTCATAATTACCGAGGACATCGTTTTAGTTATATGGTGGGCAATCCATTGATTATTTTTCTTTTGTTATAGTACAGTACATATAAGATCTTAATAAATTCAACTTAGAAAAAAGGTACTAGGCAGCTATTATCTATTAGCGGTAGTTTGTGTATACCAGAGGTTTGAACCTATACGAAAAATAAACACGGTTGAACACTTGCAGAAAGGTGTTGACAAAGGTCAGCTATGAGAGCACTCAATCAATCAGTCTTCCATACTAACAATTCACCAACACACGATTGTTTATTATCTACTATATGCTTGGCGTGATGATGCAGCCAACCTGGTGAGCCTCCTAGTAGCTAGCTAGCTAGCTACTTGCTGATATCAAACCCGATAAATTAACGGAGAAAGAAAAAAATCCAACCAGCAACAATCATCCGGGAATCCACCGGCATGGAATCCACTGGTTGGTTTGACTCAATCATCATGCTGATACCAAACCCGGTATATGAAATCCAACCAGAATCAATCATCGTGGAATACGTCGAATTAATCATCATGGAATGCGTCGGTGGTGTTACCAACATTTTTTTTCTAGCAAAGCCACCAAATTCGTGTGCATCTCATCTCTCGCACATTAAGTCAGCCATAAACGATAATATACACCGATGACTTACGGAGAAAGAAGAGCCGGAGAGAAGAAGCTATAGCTTGAGAAATGCTGCTTGTCTTCATCCTGTACAAGCGTACTACGTAGCGAACAGAGAGATGATTGGGACGCAGCACATGCTAATTGGAGGAGCAGCATCGCGGAAAAAGTAGTGACATGATTAGCCGAACATGTACTACTACGTAGGGCCGTGGGCTTTGTAAAGTGGTGGTCCCGACATGACTCGCGAGTGTATCGCAGCTGTGTAGAGGTTCCGATTGTACTACATGCTCTCGTGTTTGGCCAGGGACAACTGGATAAGATATATAGGGTGCGCTCCACCGGACGAGCGAAGAACACCACCCGTGTGATGTAGAGGTGATTCGTTTTGGGAGGGGAAATACCAAAAGGGACGTTGTCACTCAGATGTCAATTATAGTTGCTGCTGTCGTAGTACATGATAACTTGTGAATGTAGGATACCGAGCGTCTGAGCCAACAATTAGATTTTTTCAAAATGGGAGCAAAGCCCCAGCCTCTGCATCGTGATGATGCACACAATTTTTATATTAAAAAACCAAATGTAGCAAAGTGGTACGTTTAAAAAGTATTACCTCTCAAGAATCAGCCAACGTGGTCACATTAAAACGAAAAACGGCTACTACAAGAAGATTACACATTCTTAAGCATTCTAGAATTAGATGGTAGTGTTTTTTTTTTTTTTTGCCAAATCTGGCTCCTTGGCGAAACTAATGCCATATCTTAACTTTAGGCGAAGCTATTTTTAAATATACCCTCAAAGTTGGTGTCAACGAGGATAAAACCGAACGTGTGTAGGTCGGCATCAACCGAATTCTTCACCGAACCAAGATCGGCTCCAAGATCGATGGTGCTGAATTCATTGAGCACCAATAGGTGTAGATTGTCTTGGTGCCGACGTGCGCACATTCAGCTTCACCCGTGTTGGCGTCAACTTCGTAGGTCAGATTTGAAAATAGTTTCACACAGAGTGAGATGTGGCATTGGTACACAGAGTGAGATGTGGCATTGGTTTTGCCGAATGGCCAGATTTGGCATAAAATACTCAATGGCAACTGGAGGCAGGGGCAGAGGTAACTTCTTTGGTTTTGTTCTGCTAGCTAGATAACGATCGAAGTCATATTTCGAACATTAAAAAACTACTCCAGTTTCCTTCAAGGAGCGGTGTACTGTCTGCCTGCTATAGCTGTGGTTGCTTCGCTTGCGCCGTACGCATGTGAGCACAAGGAGACACGGGAACTCCTCAGCCCTGCATGGGGTCACACGCCGGCCGGCGGTGCATGTCGCGGTTGTCGCCCGTGCATGCATGTATGGCGCCAAGCCAAACGGCGCCGGTGTACGTCGCGCGTTTTCTTGCGGCTCTAGCCTCTGGCCTCGGTTTCCCAGGAATTCACAGGTCGGCGGCGGTGGTGCACGGGAGCTCTAGCTGAATTCTCGGTGAAATATTGGGGGTTGGCCGAATGCCGACGACGGACCGATCCAAAACCCCGAAATGTAAAGTGAAGCCATAAAAATTTAAAAATTAACCTATGAATAAAACTAATGCATAATAGAAGACTACAATTATATGTTGTGACCTTTATATTCTTTAGACTCGTACATAACAGAAGACTCTACCGAGATATTTTTACATACTAAAATAGAAAAACATATATACATGTATTATAATTAGCATAAATTACTCCATAAATGGAAGTGAGTATTTTTCTTCAATATTTCATGTTGGCTTTTGTTTATATCTAGATTGAGTTTCTGTTCACCAAAATGACAAAAAATAAACAATAACACATTTCACGTTTCACAAATCATAGTTCCATTATGTTGGTACAAAAGTTAAACTCTATGGTAATTTGTACTAACTAATATACATTTCCAATTTGGTGAAAATGAGATGTAAAAAAAGTAAAAGAATTTAGTATAAATGGAGACACTTTGGTACTGCTGCCACAACTACATCATTAAGTCCCTTTGAGTTCTGCTCGTCGTTGGTACCGTTCACATCGTCGGTAAATTCACAACGTCGGTACCGTTCCACGGTTCTAGGTACTCAACATAGGCGAGCTCCAGCTCCCAGGAATAGGTGGCGGCGAGAGTGCGCTCCACCTCCAAGTCTTCAGCGCCGGCGGCGTGCAAGAACATCTCTAGAAATATGGGAACCAATGGAAAACTGTAAAATGAGTCCTGAAAAATCAAAAAACAAATAACATATTGACAAAACTAAAGCAATTTTCACTTTATTATATAACTTCAATAGTTGTTATGTCGTACAATATTTGGAAATATATCAATATTGACGTTAAAATCGTGAATTAATATAGTATTAAAGTGATGAACTGAACTCATGTTTTACAGAAAAGTATCATTCATCTAGTATTTTGTGAAACGAAATCTTGAATCATATCTTCATAATTACCGAGGACATCGTTTTAGTTATATGGTGGGCAATCCATTGATTATTTTTCTTTTGTTATAGTACAGTACATATAAGATCTTAATAAATTCAACTTAGAAAAAAGGTACTAGGCAGCTATTATCTATTAGCGGTAGTTTGTGTATACCAGAGGTTTGAACCTATACGAAAAATAAACACGGTTGAACACTTGCAGAAAGGTGTTGACAAAGGTCAGCTATGAGAGCACTCAATCAATCAGTCTTCCATACTAACAATTCACCAACACACGATTGTTTATTATCTACTATATGCTTGGCGTGATGATGCAGCCAACCTGGTGAGCCTCCTAGTAGCTAGCTAGCTAGCTACTTGCTGATATCAAACCCGATAAATTAACGGAGAAAGAAAAAAATCCAACCAGCAACAATCATCCGGGAATCCACCGGCATGGAATCCACTGGTTGGTTTGACTCAATCATCATGCTGATACCAAACCCGGTATATGAAATCCAACCAGAATCAATCATCGTGGAATACGTCGAATTAATCATCATGGAATGCGTCGGTGGTGTTACCAACATTTTTTTTCTAGCAAAGCCACCAAATTCGTGTGCATCTCATCTCTCGCACATTAAGTCAGCCATAAACGATAATATACACCGATGACTTACGGAGAAAGAAGAGCCGGAGAGAAGAAGCTATAGCTTGAGAAATGCTGCTTGTCTTCATCCTGTACAAGCGTACTACGTAGCGAACAGAGAGATGATTGGGACGCAGCACATGCTAATTGGAGGAGCAGCATCGCGGAAAAAGTAGTGACATGATTAGCCGAACATGTACTACTACGTAGGGCCGTGGGCTTTGTAAAGTGGTGGTCCCGACATGACTCGCGAGTGTATCGCAGCTGTGTAGAGGTTCCGATTGTACTACATGCTCTCGTGTTTGGCCAGGGACAACTGGATAAGATATATAGGGTGCGCTCCACCGGACGAGCGAAGAACACCACCCGTGTGATGTAGAGGTGATTCGTTTTGGGAGGGGAAATACCAAAAGGGACGTTGTCACTCAGATGTCAATTATAGTTGCTGCTGTCGTAGTACATGATAACTTGTGAATGTAGGATACCGAGCGTCTGAGCCAACAATTAGATTTTTTCAAAATGGGAGCAAAGCCCCAGCCTCTGCATCGTGATGATGCACACAATTTTTATATTAAAAAACCAAATGTAGCAAAGTGGTACGTTTAAAAAGTATTACCTCTCAAGAATCAGCCAACGTGGTCACATTAAAACGAAAAACGGCTACTACAAGAAGATTACACATTCTTAAGCATTCTAGAATTAGATGGTAGTGTTTTTTTTTTTTTTTGCCAAATCTGGCTCCTTGGCGAAACTAATGCCATATCTTAACTTTAGGCGAAGCTATTTTTAAATATACCCTCAAAGTTGGTGTCAACGAGGATAAAACCGAACGTGTGTAGGTCGGCATCAACCGAATTCTTCACCGAACCAAGATCGGCTCCAAGATCGATGGTGCTGAATTCATTGAGCACCAATAGGTGTAGATTGTCTTGGTGCCGACGTGCGCACATTCAGCTTCACCCGTGTTGGCGTCAACTTCGTAGGTCAGATTTGAAAATAGTTTCACACAGAGTGAGATGTGGCATTGGTACACAGAGTGAGATGTGGCATTGGTTTTGCCGAATGGCCAGATTTGGCATAAAATACTCAATGGCAACTGGAGGCAGGGGCAGAGGTAACTTCTTTGGTTTTGTTCTGCTAGCTAGATAACGATCGAAGTCATATTTCGAACATTAAAAAACTACTCCAGTTTCCTTCAAGGAGCGGTGTACTGTCTGCCTGCTATAGCTGTGGTTGCTTCGCTTGCGCCGTACGCATGTGAACACAAGAAGACGCGGTCGCAGTTGTCGCCCGTGCATGCATGTATGGCGCCAAGCCAAACGGCGCCGGTGCATGCGCATGCGTTGCGGCCGTCGTACGTCGCGCGTTTTCTTGCGGCTCTAGCCTCAGGCCTCGGTTTCCCAGGAATTCACAGGTAGGCGGCGGTGGTGCACGGGAGCGCTAGCTGAACTCTCGGCGAAATATTGGGGGTTGGCCGAATGCCGACGACGGACCGATCCAAAACCCCGATCTCCTCTACTATGCATGTTCGCTTCTTGTAGTTGCCTGCCAAGTTGCGGTCGACCACTCAATCGCATGTATGTTTGAGCGGATTCAAGGACGCGAAAGTGGAGTCGACATTTTTGGCTCCCGATATCCAGTGCTACCGCCAATTTAAAAAAAAATCGAAAACCATATTTACATCTTTCAAAAAAATGTGAAAAACAAATCCGTTTGTAGTCAATAGTATATGCCACTAACGTGTAAAATATCAACTTCAAATACTTTGTATTCCGAACAACATAAGAATAACAAAAGTGTGGATCTAAGTATGTATATTTTTAAATCTCTAAGGCTTGTCATATTTGTTATTTTTGTGTAGCCCATAATATAAAGTATTTCAAATTGATGTTTTGCACGTTTGTGGAAACATAAATGGCTACATACGGATTTTTTTTTCATAATTTTTTGAAAGACACAAATATGATTTTTGAATTTTTTTAAACGGAGGCAATTTCGCATCCCTAAGCGGATTTAACTTTTTATTTCCTTTATAGGTTTGCGACAACATTGTATCCTATTTATATACCAGAATTTGTTAAACAATGTCAAATTTTACCCCGACAATTTCCCCCACCGCTAGCCTTGCTCCGACGGTTGTGGCCCCACTTTTTTTTTGAGGTTAAAGGCGGTCGTATCCGCCATACGATTTGATAGAATAGAGGTTTATGTACATAATTTTGAGATAGGGAAAAATCCCTTTACTTTTAGGCCAACGTGCCGTGACGGGTGACAAAGGCTCCAACTCCGAAGTGTAAACAAGGTAGGTAATTTCTCCCTCCTTGACCAATTTAATCCGCTTCCATGCCAACCCGCAAGTGGTTTAAACTTAAAGGTGATTCGGTCGATGGATATGACTCTATGTGATATCAAAACTAAGAGATCTTTGACCTGCCTGATACAATGTATTTTTTTTGCGACCCACTTCAGAATCGTTCATATATAAATTAACAATCTTTATTCTGAGTATTTGGACGTACCGATTAGTGCATATATAAACTCATTAAAAGTAACACACATAAGAGCACACTGGTCTATTATTCCGACATCAAATCGCAAGCTTATGATTAAAAAAATAAGCCATTCAAGCAAGATTTATAGTATGAGTATTTTTACGCTCTGCCAAATGTAAGCGGTCACTTTCATATTCTATTTCTTAATACCATGACCAAAATGAACTCGTGCTTCAAATTGATGTTCCAATCTTTTTGTCATTTTTTCACACTTCCTTTTATTTATTTTTCATCCTACCATTCCATTATGGATTTTTGTTTTTGAGAAAAAATATCCAAAATAGTTTGAAATAAGTAATGCAGTGAGTCATGAGTAAACAATGGAGGCCAAGCCCCAATTATGACTAAGACACTGACAAGTGGGACCCAGTGTAGTCAAGTTTTAGCAATCCAGTATCTGGGTAAACTGTTGAAGCAAAAAAAATTATGGCTAGCCATATGTTCTCTCACATATACCCAAACCTACTTTGGATACCCAAATTATGCGTAAGCTCTTGGAGATGCTCTAACCAGGGTAGAAAAATCTCCGCCGGAGCCCTTGTCTTGGTATTTCCCAACTATATCGCATTAAGTTCATGTCATATTCTGGACTTTCCATCATGCATTTATGCAGAATAAATCATGATCGACATCACGTCAAGAGTGAAATTCACCTTTTATTTCCTGGTCACGAATTTGTACAACATTGTATCCTACCATTCCATTACGGATTTTTTTGTCGAAGATTAAGAAAGAAACGAAATAGCTTGAAATAAATAATGCAGTGATTCACGAGTAAACAATGGCCAAGAAGCCACAATTATGAACATCAGGCAAGACATGATTCTTCTTGGTGCTATGATTACCTCTCACAATGATATCATGGCAAATTGGGATCAACAGCTGCCATAGAAAGAGACGGAGAACAGCGCGCGGTGGGCTGCAACGATTGTCACTGAGCCTGCGGAAGTGGAACTAGCCACCACCACAGCAGCTCGTAGTCGACCACCTGGAAACGAAAGGCGACGGAGAGACACTCGTTGCAACGCCGTCCGCCGGTAAACATGCGTGCGCTGGCTGGTGGTGGTGGGTAAGACGTCGAGGTCTCAGCCCACGCATTCGCCGATGTAGTGTAGCCGTGTAAGGTGTTCCTTTGTCCGTTGGTCGTTATGCTGCTTAATTAGTCCATGTAGCTGTGCTGGCTGCTGTCGCATCCTTAATTTGGACACAAGCCACCATCATGGGCAAGTGCCAGCATTAAGCAGTTTAGCGCTGCTTTATGCATAATCTTTTTATTTTTCTGGTGCTAACAAGATATTTGAGGTGTTAACCCACAAGATTTTTGTTCTGGATCCATTTTTTGCTCTGTACCCTATGATAATCAACTCCAGTCACTCGATCCCTGCGTTATAGTTGCCGTACAGCAACTACGAACTGCACGGTGTAATTCACCACCCTGCAGCCCGCAGTTTTGGGTAAGCAGGTACCTGATTCCAACTAACTTAACTCCGCAGTAGCTAGAGCATCGTCTACAATTAACAACGAAGACTAAACACTGCACATTGGCGTTTGGAGGTACAGTAGTAGCTATATGATGAATCCGATTGGTGCTGCCATGAATTAATCCGTCTGGTCGACCGATCTCCTAGCTGGGTGTACGTAAAACACAAACTTCATGGCGATGCGTGGTTTTGAAGATATCCATTGCACGCTTCCTTTCAAGAGCAGGGTGTCAATCCTGTAGCAGTAGGACCTCTGCATGTGTGCTACTCCACTAGTTTGCATGGCTAGCTCTCGATGGACGATTAATTTGAGACCCTGGCTTTTGTTTCCCTCGGACTGGCTATTTCAAAACGCTCTATACAATTTTCAAGCCCCCAGGACGAGCACAAGTTTTTTTGTTTTTGAGGGAAGGACGAGCAGAAGACGAATCACATGTGCGCACCTCTTTTCACCCGTCGTAATGGCCCACCGTGAAACACTCTGATGTACTGGGCCGTTTTAGGACTCCTCCGTTTTCTGCCAGGCGGGCTGTGCCCACGAAACTTATTTTCGAAATGTTTTTTTGAGATCCCACAGCCCTTTTCCCCAACGTTTTTTTTTCCCGAAATGGGAGCATAGCCCCAGCCTCTGAATCATGACGATGCACACAGCCGCCCCAAACATTCTGCCACCCTCAATAATTCTACGCATGAGTACCAGTAACTATATGATGAATTATGGTACTCCTTCTGTTTCACCAAGCTAATAAAAAAACAATGCTACACCTACGAGCGGCACTTACCGATCAATCTTACGAGATTAGGTGAAAAAAATCAGGGGTGAGCCCCAGTAAAATTTTAGGGGAGGGACGAATGGGACGTGGACAGTGGACACGTATAGCCGTAACATGTAGTCTGTAGGGATCACGCCCGTAACTACACGATTTTTGATAGAAAAAGGACCATAACTATATACTATATGAACACTATATGAAAAATATATTTCATGATGTATGTGATGGTATTGATTTGGTTGTAGATGTTAATGTCTTTTTCTTCTTCTAAAACTAGCATGGTGGCCCGCAAAAATGCGTGGGCAACATTCATGTTTCCTAGTATAAGTATGGAATCATGTTAATATATGTATATTATTTTAATTAAGACAAAATATTCCTTCTTAATTGTTAAAGAATTGCACTGGGTAGAATACTGGAGCTGAAACTCCATCAAATTTGAGATGTAAAAAGAAAAGAAAAATGACAAGTGACCTCGTCGCCATAATTTTTTTTACCATCGTGAGAAAGAAAAAAAAATCTTTGTGTGGTCAAAATAAAGAAATGAAGTGATCAATTAAAACTGACTTAATGAGCTAGTTGCTTGTTATGATAGTTAGGAATATCGCGAAAGCCTAAAATTGCCCTCAGTCGGTAAATAAAATTATTCAACAAGAGTATGCAATTATTTTAGTTAGGAATAAGCTTGTCTAGCTAGCTCAAGAAATTACATATATTATGATCCTCTCTTTCGATTAGAGGATAACTTGGTTTGATCCAAGATCCAATCACTACTAGTTTGGAGGCTACAAATTTCCACCGCACCACCAGCAATCCTAACACTTAGGACGAAAATATGTAGGCACATGATGTATATCTGCAAGGATATTAAGGACTAATAAATGCCACCTGTCAAATCTATGCCAAAGTAAGTGTACGCGCCGTGTCACCGACTCAATGAGTAATTGGATTACACGGTCCTCTAGGATCGACTCACCATGGTGCAACGATCGATCGACGGAGATTTTACAACTTGCTGATGGAACAAGAGAGCAACCTTCAATCCCAATCGAACATGTCACATGTGGCCGAATTCACACCATCGCTAGATATGTTGCCTCCCGTGCCACCAAATTAGAAGTAGTCGCACACCACCACCTCGAGAATAAAAACACATGTGGATTTTACGAGAGATCCCAACCCAAATTGTTTGAAGACGAATCGCCTCCAACATCAAGACGTGATAGCACTCGAAATCAACCAGAATTGTTTTGTAGTAATTTTCTCCATAATTTCTCTCCAATCAAAATATTCATTATACCAATCATGACGATCCTCACTAATGGGCAACACACCAATTAGTTACAGATCCTTGAACTAGTGGTCGATACAAAGATTTGATACAATAATTTGAGAGTTCAAAAGAGGAGGAGCGAGGGAGGAAAAAGGAGACACACGTTTCAAGTGTTTGATTAACGACAACACATTTCCCAACATTATTTCACTTTCCATGGGGATTGCCCCTCCCCCATTTGGTCGAGTAAGACTCTCTTCTTCCTGGGCTTGGGCTTCCATGCGCTGTTGGTGGGCCATGGCTCAGTCTGAGGACGTGGCTCTGTCCGAGGAGGTGACGTAGTTCTACAGATCTATAGTCTTCTCATTACCGATGTCTCATATTCCCTAGTTTCACACATTTTTCTTATGTTTTTCTCTCATCTCTCGAAGCCGGCTATCGATTCCATTGTTTCGCTGGATAAGAGTGTGTCGTACATTAAAACTTACTGCTACCAGTGTGAGCATTGAGCTAGAAATGTCTATATATATATATATATATATATATATATATATATATATATATATATATATATATGAGCGCACACACACACACACTAGTGCACTGGCACATGGTTGAAGGTTGGTGTGCATCTACACATTTGCATTGATAACGTGCTAGAAGTAAAATGATACTTAATGAGATGATACTTTTTTCGCATAATAAGATGCTTTTGTTATATAGTGTATTCTAGGAATTGAGATCCAGTGATTTCACTTGGTGAAAGTTACGGTGTAACTTTAGACCTCTCATCTCTATCCAATTTCCATCCACGGCCCATATTTTAAACTCAAAATTAAGCTCTTCAGAAAATTTTGAAAGCAATCCAGTAGGTTATATATGTTACGTTGTGTACTATCGGAAAATTTGGCTTGGTTTATCATTAAATAGATTTTCCTGTTTTGAGCTTGGTAGTGATCAAAAGAAAACAAAAGTTTCCTAGAATACACAACGAAACATGTGCAACTTACTTGATTTTTTTCGATTTTTCTAAAAAGTTTGAATTTTTGGTTCAAAATGTAGACCGTTGGATGGAAATTGGATGGAGCGTGACTTCACCAAGTTTGATATGTTTCGTTGTATATGGAGTGGGATCGAGTGACTTCACTTGGTGAAGTCAAGCTGCAACTTTAGGCTTCAAACTTTTTAGAAGTCACGCTCCAAATGGGCAGCATGTACCTACCAAAAGGGTAATTATGAGCATGCTCATATGTTTATCTATATTCAGATATGAACAACCGAGGCAGATCTACTAGCAACATCTAAAGCAAGGGGGGCATTATATAAAATTTATGCCCCCACAAAAACCTACGAAAATGAAGAGTGTCTCAAAAACTCTGAAGTTTATGAAGTTAGACTACACATTTAAAATTACTTTGAAGTTGTTGGAACTTTGTGAAGCTGTCAGCTATTTGTGGTAGCCGTTCTACTTATGAGATCGCACCCCCATGCTATACAATTGTACAATTAAATTAATCTCATGTTTCATTCATGCACCTTATACAATTTCTTTTTTATAAAAAAATCAGAGAGATTCGGCCGCAACGGCGGGGTATTATTCTGAAGTACGGAGTATTAAGAGTTTTTTTTTGTCAAATGAACCGTGACATGTGTTTTGTACTCCCTCCGTTCACAAAAGGATGTCTCAATCATTTTCAAATTTGCATGTATGTAGACATGATTTAGTGTGTAGATACATACATATTTGAGATAGGTTGAGACATCCTTTTGTGAACGGAGTGAGTAGAAACGATAATGCTGTACTTTTTTTGACGATGTAGAAACAATAATACTACCACCTCATAAGCGTTTACAGATGCAGTTACTCCTCACCATAAATCGGCCAGCTCAGGGCTAACCCTCGCGTCCCTCTGTCGCAATCCCACGCCGCGCCTCAATTTCAACTTCGGCGTTCGGCAGCCAGCAACAACGGCTACTTCTTAGTTCTTCCCCTCCGATGCCATTCGAATCCCAGCCCTCTCCCCCGCCGCTTCTCCTCTGAGATCTCCGGCCGCACGATCCGCCATGTCCACCTCGTCCCCGACCTCGTCGCCGCCTTCCACCGCTGCCGGCGGCGGCGGCGGCGCGGCCCGCTACATCTCGCCGACGTCCTCCCGGAGGAAGGGCTCCCCCAACCGCAGCGGCGGAAGCTCCCGCAAGGTCCGCCTCGACACCCCTCTCCCCGCCTCCATCGACCTCAACTCTCTGCGTCTCGTTCGGTTCGATTGGGGGTTGTCGTTCCTCCTCCGTAGAACTGGTTTAGAACTTCGGGTGCCTTGGGGCGGGCGGTGGTTTTGTGCGATTATTTATTTTTTGGCCGATTCGGTCTAACTTCTCAGCAATTTAGTGCTTCGCAGCCTCTCCCCGCGCATAGTGCTTCGCAATCGCTATGGCTAAATTCCTCACGAAACCCTAGTCCTCGTCGGGCCTTCCTTGGTGATTTCATCCAATCATCACTTAGCAACTCCGATATATGTGATTGTGAACCCTGATAGCAGGACCGTGTATGATTTTCTGTTTCATATGGATGATGGGTCACTGCAACTTCGAGCGTGTTGGTGTTAATTTGTACAAAAGCTTGCAGTATGTTTACTGATAGCCTGCCAGTTTGCTTCATTGTGTCCGTGGAATTGCTTGTCGTATGTTTATTGATGCCATGCTGGTGTGATTTTTCATCATGTAGTTTCTAGAGACAGTAATTTATGGTTGGTTGCAAGTGTAGAGTTACAGTGAATGCATTACGTGTGATTCTTTGTTAAATTCAGTTCAAGTTGTTGTCCAACATATGCCGGCCTGGGCACTGTTGGTACTTGGTGCAGTTGCTACTTAGTTATTCCTTGCAAGTAATGTGGCCACCTTATGATTCCTTAGCCTCTAACGTTAATTTTCTTATATGAAGATTCATGTCAGGATTGCGCTGAACTGAGATGTGAAATGGTAGTCATATATTCTGAATTTTTTTGTTCGTTGCTAGGGTGCAGTCAGTCTCTATTTTTTTTTTTTGTTAGATAACTTCCAGGTTCGATTTGTTATGCTTGAACAAAACATAATTAAGCATTGCAAATATGTCTTTCTTACTTGTTCTAGTACCTACTTGTGAGACCTACCTCTATGAAGAACTTAGCTAACAGTGTTTTATGTATTTTTTATATTTATTTATTTTCTGCAGAGCCCAGGCTCAAGAGACTGTGGAAGCTCCCTTTTGAAATCTGTCAATAAGTCGACATCCCAGTTCAAGAAGTCGGTGATACGCAGAAGTGGTTCTTCTAATGACTGGTTCCCTAGGAAAAAGACTGAATCATACTTGAAGAGAAAGATAAAGCGTCTTCAGGTACTTAATGGATAGTACAAAATGTTGCGCTAGTATTTGGTGATTTTTATCTAGAGTAAACTGCATTTGCGACAAGATAACACGAGTGGGTCCAGGATAATATTGCACATTGGACCAGGTTCTGTTACACTCCCTAGTCTCTGTTGTCACTGATAGGATACTGCAGATTACGACCAGCTAATCGAAATGGATTTTACTTTTTTTTCCTTCATAGTCCTTTAAGATCTTGATCGTGCACTTGAATGCATTTCTCGAAAACAAACTCACAGTTTGAAGTCATTGCTATCTCAATTTTCTTCTCTGCCTGGGATCAGAAAAAGAGGGAAATCGGATTAGGAATTGTTTTCGCAGGATGAGAATAATAGTTATGCCTTTTATCTTCTGCAGGAGACAAATGGCATGACCGCATCCCTTCATGATACTCTCGGAAATGCAAATCCTCACTATACTAGGATGGCAAGGGAGAAGATTGCAGCTGGAGAAGCAGCCAGAAAGGCAATGGAAGCTCGCAAGACTGCTATGGTTGAAGCTTCATGGTGTAAAATTCTTCAAGCTGCCAGGTGAGATTATGTTTCTCTGACTCTGTCATGTCTGCTCTTATGACTGTACCTGATTTTTCTTCTAGTATTCTGCTTGTCCTTCATATCATATTATTTTTGAAAAAGGATCCAAAACAAAGAAGCTGAAGAACTTATGGAAAAGGCCAAGTTGCATGCGACTGAAGCATTCGAAAAAGCTAGAGTAATGGGTGTCATGATGTATGACAGACCAAACTGTCCAAATCAGCAGTATGAGGTGGAATCCTCAGCACAAACTGGAGAAAGATCAACTCACAAGGTTACAGCTTCCTTTCAGACTGGTTTTGAGGTTGATATGGAGGTTGCTGCTGCATTAAAAAAGGCCTTTGTTAAACTTGCAAACTCTCCTGATGCGTCAAACCAAGAAGAGTTTAAGGAGTTACTGTGGAAAATTAGCCAAAATCCTGATGCGACTGATACTGATGTTAATTCTGAAGCTGAACAGCAGCTGGGTGACTGCAGAAATGAAGAAATAATAATTCAAACTCAATAACAAGACCTCCAGAACCAGCATCTTCCATCTGATTTCAACGCCACTAATCTAGAACAAACCACTGATCTAGTGAACATTATGCTTGAAAGAATAAAAGCTCTTCATGAAGACGAGCTTGCCTCTTTGGCGGTTATTGTTGCCACATCTGGCCTCAATGCAGCACTTCAAAATGATAAGGGCAACTGTCATGAAATGAAGCCTGTGAACTACACTGCTGCTGGATCACACAGATCACAGTCAAGAAGGTATTCCACTGCAGCCAGCTTTATTGATATACAAGGACCAAAGAAAGAAGTCTCGTCTGAGTTACCAAGTCTGGACAAGTTCTTGGTCAAGCATCTTTCAAAACTCGAAAGAGAAGTTCAGGAAGCAAAAGAAGCAGGCAGAAAAGTCACTTCAACTAAACCTGTTGCACAAGATATCCAGGGCCAAATTACAGGGGGCAACGCAAAGGCACTAGAATCTGCTTCTGACCTGGGCAGCATTCTTGTGAAGAATGTGTCTAGGCTTGAGAAGGAGATCTTGGAAGCCAAGAAGAGCAACCCTAGCATTAATTCCTCTGAAGGAGCTACAAGGATGTTACGGAAGATGTGCAAACCAGCACCGAAGAATCTGGATATCACAACGCTCAGTCTGAACTCTTGTGTAACAGCGATTTAAAGAGGAATTGTGATTCCAGGGGACAGGGTGAGAAAGAAATTGCATCCAAGCGTGTTCTGATTCTTCACAAGAAGATAAAGAGAACAAAATATTAATTTCACATCGGCTACCACCCTTAGGTGCAAAGGGTAACCAGGGCGGTAAAAGATTGACTCGAGTTGAAGCTGCAAAGCTTGAAGCACTTAAAACTTTCTGTACTAAGGATGGTAGCCCATTAGATGTTGGCCTCGATAAGGTGTTTGTTAAGCGAATCCATCGATTGGAGATGGAAAAGAAGAAAACACTCGAACAGGGACGAACCAACGTGCAGAAAGATCAACAGAAGATTGTCACAACACAACAGTGAGTTTAGAGGAGACTTTAGTGAAGCATATACCCAGACTGGAAAGGGAGAAAATGGAATATGAGAAGAGGAATGCCTTGGAGAAGGACAGAGGGTTGTGTCACATGATCGACGGAAGTATGGTAACAATGCCACAGCATCCGAGAGTTTGGATCAAGTCTTAGTAAAACATGTCAGTCGACTAGAAAGGGAGAAGATGGAATATGAAAAGAGGAACACATCGGGAGAAGCAAGGACTGGTGTGCAGACTGATCAGGAAAAGCATGGTAACAATGACAAAGCATCTGATAGTTTAGATCAGATCTAAGTAAACTGTCTCCAGGCTTGAAAAGGAGAAGATGGAGCCAGAAAAGGCGGTGATAGTGATACGCTCTTGGTAAAGAAGAGTGATATACAGTATGCTGATGCAGCAGCCGGAGGTCTGGCTGACATCTTTGTCAGCGTCCAACGAAGCTTGAGCAAGCCAAGCATGAGCTGCTGCTGCTGAAGAAAAATCAACAAGCGTCTTCAACCCTGCTGAAGAGCGCAGAAGAGCAAGGGAGAAGGAGCTTCTGGATTCATGGGGAGGAGAGGGGCTGGGGAGCTCCGTGAAGCCGCATCTCTCCAAGGTTGAGAGTGAGAAGGTAACTGGTGTGCAGATTGGTCAGGAAAAGCATGGTAATAATGACAAACCGTCTGATAGTTTAGATCAGATCTTAGTTAAACATGTCTCGAGGCTAGAAAAGGAGAAGATGGAGCATGGAAAGAAGGGTGATAGTGATACACTCTTGGTAAAGAAGAGTGATACACAATATGCTGATGGAGGAGCCGGAGGTCTGGCTGACATCTTTGTCAGGCGTCCAACGAAGCTTGAGCAAGCCAAGCATGAGGCTGCTGCTGCTGCTGAAAAAATTCGACAAGCGTCTTAAACCTCGCTGAAGAGCGCAGAAGAGCAAGGGAGAAGGAACTTCTAGATGCATGGGGAGGCGAGGGCTGGGAGCTCGGTGAAGCCCCGTGTCTCCAAGATTGAGAGCGAGAAGGTAATTGATTTTATTAAGTCTTTCACCTATAGATATCAAATGTGCCAGCTTACAATGTTTCGACTACTTGCCAGGCTGCATGCAGAAAATCAGAGGGAGAACAGAAGCAGGAGCGCAGAAGAGCAAGGGAGAAAGAGCTTCTTGATGCATGGGGAGGTGTGGGGCTGGGGAACTCGGTGAAGCCACATCTCTCCAAGATCGAGAGAGACAAGGTAATTGATTCTATTACAGTAACCCATCGTCTAAAACCATCGAAAGTATCAACCCTTACACTTTTTGGACTGGTTGTCAGGCTGCCTGGAGAAGATTAGAGGAAGAACAGAAGCAGATATGTGCTACAACGAAACTGTGACTTTGCCAAATCAGCACAAGTATATCCTACTCACTCCCATTCTGTTTGCCGTTTCATACATATATATACACTTCCTGCAGAACGTCGATGTTATCAGAATCTCTTCTGTAACTGTCTCACAAAACAAGCATTGTAAACTTCCATTTCGGAAGAAAGTAAATGTGTAACTTTCTGCCACAATGAATTTTGCATTCTTGCTACTGCTCAAGCCAAATGATGTGCTCCTTTGGTTTCTTTCTTTTCTTGTTGCGCTTTAGCTTGGTCTATCTTGAACTCAAATGCTTATTCTTTGAAGCATATGGAAGGATCAGAACATCCAGCACTTCTTGACTTAGTCCAATGCCGCAAAGTTGGAAATTGTCATTAGCTCATCAACAAGTTAAATAATAGTAGATGGTGTCCCGAACATATATGCTCTATCCTGTACTACTCTTGCTCCCTGTTTGCTATGCTGTCCTGTATCCCAGAAGGGTGCTGTCATCATTCCTTATTGTCTTGCTATAAATAAGGGTGTGGACAAATTGTATTTGAGATGACTGTTCTTATGAGATAAGGATGCTAAGATCTTTGCGGAAATTGGAAAAGCTACAGGCGGTAGTCTGATAGATATGGATGTATCCTTGATTCGGTTGTAAAAAGATCAGGGCAAGAGATTCTTCCTATTATTGAATGCCTTCCACTCACCGAGCAGCGAGCATAGCATAGATCAACATTTATCTGGCTGTCTGTTGTATAGTAATTGCTCTTATCTCTTGCCCTTTGTAATTACAGTAGGGATGAATCTGATGGGAATTGAATTCTCGTGCATGTTATCATTCTTTCCATGGTGTCCCATCGTGTCCTTTCAATGCATTCGACTTTTCTACTTGACTGGAATTGCATTAGCATCACTCCCAATTACCATGCTTTTACTACATGTTACTGCTGAAATTTGTGTGTTGTTGTTGGCAATGTATCACTGTTCTGAATATATATTTTTTGAATGGTGTCGCACTCTTCTGTATAACTTTTTGTTACTCGTTGCCTCCAGTCGTGTTACCATTCATCCTCGCTGAAACATTAACTTACCTAGCGTATTCGGAAAAGAAAAACTTGGGTACCTCCTGTTTGGTAAAAGTAAAACCTAATCGACCGCAAGTTTCATCATGCTGTTGTTTTCCGTGACTGCAAAGTTGTAGTTTGTGTAGACAGATATGATTGGCTGTATGCAAGTTTTTAACTGTAACCCTTACCTTTTCAACAGTTACTTTACATGCATGCCTTTGTTTCTGCTCTGAAAGTTTGGTGAAAAGATGAGTGCCAAAAGGGGATAGTGATGATGAAACTATTGGGGTTTCAGTAATCCTAAACTATAGCCCCTACATACTATTTTGTACTCTGGAGCATATCTATGGAATTGGTTGTTGCTTTCATCACTTCCAACTTCAAGACTGCAAACCCCACTTAAACATGCGAGTAACCAGATCCAGGTAATAAAAAAGAACACTGGCGATCTAATTTAACAGCACGCACGCGGTGAAACTAGCAAGGAATTCAGCAAAAGATTACAGTGGTGTGGTCGCCCGATGGCTCAAATCGATCAGGCCATCCTAAGGCTGAGACAATGCAGCAGCCATTGCGGCTGCTTCACCATTACCCCTTCCCGGAGATCACACGCCGTCGCTCTCTGGTGGTGCTGCACCGGGCGGAGCGCGCCACTGGAGTCGGTCGATGAAGAGGGAGTACTCTCCCGCCGCTTCCTCTGTTTCCGGTCACCGCCGCTGACGACGCCCAGCGTCAGCTCTAGCTCGTCTTCACTTTCCCTGGACGGCGGCGTCACTTGGCGACTCGTGCAGGTGCCGCCGCCAACGATGTGCTCGTCGACGGGGAGCTCCGACCGCCGGGATTGGTGCCTGCGCCTCTGCCCATGCTGGCAGGGTAGCAGCACTGTCGGCGGGCGCCTAGCCAGGTCGCTCATCAGCTGCTTCTGAACGCGGTACAGCCGGTGCAGATCATGCACCTGTCGAGTCGTTCATGACAAGGATTTCGTCAGATCAAGAACGAATCCAATTTGCGACGAACCTTTTCGCTCCCGGAAAAGTAGGATCGCACAGGCGACCAAGGAGGCGACGAGGGTTCCCTTGCGCGCCGCGGGCGGCACCGCCGGTTCCCTCTCTCTCCGTCGGCCGCTCCGGCGGCGGGAGGGAGGGGGAACCTCGGGTCTGTCCGCTAGGCGGGTGCGTGGTAGGGTTAGGGTCGAGGGAGACGCTGCCGAGGCCGTTGCGGTGGTGTCGCGTCGGAATAAATCTCTCCGAGCTCCGTTCGCGGTCAGGCGAGGCTTTTGCCTTCGTCTAGGAGCCAGCGGGGTGAGGGATCCCCGGATCTCGTTGAGGTCGCGGGCTATGGTGTCTGGAGGTCCATTGGCTCTGGCCGGTTGGGTCCTCAGATGGGCGATGGATGCATGGAGACGAAGACTCTTCTTCCTCCTTGTCGGTATGATTTGCTGCTGTTGTTCTTCTCCTTCCTCTGCGCTGATGCTGGAGGGAGATCCTGCTTTGCCCGGGCGGATGGCCCGGCCGCGGTGCTAGACCGGTCGGATGACTCGAGTTCTCTTCCTTCCGGAAGGGACACTTTTCGCGGTACTCAAAGCCAAAGATGGCGACGGCTGTTGCAGGTGTGTTGGATTGGTGTCCATACCCTCTCGGCGCTGGGGTCAAGGAAGGAGGAAGCAGCGTGGCGGCAATTGTACCGTGGTCGAAGATGATGACCTGGTTGCGCTTGGTTGCAGATCTTTCTGCTGCAGGGGTCTTCTCTCAAGATTCTGGGATGATGACACAGGGCTCCGGAGATCTTCATGTGTTACGGTTGTCTTGGGGTGTTCTAGGTGTTCATGGTCCTTTGTGATTGTGTTACAGTGTGCTTGTAAGGGTCAACAACTTTGTATTATGTCGTGATATGAATGCAGAAAATCTCAAAAAAAAAAAAGAACGAATCCAAGAATGTGCATTAAGATTGAAGATGTTTTGGTCCACGTACCTGCTGCCTGAAGGTCTCTTCGTGCTTGAGCATGGCCGTCTTCATGAGCTCCATGTCGCGCTGCTGCTGCTGCACAAGCTTCTCCATGTGCTGGTGCTTGGGATGGTTTTGGTAGGAACGAGGGTAATTTATAAACATTGCAACGAGAGAGTGCACTGCAACGGTATATGCAATGATGCCTCGAGAGAATATTTCACTTGGCCCTTTTCGCATGCCAACTCAACAAATTACCCAGTGGCGATGGGATTTGAGATTTGGGGGTACATCCACTGCATGAGATACCCCTCCCACAGCAGACAACTTTGGCAGGATCCAGAGTTTTAGACCATTGCCCCTACCGGCTAGCTTTTGAGCAATTCTCTGCGCAAGCAATGTCGTGCACTGGTGTAACTACTGACAGTACTACCTACGTACATGCCCATCGATGCCTGTATCGAGCTCTTCACTGCCTGGGTGATTTTAGTTTGCACATCTGTTTCGGGTTCTTGAATTGTTCCATACTTCCTTCCGTCCGTTGAGACATGAAAAAGAAGTCAGAATTTTGCACATTTAAAGTTAAAAAAACACAGCGAATTTTGCATAGCTGTTTCAGAGGTCGTTCAATTGTTTGTTTCTCGGTTCTATTCATCGGGATGGTCTATCATTTGCTCCGATATATAGCAGCGTTAAGTGCTGATATTTAAATTGGTTAATCGAAACTACAGTACGAATGATCACATGCTTCTTTGACTGCTTTTACCATGGCTTGGCCTGGCCTACGAGAGCGAATATTCCGCAACTAGTTGTGCCCGCACCCCATTATCGGAAGTCCTATTTTTGAGTTTCCAAAAAATACGAAATAAATCATGGATATTGGTTATGTTGTTTCTCGGGCACTCATAAATTTTCATCCCAAAATATGACCATATGTGTTCCGTGCAAAAAAGAGAAGACACGAGTGAATAGTATCGTGTACTATTCACAGCTCATTTGTCTTTTTTATGCAGGCCACGTATTGTCAAATTTTTTGGTGAAAATTTGTTGATGCACGATAAACAACATAAGCAATGTCCATGATTTATTTCACATTTTTTTTAAACTTGGAAGTGCGACATGCGAAATGGGTTGCGGACGCAACTAGTTGCAAACTTTAGTTTCCCCCTACGAACAGCACGTCTGAGTTTTCAGCTTCCACTGACTAGATCAGTGGTGCATGAATTGCGCGCGCATACTTGAACAAAATACATGCACACGAAGGGGGTCACAACTCAGATATCGCGTGGAGAATTGCGTGCATTTTTAAACACCCATTGTCACTTGCCACTGAAAACAAGCAACACACACATGTAAAAGTACATCGGGGTGCGTATGTGTGGTTTGATATTCGTTGGGCGACACATACACGCACCCACGCCACACGCAAGCTACGATGCATGCACCGATGGAGTGGTGTGTGGCCGGACACACCACTCCCCTTTGGGGCTACAGAAAAACTGCAAATTTGTTTGGAAAACCAGGCAACGAGATTAACGGTGGACTGCAGCAATAATTGCTTTGAGAGCAAGCAACCATCTGTATGTGCGCCCCTTGGTCGTCGCATATTTTTAGGATCATTTGCTCCATCAAACAACACTATTGTTCACAACTGGTACTCGGTAGCATTTTGGTAGCTACAAATACTCAACTCCCAAGTGTGACACCGTACACAAACAACACTACCCCGCATGAAGATTCTGCACTTAGAGGGCTAAACTCACATTTCCATGCCACCGGAAGATTATTGTGAGAATTTTGATTTTCAATGTGACTACGACCTATCCTAACACGAACAAGCAGAAAAGTTCATTGTCCAACCCCCTTTCAAAGTCGTACAAGTTAAGGTACACGATCCGGGGCCCACGGATCAGGGTTTGGCCCGAAACGGCATGTCGGATTATTGGAATCCCATCAAAAGTTGCATATGTTGGAACATGGAAAGATCCAATATCCAGACCCAGCTCACAAACATCACTAGCCCACACAAAGATTCTGTACTTAGAGGGCTAAACTCCCGGTCACTTCGACGCCACCGGAGAGAATCTTGTGAGAACTTGGGCTCAAGTTTGGTTTTCCGTGCGCCAATGACCCACCATAACCCAAATGGTAAAAAAAATCATTATCCAACCTCGTTAAAAGCCGGTCAAGTGGGTAGACGATTCGCGTCTGGATTAGGTTTGGCCCAAAACGGCGCGTCAGAGCATCAGAATCCCACAAAAAATTGCATGTGGTCCTCACATATGTATAGAAGTGTGTTGCTGTTGGAGATATGCCCTAGAGGCAATTAATAAAGTGATTTTATTTGTCATATCTCAATTGTTCATAATACGTTTTAATACCATGCTATAACTGTATTACGCGGAAACATTAATACACGTGTGGTATGTAAACAATCAGGTCCCTAGTAGCCTCTAATTAACTAGTTCGTTGGGTAACAGATGATCAAGATTTCCTGATCATGGACAATGGCGTCGGTTAACAACGAAGTCGTATCATTAGGTGAATGATTTGATGGACATACCCAAAATATAGAAACGTAGTGTTCATTCTTTCGACTGTGAGATCATATCAAATCTCTGTTTCTGAAGGATGCGGCTGATCGCATCAAACGGCATGTCTTATATAGCGCGACAATAAAGGTGACACTTTCGGGTATCGGAAGGAAGCAATAGAAGCGAGTGATCAAGAGCGGGAATTGCCAATCCACATAGCAGGATAGATACTCTGGGCCCACTCGGTGAGATTATATCAATGAGCTTGCAAGCATGTGACTAGGTCACGGGGATGTAATATCACAGACGAGTAAAGATAGATTTGTCGATGACGAGGTCATGCTCGGTAATCGTGATACCGGAGAACGACGCTCGGACAATCTAGGTATCGCTAGCCAAGAAGATGAGACTGGACGTGTAAAGGTTCAAACGATAAAAAGACTTTCGTGGACGCACAGGGGCTATCATGGGTATCCAGATCCCGCTGTTAGTCATTGATCGGAGAATGTGTCTCGATCATGTCTGGAGTGATCCCGAACCGTGGGGTAACACACTTAAGGGTGGTTAACGATTAGATTGGATTTAGAGAGAAAGAAACCGGGAACTCCGGAAGTGTTCCGGGATTTGTCCGATGCTGATCGGAGGCAACAAAATATGTTTCGGAGCCCGAATGAATTAAATAATATGGATTTAATATTAATAAGTGTTGTTAATGATTAAATATATTTTTTATTTTATTAAATTCGAATTTTAAAGGCATTAAATCATAAATGGGCCTTAGAGGCCCATTAGGGAAAAATCACAAAAGGAAAAAGGAAAAAAAGAGGGAGGAGGGCCAGCCGCCCTAGGTGGGCCGAATGGGGCCCACCTAGGGGCCGGCGGCTCCCTTGACCGGCGCATGGCCATGTGGGGTTTAGCCCCACATGGCCTAGCCAAGGGAGATGGCATCCCTCCTCCTCCTTTAAATAGGGGACCGCATGCCTTGGAAATTCACACTAATTCTCCCTCTTCTTCTCTGCTACCTTGAGCGTTGTTCCGTTTCTAGAGCTGCGTACGGGGAGGGAAGTCTCTCTACTATACGCACACCGTCGTGTTGCTAGATCCACTCTTCCACTTCCGCTGCTCTGCTGGATCTGGAGCCCGAAGGTCGTTATCCACACCGTACGTGTGTGGAACCGCGAGGCACCATTGTTTGGTGCTGGGAGCTGTCTTCTTCCACTACACGACCCTGAGGTCGGCGCCGTCGTCTCCACCGACAACGTTTGTGCGGGAACATAATCCCGCTTCCGGTCTACAAGGGTATGTATTCTGATCTCCTCCGTATTAGTATATCTGCATAGTATAGATCCTAGCTAGTTTATGGTTATCGTCGGTAGGAAATTTTTTGTTTTCTGTCTACGATCCCCAACAGTTGGAACATGGAAAGAGTCAATAGTCACTCTCAAGTGTGACCCCCTTCACAAACAGCACTACCCCGCAAGATGATTTTATACTTATAGGGCTAAGCTCTCACTTTGACGCCACGAGAGGGAATCTTGTTTCTTGTTGCTTTTAAACCACCTAAAAATAATCTTGAAGTGTTTACAGTAAAAGCTTGTTGAACTCCATTAATCAATACCTTATGCGTCTCGTTGGGTTTGACATGCTTTCTTATCGAAAGGATTACGATATGTCCCCTATATTTGTGGGTCAACAAAAGTGCCCATCTATAACGGACATTGAGACCAAACATGGTACAAGACTTTTCTTGTAGTGTTGGTCGCGTGAGGGAACGAAGCAGAACAAATGTCATCGTGTGCCCGCGTTAGGACATGCTAGCCGCCGCTAGGGGAGTATGTAACATCTTTTTCTTTCGGTGTAAGGGTTGATTACCTTTTTTTTGTATGGGATGTTTTCAAGGGCTACGAGAGAATACATTTAGGGCATCGATGTGTAAAAGGTTTGAACTTTTGATCTCTCATTAAATCCTAGCCAAGTATATTTGACATTCAAAATAATTTACAAGATGTGGATTAACATGGTATCTCCAAACGACCCCCTTATCATGCCTTTAGTGTGTGATAGATAGATGTAATTTGAGGGAAACTGTGTTGCTAGATATGCAATGCAACTGAGGCTACACTGCAAGCCGGGTCCTTGAGGAAAACTGCCAGCATCAAGCTGCACATCTCTGCCGAGGACCGGAGGTCGGCGAAGAGCCTCCAGGTCCTATGACACCACTAAAGAGCTCTTAAAAAGTGACCGGAAATATACACCCGGTTGTCTGGACAGAAGTTATGTATCAATTTTCTTGGCCGACTCTAGGAACTGGCCCTCTACTTTATTTGCCGAATCCAATCGATCATGTACTTTTCCCGAATAGACGCACACTTTGCGGAAATCTGTAACGGATGGTATGTCCAGATGATACCATCCCTCTCCCTCGGGATCTGCACCAACAGTTGTATTTTTTCTTGTATTCAAGCATTATATCTGTGCTCTGTCAGGCCATTGGCCCACCGATTCAGCGACATTATGTACCGAACACAGTTATGTCTTTAACGGAACAGCATTTCGTTCGATTTCCTGTACCGCGACTTAGCATCCTGGACCGACGATTCCCGTCGCATTTATTCCACCTCAACGCCCAACGTCTCCAGGCCTAGTCCCCTTCCGTCCACGATTCCCCAACCCAATCCTTGCAAACCCTAGTTCATCAGCTGCCACGCCCTTGCACCATCCAAGGCTTCCTCCTCTGCTTCCAGCCAGAACACATTTGTCAGGGACCCTCTACATACCATGGGCCGACGCTGTGGGCCGTGGCCCAGTCACCATCACAAGAGGCTGTGGGGATGCACAGGCTACAAATATACACACAGGAGCAACGGAGAGACCATCCGTTTGGATCACGGCGAACCTGGCTCTCATTCCCTGTCCTTGCTTCTCCTTCCTCGATCCCCTTCTCTGAACTCGAACTGATCTCTGTAAGAGTGTATCCGCCATTGTATCGTGAGAATCCGAGAGCGCCCTTTTCACCTGGTATCAGAGCCAGTCCACCACCCTTTTCCCAAAATTTTCCACAAATTTCCCCATCCGCCATGAGCACTACCATCACTGTGTTCTCCGGTGTCGACACACCATCCCCCGGTTTCTCCACCACCACCGTCTCCCCGGCTAAGGAAGAGCTCGGCCCCGGTTGGGCCATGGACGACGTCTACCCGCCTTTAGCCGAACTGCGACGGGCGCTCCTGACCGACGAGGAGTGGGCGGCCATGTCCAGTTGGGAGAAGGATGTTTGGGAGATGTACTACAGGCCAGATTGGGAGCGATTGGCCTGTATCGAGCAGATTCTGGTGGATACCCCGGCGGCGCAGAGGGAGCAGAGGCATGAGGAGATCCTAGAGGCGCTACGCAACTTGGCGGCGTCGGCTACCAAGCCTGCATCGGCTGCCGCAGCGAACTCCTGCATCGTCAACCTCGACACAAGCCATGCCGTCCCCGTCGACACGGCGCCGACCACCATCGAGGAGGGCCCCGAGGTCGCCTTTGCTGCTTCGACCTGTTTCATCACCACCGTGCCCGTGAACTGTTCGACGGACTGCTCGGCCCAGCAACCGTTGGCAGCCCCAGTGCCGGTTGCGTCCTTGCCGCCGACCCTGACCGAGTACAACCTCAACACTAATGGATCTGTGATGCACCGGTGCACCAGGCCCTCGTGGGCGTGTGTCGGGTGGTTCTCGCACCTGGGATTCAGATGCAACAGCTCTACGGCTTCAGTGAGCTCGTCAGGCCAAGTTCTAGTCAGTGCGTCACAAACAAGGTCCCGTTACATAGACCTATGCCCTGGCCTTCCTTACTGGATATTCATCCCATTGGAGATGACACACGGCCCCTGCCATGTCAGTCGTTCATGGAGGAATATGACTGCGAAGCTCCAAGCGTGACCCTCCTGAAGCAGTCTCAGTGGTGCAGTTCTGAGGACTTCCGTGCAGAAAGTTGTGCTACTCTTGAGTTCCAAATCCTAGAATTCTATGGTAACCTCTTCACCTCAACTGGTTACATCATTGTCCGTGAGATGTGCAGTTTTAGTGAATTGAGATGCTTGGATGAGATGCTCTTGTGTCTCAAATATTGGTGGTCAAGTGGCAATTATGTGCAGTCAATAGATACTACTCTTGTTTGGCATCTCTGGTTCATTCCTGGATTTCCTTTGTGGCCTTCTTTCATGGGAGTTCATGTTGATAGAGTTGAGGCACGACCCTTGCCATGGCCATCGTTCGGGAAGAGTAATGGCTGTGAGTTTCCAGGTGATGCCGTTGAGAAGGAGTCTCGGAGATGCATTTCTGATGGTTCCCCTGCAACACTTTGTGATGATATCAAGTTCTCACTCACAAACTTGAATGCTACGGTGAGAAGGCTTGAACTGAAGCTAGTGCCAATTGGTTCTGTGTTTATCACCTTCTTGACAGTTCTCGTGGACAGTAGCAATGTTCCAGCTTTGACTTGTGCGTATTTCGGTGTAGACAGTACTGTTTGCATTGGTTCATGGTTAATTGCTGGTTGGCACCAGGAATTGTACTGCTCGAGCTTCTCCTGTGATACAGTTTGTGAGAGTATTCTGGCACCAACCATCTTCAGTTTTGTTGGGGCCAATTTGATCTACTTTTCCAGTGCAGAGGTGTGTGCCTTACTGGTTGGGCTTCTTAGAAGTGGTGCTCGGATAAAATCTGAAATGAGCAAGGACGCCGGTACTCATGCTACAAATGTTATTATAGCTGTCGGAATATCACATAGCAGTATGGTGCGCTCCAGGTTTGGTACAGGTCATGCTGGGCTATTCCAAGGGTTTATTCTGATGTGTTGGCTTCAGGAGCAGCTGCTAGCAACCTGGCCACCGCCCATTGTTTCTTGTTCAGTACCGAAGAACATGTTCTTAAATGCTGAACTATCTACCCTGGTTATATGTGAGTTCTGTGGTTATATGTTCAGAAATGTCAGAAGCCTTGAACTGAAGTGTCCTAAACCTGAAGCTTTTGTCAACTGTGCAACTCATGATGCTTCTTATTGGCCTGGGAATTTTGTCCCTGTAGTACAGATGCAAGTACCAGAGCAAGATATCTATCTTAATATGCTGGCTGATTGGCTTCTGCAGAACCAGATCATTTTGACTCGCACATCTACTGCTTGTATCACTGAATGGATAGTGACACCATGGAATCCCGGACAGGAAGTAGTTCTCTTTGACTTCACCAAAGTTTCATGTTCCCAAGTTGTTCATGATACTTATCTCAAGAAACCGATGTTCCAAAATCTGAATGTATCTGAGTCCAATGGTTCTGTGTCAATGGGTGTACTAGTTTGCTGGTCAACTGGGGCTGGCTATTTAGCTTGGATATCCGACCAGGAAAAGAAAATCTCTTATGTTGTTGTTGTCAAGGAATATTATGAGCCAAAATTTCAATGTGAGCTTCAACAAAAAGAATTTACAGAAATTGAGTTAGCGACATGGAGTGACCTCAGAGTACTAATTCAGTTCAGTTGGTGTGCTCTGAACCCTTGGTCACCACTCCGGCTTATGGTTTGTTCATATCGTATACTACTGGAGCATGTGTCTATGGGAGTTGAGCTGACACATGCCGAAATTATATTCTGTCTTCAAAATATGCGTGTGAACATTACCAAGTACATCATCACAACATGGGTCAGGTACAGGATTCTAGTCCGTCTAGCGATTGCTACTCATCTTGCAGTTCGCAGTAATTGTCTGACTGACCATCAGCTTGATATGGGAACAAAAACCACATGGTATTCTGACTCCAAGTACTCTATGATGGTTATGAATAACTGTGCTAAGTCAGTTCACGTCAAGAAATTGCATGTTGCCTATGCCACGGCTCAAATGGAATGGGATAATATACCTTCAGTGCTTAGCCGTGGACTAATTCATCTTGGAAGTCAGGACTTCAAATTTGCACGTTCTGTGATGGGTCGACTATCTTTGTTCATTCTTATTCAGTCTGTTGCTCTGAAAAACATGGAACCATCGTGGTCTACAACTGCTCTCTTGACTGAGATTGCGAGCATGTTCAGCACTGGGTTTTCTGTGCAGCCATATGTTGATTGTTCAGTCCAGTCAATATTGCTGTTTACTCATACATATCAGCTTCGTATTGTGGCACCAATCATGTTCAGTTCTGCTTGGGACAACTTGAACTGCATTTCCCATTCAAGGACAGCAAGATGTACCTTCCAGGTTACAAGTTCGGAGTTGTTGTTTATTGGGGCATTTGGTGGTGGACAAGAACCAATTCAAGGAGGAAGGCATATGACAGGTTTGGATCTATACATGGTGCTCCGATTTCCATGGGACCCCGGCGTAGCAGCTGCAGCTTGGGGACAAGCTGCGTTTCAAGGAGGGAGGGGTGTCAGGGACCCTCTACATACCATGGGCCGACGCTGTGGGCCGTGGCCCAGTCACCATCACAAGAGGCTGTGGGGATGCACAGGCTACAAATATACACACAGGAGCAACGGAGAGACCATCCGTTTGGATCACGGCGAACCTGGCTCTCATTCCCTGTCCTTGCTTCTCCTTCCTCGATCCCCTTCTCTGAACTCGAACTGATCTCTGTAAGAGTGTATCCGCCATTGTATCGTGAGAATCCGAGAGCGCCCTTTACAACATTCCTCCACCCGCTGATCCCGTGCTTGCAGTCGCGTTGAGAGCCATGCTTGCCTGTGTATCTTTGAGCAGTGGTTGGTTGTTTCGGAAGCACACCTGCTGCACCTACGGCTCACCCCTTCTTATAGCACCCAGCAACCAGGTTTCCCTCCAGAACCCACCAAGTTTTCGAATTTCAAATTTTGAAAAAACTAGCACAACCTTATTAATGCACTCAACCATTGCAACTACCCACCTCCAACCAGTGTGCTTGGTCTGCAAGTGTTGGCGGGGCTAGAGGATTGGTGATCAGGGTGCACACTGGTGCCACACCTGCCAAAAATCATTATTTAGGGGTGTCACATGGGTGAAAAATCGCAATTTTACAAAGAAAACAAAATTGACCCGGTGTCCTGTGCACCCCCGTGGTTGCACTTAGATCCGCCCCTGGTTATGCCAGACGGCCACAGGATCATCCTATGCATACCGACCTGAATTAACCAACCTGTTATGTCAACTGAAAAACAGTACACGCAGGGTCTAAAATCTCTGTGCCACGTAAGCGCACAACACTGATATGGCAGCACACAACAACATGAAAATTTCAGTTAACGGTGTCAAATTACAAAAAATGTAACTCTTATTGGGATAGTTCAGTGAACACACGAAACTTAAACATCTTCAGTCCACTCACGAGGCAGAATTTCAGTTCACCTTGAAACAGACTATTGTTAAGTGAATCACTTATCAATCTTCAGTCTAGCGCACAAAATATGACTACAATTACATCCGAGTACACATCAATACGGAAACAATTCCCGTTTCAGTATCCGACAAAAACAGTCCCTAACCAACAACTTGCTTGCCGCAGGTGTTCTTCCTGTGACCAGGAAAACCACATTTCGCGCATTTCCCAGGTTTCCTTGGTTGCTTCGGCACATCCCCCTCCGTGGACAAGTTGTCCGCTTATGTCCACTGCACTTCCAAATGGTGCAGAAACGGGTCCTATTGCTTAAACCTGGAGCTCCTGGTTAGTATGCCACCCTGTCCCTCCTTGTCGTCGGCCTCCCAGCACCACGCATCTTCAGAGGTGCTCCCAACCCAGCCAATTTACGCACTTCTGCATCGCCCCCGTCAGCAGTCGGATATGGGATCAACTCCCTGCCTTCCACTGTCTCAACGTTTGTTTCAGCTGGCCTAACTTCAAGCCCTAACCCATCACTTTTAGCATCGAATGGAGCCATCACAACCATGTCAACCCTAAAAAGCTCTGACAGCCTTTCAAAAGCTTCGACACTCGCATCTCCCATCCTGACAAGATCCATTGCTTGCATGTACAGTGTCGAATGCCTGTCAGTGAAAGCTTTGGAGGGCCGATTGTCATTCTGGTAAACGGTTAGGTGCCCTGGCAACACATCCCTCGCGTCTCTCGTCCACCTTTTCATGACATGACTCTCGGGTATCATGTCCACACCCAAGGTAGTCCATGACCTGATGACAAAGTTCAAAAACCCTATCAGCAATTACTTCATGATTCAAAGGAATTTATTATGAAAAATAGCTAGCGACACAACAAAATTCAGGAATATTAAAGAATCTTCAGTGAATGGCAGCACAATATCCCCATGTGTTCGAACAGACCACACTCACATTCGAAGAAAAAAATCATTAGTATGAATCTTTACTTCGAAAACAACTCTGCACCACTTCTCTCTCTCTTGTCTGGTTTCATATGCTTAGCCAGATACACTCTACCCTTCTCCTTTTCCTCTATGCGGTACACCCCTGCATGATACAGATTCTGCCCAAATTGCTTGAACATTGCACGTGTGTATATCTTGCTTGCATGTTCTTCAATCGGCAGGTTCACCCGGAGAACAGCTTTTGCCTGAACAAACAACACATAAAAACGAAATCATAAACAAATTCTTGATTCTGAACAAAACGCTTAAATACTTAAATTTCAGTTGCCTGGCACTCACTATCTTGGTTCGCTTCTCCTGGTAGCATTCGTCGGCCTCCCTGTCATGCTGCAGCCTCATGTAATGCCTGACAAAAATTCATCGGACACCAAGGTAGTTCACTCTCGCTGCGTTGAGTGCTTGTCATTTTCGCACAGAAAATTCCTTTAAAGTACGGCTTAGCCCACTTGTGTCGCACCTCATAAATCTGTGTCAGGAAGGGGTGATCCTGCACTCCGTTCTTCTCCATCAACAATGACCAGGCTTCCTCAAACTCGTCGGTTGTCAGCATGTGGTTCACCACCTTATGAAACTCGGCTCTGAACTCACTCTTCTTGCCATACAAAGGACCTAAGCTTTCCTTTGCTTTCTTCAGTCGGTGTACTGTCCCAGGCATCGGCGGACCCAGCGCCCCTACTCCCCGGCGCTCGCCCGGGCTTCCGGCCGGATGCGTAGAGTAATTGTATGGTATTTGTACAGTATATTGTCTAAAAAAATCATTTTATACCTTCAAATGCACTGTTTGCCCGGGCTTTGAGTTTGCCCTGGGTCCGCCACTGGTCCCAGGCAGCACATTCTTAATTGCCACTTCCATGGCCCTGCACTGGTCTGCACACACCAAAAGTAAAAAAAATGGATTACACATTGGCACCCAATAGATTATGAAAATTATTTGAATTTGCAAACGTTCCCCTAGAACGAATAAATGCATTTGGCTAGGTACCTGTCAATATGGTTCTCGGTGCCTTCCCCCACCCATCATCCTAACAAACTCTCCGAAAACCCACTTGAAGCTTTCTGTTTGCTTGTCTCTTAGCAATACTCCGTCTAAAATTACACTCTCGAAATGATTGTTCACACCAACAAATAGACAGAATGACATGTCGTACAGGTTGGTCCTGTAGGTTGTGTCAAATGTAATCACGTCCCCAAAAAATTTGTACTACATACGACTCGATCCATTTGTCCACATGAGATTTTTTATCCGACTGCCTGTGTCAGCCAAAACTACAGCTACAATACTCCTGTAATCTGTGTAAAAAAGATACTCCTACATATACTCCATACTCCACAAAACTAGGGAACAATATGATCTGGAGTCAAATTAATCGCAAGAGGTGCACGGTGGAAAAAAGATGCATGCAGAATATACTGCATATATTGTGTAATTGAGACTCGGAGAAGTAAACTGAATCAGAAATATTTCATTGATAAATTCATGAGAATGTTTTGAGTGAACTACTGAACCCCCATATCAGATCAAGAGGGTATTCAGAAGTGATCACACAAGTACGAACATACTTTAAAAAATACCTAATGGCAACGTTCAGTAGATACATTCAACCTGTATTTGCATGTCGATATTCAGAAGTGAATATCATGCAGTTATGCTCTGATTGCAAGAGTCTTTGATTAGCAGCTCTCCAAATGCTTACATTTACTCTTAAAATAAATGCTTACATTCACCAGCCAAAGGAACGATCAAATTTCAGATGTACTGTACTGCTTTTTAATCTACTGAACTGAAATATTTCTGATTTCAGTATAGAGAAATGTTCTTAAAACAGAAGCGAGGAAGGATGCTCATGCAGGTGCGTGCGTGGGTGATGTAGCGAGAGGTGCATAGTGGTGTGCACGCGAAGCAACATCTTAAAACAGAAGCTTCAGCTGCCGTGGTCATGGCGACCATGGAGCTCGGCGCGAGCGGCCTGGCTTGTACATGATGCAAACGATGACGGAGAAGGAGGGAAAAGAAGCGAGGCTCACGGGAAGGGTCTCGGTGTAGACGAACAAGCTCGAGGAAGATCGGAGGCGGCGAACTGGGCAGCGGCGGGCGGTGGACGGCGTCGGGGAAGACGAGCTCGTTGACGAATATTCTTGGCGTTACACCTCGATTCCTTCACGCTGCAGCCTCTTAGCCACCGTATCCTGCCTCGTAGACACCGGAACCGCGATTCGTCGCCTTCTTCAACAAAAATCAAAGCTTTGTCGGCGGCGGGGACCCAAAGAACAGAGCTTTGGAGGTCGTCTGCGAGGCAACGGGAGCGCGGCGACGTGGAGGGGAGGGGAGCGAGGCTGCGGAGGGAGGGGTCCTCTGGGGCCAGGTGGAGGGGAGCTCGGCGGCGAGGCGACGGGACTACGGGAGCACGGCGGCGAGGGAGCGCAGAGAGACCATGCCGCGGGAGCGGTTGACTCGTCTCCGACAAGGGTGGACTGCGGGTTGAGGAAAAACAAACTGGAGGACGTTTTTGCAAAATGACCACCCGCGACAGTTATTTTTGAACGGTGCCAGTATGTACCATCGGACCATAATTACCCCTAACATCTCGTACCACCGGAACAGAAAAACGTCTGTCTACGTGGGACGCACCGTTCGCTGGGACGGCATTTATTACGTACGTACACGCACCAGGCCACAGTATAACGTGATTTCTATAATTCGCACCTCCCTGACAGCACAGCATCCCAACGCATGAACCAATGGTGCAGATTGTATGTTCAGCTGGACGTACCACCCGAATCGCCGCCTCCCTTCCACTTTGGGTCTTAGTGAAAACTACTGACCGACACATAAAAACAGACGATCATAGGTGACTTCTCTGGCGTGTACAAATAGGTCCCTCCCCCCACCCCCTCTCATTCTCATCATGCCTTTGAAAGCCGGTTGGTGGTGTGCCTTACTGTTGATGGGCCATCGCCCGTCAGTGATGACACTAGTCATCTCTTACCTACGCGTTTCGACGGGTCCAAACCAATCGGAGATGTGGTTGGTCAACGGCATTCTATTTCAAACCAACGCTGTTTACCATGTACACACTCCCAATTATTATTATAGTTAAGGAAATTATTTTTGAATTAAGATCCCACACTCCCAATTATTAATATTACAATAAGCATATAAAACACATGTCCCTAGTCTTGGTTACCAAATGGGAAATTAAGTGAAAATAATTAAGAAGCCTCCCAGTTCAAAGAGCAAACCAATACAATTCAATAGAAAACTGCTAGCAAGAGGAAGCACAACATACATTAATTATTACATGTCCTTAATCAGCAATAAGGGTATCTAGCTTTTCCTTAAGTCACTCCAGCACCTCAGACACAACTAGGCACATCGATTTAATCACGTTAAGTCATTAACCTCTTCTCGCGATTCCTCGCGATTCATGCCTTGCTTCACCAGGCTATGCTGTTACTCGTGGTCGGGTAGCAAGATTTCTTTATCTAAGGCCAGCCTTCACATTGCTATCAAAGCCGTGTGCATCACCATGATGAAGTGGCTGGGAACCCCTTTTCTAAAAAAAACATTGCTATCAACGCACGAGAAAGCTACAATGGTGCAACTTATCAATCTATCCCATGAATGTGCACCTCGGGGATTCATAGTGGCACTTCATGAACTTGTGGGTCGGTGTCCATCCCCTCGTATGCCACGAGCTGACGAGGGAACATGTTGTAGTCGCATTGTCGCCATGTCCCATCGATATCATTTCAATACTCATTTTCAATCCAGTTCGACACTTCGATGTCCTGAGACGAAAAACCCAACTCTTGGTGAGATCAAAATCCCCAACTGTGATCGAGATCAAAATAACCCAACCATGACTGAGATGGAAAACCCCTAAATTTGAGAAATATCCAAGATAACATACGTTGTCACCGCCAAGCTCACTTTTATTATTGATTGGCACCATCATCAGGGACGGAGCCAGGAATCACACACAGAGGGGGCCAATGAAGTTCTTTTATGCAATCTGTTTGATGAGGGGGGCCAAATAGCAGCAAATTCACTTAAAATCCTCAATTAACGTGTACTTATAACTGTAATTTACTGGTAATGGGGGGAGCCATGGCCCCTGCTCGCCCACCCCTGGCTCCGTCCCTGACCATCATGGTCGCGTCCTCCACCATGACCTTTAGTGGCCTACAGTGGCGGCGTCCTCCGCCGCGTCCCTCCTAAGATTCGATCGTAAATTGCGGGTATGTAAGTAGTGTTTGACGGTATATAAACTTCACGTAGAATGCACGGCGTAGTGATTAATGTATGTGTTCCCCTAGTGCAACATTACAAAGAGTAAGTCTTTCCCGCCACCTACCATGACATGCTTTTGTGCCGCGATGCAATCTAATATGATGCATATCAATGCATCTGCTTTGTTAGTCGTGGCGAATAGTTGATTCGCTAGTTTAAAACTTTTGAAGAAACTTTTGGGTTGTTTCTTCCTACATAACCGCCGCGATATGCCGTATGCTATTGTAGTGCCTACCGAGTAGACACCGGTTGTGCCAGATTGGTGTTTCGGTCTTAAGGTATCACATAATTCTGAAGTGCATTGATTTTGATTAAGTTTCTACAAAACTTAATTAGTAACACGGGACGATGAGCTTTTTTTAAGTATGAAGGAAAGTAAGTGAAGGATTGCGATGACTTTTTTTTGCGAATTAAGGATTGCGATGACTTCACTGGTAGAAAACTGGCCTATGGTCCCGGTTCGGTTGGGCCATCCGTCCCGGTTCCCGAACCGGGACCAGCCAATCGGGATGAATGCTGGTCCCGGTTCATACATGAACCGGGACCAATGGGCTCCACGTGGCCAGTTCTGGCTGGGCGTGGGGGAGACTCATTGGTCCCGGTTCGTGTTACGAACCGGGACCAATGAGTGTTTTTTTTTTTGTATTTAGGGTTTAGGGTTCCCTCTCGCCGGTGCCCCCTCTCGCCGGTGCCCCCTCTCCCTCTCGCCGTGCCCCCTCTCGCTGTGCCCCCTCTCCCTCTCGCCGGTGCCCCCTCTCCCTCTCGCCGGTGCCTCCGTCGTCTCCCCCTTCTTCGCATCGCCGACGTACTCTCCATCGTTTCCGTACGCATATTATACGCTCTACTATATACACAGTACACGTTGATGCATATATAATTAATATTCGATCTCTTGCGAGAATACAACTATTTAATTACATGGAGATAGATCACATATGTAGTTCATCGTCCGCACATAATGTTCTCCCCTTTCATCGATGACCTCCCTAAGCAGAAATCCCGCCAATTCCTCTTGAATTGCTCGTATGCGCTGTTCTGGGGCGAGCTTCTCCCGCATTTTGCTCAAAGAAGTTGTTCTCCGCTCAGAGGTCAACTCGCGAATGAACTCGCAAACGTAGAATCCACATAAATTACTCCCGGTGGCTGCTGCGGACTTTTCACCGATATAAAGTTAGCTCATCTTTGAATGGACCTTCTACATTCTGTTTGAATAGTGTCCAACACCTGCTTTGGCAAAAAAATGAACAAAGGAGTTATTAATTACTTGATATCAGGAAACGAACGAAAGAGGCCGATATAATGCGATAATGATTGAAATTACTTATTGAGCATTTCTTTCATTTCGGTCCACGTCGCTTGGTCCCAACTTAATGAGTCGTATGCTTCAACTATGGACTTGTCAACTTGAATGCTTAGCAGAATCCAGTGGAACCTGCGGACGTTTACATAAAGCAGACATGCATAGCTCATCAATTACACTTAACATCGAGAAAGCCAAATAAAAATATGTACAAGACAGAAACACTCACTTGAAGTTGTAAGGAAATAGTATTTCCGTACAGAAGTTTTGCTTGATTAAAAAGGTGGTCAGGTCATGCTCCACGTCTTTGGGGTGATTGCGTAACGTATGTTCATTAACGATATATGGGTCAACGAACCCAACCTCATAATGTCTAGATGCTTTGCATTCCATCATCTTCATTCTACATAATAGCGTACAAAAGGATATATATATAGTCAGGATAATATAATACAGGCAATGAACGAGCTGAGCTAGAGACTTAATTACGAAAATAAATCACTTACAGACAATAGCAACTAAGGATAGATTTGTCGAGGGCGCGCTGATTGAATAACTGAAACAGTTCAGTCATTTGAACCTGTATACCGTAAGGTTTGAAGAAATGCTCCACTCGAACGTCCACCGCAATCCACTCCTTCGCGCCCTTCTTTGATGTGTGCACCATGTACCAGTCGTGCAGATTTCGCATATGTGTTGATAGACGCGTGAGCTCCTCATTACTGACCATAGACTCCCCTGTGACATATTTCCGTGATATCTCTAACATTGGCTGATCTTCATAGCCTAAAAGTTGACCAAGAGTCATACCCATGGCGATAGCATTTTCCATGGCCTGCGATACAGTGATACCCTGTTCTCTAGCAGCAGGTATGGCTCTGGGGTCCAATAATTGCAGGTCCTTATCCATATCGGCTCTGAAGTCCTTGTCGATATCGGAACACACTATGAGCGGGGGACCGATTGATTTTTCTGCTGTCCGAGCTGGGCAATTTGTTTCCCGCTTTTTGCTCTTCTTTCCTTGTCTGCTCAGACTGGGCACGTGCTAGCTTACTAAGTTCACGACCATAGTCAGATTGCAGATTCATCGATATTGGGATGGCTGCGCAAGGAAGGACTTTCTCCACTTTTTGGATTTTTCATCGTATACCGGCTTCTGCTCGGGCTTTTTTGGTGCAAAAAAAGCCTTATTGTAGGCAGCCACCTCCGCGGCGTTTTCCGCTACAGTCCTGTCATAAGGTCTAATGGGAAGATTCTTATGAGGTACTGTTGGGAGGGGCGACCTTTTACGTTTCGGTGATCGCTTACCCCTCATAGTACGAGCGGTGGGCGGAGACGGCTGACGCGGCGGCGGAGACGGCTGCGCTGGAGACTGGTGAGGCGGTGAAGAGGACTGTTGCGCTGGAGAATGCTGAGGCGGTGAAGAGGACTGTTGCGCTGGAGACTGGTGAGGAGTCGATGGCCTTGGCTGCCAGTTCGGAAGCACGATGAATTCCTTTGGCCATAGAATGGTCGCTTTCTTGGCTTCTCCAAGTTCAAGCACCTCCCCATCTTCACCTGCAGGGTGTTGTAGCTTCAGCTCCTCATAATCTTTCATCACTTCATCCACCGCGACAACAGCGTAGCCATTTGGAACCGGAGAGAAATGGTAAGTTGGATTAGGTCCAATTGGTACGACATAGCCGACCGCCACCTTCACGGTTAAGTTAAAAACTTTCACATGCATCTCACAAGGTGTGCTCTCCGTGATATCATCCACTGGGTAGCGACGAAGTGGAGCCACCGTCATTGCATCATCATTACCATCCTGGAGCTCCGTGGAAGCCACGCTGCTTTTCCGATTCGATGGGCCGCCGGTACCATCGCATGCAGCTTCTACCATGTGCCGCTGAGATTGGCCGCTAGTACCTTGCTGGCTAATCTCGGCAATTTCATCCTTCTGCCGCTTTAATTCTTTTCTATATTACGCAGCCGGTCTGCAGCAGCGCGTGCTTCCATTGCCTCCCTTTCCTTTCTCCTCTGATGGCTTCTATCAGGAAATTTCTTCCTGTGCTCGGGAATCGCAATTGTCTTGGGCTTGGAGCCTGGTACGCCTCGTAACCGTCCGTCGTGTTCCTTATTCCCAAGGGCGCGTGTGAGCTCGTCATCCTCTCTATCGGGAATGAACCGTCCCTCTGCAACATCCTTTACTGCATTTCTAATTTCTTGGATGGGTAGTAGGGGATTATCTTTGTGTCTTCTGTTATATATGCACTTCCCTTCTGCGTCCAACGTGCCCCCATGCCCGTAAAACCAATTTCTTGCCCGTTCGATCCACTTGAGTGGCTCTGGAGTGATCCCTTAGCCAGCAGGTCCGCCTCAAGTTTCTCCCACTTAGGCATGCTAAAAGCGTAGCCACCAGCCCCATAGTATGGTGGTAGATCTTTTTAGCAGCATTTGCCTTATTTTTTGCAGACTTTTCCTGAGCTTCCTCCGATTTCTTGTACGCCACAAATTCTTCCCAGTAGTCCTTATCTTCTCATACCCTTTATCGAAGTCCAGAGTCTTATCTTTTTGGACAAACTCGATGTTCAATCTTTTCTTCCAGTTCTTGAATAGCTCGGCCATCTTCTTAAAAGCCCAGTCCCTGACTTTTTGCTCCATGTTTTTCCGGGCAATCTTTTCTGCCTCATTTGGATCCTCCTCATCTGGATCCACCTCTGGCGCCAGGGTGAAATTAAGCATGAGCTTTCTCCAAAGTCTTTCTTTGCCCTCATCGCCGACATATCTTACTCCTCCCTCCTTTGGCTGATGCCATTCTCGAACGGTGATCGGGATGTAGTCCCTAACAAGAACTCCGCATTGCTTTACCATTTTATTTTTAACACCAGGGGGAGCAGTCGGTGTGCCGTCTTCAGCGACTTTTTCGATCCTGTACCTTTCTTGGTCGCCCAACGTTTTGGTTGGGCCTCGTTTTGTCCTTACATAATTTTTGCTCGATCCGGAGGGCTAAAAGAAGAAAGAGCGTTAATATATGTATATAGACAACAGAGGCTTAATTAATACAATCTTCGGCTTCATTAATATATGTATATGCACCTCGCCGGAGTTTGCAACATTTAATGTTCCACCGGAGCCTTCGGCTTCTCCCTCGTCGGCTTCTCCCTCGCCGGCTTCTCCCCCACCCCAGCCGTCGGGTTCTACCTCACCGGAGCCGTCTCTTCGGTTGAGAGACTCATCTCCCTCACCGGAGTTGTTCAGAAACTGTGAGGTGACATCGCCAACATCTTCCGGCCCGCGGATTATATCCTCGAGCATGTTTTCCTGATTTTCGTCTCGTTCCATAGTTTCTGCAAATTAAGAACAATGCACAAAACTTTAGTTGGGCAACTTTGCATACAAATGTGAATCGGATATGTGAATGCAAATGTGAATACAAAGTTAAATTTGCTAATTTTGCTAACACATAAATTTTGCTAACACTTTAAATATTCTTAAACAAGCTATTTCTTAATTTTTCCTAACACAGTACTAACAATTCCTAACACAATTTTTTTCCTAACACAATTTTTTCCTAACACAGTACTAACAATTACTAACACAATTTTTTTCCTGACACAATTTTTTTCCTAACACAGTACTAACAATTCCTAACACAATTTTTTTTCCTAACACAATTTTTTTCCCTAACACAAAAAATACTAAGTGTTTGAATTCTAAACCTAAGCAAAAAATCCTTTTAGGTTTGAATTTCTAAACCTAAGCATTTGTGTACAATTTTATCACAAAAAATCCTAAATGTTTTCCCTAATGCAGCAAGTAATTCACTATATACATCACACTAAAATTCTAACCTACAATTTTAATCTAATTACTTCTAACCAAAAAATTTCTATATACATCACAATTGCTACAATTTTAATCTAATTACTTCTAACCTAGTATAATGCAGCAAGTAATTCACTATATACATCACACTAAAATTCTAACCTACAATTTTAATCTAATATATTACTTCTAACCAACAATTTCTATATACATCACAATTGCTACAATTTTAATCTAATTACTTCTAACCTAGTAGAATGCAGCAAGTAATTCACTATATACATCACACTAAAATTCTAACCTACAATTTTAATCTAATTACTTCTAACCTACAATTTTAATTTAATCTAATTACTTTTAATCTATAATTTAAACCAGTGCAGCATTTAAACATATTTAAACACTGTAAATTGGCTAACATTTTGGTGAACAACAAATATACATTGTACAAAAAAAATCTTTGCAAACACGAATTTTGCCAACATTTGGACGAATTTTGCCAACATTTGGACGTGTACAGTACGTACGTAGCGGCGACGGCGGCCGGGGATCGATCGGCAGGGACGGCGAGGCGGCGTCAGGGCAGGGCAGGGGTGTGGCGTGCGGCCGGCGTCGGGGCGCGAGACGCGTCGACGGCGTTGGGGCGGCGCGGCGTCGGGGGCGGCGTCGACGGCGTGGGGGCGGCCGTGGAGGGCGCGAGCGGGGGCGCGGCCGTGGAGGAGAGGTGGCGTGTGGAGGAGGTGGCGCGGCCGTCCAGGGCGCGGCGGACGTCGACGGCGGCGGCGGGGCGCGGCGTGGGGCGCGGCGCGGAGGTCGGGCAGCCTGCCGGCGTCGTTTCGCTCTGCGTCGCGCCTTCGGTCCTTAGTCGATTTTGCCTTAATGGGGAAGAAGAGAGGGCGCGTGCAGTTATAGCAGCACTCATTGGTCCCGGTTGCTGGCAAGAACCGGACCAATGCCTCTTTGGTCCCGGTTCTTACCAGCAACCGGGACCAATGAGTGGGTCATTTAATGCCAGATCCCGTGGGTTTCGATGGACTCATTGGTCCCGGTTCTTGGTAAAAACCGGACCAAAGAGTCCTTTTTCAAAATTATTTCGAACTTTTCAGTTCTGAAATGTTGTTCCTGCCTTTTTTTTCTTATTTAGGTGTTTGAATATGAATTTCAAATGGTTTTGAATCTGAAAAGACTTTCAACATGAAAAGTGTTTAAATTTGAATAAATAATCCGAAACCATTTTCTGTTTTCTAAAATAATTATTCTAACTATACAAACTATTAACCATTTTGCCATTTTCAATTAAAAATGCATTAACTTTATTGCATATTTTGAATTGACAAAACTTTCAACATGAAAAGTGTTTGAATCTGAATAACTAATTCAAAACCATTTTTACATTATTATTGTCATTTTCAATTTAATATGGATAAATTCATATCTTTAAATCCGTAAGTCGAAATTCAGATGCTAAAGATCATTAGTTGGAAATGCAGAGATAAAGAATACATTTTACACGATCGTCATCGTAGATAAACAAACATTTTACACGATCGTCGTCGTACATAGACGAACCATTTGTCCTAACCAACGATGTGGCTCAGGTTAGTCATACTCCTGCCTAGGCCTATAATACTCGTCCTCGTAGTCGTCGTAGTCGCCGCCATCATCGTCGCTGTCGTCGGGCGGCGCTCGCCTGGACTGGAAGCGAGGGTAGCGCAGGCGGGGGTTATCGCCGGCCGTGATGTAGTTCATGACGCTCTGGAGAGTCCGGCCGCTCCACCACAGCCGACGGCCGGCCTCGTTGAAGTTCGAAGGAGGCGGGCCGTCCTCCTCGTACCTGGCGAGCGCTCTCTCACGCCGATTGATGAAGAAGGCGTCCCAAGTCGGGCGGTAGTCGGGATGCCAGCGGGGACCCGCGCGCCAAACCTTTGAGGGACAGGAGGGACCGCACGCCTCCGGTGCTCAGCCTCCAGCCGGCGAGGACGTCGTAGCCGGGCGGGCAGGGGTAGTTCGAGGCGCAAAGCGCCTCCGCCTCCGAGTAGGTTAGAGTGGGTACGGTGGAAGCCATGGGAGAGTGATGAGGTTGCAGATATGAGTTTAGATGTGCTATGCCAATGGAGGCCATGCATGACTACATATATATAGTGAGAATCCCACCAATAAGGAAGAAGCACACGGATCGTGTGTTTCTTTCGAGCGCTTGTGAGCCGTTGGATCAGGGGTGTGTTTCTTTTGAAGGCTTGTGAGCTGTTGGATATCACTTTGTGAGCCACCACCCGGGACTAAAGGGAATCCCACCAATAAGGAAGAAGCACACGGATCGTGTGTTTCTTTCAAGCGCTTGTGAGACGTTGGATCAGGGGTGTGTTTCTTTTGAGAGATTGTGAGCTGTTGGATCAGTAGTATCACGACCACTTCGTGAGCCACATCAAGGTTTAATACATTCCATAGAATGCATTACATAAAAGGTTTAATACATTATTACACATGATCCAACGTCTCACAAGCGCTTGAAAGAAACACACCCCTGATCCAACATCACCAACATTATTCTACATAAACGGACTTGCTGGCTCGAAGGCCGTAGGATTAGGGGGAACGGCGGGAGGAGCCAGCCCCGTGGGCGGCCGCCCGGTTCTCGCGCGCATGTTTGCGGCGGAGGGCAAGATCCATGGAGGATGAGTCTTTCAGCGCCCAATCCAGCTCGGAAGCCTCCTTCGCCTTGAGCTGGTAGGAAGTCTTGGCTCGCTGGACAGGGTAGTCGCGGACAGACTGGAAGGAGGCTTCCATGGCCTCCTGTATCTGCAACCCACAACCCTCTTCCCCGTCGTCGCTCCAGTCGAAGTCGTCGTCCTCCTCCTCCTCGCGGGAGGAGCGGTGGCGCCTGGTGGAGGTGCAGCGGCGCCAGGTGGAGGTGCGGCGGCACCTGGTGGAGCAGGAGGCCGGTAGCTGGGCATTCCTCTCCACGCCGGGCTCGTGGGCATACGGCGGGATAGGCTCCCGCGGTTGCGCCCAAGCGCGCTCTGCCGAGCACGCTCGACCTCGTCCAGAAGGCGCTGCGGCGGACGTGGCGGATCCATCTCGTGGAGACGATGCGTTCGTGGCTAGGAATGGTGGATTAGGGTTTACCCCGTCGGCGACAATATATAAAGACCTCCAGGGCAGCGCTGGGGGAGGACACGTGCCCAGGGCAGCGCTGGGGGAGGACACGTGTCGTGACCGCAAAACCCGCCTTTAGTCCCGGTTGGTGTTACCAACCGGGACTAAAGAAGCACACGGATCGTGTGTTTCTTTCAAGCGCTTGTGAGACGTTGGATCAGGGGTGTGTTTCTTTTGAGGGATTGTGAGCTGTTGGATCAGCAGTATCATCACGACCACTTCGTGAGCCACATGACCCGGTTGGTGTTACCAACCGGGACTAAAGAAGCACACGTACCCTATATATAGCCCCCTCCTCAGACAGGTTACTCACACACAAAACATTCCAGCGTCACTCGGAGAGGCATCTTTGGGCAACCAGCGGCAAGACGTCTCTGATGACCTGCGACCGTTCCAAACGGTTGCAGATCATCAGAGATGTGTTGCCGGACGGTTGTAGATCATCAGAGACGTCTTGCCGCTGCTTGGATCGAAGTGGCGCTCAAACACAAAACATTCCAGCGTCACTCGGAGAGGCATCTTTGGGCAACCAGTGGCAAGACGTCTCTGATGACCTGCGACCGTTCCAAACGGTTGCAGATCATCAGAGACGTCTTGCCGGACGGTTGTAGATCATCAGAGACGTCTTACCGCTGCTTGGATCGAAGTGGCGCTCAAACTCACGAGCCACCGTCGGGCTGTATGCAGGGGGAACCGTGTTTGGACGGTCGAAGCTGAGGTTTGAGAGGTTCCCACGGGAGGTGTGGGAGCCGACAACCACCTACCACGCGTGTTTCACCGGTCGTCATGCAATTAATTAACAGAAAACAAAAAAGAAAACTCACATGTGATATAACCCATTTCTTCTAGATGGAAACTCCCATTTCGTGTATTATGGTTTTCACCACATAAAGGTTTAATACATTACTACACATCACATAAAGGTTTAATACATTACATTGATTTACATAAATGCCATGAACCCTTCTTCGCGTATGTCCCTGGCCTATGATCGCTTCGGCCGTAACCATGGAGCATCTTCATTATTTAACGGGATGCTTGGGTCAGTTTTCACTGTGAAGGGCGGAATTTCATCAAACTTATCATAATCTGCTGACATGTCTGTCTTGTCCTCGACTCCCACGATGTTTCTTTTCCCTGAAAGAACTATGTGACGCTTTGGCTCATCGTCTGATGTATTCGTTTGCTTATTTTTTCTTTTTTTCGGTCTGGAGGACATGTCCTTCACATAGAAAACCTGAGCCACATCATTGGCTAGGACGAATGGTTCGTTCCTGTAACAACCAAGATTCTTGAGATCCACTGTCGTCATTCCGTACAGCTGGTCTACCTTTATCCCTCTCCCTTCATGTTGACCCAACTGCACCGAAACAAAGGGACCTTAAAAGTAGGTCCATAGTCAAGTTCCCATATCTCCTCTATGTAACCATAGTATGTTTCCTTTTGCCCATTCTCGTCTGTTGCATCAAAGCGGACACCACTGTTTTGGTTGGTGCTCTTTTTATCTTGGGCGATCGTGTAAAATGTATTCCCATTTATCTCGTACCCTTGGAAATTCAATACAGTCGAAGATGGTGACGCGGCCAACAAGTAGAGCTGATCTCCGACAGTGCTGTCATTCATGAGCTGTAATCGCAACCAACTGCCGAAAGTCTCCATGTGTTTTTCTTTAATCCAGGAGTCATCCTCCCCGGGTTCTTGGAGCGTACATAATTCATGTGTTCCTCGATATACGGAGCCACGAAGGTGGAACTTTGTAGAACTGTGTAGTGTGCTTGAGTTAAAGAATGCCCGTCCCTACATATCAGTGCTTTCTTTCCTAGCGTGCCTTTTCCACTCAGTCTCCCCTCATGCCGCGATTCAGGAACACCAATCGGCTTAAGGTCAGGAATAAAGTCAACACAGAACTCAATGACCTCCTCTGTTCCATAGCCCTTTGAGATGCTTCCTTCTGGCCTAGCACGGTTATGAACATATTTCTTCAAGACTCCCATGAACCTCTCGAAGGGGAACATATTGTGTAGAAATACAGGACCGAGAATGGCAATCTCCTCGACTAGGTGAACCAGGAGATGCGTCATAATATTGAAGAATGATGGGGGGAACACCAACTCGAAGCTGACAAGACATTGGACCACAGCCTTCTGTAAACTTGGTAGAGTTACTGGATCGATGACCTTCTGAGATATTGCATTGAGGAATGCACATAGCTTCACAATGGGTACTCGAACATTTTCCGGTAGAAGCCCCCTCAATGCAACCGGAAGCAACTGCGTCATAATCACGTGGCAATCATGAGACTTCAGGTTCTGGAATTTTTTCTCTGCCATATTTATTATTCCCTTTATATTTGACGAGAAGCCAGCCGGGACCTTGATACTGCTCAGGCATTCAAAAAAGATTTCCTTCTCTGCTTTGGTAAGAGCGTAGCTGCTTAAGTATTGACGCCCTTTATCCGTCTGCTTGTTGTATGGGTCTTTCATACGTTGCTGGTCCTCCCGTGCTTCTGGTGTATCTTTTGTCTTCCCATACACGCCCAGGAAGCCTAGCAGGTTCACGCAAAGATTCTTCGTCACGTGCATCACGTCGATTGAAGACCGGACCTCTAGGACTTTCCAATAGGGTAGCTCCCAAAATATAGATTTCTTCTTCCATATGGGTACGTGGTTGTCAGCGTCATTCGGAACAGATAGACTGCCAGGACCCTTTCCAAAGATTACTTCTAAATCCTTGACCATGTCATATATAACATCACCATCAGGGAGGTTAGGCTTCTTCCGGCGATCTGCCTCACCGTTGAAATGCTTGCCTTTCTTTCTTACGGCATGACTGTTCGGAAGAAATCGACGATGCCCCAGGTACACGTTCTTGTTTCCCAAATGTATACTTTCAGTCTTATCTAAACAGTGCGTGCATGCATTGTATCCCTTGTTTGACTGTCCTGAAATGTTACTAAGAGCAGGCCAATCATTGATGGTTACGAACAACAACGCTCGTAGGTCAAATTCCTGTTGTTTGTGCTCATCCCACACACGTACACCTGGTTCGGACCACAACTGCAAAAGTTCATCAACTAATGGCCTTAGGTACACATCAATGTCGTTGCCGGGTTGCTTCGGGCCTTGGATGAGCACTGGCATCATAATGAACTTTCGCTTCATGCACAACCAAGGAGGAAGGTTGTAGATACATAGAGTCACGGGCCAAGTGCTATGACTGGAGCTCTGCTCCCCAAAAGGATTAAAGCCATCTGTACTTAGACCAAATCTTAAGTTCCTTGCGTCATCTGAAAATGTCGGGAACTCTCTGTCGATTTTTCTCCACTGGGACCCATCGGCGGGGTGTCTCAACTTCCCGTCTTTCTTACGCTCTTCTTTGTGCCATCGCAACAACCTGGCATGCTCTTTGTTTCTGAACAGACGTTTCAACCGTGGTATTATAGGAGCATACCACATCACCTTAGCAGGAACCCTCTTCCGGGGGGGCTCGTCATCGCACTCAACATCACCAGGGTCATCTTGTCTGATCTTGTACCGCAGTGCATTGCATACCGGGCATTTATCCATATTCTCGTACTCCTCACCGCGGTACAGGATGCAGTCATTAATGCATGCATGTATCTTCTGCACATCTAATCCTAGAGGGCAGATAGCCTTCTTTGCTTCGTATGTAGTCTCGGGCAATTCGTTATCCTTTGGAAGCTTCGGCTTCATTATTTTCAGTAATTTCTCAAATCCCTTGTCAGAACAACCAGTCTCTGCCTTCCATTTCAGCAGTTCCAGTGTGGTACCGAGCTTTGTGCTGCCATCTTCGCAATTTGGGTACAGCAACTTTTTGTGATCCTCTAGCATGGCCTCCAACTTTAGCTTCTCCTTTTCTGTATCGCATTCTCGCTTTGCATCAGAAATGACCCCACCAAGACCATCAGCGGGCTCATCTGATGCCCGATGTTCACCTCCTTCTTCTTCAACGTCTTCCATTACAGTATCACCGTATTCCTCAGGGAACATAGGATAGTTGTCATCATCCTCCTCTTCTTCATTGTCTTCCATCCTAACCCCTCTTTCTCCGTGCTTGGTCCAACAATTATAGCTGGGCATGAAACCTCTCCGAATCACGTGGTCTTGAATGGTTCTCGGGTCAGAGTACTCCCTGACGTTCCGACACTTGTCACATGGACAAGGCATAAAATTATCCACTTTGTTTGCCTCAGCCACTTCGAGAAATTTATGCAGGCCTGCAATAAACTCGGAACTGCGTCGTTCGCCGTACATCCATCGCATCCGTGCATCCATCTGCATCATATAATTAAGTTTATCAAATACCATTACAATAACATCTTGAATAGTGAAATGACCACCGTACATCGACACGTGCAATATTTTGTATCAATTACAGATGAAAAGGATAAAGTTGCTAACCTCGGCCGAGGATATCATCTTGTGTGAACTTAAGTGTGGCTCGGGCATTTCATCGAACACATCTTGTGCGTGGCAAAGGAAAAAAAAACTAGCACCCACTTCCCACCAATCCAACCAGAAAAAAAAGAGGAGAGAAGAGAGGGGGTGGGTTATTTATAGGCAGGGGAGGGGTATTGGTCCCGGTTCGTGCCACGAACCGGGACCAATGTCCCCAACCGAACCGGGACCAATACTTCACGGACCCCTGGCAGCTCGAACCGGGACCAATGCCAGGCATTGGTCCCGGTTTTTCTCTGAACCGGGATTAATGGCTTCACCGGCTCTGGACGAAAGGTGGTTTTTCTACTAGTGCTTGTAAGCATTATCCTTGATTATTCTCCATTGATCACAAACTTAGCTTGCTTTGGGCGACGACCTAGCTTGTCTCCAACAATGACACTATTTCATTTACAATAAGTGCGTTTCTTCGAGAGAAAAAAAATCATGAAACGAGAATATCAGTTTGACTATGCTATTGGCAATCCGCTTTGCCGACGGGGCAAGTAACTTTTGCAGGCCTGTTGGAGCTGGATGCAAGAGTGCGCCTCTGCGAGCTCCATGATGCTCTCCACCGTGCCATCTTGGATGAAACGGCATACCCTGTTGGCGCACATCATCTTCATCCTCTCCAACAGGTACATATCGGCGGCCACGAAGCGCGGCCGCGTCGCCGCCTCGTCCGCAGTTGCCCCGTCCAGCAGCCGGTCATTGTAGATGCAGTGGAGTACAGCCTTGAACACCTCGGGGCTGGTGTATCTGATCTCTACTAGGCGCGTGCCGCTCGTCTCGCTCAGCAGTCTGTCGAACCATGACGACTAGCTCGCGAGCACCAGCCTGTGCGCCTCCATGACCTCGCCGTCCACGTTGAATTTCACGTCGAACGGGGCCCTCCTGGTGGCGAGGAACCTCGCGGCGTTCTCTGCGAAACAGGACGGCGGCACCGGCACCTCGACGGGGGCCAGCAGAGCGCGGGGTTCTTTCTAGCTTTAGGACGCTGATGGTGCAGCGCACCGTGATGGAGTCGTCGTGGAGGGCTGCCCCCTCGAGACGATTCCGTGAGATGAACCGGCGCATGCCCCAGCTGTAGCTGTTAAAGTCGAACTTGGCCACGGCGCGGAGTTGACGTCGTAGACGACTTCGCCGCCGTTGCAGGGGTTGATGAGCTGGAACTTGACGGCGGCATGCACGGAGAGGAAGAAACTAGTCCACGTTTTAATTTTCATTATGATGCCAACTCATTAGTGTAGCTGTCTTTGTAGTACACAACTACACATGGCCGTGCTCAAAGCTCCAGCACCCTATGCACCATGATTTAGTTTCCGTCACTTGGAGTACACATCATAATTACAGCTAAATGAAACGATGAGGGTACAAGGCATAGTATAAAATTCAAAGAAAATTATCTTATTCAATTTTCCCAATAATAAGATATGAGGAGGATTACCGCGATAAATGCGTGGGTAGGTTGGACAAGTTTTGAGTAAAACACACATACACACAACACACTACGGCCTAAATGAGAACAAATGCATCAAGTTTCAATTTTGAGCCACCTGGCCATGCGGCAACACACACTTCTAAAACACGTACTGCGAAGTGCTAACACGCGGGCTTCGTCCTTTCATTCTTCTTCTCATATATCTTCCTTTATTTAGCTTCGGCTGCAGTATGGACGATTTCTACAATTTCTTCCTTTGCTTTCAATTTATCCCTGGCCGCGATGCCCTTGGCCTTTTTCAGATCCTCCACGAGACGCTTGAGGCGCTCGTCAGCATCCTCCTCCGTGCGCATCAGGTACCCGGCAACCTCCGCCGGAGACATGTGGACATCCGTCAGCAGCTGACCTATCTCGGGGAACAGCATGAACAGATGGTGCTCGGTGAAGGTGATGCCCTGCAGGTAGTTGGTGGCCAGCACCTTGAAGGCCTCGAAGCCACAGTAAGACATCTCGATATGCTTGTCCATCCTGCCTGGCCGGATCAGCGCTGGGTCCAGCTTGTCCTTGTTGTTGGTGGTTAAGATGATGATACGCTCGCCGCCGCACGCCGACCACAGCCCGTCAATGAAGTTGAGCATCCCAGAAAGGGTCAGCTTGGTGCCGTCGGCGTCCTTCTCGCGCTCTTTCTTCATGTTATCGCTCTCACCACCGCCGGACTTCTTGTCCCTGCGCTTGCCGGTGAAGTCGACGGAGCGGTCAATGTCCTCGATAACGATGATGGACTTTCCCTTCGTCTGAATGAAGAGCTTCCGGAGCTCTGTGTTGTCCTTGACCGCCGTGAGCTCAAGGTCGTAGATATCATAGTTAAGGTGGTTGGATATGGCGGCGATCATGGTGGACCTTCCGGTGCCGGGGGGGCCAAAGAGCAGGTACCCACGCTTCCATGGCTTGCCGACTTTGTCGTAGTATACCTTTCCTTTCTGGAAGGCATTGAGGTCATCAATGAGGTCCTGCTTCAACATGGGTTCCATGGCAAGCGTATCGAACGTCGCCGGGTGCTGGAACGCCACGTGGGTCCAGCAATTCTCTCGATGTGGATGTGTGTCGTTGGTGAAGAGGAGGCGCTGGCGGTTGCTGGCGATGACGGCATGGCCCTTTTCAAGGACGTGGGGCAGATAGGAATCTTTGACTTTGTCGCGGAAGCGGCGATGGAATGCAACTCGGTAGAAGCGGCGCTCCTCTTCACCGGGTTGTCGGACGAGGACGGTGGAACTTGGGCGCACCGTGTAGGCGTACCACCGGAGTGTGGTGTCTTCGAAGCTGTCAATGATCTCCTGTTCGTCGTCAACAAGGAAATGGGGTTTCCGTTCGGCACTGCCGAGCTCGGCCTTGAGCTTGCGCGCCCGATCGGTAAGGCCGGAGATGTAGCCCTCGATCGCAACGAACAACTCGTTGCGTTCGAAATGGTTGGCCGTGTACTCAGCGATGGTGATTTGTACGGTTGAGCTAAAGAAAGCGATGATCTTGTTGATAAACAGTTTGATCCTGACCTGGTTCATTGCCATGGTGATGAGGCCAGCTATGAACGCCAGAGTTGATCCAACCCCGGCCCACAGGTCGTTCGATACCATGGCCGGGTTGGGTAGCTTGGCTTGCTAGCTAGCTAGGTTTAGGAAGCAACAGCTCTAAATTGATGAGACGAAAACAAAGCTAGCTAGCTGGAAACTGGCGCTGCTGTTGCATCGGCTGATATGTCAACACATATATATAGAGCCGTGGCTTAGCGCTGCCCTAGCAAGCTCTTGCAGACTGGAGCCCCTCTGAACAATGGCAACCGGGGACAGGGGAAAAAAGACAATATACCGACATGTCACAGCGCAAGACACTCAAGGTATTTCTCTCATGTCAGAGTATCTCCACGACACGCCCAATAGAGAGTCTGCCAAGTGTGTTGGACACATGCTATTAGAAGCGCCGGTACACGTTGTCGGCCTATTGGGAGCGCCTCGCCCCACCGGCGGCTCCCAATAGGTTTTTCTCGAAAATTATTTGAATCTTGAATATTAATGAACCGGCGATATTTCATCAAATTCAAAGGACATTTAACAAACTTAAACAATATTTAAACTACGGCGAGAGAGGAAGGCATATCCCGGCGGCGGCATCATCAGTAAACTTGCATGCGTCAATGATCTGTCGCCGGAAGTGTCATCTGCTATTAGCGGCGGTGGCTGAGCCTTCTGGTTTCACCGTTGTCGGCTTCGTCCTTGAGGAGCTTCTACCGGCGGCCGAGGAAGGCCTCGATGGCGGCATGCATTCCCTCCCACTCTGGCTCTGGCCAGTCTTCGCTGTCCTGCACCCTCGAAACTAATGCCATATCTTAACTTTAGGCGAAGCTATTTTTAAATCTACCTCGAAGTTGGTGTCAACGAGGATAAAACCGAACGTGTGTAGGTTGGCGTCAACCGAATTCTACACCGAACCAAGATTGGCTCCAAGATCGACGGTGCTGAATTCATGGAGCACCTATGTGACATATTGTCTTGGTGCCGACGTGCACAAATTTAGCTTCACCCGTGTTGGCGTCAACCTCATAGGTCAGATTTGAAAATAGTTTCACATAGAGTGAGATGTGGCATTGGTTTTGCCGAATGGCTAGATTTGGCTTAAAATACTCAATGGCAACTAGCTGCTGGAGGCAGGGGCAGAGGTAACTTCGTTGGTTTTGTTCTGCTAGCTAGATAACAATCGAAAAGTCCTATTTCGAGCATTATAACTACTCCAGTTTCCTTCAAGGAGCTGTGTACTGTCTGCCTGCTACAGCTGTGGTTGCTTCGCTTGCGCCGTACGCATGTGAACGCAAGGCGACACGGGAACTCCTCACGGCCTTGCATGGGTTGGGTCACACGCCGGCAGTACGTACGTACGGCGGTGCATGTCGCGGTTGTCGCCCGTGCATGCATATATGGCGCCAATCCAAACGGCGGCAGCTAAAAGCAAATACAATAAGGTCTAGTCAGCAGGCTGTAAGAATTTAAATATTATATGTATGCTTACATGGAGAAGAGAGAGTGGGAGAGAGAGTGTAAGCGGGCTCTCATGCAAGAGCCAACTGCAGCACGTGCTCCTAGACACTTTGTGAGAATGGAAGGTGGGCCAACTATAAATAAAGTAGTCCATATTTATAACCAACTATTATACTTGTTGGCTATTAGGTTGGCTATAGATGACATGGCATCATCTTATAGCCAACTGCCGGCTATACTATTGTACTTGCTCTAATGGCTCCAAGCAAGGCGTGGCGCGCGCATGCATTGCGTTGCGGCCGTCGTACGTCGCGTGTTTCCTGCGGCTCTAGCTTGCTTCGGGCCTCGGTTTCCCACGAATTCACAGGTCGGCGGCGGTGGTACACGGGAGCGCAATTATGAGCATGTGTTACACATCGATGTATCAAGGAAGACACGGTTCTTCTTGGTGCTAGGATTATCTCTCACAGTGATACCATGGCAAATTGGGATCAGCAGCTGCCATAGAAAGAGACGGAGACAAAAGTTGCTCTACATACACTAGTGGAAAAAGGGCAAAAGGTTTCGACCTTTAGTACCGGTTCCCTTAGGAACCGGTACTAGTGGGTTCGATTTTTTCCTTTTCCAACGGCTAGAACGGCCGTCCCGGTTCGAGAGGGACCTTTAGTCCCGGTTCCAGACAAGAACCGGGACTAAAGGTCCACCACATGCGGCCGCAGAGCCCGGGGCCTGCGCGAGAACCTTTAGTCCCGGTTCTAGGCTGGAACCGGGACCAAAGGTGGACCTTTAGTCTCGGTTCTTGGCTGGAACCGGGACTAAAGTTCTTCCTACATCATTTTCCACCCCGAGCCAGCCAGCTTCATTTTTTCAGCTTGAGTTTTATCTCCATTTTCTCTCCATTTCCCCTCCCGAGGTCGATTTCGTCCCCATTTTGTTCATCATTTGTCAAGATTGACGGCGCCCCATCTATCCAAGGGTTAGCACAGCTTCATCCTTTCTTCCGGCGCTCGTTTCGTTGCTTATTTAGCTCATTTAGCTCATTTCATATTTGTAGTGCTAGCTAGGTGTTTGATGAAATGACTAAGTTAGTGATTTCATTTGAGCTCAAACTAAATTATGATTTGTGTGTTTTAGTGTCGTCCCGTCGCCGTCCGTCGATCGCCCGCGCCGTCCCGCCACCGGCACCACCTCGGTGAGCCTCTTTTTCTACTTTTTATTCTAAAAAATCTTAGGTGTATGATTTAGAAGCATAAATATTATTTGTATAATTTTATTAGTTGTATAATTGTTTGTTATATATAGTGTCATGGTTTTAACATCTGTCCACACCGGCTCTCGTCCGCTCTATTATTCGGATGTGGTATGATTGTTTGTTATAACTATATATTTGTTTTAGTGTCGTCCCGTCGCCGTCCGCTCTATTGACTTTTCAAGGGTACGAGATAAATGGAAATACATTTTACACGGTCGACCAAGATAAAAAGAGCACCAATCAAAACAGTGGTGTCCGCTTTGATGCAACAAACTGCAATGGGCAAAAGGAAACATATTATGGTTACATAGAGCAGATATGGGAACTTGACTATGGACCTTCTTTTAAGATCCCTTTGTTCAAGTGCAAATGGTTCAACCTAGAAGGCGGGATAGAGGTAGACCCACGGTACGGAATGACTACAGTGGATCTCAAGAATCTTGAGTACGAGAACGAACCATTCGTCCTAGCCAGTGAAGTGGCTCAGGTTTTCTATGTGAAGGACATGTCTACCCTACCAAAAAAAAGAAAAGATAAGCAAGCGAATACATCATACGATAAGCCAAAGCGTCACATAGTTCTTTCAGGTAAAAGAAACATCGTGGGAGTGAAGGAAAAGACAGACATGTCAGAAGATTACGATAAGTTTAATGAAATTCCGCCCTTCAAAGTGAACACTGACCCAAGCATGAAGTTAAATGAAGAAGATTATCCATGGTTACGGCGCAATCAGAAGAAAGGGACACACACGAAGAACAAGTGAACACTAGATAGGGATGTTGTTGGTGATGTGTAATAATGTATTAAACCTTTTATGTAACTGTGTTCTGAAAGTTGAAACAAAACACACGGTTTCCCCTGCATACAGCCCGACGGTGGCTCGTGAGTGCCCGCATATCAAATGCACCGTCGGACGTATGCAGGGAATCCGAATGCTTTGTTTACGAAATGAACAACAATGAGTACAGAGTGAGTGCCAAACATGTCCGAGAGGTGGGCTATATATAGGGTCAGTGTATTCTGAAAACTCTAAACACTGAAGAGAACAAAACACACGGTTTCCCCTGCATACAGCCCAACGGTGGCTTGTGAGTGCCCGCATATCAAATGCACCGTTGGACGTATGCAGGGAATCCGAATGCTTCGTATACCAAAATGAACTACAATGAGTAGACACTGAGTGCTGAACATGTCCGGAGGGGGGCTATATATAGCGTCTGTGTGCTTCTTTAGTCCCGGTTGGTAACACCAACCGGGTCATGTGGCTCACGAAGTGGTCGTGATAGTGCTGATCCAACAGCTCACAATCCCTCAAAAGAAACACACCCCTGATCCAACGTCTCACAAGCGCTTGAAAGAAACACACGATCCGTGTGCTTCTTTAGTCCCGGTTGGTAACCTTTGCGGTCACGACTCCCCTAGCGCTGCCCTGGAGGACTTTATATATTGTCGCCGATGGGGTAAACCCTAATCCACCATTCCTAGCCACGAACACATCGTCTCCACGAGATGGATCCGCCACGCCCGCCGCAGCGCCTTCTGGACGAGGTCGAGCGTGCTCGGCAGAGCGCGCTTGGGCGCTAACGCGGGAGCCTATCCCGCCGTATGCCCACGAGCCCGGTGTGGAGAGGAATGCCCTGCTACCAGCCTCCTGCTCCGGTTCCGGAGGAGGTGCGGAGGACGTACGAGCGCGCGTGGTCCGACGTACCTGACCCCGACGAGGATGCGTACGCCGCAGGGGTGGCGTGGGGATCCGCGGCCGTACCTGCACCAGTCGCCGCCGCCCCTCCCGACGAGGAGGATGACGACGATGACTTCGACTGGAGCGACCATGGGGAAGAGCGCGGTGGGCCGCAGATGCAAAAGGCCATTGAAGGCTCCTTCCAGTCCGTCCACGACGACCGTGTACAGCCAGCCAGAACTGCCTGCCAGCTCAAGGCGAAGGAGGCTTCCGAGCTGGATTGGGCGCTGAAAGACTCATCCTCCATGGATCCTGCCCTCCGCCGCAAACGTGCGCGCGAGAACCGGGCGGCCGCGAACGGGGCTGGCTCCTCCCGCCGTTCCCCCTAATCCTACGGCCTTCGAGCCAGCAAGTCCGTTTATGTAGAATAATGTTGGTGATATTGGTGATGTGTAATAATGTATTAAACCTTTTATGTAATGCATTCTATGGAATGTATTAAACCTTTATGTAAGGAGCATGTGTAATAATTATGAATTTGAGCTCGATGAACTGAAGTATTTTGTAGACAGAACAAAAAAAATTATGAAAGATGTACATAATTAAGTTGTTGATTGACAATTTTTTAGAGACTAATTTGAGCTGATTTGGACGATTAAATCAATAAATTGGAAAGAAAACCGAAAACAGAAAAAAGACCTTTAGTCGCGGTTCCAGCCACGAACCGCGACTAAAGGGTGTGGGCTGGCGCGCAAATTTGGGCGGTCCAAATTCGACCTTTAGTCGCGGTTCCAGCCACGAACCGCGACTAAAGGGCTGGAACCACGACTAAAGGTCAGTTTCGCGGTGATTTGGGTGGCAGTTGCCGAATTTTTTCGCATTCTCCCCCCAAATCCTCCTCGACGCCGCCGACGCCCCCGACGGCGAAGCCCTGCTCCGTCGCGATGTACGTCTCGATCTGCCGCTCGCCCCCGTGCCCCTGTGCCGCCGCCGCCAGAGGTAGGCCTCCCCTGCCTCGCGCCCCTCCCCTGCCTCTCCCCTGCATCGCCGCTCCCCTGCCGTGCCCCTCCCCTGCCTCGCCGCTCCGCCGCCGTGCCCCCGTGCTGGCCGTGGCCGTGCTGGTCGTGCCGTTCTCGTGGTGAGCATACGGGTGGTTGGTCGTGCCGTGCGCAGCCTCTGACCGCCGCGCGAGCTCGTCGCCGGTCACACTCCGGTGACCATTTCCAAGCGGCGCCGCCACCATTTGGTCGCCCTTGACGCGCTGCGTCATATGCGGCCACTCGCACTCGCCAATTCCCACGAATTCTTTGATTTCGAGTTCGGCCAGGAACATAGCTCCATTGATGATGTCATCATCACGTCATCCGGCCAATCAAATAATTTCCTGGATTTTCTTTTAAAAATAAATAGAAATATGACAGGTGGACCCTACTGTCAGATGTTTAATCATTTGGGAAATTAGTTCTGGTAATTATTAAAAGTATGACAAGTGGGACCAACCTATTTTAATAAGATCCAGAAAATGATTTAAATTTTTGTGTAGCAATGTTATAGATGCAAATTTTATAGATTGCAAATTTGATAAGTTAGCAAAGTTAGAAAATTTAGCAAATTTTTGTGTAGCAATGTTATAGATGCAAATTTTATAGATTGCAAATTTGATAAGTTAGCAAAGTTAGAAAATTTAGCAAATTTTTGTGTAGCAATGTTATGGATGCAAATTTTATAGATTGCAAATTTGATAAGTTAGCAAAGTTAGAAAATTTAGCAAATTTTTGTGTAGCAATGTTATAGATGCAAATTTTATAGATTGCAAATTTGATAAGTTAGCAAAGTTAGAAAATTTAGCAAATTTTTGTGTAGCAATGTTATGGATGCAAATTTTATAGATTGCAAATTTGATAAGTTAGCAAAGTTAGAAAATTTAGCAAATTTTTGTGTAGCAATGTTATAGATGCAAATTTTATAGATTGCAAATTTGATAAGTTAGCAAAGTTAGAAAATTTAGCAAATTTTTGTGTAGCAATGTTATAGATGCAAATTTTATAGATTGCAAATTTGATAAGTTAGCAAATTTTTGTGTAGCAATGTTATAGATGCAAATTTTATAAATTGCAAATTTGATAAGTTAGCAAATTTTTGTGTAGCAATTTTATAGATGCAAATTTTATTGATTGCAGGGACATTGAGCTATGGATCCTAACTATGTGCGAGACGAGGAGAATGAAGACGAAATTATGCGAGGGATATATGAGGATGCCAATAGATATGATCCCGATGGAGAAGATGCCGGTGGAGAAGATGTCGGTGGTGGAACCGATGCCGGTGGAGAAGATGATGAGGATTTCACCTCACAATTTCGGATGGACTCTGGTGAGTGAATTGAGTCCGAAGAAAGAAGAGCCGACGAGGTATATATATTAAGGCTATTTTGTTGATCACTAGATTCATTAATTGATTTGTATTGCACTTATTAACGCATTATTTTTCTTTTAGCCCTCCGGATCGAGCAAATCTGCTAAAAAGGGAGCTCCTCGAGGCAGCACGAAAAGGATGACGAGCGATGATCCAAAGTTACCGATCTATGTAATTGGTGATAACGGCGAGCCGCTGGAACCCAAAGAGAACCGCCGAAAATTTATAAATCAAGCTGGAGCTATTGTTAGGGACATGCTCCTGATCACCATACAAGAATGGCATCAGCCGGCGGCCGCAAACGACGATGACCCCTGCTATGTCCACAAGATTACAAAAGATTTGGTATATGACACACTGATGCATGTAAAATGCATACATGAACTTTACATTTTATTACATGTTATTCCATGTTATTTGCATCATATAAGGGTTATATTCATGATTTATATTGAGTTTTGGGGATAATTAACAATTTCCCCATTTTTCTGGAATTAACCCTGCACTGTCAGAAAACCCCTTTTTCTATTTTTTACGTTTCAGGCGACCAAATCACGTCATAATGACCTGAGATTTTACGGGGATCATTTTTTGGAAGGAACGAAACGTAGGCGCAAAGGAAACGAAGAAACGGAGACCAGAAAGCCAAAACAAGTGGGCCCACGCGGCCAGATTCCCTGACCGCTTGGGACCCCCATCCTGGCCCTCGGGCCTCCGCTGCCGTCGATCTTTCTTCCCGAAGCTTCGTCTTGACCTAAAAACGACTATATATAGACCCCCCAGGGCTTTCGCGAAAGGGAGCGCCGCCGAAACACAGAAACCACGAAACAGAGACCTGGAGCTGAAGATTGGAGGGGGAAAACTCCGGCGGGGCGCTGCCGGCGTGGTCTCCTTCCCCTCCAACAACATCTCCACCGACACCATGATGAAGAGGGAGTAGTCCACCCCTGGACTATGGGTTTGTGGAAGTAACTTATGTATCTCTCCTCTCTATGAGCTTCACTAATTAGTACCGTATGAGCTGCTGAACATGATTACGGTCATCTATGTAATTCCTTTGTGGTGGATCTTTATTATGAGTTAATACATGTTTGAGATTGCAATGGTTTTGTTTCAGTTATGAAAGTAGATGCATATTATGTACCCCGTTCTTATTTACTTGTCATGATCAAGCATGTTTATGAGAGCATGTGAGGGGGAACGTGTGCATTAGTTGGAGTAACGGGGGGTGGCTAGTGCAGTGAACGTGACAGATAGTTCTGCGATCCACTTGGGTTTTCTACCTTACTTTGTTGCCTCACTAGGGATAAACAAAAATACCATGCTACCGGAGAGTGGATGTGACCTTGGCCACTACCTCCATGACTAGATCTAGCATGTTCTTATTTTAACTTCATGTCATTGAACTTATTGCTATGCTCTGATTTATCTTAATTACTAAGGTGTTATGATTTAGTTCGCATCTTGGTGGAGCATAAGAGAGAGAACAACTTATACTTGAGATCTCTATGTTAGGACGTGATGCCCATATTATTAATAACTTGTCAAACCATGTCTTGCCATCTTCATGTTAATTTTAGTGTTCCATTGTCTACCACGTTATCAAGAGAGAGTGCATTTGTGAAACCATGAACCCCGGTCCATTTTTAATCATAAGAAACACCTTTCCAACACTTTTATCACCACTTTTGTTTGCTGCCATTATTAAATCCGAAAATACAAAAACACTTTTACATCTTGCATTCATATAAAAAACCCAAAAATATCATTTATCATTGTTTCCACCATCATTGCATATTTATTTTACCATCATTGCATATTTACTACTGTTTGCATATTTATTTTATTATCATTCTCACACCTTGTGCTTGACAACCACTTGGTGAGGTTGAGGGCACAAAACAATTTATTTTGTTGCAGGTTCTCAAGAGAAGGATAAGGAGATAACACCTGAAATACTGGTTCCCCGAGAGTTCGATATTAAACCCTCGAGTCACCCCTCGTGGGGAAAACTGTCTTCCACTACTACATACACTCTGCACTTGGAGTCTCAACCTAACCCATTTACTTTTCACGCAGGTAACCCACGCCATCAAGACTGTTTTCTGGCGCCGTTATAATAGCATCATTGGATATCAAGACGTTTTCTGGCGCCGTTGCCGGGGAACCATAGCTGAAAGGTTTATCCAAGGATCACTCACATCAAGTCAACTTCATCACCAACTTGTGTAACAACCTAAGCTTGGGGAGGTTGCACCTACGTGAGCATCATCTTATCCATCTTTACCTACAATCATTTTATTTTGTTTTGTTCTTGTCTTGCATATCATCTTTATATTTCGGTTTGCATATTTATATTCAGTTTTGCATTTTGTGTTGCATTTGTTATTTCGAGTTGCATTAGTGTCATTTTACTTTCAGTTTTGCATAAAAAATTAAAAACACATAAAAACTTGCAATCATGAGTCTTGAAAACAAAAAGAAAGTGAGTCTTCCTTTAAGTTCCATTTCTAGTTTTAAACAACAACCTGGAGAAACATTAAAAGATGCCTGGGTTAGAATTAATAGGATGCACTATGAAGATCCTACACCTTGTGAAGATGAAAAGCTAGATCTTTACTTTTATTATGGAATAGATCCTTGGTATCAAAATGCTTTAGATGGGGCTACAGGTGGAAGTTTTGTCCTGTCAACACCATCCTGTGCGGCCATGACACTTAGAAGAATTTTTGGTAACTTTGTTGGTAGAAAGAAAAAGGTAGAGGATACCACAGTAGCACTTGCATTATCTAAAGATAAATTCGAAGCTGGTTTAGAGAAACTACCAAATAAAGAGGATTTTGAACAACTAGCATCTGTTTCTAAAAATATTATTCCTAAGATAAATGATGAATTAGTTAATGTCATGCATAAACTAAGATTATGTGAGAAAGAATTTCTTGAAAAAATATTAGTCTCAACAGTATTGAGGAAAAGTTGGTTTGTGTTAGTGATTTATTAAGGAAAAACCCATCATTTAAACATGTGAAGGAATTCCTATTAAGAAACAAGTTTGGATTAAAAAAGAGAGAAAAGTTGAGGAAGTTAAAATGCTTAGTGAAGTTAAGGAACCATTTGTTGATTTAGAGAAGTGTAGCTTGCATGAATTAATTTCTATCTTACAAAAATTTGCAAGTGATCCTTCTGTTAATATTAACCAGGCTGGTTTTGGTTCCTATATTGCTAATCATGTCTTAAAAGAAAAGATTGCTAGGTACAATCAAGAAGCTATGATACCACCTAAGCTTGGGGATATCTGGATCCCTAAGGTACTAGTAACCATTGGAAAAGAGACACACCATGCCATTTTAGATCTAGGATCTAGTGTCTCTATATTATCTAAAGAACTATATGAAGTCCTTGAACTTAAAAATATTGAGAAATGCTCTATTGAACTTGCACTTGCTGATGATTCCATTAGACATGCTCTAGGAAAAGTAAGTGATGTTATGGTAGAGTTACACATGACTTTTGTGCCTGTTGATTTTCTAATCATGGACATGGGGAATAAAACCTCTAGTCCTATTATTTTGGGAAGACCTTTTCTTCGTACTACAGGTGCCATTATTGATTCAAAGGAAGGGAATGTGAAGTTTCAGTTTCCACACAAGAAGAGCATGGAACACTTCCCAAGGAAGAGGGACACACCAAGGTTCAAGCTCCCTCATGAGCTACGTCCCCTTTGATTATCAAGTAAGTAAGCCTAGCTATATGGCTATAAAGAAAGCGCTTTACGGGAGGCAACCCGGTTGTTTTTGTTTGAGATTTTCTTTGAGTCCTCTTGCTGTAACAAGAGAGTAGTTTGTTAGTTTTGTTTCTGGATTTTTAATAAAGAACCAAGTTTTACCTATTTTGGGTTTGAAAAGTTGCTATTCATTTTCGGAGAGTTTTCTGCCTGCACGAAGTCTGTGCACGGTTTGATTTTTCATTTTTTATCTGTAACTCCGATTGAGCTGTAATTTGAACTGTAGCTTCAACTTTTCATCCTCTACACGTGATTTTTGCAGATTTTTCTGACGAGTTTAAGTAGGGTAGAAAAATGCGTTTTGCTGCTGCTGTTTTTCTGGACAGATTCTGTCTTGATATTGTTTGATGCATTCTTTGAGCTTTTTGCTTGAATCTTTTTGATTCAATTGAGTTTATGAGTAGGCATACAACATTATATACTCTCTGGACATTCATATGAATTTTTGCCTAAGGATTTTATGCAGCAAGGAACCTATTTGTTTATCACTACTAATATCACCCCACAGAAAAGAAATGGGAGAAACGGTGTTTTGAAGTTTTTTCACAGGGATTAGAGGAGCTGCACCAAGAGCTATCCAAGGATGGTGAAGACCATAAGCTTGGGGATGTCAAGACAACCCCACTGACCAACACACTCTCGGTTTGCACACGTCTAACTTCTGTTTTTCGATCAAAGCACTTTATCGTATAAACTTGGAGCGTCTGTTTTTTTTGCTTTTGTTATTTCGGTTTGATTTTTATTTAAGACCACCACTATCATTTATATATGAGAGAGCTACTGGAAGTTTGGGTTGAATTATGTTGGATGCTATTAAATATATTGGGATAGGGATGTTTGAGTTGATTTTAAAAGATACATATAGTTGCATAATTCATGTGCTTTGAATGAATGTTAATTTGCAAGTGTGTTGTCAAGAGCTATCTTTTACCATGTTTAGATGTTGAATTTTAACTTTACTTGGTTTAACATGGATTGATTAGTTCTATGGACACTTATGCATGCATTTAGATGGTCAACTTTCTCCCTATTGCTAGCCCAAAAATTACAACAAGTAAAAAGCTTGTTTCCCAACACCTTCAACCAAAGTTTTTCCAGTGAGTCCACCATATCTACCTATTAGCTTTATGCTATTCCAAGTATGTTTATCATGTTATATTGTGTTATCTACATTTCTGAATTTAAATGCTTATGTTATTGATTGTCATGGGAAAAATTGGTTAAAAGCTCTCACGAACTTGATGCACAATTTACTTTTATTGCATTTAATAAGCATGAACCATTGTGATTAAAATTATGAAGTTGTGGGCTTGACAATTGTTTTGGTTGGGAGTTAGCCCATATGTGCTGTCACATGGCAAGCTTTCAACATTGCACTTATTTATATTTAGTTGATGTCATGTACTTTTGTTTATGGATGCCTATCATGGGTGAAATGAATGTGGATACTTAGTAAGTTCAAAGAGTTTGTATAAATGGTTAGAGAAATGCCTGGGCCGCTAATCTAAGCCATGCATCATTCATGGTGGAAATTTACAGCATAACCATAATGTTCATTCAGTGATGCACCTCATAATAAAAAGCTATACCCATAGTAAATAAAAGAGTGCTGAGATTGTTCATTGTCTGTTTGTCTTGTTGTTTTGACATGGGCTTGTTCATGTCAAGGGGCAAGAGGTACCCCAGTGCAGTTCTTGATGATACTATTATTACTTGCAATGACCTTTATTTGAATTTACTTTGTGGACCAAAGTGAGTAACACATGGTGTAGGTACTTGTATTCAAGGGACATGAGACATTCAACCAATACATTGTCAAGCACACCACTCATATTTGCTTTCACTTTAAACATTAATCATTCAAGATGCTATGATAGGGGTAATGAGAGCTCCACACCAATGACTACCACATTGCAAGCATTAACTTAAGTAGAAGTGTTTGGAAGTTAGATGAAACTTATTCATGCTTTACCTCTACTTATTTATCTATCCAAAGTGTCCACCTTTTATATTCAGTTTTCATAAGAAGTACTCTATGACCACCATAGGATGTTTTTACTTTTCATTATGCATACATTTGGTCCATAGTACTTTCTTCTATGTTACACTTTGTGAATTTATCATTGAACATCTTTACATTGAGTATTTGATATCACTTCATAATTTATCTTGCATATTGTTATTCCTTTGAAGAATGAATCATTTGACTCTATGTAGCAATAGTAATCACCTTTGATATCCATTGATAGTATTAAAATGCAAAGTCCATGTTAGTTTTATCACCTTCATACTCGGGACGAGCATGGGTTAAGCTTGGGGATGTTGATGCATGTAAAATGCATACATGAACTTTACATTTTATTACATGTTATTCCATGTTATTTGCATCATATAAGGGTTATATTCATGATTTATATTGAGTTTTGGGGATAATTAACAATTCCCCATTTTTCTGGAATTAACCCTGCGCTGTCAGAAAACCCCTTTTTCTATATTTTGTTTCAGGGACCCAAACGACGTCCAAATGACCTGAATTTTACGGGGATCATTTTTTGGAAGGAACGAAACGTAGGCGCAAAGGAATCGAAGAAACGGAGACCAGAAGGCCAAAAGGGGTGGGCCCACGCGGCCAGATTCCCTGACCGCGTGGGACCCCCATCCTGGCCCTCGGGCCTCCGCTGCCGTCGATCTTTCTTCCCGAAGCTTCGTCTTGACCTAAAAACGACTATATATAGACCCCCCAGGGCTTTCGCGAAAGGGAGCGCCGCCGAAACACAGAAACCACGAAACAGAGACCTGGAGCTGAAGATTGGAGGGGGAAAACTCCGGCGGGGCGCTGCCGGTGTGGTCTCCTTCCCCTCCAACAACATCTCCACCGACACCATGATGAAGAGGGAGTAGTCCACCCCTGGACTATGGGTTTGTGGAAGTAACTTATGTATCTCTCCTCTCTATGAGCTTCACTAATTAGTACCGTATGAGCTGCTGAACATGATTACGGTCATCTATGTAATTCCTTTGTGGTGGATCTTTATTATGAGTTAATACATGTTTGAGATTGCAATGGTTTTGTTTCAGTTATGAAAGTAGATGCATATTATGTACCCCGTTCTTATTTACTTGTCATGATCAAGCATGTTTATGAGAGCATGTGAGGGGAACGTGTGCATTAGTTGGAGTAACGGGGGTGGCTAGTGCAGTGAACGTGACAGAAGTTCTGCGATCCACTTGGGTTTTCTACCTTACTTTGTTGCCTCACTAGGGATAAACAAAAATACCATGCTACCGGAGAGTGGATGTGACCTTGGCCACTACCTCCATGACTAGATCTAGCATGTTCTTATTTTAACTTCATGTCATTGAACTTATTGCTATGCTCTGATTTATCTTAATTACTAAGGTGTTATGATTTAGTTCGCATCTTGGTGGAGCATAAGAGAGAGAACAACTTATACTTGAGATCTCTATGTTAGGACGTGATGCCCATATTATTAATAACTTGTCAAACCATGTCTTGCCATCTTACATGTTAATTTTAGTGTTCCATTGTCTACCACGTTATCAAGAGAGAGTGCATTTGTGAAACCATGAACCCCGGTCCATTTTTAATCATAAGAAACACCTTTCCAACACTTTTATCACCACTTTTGTTTGCTGCCATTATTAAATCCGAAAATACAAAAACACTTTTACATCTTGCATTCATATAAAAAACCCAAAAATATCATTTATCATTGTCCACCATCATTGCATATTTATTTTACCATCATTGCATATTTACTACTGTTTGCATATTTATTTTATTATCATTCTCACACCTTGTGCTTGACAACCACTTGGTGAGGTTGAGGGCACAAAACAATTTATTTTGTTGCAGGTTCTCAAGAGAAGGATAAGGAGATAACACCTGAAATACTGGTTCCCCGAGAGTTCGATATTAAACCCTCGAGTCACCCCTCGTGGGGAAAACTGTCTTCCACTACTACATACACTCTGCACTTGGAGTCTCAACCTAACCCATATTCTTTTGACGCAGGTAACTCCACGCCATCAAGACTGTTTTCTGGCGTCCGTTATAATAGCATCATTGGGTATCACACACTCTTGTCACATTTTAACCTCCCGGAAGATGTCTCTGAAATCAAGAAGGAGAAACTCAAGCAGTGGACTCTCTCGAAGATGGCCGAATAATTCCGGAACTGGAAGAAAACAATATGGAAAAAATATGAAAAAGAAGATCCAGATTTCAGTGGAAATTCCGGAACTGGAACACTAGTGAAGATACAAGATTACTGGCCCGCGTTTAAGGCGTATAAGAAATCGTCTACGGCTGTGGCCCGATCGATCAAAAATAAGGCAAATGCCAAGAAGAAGATATACCACCATAGGTTGGGGACATGTGGCTACAGGTCCGCCATTCCTACGTGGTTAGCCGCTGAAGACAGACTGCTTGCTAAAGGGATCACTCCACAGACAATGGACTGGCCCGAGAAGTCCAAATTCTGGATGTTCGCGCATGGTGCAGTGTTGGACGAGGAAACAGGGCTGATTGTTGCACACGGAAGATGGAAGAAAAAAGTAGAAACAATCGTCCCGAAGCTTATACTTGCAATAGATGAAGCTCGCCGGGGTGTGTACAAACCCGATAGAGAGGACGACGAGCTGACACGGGCCCTGGGTAATCCTGAACACGTTGGACGATTACGAGGCTGTCCCGGCGGTGTCACCGTGAAGACTGGGTTTCCGGAGTGCGCTGGCAGTTATAGAAGCCGTGCAAGAAAGAAGAAGAAGGGTGAAGACCGGTTATCGGAATTGGAACTCAAGGTGCAGCAGCTCATGGAGTCACTTACTCAGCAAAGGCCGTCTCAGCAGCAGCTAGAAGATCCTCAAGCCAATGCCGACCGATCTCAGCTTAGAAGCAGCGTGGGTTCCACGCAACTACAAGTCGATGCTCACTACGCCATGGATGATGTCACGGAGAGGATAGAATGTGAGCTACATACGCCAATGAGGAACATATCCATGAAGGTGGCAGTCGGCTATGCTTTACCAAATGAACCCGAAGCAAGCTACCATAATGGTGACATTCCAGCTGGCTATGCTCATGTCGGGGTGGATGAAATTATGCCGGGATTTGAAACATTGTCTCTTGAGATTCCTGGAGGTGACGGTGAGGCGACATTGGGAGAAGTCAAGCGTGGTTTTGCCCTGTGGAACAAGAAATACATCTTCTTGTCAAGGCCATCGACTCCTCCTTGTAGCAGTCCACCTCATCAGCAAAGCCCATCACTCCTAGACAGGGACGTCATGAGCGCGAGTCCATCTCGATCTCCGCCGCGTGAGGAATTGCCCGTTAAGTTTCTCCCGAGGAAGCGCAAGGTCGGTTCGCCGATTAGGAGGGGACCTAGAAAGCAGAAAACACCGCCGCCTCCTGAGAAGTTACCTTGTGATAAAACTGTCAAGGAAAACGTCGCCGCCGTGAAGGCCTATAATACATCATTCTTTGCACCGAAAGTGCCTGAGCCAAAATTTACCGCCGGCTGCGCTCCGGAGCTCTGTCATTGAACCATCGATAACCTATATAACCCTCCACCAGCGCCGCCATCAGACTATGAGTGTTCTATTGACAAGTCATATGACGATCTGATGGAGCTCCCGCCGCCGAAAAAAGGTAAACAAGTTCCCCAGCTCGGAGAACAAGATGCACAATCGGTCCCCCCGCTCAAGGTGTTTGACGAACAAGAAATACTTCGTATTGCCGCGGCCGCGCAATGTACTCCACAACAAATAGGTTCGTCAACCGATTACGCCGTCGCTGATCTAGCAAAACAATATGTTCCCGGGGAAAATTTGGTCGACGGCAGGTTATCAACAAAAATGCGTGCGTTGCATACCAGGTACAAGAAAGCCGCATATGCGGGGAATATCAGTCTCATGGTGGGAGTTAAGGAAGAGCACTACTGCCAAGAATACGTTGTGTCCGTTGAGTTTAGCGAACTTTTTCAGTTATACAATATCTGGGCCATCGACAAATCTATCCTCAGTTCCTATTGTCTGTAAGTGATTTATTTCTGTAATTTAAGTCTTTACCTCATCTCGTTCATTGTCTGTAATTATCCTCACTATAATCTTTTGTGCGCTATATTTTGCAGAATGAAGATGCTCGAATTGAAAAGGCAAAAAAACAAGGACTTTGGGTTCATTGACCCGGATAAACTTCATCAAGTCACCATAGAAGATCCCGTACATAACAAGGACACACCGGGGGGTTTGCTAAGGTATTTCAAGCAACACCGTGACAAAAAGACTATATTTTGGGCTTACAACTTCAAGTGAGTGTTACTGTCTCTTCTACACATTCTATTTCGTTGTCCTTGACTCATTAAGGAAAAGTCCTCTAGAATACAAGACATGTTTTACAATGCTCGAAAAGTAATTTCATTTCTTATCGCCTCTTTCGTTCATTTCCTGATATCAAGTCATTAATAACTCATTTGTTAATTTTATTTGTCGGGCAGCGTTTGGAAAGAGTTCATCAAGGAAGAACCCGGTCAATGGAAAGACAAGCTGATATGGCGTCTGAACAATGTAAGTAGTACTACGTAGGTCCACGCACCATTATCATACTTGATTATTATTTGATTGAATTCTATTCTTGTATAATCTTGCGCGGAACAGCCACAGGGAACTGATTTATGTGGATACTTCGTTTGCGAGTACATACACGTTCTGACATGCGAGAAATTCGATGGCAATAGAAGTAAAGAAGTACGTAAACATTATTCACAGCGTTATTGTTTTACCATCAGTTGTGCTGAGTTTCATTCATTTGATATATATATGTATACACACAACTCATGTATTTATTTTGATCTTATTCTTTTAAAGTTGGCAAGAAAGCGCAGCAAGCTACCATTAGAGGCCCGCTTCAAAGCAATTGCGGACAAATTGGCGGGATTTTACCTTGCGGAGGTCATACCTGATGCAGGAGAGTACTACTATAATTCAAAATAGTATGCCTCCATGTAATAGTGATCTGCATGTAATTAAGTACCTGGAACCGGGAAAACTTGATCTTCATGTACTACTTAATTTGTTTGTGTCATCAACGTGATCTTCATGTAATTTGTATGTGTTAAATATATATGCATCAACTTCATCTTCGTGTTTTTGGCGCATCGACGTGATCCATGTACGATGGAAACCATCCGAAACCCCTAAACCCCTCCTAAAATCCTAAATCCAGAAAATTAATCGAAATAGAAAAAAAACGTAAACACACTAGTCCCGGTTCGTGTTACGAACCGGGACTAAAGGTTCCGAGCCCGCGCGGGCTGCGCCGTGGCCACGTGGGTGGGCCTCTAGTCCCGGTTCGTAAGTAACCGGGACTAAAGAGGTGGGGGCTTTAGTCCCGCTTTGTTAGTCCCGGTTGCCTAACCGGAACTAGAGGACCTCCACTAGTGATATCAAAAGCAACTCGATACTTTTTCTTGTTTGCTGGGCATAGTGCTGCCATAGAAAGAGACGGAGAACCTTTGTGTCCACCATGTGAAGATAAACAGCCTATCCAGTCATATAGATCGAAGTAAACAAAATTTAGTTAGCCGCCTTAATTTTGTCACGATGTAGTAGTACTGGATTGTGATGAACCATATTCACTATCTACTTCGGCTTTACATATCTTCTTATCGCTTCGAGCTCCTTTAGCTGTGATCGATGCACCGGTGAAAGTAGCTAATAAATAAATGATGTAAAAACACATATATAGGAACTGATTCGCCGGCTGCTGGTGGTGGGTAAGACGTCGAGGTCTCAGCCCACGCATTCGCCGGTGTAGCCGTGTAAAGCAGTTCCTTTGTCCGTTGGTCGTCAGCCACCGCTGCTTATTTAGTCCATGTAGCTGTGCGGGCTGCTGTCGCATCCTTAATTTGGACACAAGCCACCATCATGTGCAAGTGCCAGCATTAAGCAGTTTAGCACTGCTTTATCCATAATCTTTTTTTATATTTTCTGGTGCTATCAAGATATTTGAGGTGTTAACCCCACAATATTTTTGTTCTGGATCCATTTTTTGCTCTGTACCATATGAGAGCTTTTTTACGGTACCCTATACTGCTAGGGACAGGGAGCAGTACACAACCATCCAACCGTTGATTTCTTGGGGGTAGTTTAGATATTTTCCGTTCTAAAAATGATAAGACCTGCTGCTTCCGGCTGTTGCCTTGGCCGCCGGCGCCGCCTCAGCGGCCGACCTCGCCGCTGCGTCCCTCTCTACCGGCGTGCTTCTGTCGTCGCTCGCGGCCCTAGCTGGTCGCATGCCCGTCGATGCCACGTCTCCGTACCCCCTGCCGAGGCGCACATTACCCTCGCACCGTTGCACCCAAGATCGATGAACAAATGGATCTAAGCAGATCGTGAAGGCATGAAGCTACGAAGCTAGATATCGTTCCTGAATTCCCGATCCATCTATAGACATGGAAGTTCAGAAAAAACTGAAACATGGAGAAACTCCATTGCCGAGCTTACATCAATCTAAGAAAATCTGCCACAAATTTCAGCAACATATACAGTTGCTAAAATTCATAATTTTTTGTATGATCCTCGAGAAAAATATCTCGAACAGTTTCTGCCATTCACAAAACTGCCCACGAACCATGCAAGTAATTGCTGCATAAAACAAGATGCTGGGCATCGACATAAGTATGTACGATCATACAACTAAGGTCTACATCTGACGCTGTATTGGATCTTGGGGCGTTGGATTCCAGGCGGCCCAGTCACGGCCGAGGATTCGGGGGACGGCCAAATCGTCCAGCGGCACGTAGTTGTAAAGAGTTCAAGGAGCTGCGGCCGGACATACGACGGCTACTACCGGAATTACTGAATGATTAGGATGACTCTAACGGGGCGACCTAAATGGACGCGCGTTTGGTCCGCGTTTTGTCCGTTTGGGTCGGGGAACGGATGCACGTCCGGCCCATGTTCCGCCCCTTTCTGGCCAGTGCCCCCAACGGGACGACGCATCGAGTCCGCCCGCATGTTTTTTTTTAGTTAAACAGGCCATATATGGGCCATTTTCATTCATATATAGGGGGTGGGCCGACGCATCGAGTCCGCCCGGCCAGAGTTTTTTATCATTTTGATCTTTTTATCAATCCATACAAAACAAGTATATAGGAAACAAAATAAATTATACAATCCAAATAATACAATCCAAATGGTTTATCACATAGTTATTACAATCTAAATAATTCAGCAAATAATACAAATTGTTTCACAAATAACAAATTGTTTCATGCATAGTCTTACAAACCAAATAAAAATAAGACCAATAGTTCATCATATGAAACTACTGGTTACCGTAGTGCTGCCAGACATGCTCCACCAAATCATTTTGGAGCTGGTTATGAGACACCTTCTCTCGAATGTCACGGTGGAAGTCGAGAAACTGATCAAATGTGGACGGTCCCTGGGGCTCAACCAACTGACCCTGAAACTACCAAGACTGATCATGCATACCCTTGTCGCGTTCGTCCTCCACGATCATGTTATGCATGATCACACAAGCTGTCATCACCTCCCAGAGTTGGTCCTTGTCCCATGTCCTAGCGGGGTGGCGAACAATAGCCCACCGTGACTGGAGGGCACCGAATGTGTAACACCCCGGCCACCCCCGGGCCGGGCCTGTCACCCCTGGCAGCTCGCTAGGATCTCCAGACTGGCCCCACAGATCAACACTGGTCTTTTCTGCGCACTTTGTCCTCACTCGTGCGCACCCGGGAACCAGTTCCCGGTCGGTCACCCATCCTTGGAGTGCTCCGGGCCAAGCACGCTTAACCTCGGAGTTCCTTCCAGATGAGCTTCCGGAAAAGAAATTGCAACTTGTTGATATGAGTATTCTATCAATCCTGTTAAGTCCTGAGACAGGATCTCACATCCTTCCCCCCTTAGAAGACCGACGCCCTCGTCGGTCAGCCCCCAGTCCAGGAACTTCCCCTCTTGGTACACGTATGTGCGTCCAGTGTCGGCACATGCTGTGACACCCCTGCCTGGCACATCTTGCCAGAGAGTCAGTCGTCCCGTGCGTCATCCCAAGATAACTGGCCGCACGTCACAACAGTGTAACATAATGGAAATCATTACACAATCAGGCACATCAGTGCTACAAATGGTTTACAAGGCCATCAAGGAATGACAAAATATCAATCCTAGCATGGCACGATACAGAGTTTTAACTGGCAGCGGAAGACATATGAGAGGCTACGGCTTGGAGCGGCTCCACTCCACATGTTCTGGCTAGGCTACAGATCCTAGCACGCTCTTGCTTCAAATCCTTCCTAAGGTGGAAGATGAATCCTTCACAAAACCTGGCCACAATCACAAGGCCCGTGAGTACATTTGTATGCACTCAGCAAGAATCGCCACTTACTACAAACAATCCAACAATCATGCAACAAGATATACATTGGAAATAAAATCCTACAACATGGCAAGGGTCTACTCAAGATAGACCAATATGATAACATAAAGGTAGCATGGCATCACAAGCAAAACATGGCATAAGCAAATAACAAGAGTATCACCAGTACAAAGTCCAAGCCAGGTGGGGTTGGATCGTATACCGGCAATCAAACAAAGAGATTACCTGTGACGAGTAGACGAGTGTATCAGTGGGTACCAAATCTTATAATTACTCCTGTCAACACAATCAGGTTTCCAAGCCTCTAGCCAACTCTGGCTATCGATCCAGCCAACTCTGGCTATCTCCCGGGGCATGCACGGTTGATGTTGGCTCTGGCCTAACTATAGGCTTCCAACGCATCACACCGCCATCCCATTCACCTCACAAGTAACATTCCCTGCATCATCTTATTGTTCATTTAGTGAAATCAGGTTGTTCATCTTTCTTTCAAACAAGCCTTAGGTTTAACCTCCTGACACGACACGGACACACAGTGTGACCGACACTGAACTGTTGTTCCATAACCTTGGAACGAGGCTAGACATCCAGATTTGACACTCTCGAGAGGTTGCAATTATCACTCACCTAAGTGCACCATACTCAGCCGGTACTTTAGGATATCATCCTTAAGGCGAACTCAGCAAGATACACTCACCTGACCGTTCACGCTACCAAGACACTCCCTGTATAGCCACCGACATAACTCTATGCCTTATGCAGAAGTGAATCCGGCACGTCCCCAACCCATGAGCGACGCCTAGCTCCGGAACCTTCGCAAGACTAGCCCCAACCAACTATGGTAACCGACTAGACTTGACAAAAAGGGTGGCATCAAAGGAGGCTCAATAGGATTACGTAGGTCAAGGCCCGCCCATGTGAGCGACAGTGGCAGTGCTTTCGATGTTCAGATTAGTGGCACCGTGGACTGACCCTATCGTTGTTTGGAGGGGTGTTTCATTTAATCAAGTTCCATCATTCACAAGTCCAAACCAAGAGGATTAGTCCAACACAACGATCACAATATCATCATATATCATCACACGACAAAATATTAGCAACACAATAAATCAAGCAATAGTAGTATCCATGTCCAAACTTAGCAAAATAAAAAGAACGTCAACCGGATGACTGTGGCAGCGGTCTTCCGCTGGCAAGCGCCTTCTCGTTTGACAAGGAAAAAGAAACGTCAACCGGATGACTGTGGCAGCGGTCTTCCGCTGGCAAGCGCCTTCTCGTTTGACAAGGAAAAAAGAAACGTCGACCGGAAGACTGTGGCAGCGGTCTTCCGCTGGCAAGCGCCTTCACAGATCAACTACAAAAGGTAACACAGTGGGTCAATCGGACGACTGTGGCGGTTCCTCCAGCCAGCGCCCTCGCAGATTAATTACAAAGTTGGTGAGGCATGTAGCCTCCAAACAATGAACCGAAAAGCAATCATAAGAAAGAAAGCATCCATTCCACTCGAGGATTAACCTGACGTGGTGTCAGCAATCTTGGCAAAAGAACCAAATGGAAAGTCAGCTCCCAAGCGTCGCAGTCCGGGTGGCTTACGCCAACCATATTTGACGGAGGGATAAGAAGCAAATAACTCTTTTGGCAAATGCCCCCAAATCCGAGGATCATAAGACGACATTCGTCCGCTCCTCACCTCGGCGAAGGAGAAGAAGCAAACAATCATAGGAACGCATGTTTTATAGTTGTTTATTTAGAGGGTTCGACAAAGCCACGCAAGTGCGAGGCGCACAGATAATTCACACATCATTCTAATGCATACATGGATGATGAATATGACATGGCAGGGGCAATAATCGAAGCAACATATTAAACAAGAATAACAACAGACATGCGGGACGGCTCATAATAAAACAGGGTACAGACAGAAAATATAACACTCGGTATGGCAATCAACAAATAAACAAACAACATTGCGGGATGGCTCATAGCAAGGGTTAGCTTGCCTGAAAACACGGCTCCAGATGGTTCGGGGAGGTCTCGTACTCGTCGGGGGTCGGGGTCTTGACGAACGCCTGAACCCCGGGGGGTCAAACAACACATCAATATAGGCTACAAAATAATAAATTCCAAAAATGGAAAAGGACAGCTCCACTGGATAACTCTCCTCAAACCATGAATTTAGGAATTTGAATCGCCCCAATCGGAGCTACGGTTAAAAAGATAATGACGTGCGAAAACTAGCTATCCGCTGCTCACCCTGGAAAAAAAACAGAGCGGGCTGATTTCAGAACCGGGCTGGGCTGGACGCGCATTTCAGCGGAATACGTCTTCGGTTCTGGAAGACGTAATACGCGGATTACGTCTCCACTTGGTTGACGTGGCGGCTGGGCCACGCCGGGCCCCGCTGGTCGGCGTCACAAGGCGCCACGCTGGCGCCACGTCGGCGGCTTCTTCCTCCCCGCGTTGACCACGCTCGGGAGCGCCTTGCGCGGCTCGGGCCGGCTCGGCCGCCGCCTGCCGCCGCCGCCCTGGTGCGTGCCGCCGGCCGCCGTGATGCGGGCAGGACCGCCCCGATGCGCCGCCTCCGACGAGGTCGGCCACGGGCACGGGGGAGCCCTGGAGGCGCCGCCACGGGAGCGTGCTGGGCGAGCTCGCCGCCGGCGGTTCTCGGACAGGTGCGAGGCCTCGGGCCACCATTTCGCACAAGACGTTGTCCGGGAGGAAGAGGAGACCTAGGGGAACTCCTCCACGGCTTGAATCGAGGGAGGGCTCGGCGTGGAGCTCGCCGTGGTCAGCGGACCGACGGTGTCGTCCATGGCCGGAAGGAGCAGGGCTCCGCCCTCTCGTGGCTAGAGGAGCAGAGGGGCTCCAGGAGGGGGAGAGGAAGGATAAGGCGCAGCTGCAGGGGCTCGGGTTACTCTCTTATGGCCGGGGAGAGGAAAGGAAATGGACGAACCGGCGTGCACGTGTCCCAAGTCACTGTGTCGTCGGTGGAAGGGATAAGAGAGGGGAGGGATAAGGTTTCTGTGCTGGATGCACAGGGGAGGCACGAGGTGGTACTGTGGAAGGAGATTAACCACTGACAGAATAGTAACCGGAAGGTTAGGTTTGCTAATCGCGCGTTCCGGACGTCCAGAACGCGACGCGGGCGGCATCGTCGCGTTCCCGGTGACTCGGAGGTCCAAAAGGAGAATGGTCTTCACTACTGGGTTCCTAAGGTCAAGACCAACACACCAAAACAAGAATCACTCAGGGACCCGAAACTTTGCAGAATAATATTTTCAGAGAACTGAAAACACCGAAGGTGTTCGATGAAATGACCGGGGCCTTGCACATCCCAGAAAAATTCCCAAAAATTAGGCATGGGTTGTTGTGGTCAGGGGAGAGTGTCCAAGGAGTTTGAGGTCATTTGGATGATGGGAGATTGGTTTTCCATAAGATGGCCAAAAATGACCATAATGGCATGATTTAGGAAAAGTGGTGTTCCATGCTTCACCTTGGGGTGATCTTCTGGATTTGTGTGTCTAAGGACCATGTGGTCAATATGTTCAAGTATCATGGCCATAGGAAGTTTCTAGGTGTGGGTTTGCTTGACGAACTCAAAATGGCATCTATTTGGGCTTACAAAGGAAGTGGCCTAAATATTGCTCAAATGGATTTGTCTCCGAAATATGAAATGGAGGAAATGCCAAAATATGAATTCCCTGAATTTATCAGAATTTCTCGAGGTTCCTAGCTTGGTTAAAACATTTCTGAACTAGAAATGGCAGTTTTGAAATTATTGGCTAACATGGAAATATTGCATTGGAGTATGCAATATTTTTGCATGGGTTGTCTTTATCTGGACATGGGGTCCTCTGGTATTTTTGGTGGAATTTTTAGAGCAATGGAAATGGGCTTTCCTTTTGCAGGTGGAAGAAAAGGATTAAAAGGTTCCGATAATTAGGGCTAGGGTTTTCGAGAGAAAACCGGAGCACAAAAATTATCACGGGTGTTGGAGTGGTTCGTGGACTTATGGGAAATTTCGAGAAAGCAATTTCCAAGTAAATTCATCTTCAAAAGTTTTGGAGAGATATTTAGAATAAGAGGAAAAAGTTTTTCAGGTGTCGGAAAACACCACTAAAATTTGGGTTCAATTTTCGGGGTGTTACAGACCTTCCCCCCTAAAAAGGAATCTCGTCCTCGAGATTAAGGAGGTTATACAAGATAATTCTTGAACGATCCATTTATACCCCAATTAAAACTTTTTCTACAAAATACTAGGGTTTTTAACACTCAGGAGATGAGCACTCCACAAGATTTTTTTTATTTATTTAAAACCAGTATGATATTTCTACCATACTACATGCATTTAAAAGATGGCATGGCAGGGGCTCACTTAATCAATCAACATAGGATCTACCACCATGGTGAAAATTAAATCTATGGTTTTTAGCTCAACCAAACACAACATGGCAAGATCAAACAAGACCTACAACCAAACTATCAACCAACAACCAAAGATTTAACTCGGGCAAACAATTACCCAAGTTTTGCAAAACAAAGATTAGGAATATGCTAATCATATCCTCTATCTAGGGTTTTTATTTTGGAAATGTTGTATATATACTTTCATGTATACACAGGTTTTGAAAAACAACAGGGTTTCTTTTTAAAAAGAAAATATCTGTGCCACCAATAATTGGTTCACAGACACAGTGGGATAGGGCCGTTTCCCAAAATCATTTTTGCAAAAGTTTTCTCCTAAAGATACTGGAAAGACGAGGATTACGGTCTTGAATAAAGATAGGAGCACACGGAGCTATCTGCTTACTCACTGACATGTGGGACCGGGGTCCACCTGGCCGTCTCTTCTTTCCTTTCCTCTTTCTTCTTCCTTGCTCTCGCTGGTTCTGAACACTGCTGGTTCTGAGTGCGGGAGTACTCCATTGCGCTACTGCTGCGCGTGCGGTCCGTCGTCTCAGCGGCTATCACTGCTTTGGGGAACAAATCTCCGACGATTTCGCGCCATTGGGAGAACACTGCTCGTGATTTCTTTCATCTCCCGCGCAATGCGGTGCCGGGGAGCGGCTATAAATCCGAATCTCTGAAATTTCTGCTTCCGCATTGCAACCATGGGCTTCATTCGAGATTTCTTCAGAGCCTTTGTCGAGAACATGGAGGACGGGGACTTCCTCGAGCGTGTTGCTGCCTTTGTGCTCTTCGTGGTCTTGGTTCCGATGGTGGGAGCACTGTTGTTCGCTACAGTGGTCCTCCTGACCGTTGGTCTGTGCAACTGGTGGTCCGGCGCTGGTGGCGATGCGGCGGCGGAGGAGCAGGCTGCGGCGGAGGGGCAGGCTGCGCCGCCGGTTGCTGAGGTGGCCGCTCTTCCAGTTGGAGGTGAGCCGGCCGCTCGAGCCGCCCGTCGCCGTCGCGCGGCTCGTGACTCGGCCTCGGGTGAGCCAGGCTCATCTTCTAGCAACACCACTGAGCTTGAGAGGGAGTAGGATTTCTGGGGTGCCTTCGCATCTGTACTGAGGTAGTTGTAGTGTTCTATGCTGGAGTAGAACTTGTATCCTCTGTTTCTGTAATTTCCCTTTTACTGAACTTAGTGGATGTATCGAATTTGTCTCCTCTGATGAACTGGAACAAGATTTTCATTTCTGAACTTTTCTCAGTTGCAACAAACTGGGTCTTGCAGCACAGATAGAATTGCAGAGGTACTAACATACAGATAGAAGAACTAGCTGCACTGAGAAAATATCTTTTAGAAAATAACCCTGCATCTTATGGCCCAAACAATTGCAGGAGTGTGGCATAATCCTCTCAACCATAATGGTTAGCCAGAGAATCAGAACACCTAGTTTTATTACGGCTGTTCAACATCAACCAGAAAGCATACAACAAACTTACATTACAAGCTAACACAAGAAAAACAAACAACCTTCCTGACACTCACCTACCAACACACAAGCGCCACTCAGGCCAACTAAACAGGGTTCTACTTAGCTTGACGGCCTCTGGGAGTCGGCGGAGCGCGGCCGAGACGAAGAGTGGTGTCCACATCTCCATCTTCCGTGGGGTGAGGAATTGCAGGCACGCCTTCGAGGATTACACCTTGCTCTTGGGGTTGCGGCGGAGCTCGGGCTAGGGCTTGTGCCACAGACACATTCAGACTGCGTTCCAGCAATTCATCGGGGACTGGGGCTCCGGTACCTCGAGCTTGCCCATGGGGGGGTAGGTAGGTTCCTTGCTCGACTCAGTTGCATGCGAGCAATACCAAGGTTGCGCCTTGTGGACATGAGTTCCTCCATCAGAGAATGGCTGAGCCTTGTCATTGCACCTCCGTAGGTGGCCAGGGTGATTACGGCAGGGTCGACTTCTTCCCCAATGGGAGTTTGGATAGCATCCGCACCATGCTGGGGTCTGGCTGGGAGAAGGTGGAAAGCTCGACTTTTCGCCATTGCCGGTTCCGAGTACCGCAGGCGGACGAGACCTTCCCAGGCTGCTACCTGGATGGCTTGAGCAAGAGTGGCCATGCTCCTACCTTGGATCAGGTAAGACGGACTTGTGCCCAACGGACACGAGCCGACATGCACGTCTGCTCGAAAGTCACTCCCGGCAGGCGAGAGTGAGTTCTCGAACACCACATATCGAGGGCGAGCAGGCCTACCAAGAAGATCACAGACGGCCTTCCACAGCATCAGTGGAAATCCACCATGATCCTCGGCAGTGGTTTCCAGGATGACCTTGGGGTTCGCCATCGGGTTATTCCTGGATCTGGGTGTAGGATGAGATGCGAATGCGGGATTCCTTTGCGGGATCCGGCTTCAAGAGAGCTGGGTTGGCTAAGGATAGCAGGCGAGGGTGGGGATAAACGGCAGCTAGGACTGGGTCTCATATACGGGTTGTGTCGGCTCCTCCTCTTGGAAGAAACCGGCGAGCCTCACTCAGGGAATGGGACACGTCCTACTGCACCTTACTGTGGACCGACACCAGCCATGCCGGTTAGGCGGAGATGGGTTAAATCCATCGGGCTCGCTGTCGGGCAAAAGTAAGGCTGGGCTTTCCATGCTAGGGTAGTCTACAGCCAGCCTGGTGCTCTGATACCATGTCTGTGACACCCCTCCCTGGCACATCTTGCCAGAGAGGCAGTCGTCCCGTGCGCCATCCCAAGATAACTGGCCGCACGTCACAACAGTGTAACATAATGGAAATCATTACACAATCAGGCACATCAGTGCTACAAATGGTTTACAAGGCCATCAAGGAATGACAAAATATCAATCCCAGCATGGCACGATACAGAGTTTTAACTGGCAGCGGAAGACATATGAGAGGCTACGGCTTGGAGCGGCTCCACTCCACAGGTTCTGGCTGGGCTACTGATCCTAGCACGCTCTTGCTTCAAATCCTTACTAAGGTGGAAGATGAATCCTCGACAAAACCTGGCCACAATCACAAGGCCCGTGAGTACATTTGTATGCACTCAGCAAGAATCGCCACTTACTACAAACAATCCAACAATCATGCAACAAGATATACATTGGAAATAAAATCCTACAACATGGCAAGGGTCTACTCAAGATAGACCAATATGATAACATAAAGGTAGCATGGCATCACAAGCAAAACATGGCATAAGCAAACAACAAGAGTATCACCAGTACAGAGTCCAAGCCAGGTGGGGTTGGATCGTATACCGGCAATCAAACAAAGAGATTACCTGTGACGAGTAGACGAGTGTATCAGTGGGTACCAAATCTTATAATTACTCCTGTCAACACAATCAGGCTTCCAAGCCTCTAGCCAACTCTGGCTATCATCCAGCCAACTCTGGCTATCTCCCGGGGCATGCACGGTTGATGTTGGCTCTGGCCTAACTATAGGCTTCCAACGCATCACACCGCCATCCCATTCACCTCACAAGTAACATTCCCTGCATCATCTTATTGTTCATTTAGTGAAATCAGGTTGTTCATCTTTCTTTCAAACAAGCCTTAGGTTTAACCTCCTGACACGACACGGACACACAGTGTGACCGACACTGAACTGTTGTTCCATAACCTTGGAACGAGGCTAGACATCCAGATTTGACACTCTCGAGAGGTTGCAATACCACCCACCTAAGTGCACCACACTCAGCCGGTACTTTAGGATATCATCCTTAAGGCGAACTCAGCAAGATACACTCACCTGACCGTTCACGCTACCAAGACACTCCCTGTATAGCCACCGACATAACTCTATGCCTTATGCAGAAGTGAATCCGGCACGTCCCCAACCCATGAGCGACGCCTAGCTCCGGAACCTTCGCAAGACTAGCCCCGACCAACTATGGTAACCGACTAGACTTGCCAAAAGGGTGGCATCAAAGGAGGCTCAATAGGATTACGTAGGTCAAGGCCCGCCCATGTGAGCGACAGTGGCAGTGCTTTCGATGTTCAGATTAGTGGCACCGTGGACTGACCCTATCGTTGTTTGGAGGGGTGTTTCATTTAATCAAGTTCCATCATTCACAAGTCCAAACCAAGAGGATTAGTCCAACACAACATCACAATATCATCATATATCATCACACGACAAAATATTAGCAACACAATAAATCAAGCAATAGTAGTATCCATGTCCAAACTTAGCAAAATAAAAAGAACGTCAACCGGATGACTGTGGCAGCGGTCTTCCGCTGGCAAGCGCCTTCTCGTTTGACAAGGAAAAAGAAACGTCAACCGGATGACTGTGGCAGCGGTCTTCCGCTGGCAAGCGCCTTCTCGTTTGACAAGGAAAAAGAAACGTCGACCGGAAGACTGTGGCAGCGGTCTTCCGCTGGCAAGCGCCTTCACAGATCAACTACAAAAGGTAACACAGTGGGTCAACCGGACGACTGTGGCGGTTCCTCCAGCCAGCGCCCTCGCAGATTAATTACAAAGTTGGTGAGGCATGTAGCCTCCAAACAATGAACCGAAAAGCAATCATAAGAAAGAAAGCATCCATTCCACTCGAGGATTAACCTGACGTGGTGTCAGCAATCTTGGCAAAAGAACCAAATGGAAAGTCAGCTCCCAAGCGTCGCAGTCCGGGTGGATTACGCCAACCATATTTGACGGAGGGATAAGAAGCAAATAACTCTTTTGGCAAATGCCCCCAACTCCGAGGATCATAAGACGACATTCGTCCGCTCCTCACCTCGGCGAAGGAGAAGAAGCAAACAATCATAGGAACGCATGTTTTATAGTTGTTTATTTAGAGGGTTCGACAAAGCCACGCAAGTGCGAGGCGCACAGATAATTCACACATCATTCTAATGCATACATGGATGATGAATATGACATGGCAGGGGCAATAATCGAAGCAACATATTAAACAAGAATAACAACAGACATGCGGGACGGCTCATAATAAAACAGGGTACAGACAGAAAATATAACACTCGGTATGGCAATCAACAAATAAACAAACAACATTGCGGGACGGCTCATAGCAAGGGTTAGCTTGCCTGAAAACACGGCTCCAGATGGTTCGGGGAGGTCTCGTACTCGTCGGGGGTCGGGGTCTTGACGAACGCCTGAACCCCGGGGGGTCAAACAACACATCAATATAGGCCACAAAATAATAAGTTCCAAAAATGGAAAAGGACAGCGCCACTGGATAACTCTCCTCAAACCATGAATTTAGGAATTTGAATCGCCCCAATCGGAGCTACGGTTAAAAAGATAATGACGTGCGAAAACTAGCTATCCGCTGCTCACCCTGGAAAAAAAACAGAGCGGGCTGATTTCAGAACCGGGCTGGGCTGGTCGCGTATTTCAGCGGAGTACGTCTTCGGTTCTGGAAGACGTAATACGCGGATTACGTCTCCACTTGGTTGACGTGGCGGCTGGGCCACGCCGGGCCCCGCTGGTCGGCGTCACAAGGCGCCACGCTGGCGCCACGTCGGCGGCTTCTTCCTCCCCGCGTTGACCACGCTCGGGAGCGCCTTGCGCGGCTCGGGCCGGCTCGGCCGCCGCCTGCCGCCGCCGCCCTGTTGCGTGCCGCCGGCCGCCGTGATGCGGGCAGGACCGCCCCGATGCGCCGCCTCCGACGAGGTCGGCCACGGGCACGGGGGAGCCCTGGAGGCGCCGCCACGGGAGCGTGCTGGGCGAGCTCGCCGCCGGCGGTTCTCGGACGGGTGCGAGGCCTCGGGCCACCATTTCGCACAAGACATTGTCCGGGAGGAAGAGGAGACCTAGGGGAACTCCTCCACGGCTTGAATCGAGGGAGGGCTCGGCGTGGAGCTCGCCGTGGTCAGCGGACCGACGGTGTCGTCCATGGCCGGAAGGAGCAGGGCTCCACCCTCTCGTGGCTAGAGGAGCAGAGGGGCTCCAGGAGGGGGAGAGGAAGGATAAGGCGCAGCTGCAGGGGCTCGGGTTGCTCTCTTATGGCCGGGGAGAGGGAAGGAAATGGACGAACCGGCGTGCACGTGTCCCAAGTCACTGTGTCGTCGGTGGAAGGGATAAGAGAGGGGAGGGATAAGGTTTCTGTGCTGGATGCACAGGGGAGGCACGAGGTGGTACTGTGGATGGAGATTAACCACTGACAGAATAGTAACCGGAAGGTTAGGTTTGCTAATCGCGCGTTCCGGACGTCCAGAACGCGACGCGGGCGGCATCGTCGCGTTCCCGGTGACTCGGAGGTCCAAAAGGAGAATGGTCTTCACTACTGGGTTCCTAAGGTCAAGACCAACACACCAAAACAAGAATCACTCAGGGACCCGAAACTTTGCAGAATAACATTTTCAGAGAACTGAAAACACCGAAGGTGTTCGATGAAATGACCGGGGCCTTGCACATCCCAGAAAAATTCCCAAAAATTAGGCATGGGTTGTTGTGGTCAGGGGAGAGTGTCCAAGGAGTTTGAGGTCATTTGGATGATGGGAGATTGGTTTTCCATAAGATGGCCAAAAATGACCATAATGGCATGATTTAGGAAAAGTGGTGTTCCATGCTTCACCTTGGGGTGATCTCCTGGATTTGTGTGTCTAAGGACCATGTGGTCAATATGTTCAAGTATCATGGCCATAGGAAGTTTCTAGGTGTGGGTTTGCTTGACGAACTCAAAATGGCATCTATTTGGGCTTACAAAGGAAGTGGCCTAAATATTGCTCAAATGGGTTTGTCTCCGAAAGATGAAATGGAGGAAATGCCAAAATATGAATTCCCTGAATTTATCAGAATTTCTGGAGGTTCCTAGCTTGGTTAAAACATTTCTGAACTAGAAATGGCAGTTTTGAAATTATTGGCTAACTTGGAAATATTGCATTGGAGTATGCAATATTTTTGCATGGGTTGTCTTTATCTGGACATGGGGTCCTCTGGTATTTTTGGTGGAATTTTTAGAGCTATGGAAATGGGCTTTCCTTTTGCAGGTGGAAGAAAAGGATTAAAAGGTTCCGATAATTAGGGCTAGGGTTTTCGAGAGAAAACCGGAGCACAAAAATTATCACGGGTGTTGGAGTGGTTCGTGGACTTATGGGAAATTTCGAGAAAGCAATTTCCAAGTCAATTCATCTTCAAAAGTTTTGGAGAGATATTTAGAATAAGAGGAAAAAGTTTTTCAGGTGTCGGAAAACACCACTAAAATTTGGGTTCAATTTTCGGGGTGTTACACATGCTCCACATGTCTGCGCCCCTGACCCGCACACGCCCGTGTTGCCGCGAAGGTCGGCTCTGATACCAAATTGTAACACCCCGGCCACCCTCGGGCCGAGCCTGTCACCCCTGGCAGCTCGCTAGGATCTCCAGACTGGCCCCACAGATCAACACTAGTCTTTTCTGCGCACTTTGTCCTCACTCGTGCGCACCCGGGAACTAGTTCCCGGTCGGTCACCCATCCTTGGAGTGCTCCGGGCCAAGCACGCTTAACCTCGGAGTTCCTTCCAGATGAGCTTCCGGAAAAGAAGTTGCAACTTGTTGATATGAGTATTCTATCAATCCTGTTAAGCCCTGAGCCAGGATCTCACAGAATGCACGCTCCACATCCTTTCTAGCATTCTCTTGTTCCTTGGCGAACCTCTTCTTCTTCTCATCATTAGGATTGGAGATGGTCTTCACAAAAGTAGTCCATGTAGGATAAATCCCATCAGCAAGATAATAAGGCTTGTCATACTCGTGACCATTGATCTCATAGGTCACCTGGGGTGCGAGGCCATTGGCGAGCCTGTTGAACACCAGAGACCGCTGCAGCACGTTGATGTCATTGTGCGAGCCGGCCATGCCAAAAAACGAGTGCCAAATCCACAAATCTTGTGATGCCACGGCCTCAAGCATGACCGTGCATGCCCCAACATGGCCCTTGTACTGCCACTGCCAAGCAAATGGTCAGTTCCTCCACTCCCAGTGCATACAATCTATGCTGCCAAGCATCCCAGGGAACCTCTGGCCTCGTTGATGGCCAAGAGCCGGGTCATGTCGGCAGCATTGGGCTCCCTCAAGTACTCGGGGCCGAACACCTGCACCACGGCCTTGCAAAACTTGTACATTGCTTCTAGGCACGTGGACTCGCTCATCCGCACGTACTCGTCCACAAGATCACCGGCAATTCCATATGCAAGCATGCGAACGGCGGCGGTGCACTTCTGGTAGCGGGAGGGGCGAGAGAGCCGGAGGAGATCGGGGTGGGGAATGGTATGACGTGCGGGCCAGGGGCGGACTAGGGCAGGACACGCTAGCGCTCCGCTCGCGTCCGCGCCCGACGCATCGGTGGCCCAAATTTGGGCCAAGAATGGGTCGCGGCGGACAAAAAAACGGACAGCGGTCCGTTTGCGTCGTCCCGTTGGGCCGTGTTTTTGGCCCCCGTAGACAGGAACGGAGGCGCGCGGACTCGATGCGTAGCCCCGTTGGAGTCATCCTTACTGCTCGAAGATGAGCGAGCAGTGCTGGTCATACTGCTGGCCTAATAGCTGGCCCAATTCTAACAGTATAGATCCATACGCACCGTTAGATCTACAAGATGGACGGCCGGTATTCATCGCAGGGTACCATAAAAGAGCTCCACCATGGAACCTTTTGAGTTACAATTAATAACTAAGACTAAACACATTGGCGTTTGGAGGTACAGTGGCTCTATGATGAATCCGATTGGTGCTGCCATGAATTAATCTGTCTGGTCGACCGATCTCCTGGGTGCCAGTTCCTGCTTAAGCCATGAATGTGTAAAACACGAACTTTATGGCAATGCGTGGTTTAGAAGATATACTCTGCCCCCATTGCACGCTTCCTTCAAGAGTGTCGATCCTGTAGCAGTAGGACCTCTGCATGTGTTCTAGTTTCCATGGCTAGCTCGATGAACGATTTGAGACCCTGGCTTTTGTTTCTCCTCGGACTGCCTATTTCAAAATGCTCTATACAATTTCCAAGCCAGCTAGCTGCCCAGGACGAGCACAATTTTTTGTTTTTGAGGGAAGGACGAGCAGAAGACGAATCACATGTGCGCACCCCTTTTCACCTGTCGTAATGCCCACCGCGAAACACTCTGATGTACTGGGCCGTTTTAGGAGTCCTCCGTTTTCTGCCTCGTGGGCTGAAACTTCTTTTCGAAATGTTTTTTTTGAGATCCCACAGCCCTTTTCCCCAACGTTTTTCTTTCCGAAATGGGAGCATAGCCCCAGCCTCTGAATCATGACGATGCACACAGCCGCCTCCAACGTTTTGCCACCCTCAATAATTCTACACACGAGTACCAGTATATGATGAATTATAGTACTCCTTCTGTTTCACCAAGCTAATAAAAAAACAATGCTACACCTACGAGCGGCACTTACCGATCAATCTTACGAGATTAGGTGAAAAAAATCAGGGGTGAGCCCCAGTAAAATTTTAGGGGAGGGACGAATGGGACGTGGACAATGGACACGTATAGCCGTAACATGTAGTCTGTAGGGATCACGCCCGTAACTACACGATTTTTGATAGAAAAAGGACCAACAACTATATACTATATGAACACTATATGAAAAATATATTTCATGATGTATGTGATGGTATTGATTTGGTTGTAGATGTTAATGTCTTTTTCTTCTTCTAAAACTAGCATGGTGGCCCGCAAAAATGCGTGGGCAACATTCATGTTTCCTAGTATAAGTATGGAATCATGTAAATATATGTATATTATCTTAATTAAGACAAAATATTCCTTCTTAATTGTTAAAGAATTGCACTGGGTAGAATACTGGAGCTGAAACTCCATCAAATTTGAGATGTAAAAAGAAAAGAAAAAATGACAAGTGACCTCGTCGCCATAATTTTTTTGACCATCGTGAGAAACAAAAAAAATCTTTGTGTGGTCAAAATAAAGAAATGAAGTGATCAATTAAAACTGACTTAATGAGCTAGTTGCTTGTTATGATAGTTAGGAATATCGCGAAAGCCTAAAATTGCCCTCAGTCAGTAAATAAAACAAGAGTATGCAATTATTTTAGTTAGGAATAAGCTTTGTCTAGCTAGCTCAAGAAATTACATATATTATGATCCTTTCGTTCGATTAGAGGATAACTTGGTTTGATCCAAGATCCAATCACTACTAGTTTGGAGGCTACAAATTTCCACCGCACCACCAGCAATCCTAACACTTAGGACGAAAATATGTAGGCACAGGATGTATATCTGCAAGGATATTAAGGACTAATAAATGCCACCTGTCAAAATCTATGCCAAAGTAAGTGTACGCGCCGTGTCACCGACTCAATGAGTAATTGGATTACACGTTCCTCGAGGATCGACTCACCATGGTGCAATGATCGATCGATGGAGATTTTACAACTTGCTGAGGGAACAAGAGAGGAACCTTCAATCCCAATCGAACATGTCACATGTGGCCGAATTCACACCATCGCTAGATATGTTGCCTCCCACGCCACCAAATTAGAAGCAGTCACACACCACCACCTTGAGAATAAAAACACATGGGGATTTTACGAGAGATCCCAACCCAAATTGTTTGAAGACGAATCGCCTCCCACATCAAGACGCGATAGCACTCGAAATCAACCAGAATTGTTTTGTAGTAATTTTCTCCATAATTTCTCTCCAATCAAAATATTCATTATACCAATCATGACGATCCTCACTAATGGGCAACACACCAATTAGTTACAGATCCTTGAATTAGTGGTCGATACAAAGATTTGATACAATAATTTGAGAGTTCAAAAGAGGAGGAGCGAGGGAGGAAGAAGGAGACACACGTTTCAAGTGTTTGATTGACGACAACACATTTCCTAACATTATGTCACTTTCCATGGGGATTGCCCTTCCCCCATTTGGTCGTGTAAGACTCTCTTCTTCCTGGGCTTGGGCTTCGATGCGCTGTTGGTGGGCCATGGCTCAGTCTGAGGACGTGGCTCTGTCCGAGGAGGTGACGTAGTTCTACAGATCTATAGTCTTCTCATTACCGATGTCTCATATTCCCTAGTTTCACACATTTTTCTTATGTTTTTCTCTCATCTCTCGAAGCCGGCTATCAATTCCATTGTTTCGCTGGATAAGAGTGTGTCGTACATTAAAACGTACTGCTACCAGTGTGAGCATTGAGCTAGAAATGTCTATATATATATGAGTGCGCACACACACACACTAGTGCACTGGCACATGGTTGAAGGTTGGTGTGCATCTACACATTTGCATTGATAACGTGCTAGAAGTAAAATGATACTTAATGAGATGATACTTTTTTTCTTCGCATAATAAGATGCTTTTGTTATATAGTGTATTCTAGGAATTGAGATCCAGTGATTTCACTTGGTGAAAGTTACGGTGTAACTTTAGACCTCTCATCTCTATCCAATTTCTATCCACGGCCCATATTTTAAACTCAAAATTAAGCTCTTCAGAAAATTTTGAAAGCAATCCAGTAGGTTATATATGTTACGTTGTGTACTATCGGAAAATTTGGCTTGGTTTATCATTAAATAAATTTTCCTGTTTTGAGCTTGGTAGTGATCAAAAGAAAACAAAAGTTTCCTAGAATACACAACGAAACATATGCAACTTACTTGAATTTTTCGATTTTTCTAAAAAGTTTGAATTTTTGGTTCAAAATGTAGACCGTTGGATGGAAATTGGATGGAGCGTGACTTCACCAAGTTTCATATGTTCCGTTGTATATGGAGTGGGATCGAGTGACTTCACTTGGTGAAGTCAAGCTGCAACTTTAGGCTTCAAACTTTTTAGAAGTCGCGCTCCAAATGGGCAGCATGTACCTACCAAAAGGGTAATTATGAGCATGCTCATATGTTTATCTATATTCAGATATGAACAACCGAGGCAGATCTACTAGCAACATCTAAAGCAAGGGGGGCATTATATAAAATTTATGCCCCCACAAAAACCTATGAAAATGAAGAGTGTCTAAAAACTCCGAAGTTTATGAAGTTAGACTACACATTTAAAATTACTTGGAACTTTGTGAAGCTGTCAGCTATTTGTGGTAGCCGTTCTACTTATGAGATCGCACCCCCATGCTATACAATTGCACAATTAAATTAATCTCATGTTTCATGCACCTTATACAATTTCTTTTTTATAAAAAAAAATCAGAGAGATTCCGCCGCAACGGCGGGGTATTATTCTGAAGTATCAAGAGTATTTTTTGTCAAATGAACCGTGACATGTGTTTTGTAGAAACGATAATGCTGTACTTTTTTTTTGACGATGCAGAAACAATAATACTACCACCTCATAAAAACCGTGCGTTTACAGATGCAGTTTTTGAATATGGTTTCTGATCTCATTGATGAGGAAAATGGGACTTGGAAGGTGCAGCTTGTACGGCGGAATTTCATTGCACCAGAAGCTGATGCTATTCTAAATATTCCCCTCCGGTCTGGAGGTGGCGAGGATGTTTGGGCGTGGGGTTTGGAGAAGCTGGGCATGTATACTGTAAAATCGGCGTACCGATCTCTGATGACGCATAACGAGCATATTGCTCTAGCGGAAGGGACGGCTACCGAAGCTTCAGAAGGTGGAAAACAGTTACGGAGCCGGCTTTGGAAACTACAAGTAGTGCCTAAGGTGAGGGTGTTTTGGTGGCGAGTACTACGCGGTATTCTACCGGTGGAAAGTACTTTGTATCAACGACACATTGCCAATAGAGGTTTATGCAAGGTTTGCCTTGCTGCAAATGAGGACATGATGCATGCTCTGATCAAATGTTCACATGCCAGGGCGTTCTGGGCTGAGGCAAGAGTGGGACTTGACCTTAAACTGCCCGAGTTACACTCAAACACATGGAGCAAAGATATTTTATGTGATTCAGTCATAGCAGATGGAGACCGTCCGAAGATCATCACGGTTATGTGGGCTATTTGGACTTCTCGCAACAATCTGACTCATGATAGAGGAAGTCTCGACCCAAGCCAGTCTGTGAAAAGGGTGCGAGAAACGTTAGCGTTACTGGAAATTCCGGGACACTATGTTAAAGTGTTGCCTGGATACGGATGGAGACCACCAGACCAAGATTGGGTCAAGATTAACACTGGCGCTGGTCTGTCTTCAGAGGTGGCGAAAGGTGGTGCAGGGGGGATTGCTAGATCCTCAGCTGGTTTTATCGAAGCTTGGAGTAAACCATATCCTGGTATTACTGATCCAATGATTGCAGAAGCTTTATCTCTCCGGGATGGGGTGATCTTTGCGAAGCTCTTGGGGTTTTCGCGAGTGGTTATGGAAGTTGATTGCTTAGAGGTGGTGAACCTCTGGGACTCGCGCGCGGTTTCTCGCTCGGTGGTGGCGCCAATTCTCCAAGAAATCGAAGGGCTAGCTTCATCGTTTATTTCTTTTGTTATTAAGCATGTAATGAGATCAGCTAACGTACCAGCACACATATGCGCAAAGCATGCTTGCGGACTGGAGGTGACTGGGTGTTGGATGGAACTCCCTCCGAGCTTTCTGATTGCCAGCATCCTTGCCGACTATGCAGGAGCTGTTGTTGCTGAATAAAGCCCTATAAATTCTACGCAAAAAAAAAGATGCAGTTACTCCTCTGACGCGGCACCATAAATCGGCCAGCTCAGCGCTAACCCTCGCGCCGCTCGCTGTCGCTATCCCATTCCAACCCCGGGTTTTCAATTTCAACCGGGCCGGCGTACGGCAGCCAGCAACAACGGCTACTTCTCCCCCGATCCCCTCCGATGCCATTCGAATCCCAGCCCTCTCCCCCGCCGCTTCTCCTCTGAGATCTCCGGTCGCACGACTCCCCATGTCCACCTCGTCCCCGACCTCGTCGCCGCCTTCCACCGCTGCCGGCGGCGGCGGGGCCCGCTGCATCTCGCCGACGTCCTCCCGGAGGAAGGGCTCCCCCAACCGCAGCGGCGGAAGCTCCCGCAAGGTCCGTCTCGACATCCCTCTCCCCGCCTCCATCAGCGTCAACTCTCTGTGTCTTGTGCGGTTCGATTGGGGGTTCGTCGTTCCTCCTCCGTAGAACTGGTTTAAAGCCTTCGGGTGCCTTTGGGCACGCGGTGGTTTGGTGCGATTTTTTTTTTTTTTTGGTCGATTCGGTCTAACTTCTCAGCATCTAGTGCTTTGCAGCCCCTCCCCGCGCATAGTGCTTGGCAATCGCTATGGCTAAATTCCTCGCGAAACCCTAGTCCTCGTGGGGCCTTCCTTGGTGATATCATCCAATCGTCACTTAGCAACTCCGATATATGTGAACTCTGATATAGCAGGACCGTGTATGATTTTTGTCTCATATGGATCACTGCAACTTCGAGCGTGTGGGTGTTAATTTGTTCAAAAGCTTGCAGTATGTTTACTGATAGCCTGCGAATTTGCTTCGTTATGTCTTTGGGATTGCTTGTCGGATGTTTACTGATGCCATGCTGGTGTGAGTTTTCATCATGTAGTATTTAGAGACAGTAATTTACTAATTTATGGTTGGTTGCAAGTTACAGTAAATGCATTACGCGTGATTCTTTGTTAAATTCAGTTCAAGTTTATGTCCAACATATGCCGGACTGAGCACTGTTGCTAGTCGATGCAGTTGCTACTTAGTTACCTTGTCACCTTCTGATTCCTTAGCCTCTAACGCTAATTTTGTTAATATGAAGATTCATGTCAGGATTGCGATGAATTGAGATGTGAAATGGTAGTCATATATTCTGAAAGAATTGTTCATTGCTAGGGTGGACCAGTAGAATAGATCCCATGGTTAATATTTGCATAGTACAACTTTACAGGCAAATAATGTTGATGCGTGCATATGTGACAGTTGGACTGTTAGGCTTAGCCCCGTAAAGTAGGGCTGGACCTGAAGCTCGAGGCTCGAGGCTCGGCTCGGGCTCGACAAGGCTCGGCTCGGGCTCGGCTCGGCTCGAAGGTGGTGCAAGCCAAGCCTTGACCTCCTGGACAAGGCTCGAGGCTCGACGAGCCGGCTCGGTGAAGCTCGCAAGCCGGCTCGAAGACTCGATGAAATAAAAAAAATTGACATGACCTATGCCAAAAATGTAACATTTGACAATTGTAATCAGCAATAGAGCTGTCTTTTATTTATGCAGTTGCTTGTAATAGGTCTACACTATGTAACGTTGTTGAGTAACTTGTATTAGGTTTCAGTTTCAGTAATGTAATAGCAGAAATTTGGGAATCTAGTACTTCCAAAAATAGCAATCACATGTATTTCAGCAGAGGCATGTAATCGAGCCTGACAACCAGCAAATTTGCAATCAAATTTACAAGCAGGATTTATAAACATACATCTTGAGGCAAAACAACAACCAGTACATCACTGTATAAGAACTAAACTTGCAAGATGATGAAGAAATAACCTGCAGGTCCATCCTGCCCCTCGACACTGCGCGCATCCTCGCCGGGTCACCGCGGCCACTACGCACGGAGAAGGGCCGTAGGCTCGGCGCCGCGCGGCGCGCGCGTCCAGGCGTCCTAGATCGATGGCGAGCTACGGGAATAGGGGGCGGCGAAGATCCATGGCCGTCGCCCCTTCGGTGGCAGAGGTGGCGGACGGCGGTGATGGCGGCCGGCGTCGGCGGCGGTGGTGGTGGCGACCGGCGGCGGGGTAACCCTAGGGAGCGAGCGCGATGGGGAATGAGAGACAGAGCACGGGCACGATGGATGCGTCTCGATGGCCAATGGGGTCAACGCAGCACGATGCGTCTTTGATCGATTCATGTTTAAAAAATAAATTGCTGCGGCTCGCGAGCCGGCTCGGCTCGGCCTCGAGCCTGACGAGCCGAGCCTCGAGCCCACTTCCCAGAAATTTTACAGCACCAAGCCGAGCCAGGCTCGGCTCAGGTTTTACCGAGCCTGACCGAGCCGAGCCACGAGCCGGCTCGGCTCGGCTCGATTCCACCCCTACCGTAAAGTGCAGTGGTCTGTCTCTATTATAATTTTTTTGTTAGAAAATTTTCAGGTTCGATTGGTTATGCTTGAACAAAACTGAATTAAGCATTGCAAAATATCTCTTTCTTACCTGTTCTATTTCCTACTTGTGATGCCCTACCTCTATGAAGAACTTAGCTAACAGAGTTTTATCTATTTGTTATATTTATTTATTTATTTATTTTCTGCAGAGCCCAGGCTCAAGAGACTGTGGAAGCTCCCTTTTGAAACTGTCAATAAGTCGACATCCCAGTTCAAGAAGTCAGTGATACACAGAAGTGGTTCCTCTAATGATTGGTTCCCTAGGAAAAAGACTGAATCATACTTGAAGAGAAAGATAAAGCGTCTTCAGGTACTTAATGGATAGTACAAAATGTTGCCCTAGTATTTGGTGATATTTATCTAGAGTAAACTGCATTTGCGACAAGATAACACGAGTGGGTCCAGGATAATATTGCACATTGGACCAGGTTCTGTTACACTCCCTAGTCTCTGTTGTCACTGATAGGATACTGCAGATTACGACCAGCTAATCGAAATGGATTTTTTTTTTCCTTCATGGTCCTTTAAGATCTTGATCGTGCACTTTAATGCATTTCTCGAAAAGGAACTCACAGTTTGAAGTCATTGCTACCTCAATTTTCTTCTCTGCCTGGGATCAGAAAAAAAGGGAAATCGGATTAGTAATGGTTTTCTCAGGATGAGAATAATAGTTACGCCTTTTATCTTCTGCAGGAGACGGATGGCATGACCGCATCCCTTCATGATACTCTCGGAAATGCAAATCCTCACTATACTAGGATGGCAAGGGAGAAGATTGTAGCTGGAGAAGCAGCCAGAAAGGCAATGGAAGCTCGCAAGACCGCTATGGTTGAAGCTTCATGGTGTAAAATTCTTCAAGCTGCCAGGTGAGATTATATTTCTCTGACTCTGTCATTTCTGGTCTTATGACTATACCTGATTTATTCTTCTAGTATTCTGGTTGTCCTTCATATCATATTATTTTTTTAAAAGGATCCAAAACAAAGAAGCTGAAGAACTTATGGAAAAGGCCAAGTTGCATGCGACTGAAGCATTCGAAAAAGCTAGAGTAATGGGTGTCATGATGTATGACAGACCAGACTGTCCAAATCAACAGTATGAGGTGGAATCCTCAGCACAAACTGGAGAAAGATCAACTCACAAGGTTACAGCTTCCTTTCAGACTGGTTTCGAGGTTGATATGGAGGTTGCTGCTGCATTAAAAAAGGCCTTTGTTAAACTTGCAAGATCTCCTGATGCGTCAAACCAAGAAGAGTTTAAGGAGTTACTGTGGAAAATTAGCCAAAATCCTGATGCGACTGATACTGATGTTAATTCTGAAGCTGAACAGCAGCTGGGTGACTGCAGCAATGAAGAAATAGATAAATTCAAACTCAATAACAAGACCTCCAGAACTAGCATATTTCCATCTGATTTCAACACCACTAATCTAGAACAAACCACTGATCTAGTGAACATTATGCTTGAAAGAATAAAAGCTCTTCATGAAGATGAGCTTTCCTCTTTGGCGGTTATTGTTGCCACATCTGGCCTCAATGCAGCACTTCAAAATGATAAGGGCAACTGTCATGAAATGAAACCTGTGAACTACACTGCTGCTGGATCACACAGATCACAATCAAGAAGGTATTCCACTGCAGCCAGCTTTATTGATATACAAGGACCAAAGAAAGATGTCTCGTCTGAGTTACCAAGTCTGGACAAGTTCTTGGTCAAGCATCTTCCAAAACTCGAAAGAGAAGTTCAGGAAGCAAAAGAAGCAGGCAGAAAAGTCACTTCAACTAAACCTGGGCCCGTTAGTCTTAGGGTTTGCTTAGGGGTCAAGTAACCCTTGCTTGGGAGTCAAGTAATCCTCTCTATATAAGGAGAGGAGATGTATCAATCTAAGGAAGCAAGAATTAAGAAGGAAAACCCTTCCCTCTTGCCCGGCCGTGGGAAACGATCCCCCGGCCGGCTCCCTCGCGCCCTCGCAGCCCTCTCTCTCCCGCTCAAACCCTAGCAACCATAACATCTGGTATCAGATTGCTCAGGCTCGATCATGTTCACCCCATCGCCGCCGCTTCCCGTCGCCCTCACCCCGGAGGAGATCGCCGGAGCAATCCGCGATCTCACCACCGCCGTCCAAGGGATCTGCCTCTTCCTGGCCGGTACCTACGGACCGCCACCGGCCGCGCCATCAGTCGCCGCCTACGGGCCGGCGCTGCTGCCGTGGCAGCCGCCGCACCAGGCGGCCTCCGCCGCGATCGCCGGGCCACGGCAGCCGACGCTGCTGCTGTCGTCACCGCCACTCGACGCCAGGCTGCTGCAGTCACCGCTACCGCTGTCCATCTCCGGGCTGATCTATACGGCGGCTTGGGCGCCGCCGCACATCCAGTCGCCACCGGCGCCATCCCAACAGTACGGCGGGCCCTCCCGCTTCGCCGGTCCTTATGCCGGTCCCGACGGTGCGCCGTTCCACGGGGGGTCCTCCATGGTCACAGCACCGGCGCCGACCCCCGCACGGCCGCCGCCGCCGCCCTCGGCCGCGACCACGGCGCCGGTCATCACGTTCCAGCATGGGATGCCCTACGACGGGACTGCGACGACCTCGTTCCCAGCAGCGCCACCGCCGTCCCAGGGCGATCCCATCCAGCAGATCAAGTTCCAGCCGTCGCCGTCACCGCTTCTGGCTTGGATCGCTCCCCACCACGTGTCGGCGGCGGTGCGGCTGCAGGCTGCTGCGCGCGGCCTCCTAGCGCGTCGGCATGTGCGGGAGATGCGTGATTTGCAGCTGCAGCTCCTCCAAGTTGCGCTTCGCGGCGCAACGGACCTCGATCTCGTCCGCTGCGTCGGGGATCTTGGGCATGCGGTTTCCCCCAAGGGCGGCGGGCATGCTGTTTTTCCCGCGGGCAGCGACCTCCAAGTCTGCGACATTGACAGTCAGCCGGCGGGGAGAAGACATGGCGTCACCGACAGGAGCGCACCGCGTGGCACCACTGCATTCCGCCACCGGCCGCCGCGAGGGCTCCTTTGGTCCCGATGGTGTCCATGGGATCCAGGGGGCTGCAAACGCAAAAGTTCAGCGCGCGGAGGATTCTCGCCTTATCGTTCGGAGTCAAAAATAAAGAGTCGGAGTCTAATTCGGGTTAGCCTATTTCAGGTCAATACAATAGGCCGAGATGTAAAAGGCTTGTTTTTAGGCGTTAGGTTTGTGTGGAGTCGAGTCGTCGTTAGGTTGCAGCTCGAGGACGAGCTGCATGTCCAGGTGGGGTGTAGTGTTAGAGTACGTGATGGGCCTGGGCCCGTTAGTCTTAGGGTTTGCTTAGGGGTCAAGTAAGCCTTGCTTGGGAGTCAAGTAAACCTCTCTATATAAGGAGAGGAGATGTATCAATCTAAGGAAGCAAGAATTAAGAAGGAAAACCCTTCCCTCTTGCCCGGCCGTGGGAAACGATCCCCCGGCCGGCTCCCTCGCGCCCTCGCAGCCCTCTCTCTCCCGTTCAAACCCTAGCAACCATAACAGTATGCTTCAGCGAAATAGTAGGCTGTTAGTGTCACATGCTTATTCAGGCTTTCGAGTAAAAGTGCAGAAATAGTAGGTTGTTAGTGTGTTGAGGGCACCAATCGGATCAAAGAATCCTCTATCCTCCTCAATTCTTCTGCAATCTCACCAAAATAATTTATTTATCAGTACAAAGAAGTGTAAATTCTAAGGTTGCCGGGTCTTCAAGGTTTACGGTTCCTTGAAGTAGCTCTATTATTTCACCCTATAGCCTCAGTCAGAATGCAGTATATGTTACATTTGAAGCACACCAATTTTTCATGGCCAAGCAAGCAGGTAAATTGTTTTAAGAGGCCATTTACGTGAATCACATCAGCTAGCCCAAACTTTGGAAAACATCAAGCTAGTTCAACTCCTAGCTTGTCAGCTTTCTTGTTATTGTTTTTTACCTATTGTCTTTCATTCCAAAATCAAGGTTTCTGAGGTTAACGAAAAGAGAAAAGTGGAGTTCATTCATACGGTGCAGAGTAGCATGCCGTCGTAATCATATTATGCTGCGAAAATTAAGCATATTTGATCTGTTATTTCAGAAAATGACACCTAGTTGCAAATTGACCAGTAGAACAATTGTTGTTGGGATTTGTAATGGACACTCATCTTCGTTGATGCAGCCAGATGCTATTCTTGATCCCATTCCAGAAGTGTGTCGTCTTCTTTTCTCTCAACCCTTCGGTCCGCTTACCCTCTTTTCTTCCCGCATTCAGATGCCATAGCACACGATAACTGTACTGGTCTGCACCTGCTGTCATCGTTTGGAGAGCCAATGATATAAGCAAATTTAGTCCTGCACTATAAGCGACATACATAAATGAAGCTTCGGTGTTTCCTCCAAAAAGTGAAACAAGAAAGACAATAATATGAGGCATGTGGTAATTTCAAGGAATCACATGGATAAAAAGCCTTTGGCATGGACGATCATGAAAAAATAAACCAGCAATGCTAGGAATAAGGAAACAAGGGATATAGGAGAGAGCGCTTGGCAGCCGAGGCTTAAACTATTCCACAATGTAAGGAAACTGGGCAAAAACTTGCGAGAACATTTTCAAGCAGACTTTCACATGAGAATTTGGAAATTACCATGTACTCCCTCCGTATCAAAATATAAGACTCTCTAGCTAGCTAGTACACACATGTATCTAGACATGTTTTAGTGCAAAATTTTGATACGGAGGGAGTACAAAGAAAGCAGAATATTGATCTCAAACAGACCGAGGGACAAAATAGACTCGAGAATCAACATATTCGTTGTGGGTGGGAGCACATTCTCAAGGGCCAACTATTACCAAATGAAACAGTCAAGGGAGGAAGTTGCAGGCACTATTCCGTAGGATTTTCCCCTATACCTCGAAGAAATTTACAGAAAGTTGTCGCTGAAAATGCACTCAGAAATTCGCAGCCATTGGCCATCGCCATCGAGTTAAACATCCCTACGCTGTCAGATTTTGAAGTATTGTTTTAAATCTCATACTGCCACCTCCACGTGATGATTCGACACTTCCTTAAGAAAATTTCCAAATTAAGTGCAGATCTAGACGGACAGGCTAGGGACTGATATGGGAATTGTACCATCGGTCGAAAATGTGCGATTCTTGTCCTCCCCGAGACGTCGCAGGTGCTGTTGGTGACGAGGCTCCATAGAAATTCTCCTACGTCTCCTCGTGGTGAGGCATCGCCCGACGCGAGGGCGAGGACGATCTGGCAGAGACAACCGGAGGAGGGAGGCAACGTCATATGATAGCAGGGTGGCGGCGAGGGCGAGGGCGGACTCGTTGGCATCGATCTTGAGCGCTTGGTATCGTCGGCGAGTCTTGCTCAGTGACCGGGACGCGGGAGGTGGCGAACAGTAGGGCTGTAGCTTGGGGGTGGGGATTTGGCGGCGGGGTTTCCGTTCCTCTTACCGGATGAGGGAGGCGACGTCATAGAATAGCAGGGTGGCTCTAGGGGAAGAACGAAAACCTAGACGTTGCTTCTGTCTTGGACTCTGTTTCGCTCGAGGATAGGCAGCGACCTGCGAGTGCATTTCTGCTGGGCTTGGCCCATATGCATGCGAGCCACGGGTGAGTCAGATCGCGCAAGAGAGAGATGGTTTGCTCGGGTTTTTTTTTTGCATGGTAATACGATTCTTATTGATAAATAAAAGACGAGATACAAAGTACGTATACACCGATCTTACAGATCTGGAAAGATAGGATAAAGCTATGTGACAAACCAACGTCTATCCATCTTCTTCGGCACCACCGTAGCAGCCACCAAAGAAAAAATAGACAGATCACTTCTTCACCCGAGCTCGCCGCGGCTCCATCGCTGATCATCAGCTTTTCGGACCTACAAATTAGTTTGCCATAGGACAAACCATTGCCGTCGAAAGAATCAGACCGGGGCAGCATGACCCCGGACGCGCAATCGAATTTCAGCACTGGCACCCCCGCACGACGACGTCGGAGTAGGGAACCAGAACCGTCAGCCTCCAACCACGAACCCACCACAAGGTGCACCACTTCCAGCTGTCACCAGTGCAGACCACCATCTGCACGTACTCATGGACGAGTCCTCTCTGCTCCACCATGGCGCCGGAGACAACGCCGCAGCAACGGGGACAGAGCAGGAGGAAAAACCCATCTGATGAAGTCGCCGCCGCCTCGCCGACACCATCCATGAACCCTACAGCCACCGATCTGAAAGATCGGCAAGCACACAGTGCCACCAACTCCGAGACGCCGCCATGAAGGATAACGCCGGTGTGGGAGTAGAGTTGAGGCAGATTTATTTGCCCGGGCGCCGCTCCCACCACCCCAACGACCCACCATGCTAGAAACTTCCTAACCCTAATTAACATGCAAAAGCGGAAGGAGAGGAGCCCAGCTCTTCCGCCGGTGGCCTGCGGCGGCGGCGGCGGCTAGGGTAGGAAAGCTGAGTCGCCTCACGAGTCGCCTTCGAGCGCCTCACGAGCTATACAGTCGCACACCAACCAACCACTCATGGTTCGCTCGGTTACACGAACGACCAATTCTCATTTAATAGTAAAGATTTATGGTGATGAACTGAGAACTACGGTGAGAACAGTGAATAACTCAGACACAACAGATTAAATTTAAATATACCATCCTAGATAAAATGTTTTGAGGAGATGGATTCCAAAGCCGCTTCCCTTGTAAAACTAGATGCTCAGGTGATAGCCTACTTTTAAGGATCATTTGCTCCATCGAGCATGGTTTAAGCTATCGCTAGAGAAGTGTAGGCAGTTGTGATAGCCTACTTTTAGTAAGTTTTTTTTTTTTTTGATTTGGACATAGTAGAATTTGTCTTCCAAACATGCCTAACTTTCCTATCGCTGGCTCTTCTTCGTCCAGCCGTGTCGATGAAAAGGTGCTAAACTGGAGGTCGATGACGTAACCATGGTGGCGCGGACGCAGGTGAAACTGTCATCAAGAAAGTAAAGACGCGGGCCATGTTCAGTTTCGTGGACACCGTGACCATGGAGGAGCACCCTTGGCTCATATCTTTGGAAGTAAACACCTTGGCATCGTTCCTGGGGGCGAACCAAAATCATGGAAAGGAGATGTCCAAGCACCCCGTAGACGACTCTTTCACCGTCAGGTGCGACATCGCTGTTATAAACATGTTAAGCATCGCACCGAGGAGATGTTCATTCCAAAGTTGGTGTCCGTTCCAAAGCCTGATCTAACACCTGGGCGATTTCCCCGCAACTGGGGAGGGCGCCGAGTGGTTGTCGATTTTTTTTTTTTAAGGGAATATATTAATATCAAGAAAATATCAATTACACCCAGCCTCTACAACAACATAATGTTAAGAGCTAGTCGAGACATTAAGGATGCAAACAGCCGAAAGAAAAATAAAGGAAAAAACCCGCGACCTGATCAGCGAAGCAACAAGAACTACCAGCAGTAGAGGCCACCAGGGAACATTCGCTGCTCACCGGGGTGGCTGCTCGCTTTACGATCGTCGGTTTACATGGTGGAGCTCTTCGACTCGTTGAAAGAGAGTGGCACTGCTGACGTCATACACATAGATGACATGGAGGAGCAGGGCTGCTACATTTCTTGTACATCGACTCGTTGCCAGCGACGGAAACAAAAGAGGAAGAGCAAGACGTCTTGTGCCTTGATGCGACAGACAGGTATTATCTTGAGAGGCTTAGGCATCCTTGATTCGTAGAATTCTAAAAACACGGGAAAAGGAAAAATATAGGATTAGAGTGTCATGTCCAACTGAATCCTACATGAATTTTCGTCAAGTAATGTTTGAATCACAGGTAAACAAATAAACTGTAACATGAGAATTTACCGGATGTGTAAATTCCTCCAAAACATAGTGCAATGCAATCCTATTGAAAAAATTCCTAAGGATTCAATCCGTAAGGATCAAAATCCTTTAAAATTCCTATGTGATTCATTTAAATCTAAGGAGCCCTAAAGTTGAAAAACTATGCAAGTACATCGTCACAGCAAGGACCATCCTGTCACTCGCTGAGCAGCACCGCTGCGAAGGATCGAAGAATGCATGCTTCCATGCAATTTCTAAGCTATGACGTCTTGCTTTAGATCTAGTATTATCAGTTAGGTAGAACAAGTGATTTGTCAATTTAACGTTTTGAATAAGACTGCAGCATGCAGTTTTGGATTTTACTTGCACGACTTTACACATTTAGTCGATTTACACTAGTTTCTTTGCAAAAAGTTGTTGAGGATGAGTGCAAGTCAACATTAAACATCGGAGGTAAGATAATACATTATACTGAGAGGTACTAACAGTATGCCCAAAAATTCAGCCATTTTGGCACAAATGGTTGGCAAAAAAACGGCCAAAGCGACAATACAGACACAGCAAGCTCAAACTCCGCTGGTACGGTGGCGTTCTATCTCGCCAGACCTCTATGAGTCACGCCACCACTCCACTGCTACTATGGATACAATCCACTAAGAGCCAGAAGCTCGTTTGTAATCCTTCATTCCTTCTATAGATGGGATGCAAACGTATAGGTATTCTTAGATCTGATAGAGCTGTTCTGGCCATTTGGGGAAAGCTCGTTTGAACAAGCTCATGCATACGGTATCATGCTGCTGAACGCTGGTATTGAATATGCATTTCATTGAACCTGACGGCAAGGATAAAGTGAGTAAAGGCACAGAAGAAAACTACTTGATCAAACAAATCGGCCGGGTCAGAAAACATACCATGAGTGCCGACTGTCTCTTTGATCCGGCCACGTCGGCCATGTTTTGACCACAGCTCAACAGGCTGCAAAATAATGGTGTTACACAAATTCATATAATATAGCAATACAACACAGAAATACTTGCCTTAAACCATTTGACATCTTCGGGATTGTGGAACATGTACCGAACTGTTGCTTTAAGTTTTGTGACTCTCAGTGGATACCTGCACAAGTTGTCGAATAAGCCAGCATGTATTAGATGAAACGGAAACAAGAACAATTCAGGGGGTAAGAAAAACAAGCTTACCCAGTCAAAACTATTTTCTTGAGAATAATCTGGTCAGGATCCACAGTTTTCAGTGAACCTACAGCAGCAACGGCAGGTTGCTCCCCATCTCTCTTCTTCAAAACAATCAGAGAAGCCGGTGGAAAGGAAATTGGAGCATAGACCGAGGCAATAGAAAACCGCCCATGATGTAGAAATCTCTCCATCTTATGCTTATTGCAATTGATGTTGTCGGATGAAAATAGTGGCCTAGTAAAGGGTAAAAACAATCAGCCTCTGGGTATACGCGCAATAGTACAACTAGAAATGGAAATATAATATTCGCTATACTCTCATTAGTATGGCTCAACTTCCATTACCTTGCCGTAAACTGCCGGAACCCAACATTGAAAATAAGAGGCTCCTTACTTCTGATAGGAGCTTCATACGAATCGTGCTTCTTTATGCTGAAATAAATAGCAAGTGCCAATTAAACCTCAGTGTTGCGGCATTCTAGTCTTATATAACCCAATACTCCATTTAGCAAACAAATACAAAACTTGAAAACCAAGATAATGCGCACAATGTGTACACCATGACAACAATCAACACAACGCCAGTGCAGGTTCAGTGACTTACTATTGTTAAGTGAGTACTAAGGTCATATACAACTAATACAAGTACAATTTTATAGTCTACTGAGTGCATATCAGTGCAGATTCACCAACTTCTCTACAGTAACCTAACATCCAAATTACATTGCATTGTCTATAAAGGCATCGAAACTGATTTCAGCCATTCACATCAACATGGTAATAATTCATATAAGCAAAATGTTATAGGATCCATCAATAAAGATTAATGCTGTACTTACTGTACATACTTCCAGAAAACTGGACCATATCAATTTGTCAAGTAGAAAGAAAAGATGAATACCTGAAGTGAAGAACTGAAATTTTTGACTCGTGTTGAAGAAGACCAGAAACAACAACAGGTGATCTCCTAGATGGATGACAAAGTTTGGAGGCAATATCCGTAGGAACATTTTTCACATGAAGCGTAACATATGATCCTATTCGAGCACAATCCTTTGAGCTTCCTTCATCTAGATCAGCAATTTTAGCAAGGACATGCTTTTGTGTTCGTGTGAAGTTATCGAATGCAAATATTCTGGCATATTCAGGTGGCAAAGATTCCTGAGGTTCACATGGAGAGACACAACCATGTCAGATGAAATACATAAGGTTTCTATTAAATTTGCACTAACCGGTAATAGTAAAATCATGCGCACCTTAGGATCCCAGGATGATGTCCTAAATGATTTTAGTCCTCTGTATTTTGCAAAACGTTTTCTTGCCGGGACATCTAAGGGCGTCTCCACTTCATCAGGAAATTCTGAAAGTATAAAAAAGATTTACATGTCATATTTAGGATCACGTAAGGTATAGGTCTAGTACTGAACATGGAAGCTAGAAGCTGAACAATTAAACTACAAACTTAAGTTGATTCCTAAGTAGGTAATCCCTCCAAGGAGTAATGACACTGAAACAATTATTCTGACCAGAATCATAGTATCAGCAGTTCCCAAGTTCAGATTATGTATCCAAACTATTTTCAGAATTGCCCATTTTTATCTTGATTAAATTTCATAGAAACACAGCTTTAGGACAGTGGTAACACAAAACCTTTTAATTTCGCTTCACATAATGAGAAAACTTTTTTCGCACTTGGTTAAAAACCTAGTTGTCTCACCTTCCGTTAAATACAATGGGATACACATGGGACCCACTTCCATCACACGCGCACTAACAATTGACTGTGTAGGCCCGTGCATGGAGTAGCACGAGGGGTCAATAGTGGTAGTGTCTAGGGATTACGACAATGAAATTTAAAATAGTGGTCGCATAACTCGCATTACTATTGCCCGAAAAGTTGTGGTTACACGAAATTTTACTAATGGTCTATTGCAAGAAACCCAATACAATCACAACTCTTCAAAACTAATTAATAACACGCCAATAATAGGGTGGTAAAAGGAAAACACAATTACTTTCCAATTCCTGTTGTCATCTCATACAACTACAGATGTCTAACAAACCCAAGGACAGACATATGACATTTGAAACACGTAGTGTCCCCAGAAAGAACTAAAAAAACAAGAATATTGCAATCTCATTTTCCGAATTATAGTTTTGCCAGATTATTACGAGTTATGACCAATCCTCGCCTATTCTAACAAATTAGGAAATTCCTATTCCTTAATTTTTCTAATGGACAACACAATAGTCCATAAATATTACTTCCAAGAATTGGCAAGATAAGAATCAGTCATGTCATCATGAGTCAACAGTCATCCTTTAACAGATGGCTTTTCCGCATTTTATGTGCCAGTATTGAAAGGATCGGTCTCTGGTTTCGTACATATTGATCGCACTGGGAATTAGCCGGAAACATGTACCAACAATCCAGTATAGCAAAAGAACACAAGTTTTAGACCCTGCAGAAGCTGTGCTTACTAAAAAGAATCGTTAACACTTGATGGCCATTGAAAACTCATACCTTCATCGTCAGCATTAGATTCTTTGATTTTCTTAATCTCTGCCTCTATCTGCTCTTTGGTCAGATTTTCATCATCCTGCAAACGCACAAAGGATACATTTAGTTGTTAAGACGGCTTTTCCTTACATGTATAGACATATACTACCTCTGTTCCTAAATATAAGGTGTTTTAGCATTTTTCTGATTCATGCGCCTAGCGTGTTGGTTCACTCATTTCAGTCCGTTTATAGTCCACATTGAAAAATACCTAAAACATCTTATGATTTGGAACGGAGGGAGTAGCTAAAGTGGAAGAAGGAATCCACAGGGTAGAAGAAAAGAAGATAATAATTTCAAAAGGCCAACAAGGCACACCTCATAATTTTATGAATTATTTAACTTTCTATATAAAGAAAATGATTTAATTGAGAAAAGTGTAAAAACACTGTGTTGACTGTTAAGTACGTCGTGTAGATTTGGATCCCTTATTACAAATATAATTTTGTACAATGACGTGTGACGGGGAAGGTTTACACCTGTGATGACCTATCTGTATCCAGGCATATTAAATGTTGCCCCGCATCGAGTCCACACGGAATCCAGATCCGGTGGGAAATATCAGTCCAATTCAGCCCTACTTGGAACTATAGTGCTCTTAGTATGGGTATTGGTGTTTTTATGTTAAATCCTTCTTGGTACTATCCCTTTCTTCCTGTTTTGTGTAGTGTGCAATTGACTTGGACAAAATAAAACACAACAAACAAACAGTGGAGAAGTAGAAACAACATAAACATTACAAGAGCAAGAGTTTTATGGCATGTTCCCAGCTAAATCAGTACAAGGCTGATTCCAACAAGGGCCCGGTAATCATCCAATTCCTGGTGAATGGAGCAAGTGCTCTAAAATGTACAGAATTATCAGATCAAAGACAAGTATAAGGTAACTTACTCCCATCTCACTACCCCCAATAGTTTCTTGATCAAATTTCTCTGTGAAATGAGATGCTGCATCTACATCCGAACCATCACTGTCGCGCTCTGAGTCATCTTTCTCATCAATTACCATTCCAGCACCATCTGGGTTGTCATCCTCAGAATCATCACCTTCATCATCTGTATCATCAACAATCCAAGCAGCCTGCCAAAAACATTTGTATGCTATTTTTCAATTAAATAATTATGAGCAATATTAACAGTAAATTTTAAATCTTCAATAGCCTTGTGAACCTGGTATTCCGAAGTGCCTCGGGGAAGTTTCCTCTTTACAACTTTTTTATGTTTATTGTTTTCATAGGCTTCCACCATGTCAGCTTCCGTTGGCCAAGTCTAATAAAATATAAATAATATTGCAAGTTAGCACTTAAAATATATTTGCCTAATTTGGCTTGTACTGGAAAAGAAAACATTGCCGTTGAAGATAAAGACGAAACTCTTGACTTAATGTGTTATGCAAAGTGGGAAAAAATCAATGCAGTTCACGAGAATCCACAAGCATGGAAAGTGTGAAATGATTCATAGATCTGTCAAATGATCTTATAAAAGATATGCCCAACAGATACAAATATACCACTAAATTCGCTATGCTTGAGTGTATACAGTATCTACCGAAACGTGTGTTGCGCTTGTTGAAGGAAAAGAACATATTTTAGAACTATCTTCGTAGCAAACAAACTTAAAGCTCATATACATGAGCAACAGCACATCCAATGCAGAAACAATACGCCATGTGCCAAGCGTCCAATGTAAAGACACAATTTGTCAACCCAAAAAAGGAACACCTCACTGCCACGCGTCATTAAAATTGGAAGTAACTGTTGAACAGAAATTAAGCACTAAATTCAAGTTCTAAAAAACAATTTATTAGTATTAGAACAATAACTATTCACTTATACTAGAAAATATAATTATTCATTTCGTTTTTCAGCACCAGAAGTGCAAGATCATTGAACTAACTTATCAAAATCGTCTATCAATTAAACTGGGTATGGGAAATTATCACCTGCTCTCCAGCAAGAGGATCTGGGATATTTTCAACAAGTAAGGGCTCCTGTTTCAAGGGGTCTGGAACAAAGGTGTCAACAACCTGAAACAGCCAAATTATAAGTTCAAGAAGCGTGAATAAAAAAACAGCATGTAAGATGGAAAAAGGAACATATAAGTATATAACTGAAACTCATTGGTTCCCCAGAAAACACTATTTACTCTGGATGATATATACCATAATGTATGTGCACCTGTATCATTTAACTTCTAAAGCTGTACATTTCCTATATAACAAACCTGAATCTGATTATCGTCCGAATCCATTACATCTGAGTTTTTCCTCTCACTAACAGGAAATGGATCCTTGAGGACATCGATTTGCTCTAATTGGAAATCACCAGCCCCTGACACATGGACCTTTGATGGAGCAGGCATTAGTAGAAATAGAAACAGATGAGACCACCAATGAGAAAATAAAACAAAGATCACCTACAAGCTGATTCACTGAAAGATTGTGGGTCCGCAAATATCCAGACACAAGCAAGGTGCACAATCCCATACTTTCGCAAGGTTTTATGCAGGCCTGAAAGAAAGATTATCATCAATCATCAAAGAAGAAAAATAAGATAAATGCACAGACACTTTGCAAGAAGCCAAGAACTAAAGTTGCCTTATTGCACAGGTGGTAAACTTGCAATAATACATAAGAACCTTTGATGGCAACTCTAATGTGAAGTAGACTCGGTTTGAGTTGTTTGTGGAAAAGATCAAAGATTAGTGGTAATGCAGTCAGTAGTTTAGAGCTTGCAGGACAAGTATATCCATGAGTTATAATTTCTCAACTGTTAGGACTTAGACTTAATCCACCAGTACCATTGAGTAAGATCAACAGAGTATGAGTTAATGTGCTTTATTCATGCTGTAACCCACCTCCTAGGAGGCTTGTAAGCCAACGCAAAGGTTCTTTGCGTTTTCTCGAAATATGTGCTTTATTCCAAGTGTTGCAACAGAAACATGCTTGATATCAACAAATAGTATTTCCAAACAAACTTTTAAGATGAGAAACACTAAGGCAGTTCTTTTTTAGGGAAAACGTCCATGTTACAACCAGATAACAGTTCACAACTCATCAATGAAAGAGCCACAAAGTGTAGGAAGTCAAATAACCTCCTCAGACATAACATAAGGTCTCTGATTTCTCCAATGCGGTGATGAAAGGTGTTGCTCCTTGAAAAGCCTCATGAACTGGAAAATTTAAGTCAATGGCAAATAATCAAAAGGAGCATTAGGCATATACAGTAAATAAAAGAAGGAAAAGTTGTCATCTCTTGCTAATTTATTAAAAGAAAAGACAAATTACCATATGCAAATCATCCTTAGTTTCTGCTGCATAGAACTTGGAATCTTCAGGCAGCTCCGGAGAAACGAAAGATACCACTGCTTTCTTCAATTCCTGCCTACTTTTGGTGTCTGATGGAAGATCCTGGCGATATTAAGAAAGAATTAAAGAGAGAATCACAAGATAGCGTCTTGAGTGAGAAAAGCTCATGATGGCGAACTTACTCGAATGAGAACAGCTGTACTAGGTAAGCCCATTGCTCGAAAAACAGATAGGCATTGTTCTCCAAACTCATCAATTGGACTGCTTGAATCGCTGTTGTACAATGAATTTGCTGACACTACGAACGCTAACAAATCAGCAACCTAGGAAAAAAATACAAGTTGCATGTTTCACATTAGAGTTAAGAAATTTCGAAGAAACAAATTCTAGTAAGTATGGTAGAAGAGCATACCTTTGCCAGTTCCATGCATGAAGCAAGATCACCATATGGTGCTTGCAGTACCTTCACAAATATCATGAATATTAAACAATGAAGTTGACCAACTAAATTCAATTAATGGAAAACAGAACACGAACAAATTAACACAATTATATTTATAAAGAAGCCAAGAATGAACACCTAGAACAAAGGATTGAGAACTATGTGCAGCCCAGTTATGGTTCAAACATCTATAACAAAGTGATGCGATAACAGACCCAAGGTAGAATGATTGGAAGTACTTTATTCGTATTGAACTAACCGTGGTTCGAAGTTTATAGGTGGCAGAGGCAACGGTAGAGGATGTGAGCTTCTCATCTCCTGCTGCAAATGTGAGAAGATCTTGGGCAAGTGGTCCAACATTTGCAGACGACGAGAGGGCACAAAGAACCTGCAACAATCAGATATATTACCTTATGTCCATCGTGCGACAGCAAGAAACGATAAATGCTAGGACAACGAGAGCAAAGCCCGAGAATAATACTAACAATAACACGGGGTGCACTTGAAGACCCAGTGGATGACCGTTTCTCCTTCAGCAAGGCAGCGCGTTTCTGGTCACGGATCTGCGACCAAGCTAAGCATTTCAGGCCTGCGTTGAATAAATAGAAGCTAAAGCGCAAAAGAGGGGCAGCTCGCTGAGCTAGAATCTGACCACTTTGCTCCGCTGGACGCGGGCAGCACGGGCGCCCTTGACGGCGGCTCGGTGGCTGCCTTCCGGCTTCCCACTCCTCTTATCTGCAGAAGCAACACCCAGGCCGCCCGTGAGACGTGGAGTTCTACACGAAGGGGAAGGGCGGAAGGGATGGATAAAACGGGAGTAGGGATGTACCGATTTTGTGCGAATGGCGCGAGGCCTTGGAGGCGAAGCGGGTCTTGTGCGCCTTGTTCACCTGCGAGCGCGCGCCGCCCATCTCGCCGGCGGCGGTGGAGCAGGTCGGGGACGGCGGCGTTCACAAGGGTTTGGGGACGACGGCGAGTGGAGGAGTCGAGAACAGGGGTGGAGGCGGCGAGTGGCGGCCGGCACGACGGCGACGTCCGAGCGTGAGGTTGGCGGCGGCGGTGGTGAGAGGGAAGTCTAGCGAGACATGTGGTTTCCTTGAGGGTTTAGGGGATTGAGGATTCCCGCGGTCGTGCTAAAGGTGGACAACAGGCCGGACCAGGCCCGGCCCGGCCTGCTGAGGCATGTTTATAAACGGGCCGTGGCGTGCAGGCACGCGGGCTTCATTTGAGGCCCAGGCATGACACACCTAACTAAACGTGCCGACCCATGGTCCACCTGGCACCCAATAATTTTGAAATATTCAGAAAAAATACAATTCAGAGAAAAATCTAAAAAATAAGTAAAATCAGGAAAAGTGGCATATGGGTTACATATTGAGTTCTATTAATAGTTGCCTCATTAAAAAAAGTAAAATGAGTCCAAGTGGCATATGAGTTACATATTGAGTTCTATTATTAATAGTTGTATGGAAAAAGAGTACAACTTGCTCAAATTATAGAAGGAAAACAAAATTACAAAACGATAATAAAATTACAAACCCTAGAACTACCCTTCCGGTTCTTCTTCGTCAAGGGAACTCTATGGAACTAGTCTGCAAGCTATGGGTTATCGGTAGTGTATTGGGCTCTCCATTTGGCTAATTCCCCGTATTTCACAGCTATTAGTGTTTTTTTTTTTAGGCACATTACCGTAGGGTCCCTACGGTATAATTTTCGATTTTCTATTAACTCAGAATGCTCAAGATGAGCACCACCAGAACAAGTTCAAGATTATTACAATTCAGGGAGGATCAAAGAGGAAAAAGCGATACATAATAATTAGGTAAAGGAAAGTCTAACCCACTCAATCAGAGGGGAAACTAGTGCGGGCTTAACCCGATGCTGATGAAGCAAGACATCATTCAGAAACTTGACCCTCCAACTCCCAAAAGAGTGAATTTGGTTCTTAAAAATGTGGTCATTCCTGCCTTTCCAGATATTCCAGGCAGCCGCAGCAAAAATTTCCATGAAACATGGTCCTCCAAACGCCATTTTGGCTTCCAACATCCTGGGTGAGATTAGAGACCGAGTGTCCCACAAGATTCCAACTGCATCCCAACATTCAGTTGCAAAGGGGCAATCGAAAAAGAGATGATCTCTTGTTTCCAGAATTTGGTTCGTGCATAGCACACACATAGGCCCCCCTTCCACATGCCAATGTTTGCGGATCATCAAGTCCTTGGTATTTAAGCGATCATGCATGAGCAGCCAAACAAATATCCTCAGCTTGGGCAAGCACTTGGACTCCCATATGAGATCAAGTCCTCTATCTCTAGGCGCATTGGCGAAAAGAAACTTATAATATCGAGCAGAGGAGTAGGTTGAGTTCCCCCAGGCAAAACTCCGGGTATCAACCACATTCGGAACAAGGTCCACTGTATTTAGCAGCTGCAGTAGTTGCTCTTTTTCCTCATGCGCCTGAACCGAGAGGGGGAGGGCGAAGAGGAGAGCAGGATCACCGATGTCACTAGACACCTCTGCCACAGAAGTGTCTTCATCAAGTACATAGGAGAACAGGTGGGAGAAACGATCACATAGGAGGGTGTCATTCAGCCAGAAATCTTTCCAAAACAGGGTAGATTTACCATCCTTCACCGATGAGACCGTAATGCTTCTGTAAATATTTATCAGACTAAAAATGTCACGCCACCAGAAAGATCCACGACTAGACTGAGCTTGTGGTGGGCTGTCACCATACAACGACCAAACAAGTTTGACCCACGGAATATCAGCTTTGCAGAAAAAATTATGGAGTTGTTTTAGGAGCAGCGCTGTGTTCTGAGTTTCCAGATTTAGAATTCCAAGTCCTCCATTTCTTTTTGGACGGCAAACAACCTCCCACGCGGCCAGAGAGTGAGTGGAGCTAGAATCTTCCTCCTTAGCCCACAGACAGTGTCTTCTACCTCGATCAAAAATCTTGATGATTGTTTTGTGAATTTTGAGAGAGCATAAGTAATGAGTGGGAAGGGATGACATCACAGAGTTCACCAAGTTGACTCTAGCACCATAATCCAGGAATCTAGCAGTGGCATTGAGCCTTCTCTCAATCTGATCCACAATCGGGGATAGGTCATTGACAGATGGTCGAGAAGTGCCAAGAGGCAAACCCAAATAGGGAAACGGCAGCACCCCAGTCACACATCCAAATGTGTTGGCTAGTTGTTGAAGTCTGTCAGGCGAGATATTGATAGGCATCATGCATGTTTTGTTGTAGTTCACGAAAAGGCCAGTGGCCGAGGAAAACTGCTGGATAACATCCTTGAGGGCCTGCAGCTGCTGAGGGCAGGCCTGGACAATTAAGAGCGTGTCATCGGCGTACTGGACAATAGGGAAATCTGTATCTGGGATAGGGAGAGGAGCCACAAGTGTGCCAAGATGTGCCGGCCGGTTAACCATTGATTGCAGAAGGTCAGCACCCTCCACGAGTAGAATTTGTGACAATGGGTCACCCTGACGAACACCTCGACGACATGGGAATTTTTTCCCTGGAACCCCATTAAGCAAGACAGAAGAGAAGCCGGTAGCAAAAATAGATTGAATCCACATAAGCCAACGATCATCATAGCCTTTACACCGAAGTATCTGGAGGAGTGCTTGATGCCCAACAGTGTCAAATGCTTTGGCAAAGCCAATGATCATCATAGCTATTAGTGTTTTCACCATATCCTGGGTGAGACTTTGTATTCTCTCCACAAGTATTCTTCAAGCTAGACTAAAAGCAGACTCGAATGATACCATTAAGGAATGTACTGATGACACATCTCATGTTAATATGGAAAGCACGGGATATGTAAGCTCATGGGTCATGGCACCACTCCAATATGTTGAAGGCTGCGTTTGGATGTATGAATTGGAGGGCTTGGAATTGAATTGTTCCCAATACCAAATCAACCGGTGAATTGAAATGGGCTGTAATTCAAAATTTCTTGTTTGGATGTACATGTATTGAGTTGTTGAATCTAAGAGGACCAACCAATTCTAAGGTTGCGTTTGGATGACCAAAGTATTGAAATGGCTTTGTACATTTTACTCTGTCTCTTTCTCACTATTCCCTCGTGAGGACGCCAGAGCAGTTCGAGTAGCGGCGGAGCTCCTTGCTCCTCTCCTCCATAAGCGGCGGCGGTGGAGTTGCCTGCTCCAATCCTCCATGGTGGCCGCGGTGCTGCCGGGAGGGAAAGGAGCTTCGGCTGGTATGGCCCCTCCCGCCGCCATGCCCGCTCCCGCCGCCATCTGCCCTTCGATCTTGGGTTCGGGGCGGCCGTATGCGGGATAGACGACCGAAGGGGGAGAGGAGCTCGAGGAAGGGCTGGGAGGAGGAGGCTGAGGGGAGAGAGGGAGGCGGCCGGCACCCGCCTTGCCGCCAGGTCGGGGGCGAGCGAGCTCCTCTCGCGAGCCTTCTGAGCGAGACGAACAGGTACGAGAAATTCCAAGGCAATACGGAGGGGAGAGGCTCCGTATTGTGAGAGGCCAACCGGACACACGCTGGGAGTGGGCTTGAAATTTGCTCCGATTTCCAGCCCGAATACTATGGACACCCAAACAAGGGAATTCGGGCCTCTAAATTCCAGAAAGCCAATTCCAAGCCTCAATTCATACATCCAAACACAGCCGAAGTCTACTTCAGCGTCTTCCCCTGATGTGGGACTATGTCGTCGTTGAGGCACTTCGCTAACTCTCCGTCACCTAAAAGCACGAGTGTTATTTGCCTTGAAGTCGAAAAGCTCGAGGGCAGAGGAGGAAGAAGAAAATATCTTCCCTCACAATCCTTTCTTCTTGGTTGCAGTTGGTGTTGGTGGAGGCGGAGCAGCCGAACTCCGGCATACTTTTCATTATACTTACACCAAGCTTCAAAAAACTTATCAGGGACATTAATGAAATAAGTAGAATAATCTATATTTACAGCCTCACTTAATAGCGAGAGAGAACTACAAAAAAAGTTGTCAAGTTTAGCCCTAGCATTCAAAAAATGTAAATGTATACAACAAAGATTGTTTTTTCCAAATTTTCAAATATTTAACTTTAATGGCATAGTTCATTTAAACTAGCATCATTTTCGTATGTTTTTAGGTGATGGCAATTTCTAAAATATGATGCACCATTAAATGAGATGTGGTATAATAAACCCTAGACAAAGAAATAGTTGCATCATAAAACATCTCCAAAAACATAAATACTTCAACAACATGCCAGATTGCATGAGTGAGCAGTGGTGTTCGATCCATGATACGGTGATTCATCTGCAGAATAGCATTGCTCTGGAAGGAAATTGCACAAACCAATAACTCTTGGGGCCATTTTTCCACAAAACAGTGACTCAATAACTGGTTTGTGCAACAAAAAAATTGAGTCATTGGTTTGTGCAAAAATGCCCCAATGATTTACAATTTCCTCTTGCTCTGGGGATGACTCTGGTAAGAATCCTACGCTCTCATCCACACAGCCTCCTCCGGCAAGAATTTCAATTATATGATTTATGTAGAAATACAAGGAGGAAAATAAGGAATCAGAGAATGACGGGTTCTGGCACTTCAGCAAGTAAGAATCTAACAAGAAGACACAAATAGATACCTTGTTTGCAAATTTTGGTCGAACTGATCGACGAAACAAGTAGGTCTAGGTAAGAAAACTTTGTTTCTATCTAAACTAGATGATGTGTCACACTTTTTGGATAAGCAATGGAGCCTCCTACTTGGCGCTGGCGGAAGCTTCTCATCCAGCAATGGCGGAAGCTGTTTGGGGGGAATGAACGATGAATTCCCAAGATTATTGGCCGCGCCGGGTTAAGAACGAAATGTTGCCTATTTTGTCATACTTTGATATATTTTGGAATACCGATTTAGGCAGGTTCTGTGGTGGAAATCTACCTAAGGACCAAGCCCCTGCCCAACAAATTCTGCGCGAGTCTCCAATAAACAAACGGTAGAGATAGTGCCGCGACGATCAACATACATGTGGGAAATCCCATCTCCTAGTGATGTGAGAATGAACGAGATGGACAGCACTGGTGAAGAACGCCAAATGTGGGGTTATTATCTCCCTGCATTCGCTCCCAGCCGTACGTTGACTACGGAACAGAGCACTACACCAGCAACAGCACATCTCATTACTATTCTTTCTTCTTGTTCACACAATTTCAGTCGCTCCATTCCCTTTGTTGTTTCCTTCGTCATAATAACATGCAAAGGTTTGCATCAGTGTTTATCTCTCACTTACCAGATTAGAGGAGTTTTTCAATCTTTGAAAGAAAAAGGTCTCACTTTCATGCTAACAAACGTGATCTTTGGCATTGACCATTTATTAATTGCAGACGAAACCAGAACAGAGTAAGACAATGGTGAAGATCTGCTGCATCGGCGCGGGGTACATGGGCGGCCCGACGATGGCGGTGATCGCGCTCAAGTGCCCGGACGTGGAGGTGGTGGTGGTGGACATCTCGGAGGCGCGCATCGCCGGGTGGAACAGCGACCGGCTCCCCATCTACGAGCCCGGCCTGGACGACGTCGTCAAGCAGTGCCGGGGCCGCAACCTCTTCTTCAGCACCGACGTGAACCGCTACGTGGGCGAGGCCGACATCGTGTTCGTCTCCGTCAACACCCCCACCAAGACCCGCGGCCTCGGCGCCGGCAAGGCCGCTGACCTCACCTACTGGGAGAGCGCGGCGCGCATGATCGCCGACGTCTCCCACTCCGACAAGATCGTCGTCGAGAAGTCCACCGTGCCCGTCAAGACCGCCGAGGCCATCGAGAAGATCCTCGCCCACAACGGCCGCGGCGTCCGCTACCAGATCCTCTCCAACCCGGAGTTCCTCGCCGAGGGCACCGCCGTGCAGGACCTCTTCTCCCCCGACCGCGTCCTCATCGGCGGCCGCGAGACCCCCGAGGGGAAGGCCGCCGTGAAGGCCCTCAAGGACGTGTACGCGCGCTGGGTCCCCGAGGACCGCATCATCACCACCAACCTCTGGTCCGCCGAGCTGTCCAAGCTCGCCGCCAACGCCTTCCTCGCGCAGCGCATCTCCTCCGTGAACGCCATCTCCGCGCTGTGCGAGGCCACTGGCGCCGACGTCACCGAGGTGGCCTACTCCATCGGCAAGGACAAGCGCATCGGCCCGCGGTTCCTGTCCGCCAGCGTGGGCTTCGGCGGCTCGTGCTTCCAGAAGGACATCCTCAACCTCGTCTACATCTGCGAGTGCTACGCGCTCCCGGAGGTGGCCGAGTACTGGCGGCAGGTCATCCGGATCAACGACTACCAGAAGAGCCGCTTCGTCAACCGGGTCGTGTCCTCCATGTTCAACACCGTCGCCGGGAAGAAGGTGGCCGTGCTCGGGTTCGCGTTCAAGAAAGACACGGGGGACACCCGCGAGACGCCCGCCATCGACGTGTGCCGGGGCCTGCTCGGGGACAAGGCCGTGATGAGCATCTACGACCCGCAGGTGACGGAGGAGCAGGTTCGACGAGATCTCGCCATGAACAAGTTCGACTGGGACCACCCGCGGCACCTGCAGCCCGTGGGCGAGCCCGCCGGTCAGCAGGTTGCGGTGGCGCCGGACGCCTACGAGGCCGCCCGCGGCGCGCACGCCATCTGCATCCTCACCGAGTGGGAGGAGTTCAGGAGCCTCGACTACGGCCGCATGTACGACGCCATGCAAAAGCCGGCCTTCGTCTTCGACGGCCGCAACATCGCCAACCCGGAGAAGCTCCGGGACATCGGATTCATAGTATACTCCATCGGCAAGCCGCTTGACCACTGGATCAAGGACATGCCAGCCGTCGCTTGAGATGTGATGCATACGCGCCGCCTAAATTCAATATTCACTCTTCATAAGCTCCACATGCCGGTTAATTAGAATGTTGCTTTTGCTTGATCTTAAGTGCATATGCCTCGGATTTTCTTGCAAAGAAGGGATAGAGACTACACCAGATGGCTGAGAAAATTGCAACTTCCACCACCTCCAACTCCACTTCTTGCACAAACCACCACATAGAAATTTTTTTTTTGCACTTTTCACCATGGCAGGTTCCACCACTTGGTTATCTAATCAACTATTTAGCCCAGTTGACAGCAAAATTGATATCTCGTCCAATTCAAATAACTTAAAATTCGTAAAAGGTTAATTACGAGAGTTAAGCCCCTGCCAATGTTTCAAATGATGTAAAAAAATATAAAACCTTTGAGAAAACATAAAAATAATTATTCGTACAAAATTATGAGTTTTTTTGTGTGGATGCACACTAGGAATATGTAATGATGAAATTTAATATGAGGCATCAATGGTCACTTAAAAAATTATTCTATAGAGTTATATATCAAATCAATTATTCGTGACACACTTAACACATCAAATATGAACTCATGTGAATTTTTGTACAGTTAAGTACTCCATCCGTTCCTAATTAATTGACTTCCATATATCTACATTTGCATGTATATGTACATGTAACATGTCTAGATACATCCAAATGTAGATATATGGAAGTCAATTAATTTGGAACGGAGGGAGTATTTTCTTATAATTAATATGTTTAGTATTTTCAAAAATATAAGCATAAAATGTTTTAAGTAAATATTGATATGTTAAAAATGAAGTCTATTACATTCTAGAATGCATAAAAAATCATAACTTATAGATGAATAAATTAACTTTTTTTATGAATTTTCAAGTTTCTAGATTTTTGTACATTAATTGGACCATTGACATGCAAGGGCCCAATTCTCGGTTTTGTGGTCAACATGAGTACATGACCAAGTGGTGTAAACTGCAACAGATTAGACCACCACATGCTGGAAACTGCAAAAAAAAAAAAATTCCAAGTGGTGGTTTGTGCAATACATGAAGTAGGAGGTGGTGGAAGGTGCAATTTCCTCCCGGATATGGCTAGATGTACCCTCCTCCTTTTGTTGTAAGTTGTTTCTAAAAGAGAGGGAAATCCCGTCATTAAGTGTAGAAACTATTTTCGTTATTGCTTTTAGATAGATATATGGATCATCTTAGGTAATGAATTTTTCTATGATATCTCTATTATACTCCCTCTGTAACATATTATAAGTCGCTGGCAATGCATGCATGTAGGTATCATAACAACTTATAATTCGTTACGGAGGGAGTATAATATTGCTAAGAGAGGGAAATCCCGTCATTAAGTCGTGCGTTTTTCAATTTCGTACCTCGAAAAACATGATATCAACCCGCAGTCCTTTTTTATGTCTCATACCGGTTCGCTCCGTGGTACGGTACGTCGGGTCGTTTTTCAGTTCCCTTCGGCGAGCCAGCCTGTGCTGCTGAGGTCAGCGGAGAAAGGAGAAGAACCATGTTGATTGGCGAGATGGGCCGCCCAGGAGAGGGGAGCAGGAGGGCCGGCGCTGGTAGAGGTCGGAGAAGGGGTGAAACCGCCGGGGATGCCGTAGTGGGGTCGTTTCCTCCCCGATTCGGCCCCCGTCCAACAGATATTTGACCGAGCCTGGGAGAGAGAGGGGCGGGCGGAGGAAAAGTGAGGAAACGAAGGAGCGGACCGAGCCTGGGAGATGTCGGTATCCGGGAAAGGAGATGAGTTGGCCAGGGCTGGTGGAGGGGAAGGAGGCGTCCTGGATTGAGGGATTGATGATAGGCGAAAACGGCTCCGCGCGTGGAGCTCGAGCGGCCGCGAGCGCCTCCTATGCTATTTGTTTTTGGGCAAACGCCTCCGCTGCGTGCTTTGCTGCTGCCGCTGCTAATTTCCTGCTTTGTTCTAGCTGCACTGTTTTTGTGCGTGAAACTGAACAAAAGAGACTTAGACACTTAGACTTGAGCACGTAGAGGTCCTGTTGGTGTCTGCTGGAACTGCTCTTGCCAAAGCTGGCAACCATGTTTCGCTGGTGAAAGTAGACTATAAACTTGCAATTATCCATTGTTAGTAGGAGTTAATTTATACAATTTTTTATTATTTCTATGAACATGTCGAAATGACATTAGATCTGGAAAATATTATCATTGCCTAACCTTATTTCTGCGGACATGTTGAAGTTAAATTGCATCTCAAAAACAATTATGTATTTGGTGTCTTGAAATAATAGTATATTAAAAGATAGTTGAGGTGACAAATATGTTATTTTTCCATCTTAGTGTTTATCTATGTCAACTAAAAATAGGCAGAAAAGGAACACATTTGATATCTAAATTCATAATTTCAGTACTATTGTACTATCTCCCCTATTAATATTTCATGTACATGGATATTTGGGTACTTATAATATATATTTTAGTGGAGAGACATACTTTCTACTATATATGTTTGCCTACCAGTTGAATTTATCCAGTATGTAATTTTCTGGCTTATTTCACCTTATAAAATATTTCTCTTCACATTAACCGTTTTATATAAAAAATGTAATTTAAAACCAAACTTCTTTGTATATTCATAGCAATAAGAACCAACCCTTAATAACGCGACATTTTCATGTGGATCTAAGGATGTGCCATAGCTTTCAAGTAGCATCATTTCTAAACAGTTTTGTTCATTCACTAAAATAAAAATCTTAAGATTATGACCCGTTGCAGCGCATGGGCATTTAGCTAGTTAGTATAGGACGAGTACTCTAGTCGTCAATCGGCTCTGGTTTTCCCAGAAAAACTGCAGGCCGTGAGAGAGAATTGGTCACCTCAGTCGGGTTATGTTTGTTCTTCAGCTTCATACAGTACTCCCTTAGGGCATCTCCAGCCGTCCCCCCCAGCGCCCCCCAGGGCCGATTTTAGCGCCGTTTTGGCCTGGGAGCGCCGTTTTTTCGCCCAGTCGGCCCCCCCAGGAGCCCAAAAAGCGCCGGATCGGCGGAAACTAGCGCCGGCGTTCCCAGGCCAAACCCAGCCCACCGGGTTCGGCTTGGGGGGAGAAAAGCGCGCGTGGGCCAGCGCTGTCGGCGTGATAGCGCATATCCCCACACCCACGCCGTGTTCTTTCCCCATCTCTCGCGTCGCCGCGATGTCGCCGCCGGTACCACCCCTCCCCACCTCCGCCGCATACAACTAGCTAGGAAGCCGCCATCTCGCCCAATCCTCCGCCGCCGGCCGCCCCTCCTCCCCCGCCGTCGTCTCGCCGCAAAGAAGGCCCTCGGGAAAGGCTCGCCTCCACCTTGCCTACTTGGTGTTCGGCGATTTGGCCGGCCGAGCCATGGACTCCGACGACGAGGAGCTACTCGCCGAACTGCTCGACGAGGAAGCCCAGGCCGACATCGACGATGAAGAGCACCTGCTCGTCCTCGCCTGCCTTGCCGGCCTGCTCGACAAGGCGAAGCCGCGGCGTGGTGGCTCAAAGCCCGGCCGCCGCAAGAGCAAGCCGAGGCAGCGCTACGAAGGCTACTGCATCCTCTACTCCGACTACTTCGCCGAGAACCCCACGCAGGACGAGGCTGTGTTCCGGCGCCGTTTCAGGATGAAACGGCAACTCTTCCTCGACATCATGCATGCCATCCGGGAGTTCGACACCTACTTCAAGCTGAAGACGGATTGCACCGGCACGGTAGGGTTTACCTCAATTCAGAAGTGCACGGTGGCGATGAGATTGCTTGCATATGGTGCTCCCGCTGACGCTCAGGATGACTATCTGCGCATGTCCGAGTCTTGCGCCATTGAAAGCTTGAACAGGTACTGCAGGGCAGTGGTGGCAGTGTTTGGGCCAAAGTACTTGCGATCGCCCAATGCGGATGACACTGCCCGGATCCTGGCCACCAATGAAGCAAGAGGCTTCCCAGGGATGCTTGGAAGCATCGACCGCATGCATTGGGCATGGAAGAACTGTCCATTTGAATGGCAGGGGATGTACAAAGGCCACAAAGGAGAGTGCAGTGTGATTCTTGAGGCCGTGGCTACACATGATCTATGGATTTGGCATTCCTTCTTTGGTATGCCAGGAACTCACAACGACATCAATGTGTTGCAGTGCTCGAATGTCTTCGCCAAGCTTGTTGAAGGTCATGCCCCTCCAGTGAACTATGAGATCAATGGGCACCAGTACACAAAGGGCTACTACCTTGCAGATGGCATCTACCCGAAGTGGTCAACATTTGTGAAGAGCATCTCCAACCCTGTGCCAGGAAGCGCGAAAGCTTGGTTTTCCAAGTGCCAGGAGGCTTGCAGGAAGGATGTTGAGCGGGCATTTGGTGCGCTGCAGTCTCGATTCGCTGTTGTCCGGTACCCAGCTCTGACTTGGTCCAAGGCCAACATGTCTGAGGTGATAAACTGTTGTGTGATCTTGCACAACATGATCATTGAGAGCGAGCGGGATGAGCCGGTGGCTGACACTGAGTACTACAGGCAGGGTCCTCTTGCAGATGTGGATCACCAGGTGCCGGCAACATGGGCAAACTTCATGACTATGCGTCAGGAGATTCGAGACTCGACGGTGCATACACAGCTGCAGAATGATCTGGTGGAGCACCTGTGGAGGCGCAAAGGCAATGGCCATGCCGACGCCTAGTTTGTTTTATTTGCTTGCATTGTTGAACTATTTGTCTATTGATTTGTATGTTGAACTATTTGTGTGTGGATTTGTATGTTGAACTATTTGTGTGTTGATTTGTATGCCGAAAGTTGGCCGAAACTTGGCCGAAAGTGTTGATTTGTATGTTGAACTATTTGTGTGTTGATTTGTATGCCGAAAGTTGGCCGAAACTTGGCCGAAAGTGTTTATTTGTATGTTGAAAGCTTGGCCGAAAATTGGCCGGCTGGGGGCGTCCTGGGTTCGGCGACTGGGAAAACGCCGAACTCAGGGCGTCGAATTGCGCCGGCGCTCCCCAAGGCCGTCCAAAAAGGCACCGTTTTTCGGTCTGGGGGGGCCGAACGGCTGGAGATGCCCTTAGAAAGAGAACCCTGTGGAGTTGAACCCTCACATCAAGTTGTCCCGCTACATTCAGCCGTGCAGACCGGATGTTTGTTCTCATACCTACAGGACACGAGACGGCTGGGAGATCCTTATACATACGGTAATCATGATTCCTCTCAATCCTAGAGCCAAATCACTGTTTGGAGCATAACATGACATCCACCCATTGTACACACCATAAACTAGCTAGTATCACGCTATTCACTCAAAAATTGACTCGGATGCATGTGGTAATCCTACTCCAACTATACACCGACTATCTTCTACTTCACATCCTTCCATCTCATTGCTATGCAAGGGTATCATCAATGGCCCTTATATTTGTAGGTACCATAGAACACACATTTAAAGATTTGCTTTGTTTGCATGTGCTCCCCTCGGTGGGACCTCATAAATTGTATTCCCTCCGTATCAAAATATAAAACTTTGTGCATGTTGGGCCAAAATGCACAAAATATAAAACTTTGTGCATGTTGGGCCAAAATGCACCATACGGAGGGAGTAAGTAGCTGGGTTTTTGCAGTTTGTGTTGTTGTTACAAATATTTAAGAACCCGCAAGTAGTCGGGTTCTAGACAATTGTTCTACAGTATAGGTTGTGCTTGCAAATATTAGTAAGCTCTATACTTTTTCTATCTGAGCAAATGACGAGGCGCTCATCTTTTTTCAAAACAAAAAATGAAGTAACAATAACTAGTTACTCCTTACTCTGAACAAAATGGATCAAATTATGATGAATAATACATTACAAACTATTGATCTGCAAAAGAAATAATTTTACTCGAGGGAGCGACACAATCATTCCGAACTAGAAGAAAGAAAAGGTCAAGAGCATCCATTCAGCCTCACTCCTCTAATTGTACCCGAGGTAACGACACATTCATTCCGAACTAGAAGAAGGAAAAGGTCAAGAGCATCCATTCAGCCTAACTCACACAAACAGGAAAGAACAGTCCATCTTGTGTAAATCGTAACGTCAAAATTGGACGGATCTCAAATGACAACAACGGGAAAAACAGTCACGCTGATATACACAAATAGAAATTCGGTAAAAAAAATGATGGCGCTATACGGATTCATAGTAGAGGTGGTCAGCAGTTTCATTTTTAGCCGAGGTGGCAAGCTTGTTGACGTGGGAGGCTGCATGTAGATGAATTGGTTAGTGGAGATTACCTATATATTTATGGGATAAGGGACGATAAAATGAGTTTTTGAGTGAATTCCACTTTTTATCCCCTACTTGCGCGTTTACCAATTACCACGCCTTTGCCTTCATCTTCTTAGTTCGAGTGTCATAGTTTGATTCACTCCATAAGCTCCACATGCTGGTTTGGTTTTGCTTGATCTTGCGTGCATTCCTCAGATTTTATTTTGTGTAAGTTCGACATCCCGAGTCCTTGGATGTGTGTTGAGACGATTCACACGTGTAAAGAAGGAACCGAGATTAGACCAAATGGCTAGATGGACCCTCCACATTTCGTTGTTGCTTTTTTTTTTTGGAAAAGAGGGAAATCCCAATACTGACAATCTTTATTAAAACATTTCTATCCATACAATCTATTTGTCGTTATTGTATTTTGATAGGGATCATCTTACGTCAAGGACTTTTGCTAAAAAAAACTAGTAAATGGCTTTTGTTAGAACCACTAGCGATCAGAACTTATTTTCATAGAAATTCAAACGACAGAGAAGTGATCACCTCATTCAATTTAGCTCGGACCCGAGACATTTGGTTGGACTTTGAGACTGGACTCGGTTTAGCAGCATGAACCAATTCTGGCTATATACAATCCACCCGCATACGAAGACACGTGTGGGTTGAAACCTTACATTAAGTGTTGTAAAAAAGAAACCTTACAGAAGTTGCCCTGTTGCATTCAGTTGTGCAACTCTACTCCAACTATACACTAACTCTCCTTTGTTTCACATCTTTCCATCTCGATGTTATGCAAAGGTGTACATTGCCTTTTATATTTGTACACCTTTGCATCAGGGGGCCCACACGGGCTGAGGGCGCGGGCCACCCCCAGGCCGCGCCGTGGGCCTGCCTCCTCGCCTGGTGGGTCCCCTCGACCTCTTCTTCGGTCAGTGTCTTGGTTTCTTCGCAAAAATAAATCCCGTAAATTTTCAGGTCTTTTGGAGAATATTTTCTGATTAGGATTTCTGAAACAAAAAGATACCAGAAAATAGGAACTGACACTGTGGCATCTTGTTAATAGGTTAGTTTCAGAAAATGCGTAAAAATGATATAAAGTGTAAATAAAATATGTAGCATTTGATATAAAACAAGCATGGAACATAAAAAATTGTAGATACGTTTGAGATATATCATCTACAAGCATGCAAAATCACAATGTAAAATTATTTGTATTATGGGTTACAAAAATTACAGGTTTCTTGTAAATTTTGAACATTTGAAATTATCTATACTCAGGCCCACAATTTAATTTTTTTGTGTATATCAAAATATAAAGTATTTCAAACTGAGATTTTGCACGTTTGTGGGTACATCACTGACCACATGCAAGATTGTTTTCTGGTTTTAGAAAACCTGTAATTTTTGTTTAAATAAATGGATTATTGGAGCTCGGGAGTCAGAAAGCTCCACTCGTACCTATCGAGTTATCTTGGGCCCGGTGCAGCGCGTAGGCACTCTGCTGGTGTAAACAAAATTTTGTATACAACAACGTTAGCTTTCATTTCTTAGTCTGGTACAATTTCTTAAACGTTTGAAAAACAGCAAATGTGGAAAGAGAAAGGGTCCAACCAATGAAGTTGTGCAGTGTTCCTGCAATACGTATTCGGCACCTCCAAACTCACGCCGTTCCAGTCTCCTCCTCCAGAGTCCAGAGCCAGCTCCTCCATTTTCGAAAGAAAAAGAAAAGAAAGGCTCTCTCCTCCCACTCCAAACAAGAAAAGCAAAAGCAGAGGAGAGAATTCCCTGTGTGACACCCGCTTAAAACATCGTTCCTTATTTGACACTCCAAAATATTTTCTTCCCTGTATGTCTCCGATAAGTTTTTCTTTCCTCTGGTGACACTATAGTACAAATTTCTCACTAACGGTGTTAATTAGAGGTGTGCAAAGACATTTTTACCCCTGATATATAATGTGACAAAAATCAGTAGAAAGTATTACTAATATATATGTAAAAAAACAGAAAAGACTGGATTTGGACGCCATATCTCACACAAATTTGTTCCCTGATCTGTATTCATAAAATTAAAAGATTGGACAGAGGCAAATTTGTTCCCTTGACGAGCAGCACGCCATGGTCGATGCGTCTTCAAGTATATGGCCTCTGCAATCCTCTGGAACCGGCGAGCGCTCCAGGGCCTTCATGGCCACGTTGCAGTCGCGCTCCAGCTGCTTCTGGTGATTCCGGCGAGCGCGGCCTTGAGCTCCGGTGGCACGCGCAGCCCCCACTGGAACCGCAGGCTTGCCTTGTTACAGAGCGGCAGCATGCTCCTGGTGGTGAGGCGCATCCCGGAGAGCAGCGTGCCGACCCCTCCGGCGCTCTTCCCGGCGGCCGCGACGAAGCCGTTCCCGTTGAGGGAGAATGCCTTGTGGCCGCCCTCGTGGTCGTCGCCGTTGGCATCGCCGTGGTCGTCGCCGTGGGGCGGCAGTACGGCGCACGCCTGCACGCACGCGCCGGCGAGAAGAGAGAGAGGCGATGCTGGAACGCCGCGCGGCGTGCGCCTACAAGGCGGCGTGGAGGCGGTCGGCGAGCCGCTGGAGCGCCTCGCGCATCCACCAGTGCGGGCACCAGTCCATGGCCTCCCGCACGGAGACCCAGCACCGCCCGCGCCCGGACATCTCCGGCCACCGCTCCAGCTCGTCCGTGACGCGCAGCGGGAACATGTACCCCTCGTAGGTGGCGTCGTAGCGGCGGCTCCGGTAGCACCACCGCCCTAGCGGCGCGTCGCCCGTCTCCCCGAGCACGCCGGCCTCCTCGAGGGCCTCGCGCCGCGCCGCCTCCACCATGGTCTCGTCCAGCTCCCACCCGCCCTTGGGGAACATCACGCCCGCGCTGGCGCCCTTCTTCCGCGAGCTGATCACCAGCACCTCCACCTCGCCGTCGTCCGGCGTTCCCGGTACGGGATGCACCCCACCACGATGCGCCCGCCCGTGCTCGCGCTGTACCGCTGCAGTTCCCGCCCCTGCCTGGCAACCATCACCGCCGCCGGATCGGGCACCAAATCGGCGCCGCCGCCGCCGCTAGGGTTCCTGCTTCGCTGAGAGAGAGGATGGGTGGGGAACGGGATGTGGATGTGGATTGGGTTCGCTGAGAGAGGCTGCGGTTGACTTCGACACACTGGGTATTTTTGTCCGGCCTGCGAAAAATTAACAGAACAGGCTAACAGAAGCAACGGCAATGTCAGCAAAGGAAAGAAAAACTTATCGGAGACATACAGGGAAGAAAATATTTTGAAGTGTCAAATAAGGAACGATGTTTTAAGCGGGTGTCACATAAGGAATTCTCTCAAAGCAGAGGCCTCGGCGCCTGCCTCCTCCCTCCCAAAACCGGCAACTCGTCAGCAACACCGCCGCGGCGCATTCGGCACCGCCCTTTCCTCCACCGGCGTGCCAAGAACTTCCTCCTGATTCCTCGACTGGCCAAGAACCTGGAATCGACCAAGTACTGGAGGTGGGTTTTCTTTCTTTCTCTGTTCTTTTTGGTAAGCAGGAGGTAGGTTTTTCAAGTCGCTGCAGAAATCTTGAGTTCTTGATTTGTTCGCCCAATCTAAAAGTCGCTAGCTTTCGTCAGGAATTTGGCGGAACCCTAGCTCCGTTCTTGGATGAATTTTGAATCTTTAGGCTCTCATGGATGATTCGGTTCTTTACCCCCAAACTGCTCCATTTGGGTTCTTGTTTTTTCCCACGAGTAGCAACACTAGCAAGTGATTGTCCCCCTTATATGAATCCAAAAAAACGCAGTTTTTTTTCACTTCCCATTGGAACAGGCGGTCCCAAGATTTGTGGTAAATTTTCTTCCCATTCCGCAAGATAACATGGAATTTTGTTTGAAGATGGGAGGTTTTTTTCCCAAGTTCTGTTTCCGCCGTCAGAAAAGAACCCTTTTTTGGACGCCATAGTTATCAATCTCTGTGTAGCATTTGATTTCCTGCTGCTATATATCCAGCATTTTGAACCTCTTGCCTTGTAAATTCTTTCTTTGATTAATTGTTGCTACTATATGTCCAGACATGCCACCGAGGGGAAGGAAGCACTGGTGCAAGCACTGCAAGAAGAGCTTCCCTTCTGGGAATTCACTTGGAGGCCACATGGCATCCACAGGAACAGGCGCAAGAAACAGAGGAGCGTCACTCCAAGCACCGACGGCGGGAGATACGGTCTCCGAGAGAGGTGCCAGAAGAAGAGGTTCCTGCCAGATTCCACTTCCAGTGACGATGATCCTTGGGCATTGTTCCCCAAGACTGAATGCCAGTTGTGCTTCAAGTCTTTTGCCTCCCGTGATGCCCTGTCGATACACATGAGGGTACACATGCGCCGTAGGAACAAGATGGTTGTGGAGCGCAACGTATCCATAGGTGATGGTGATCACAATCTTGCTGTATTTGCTGCTCCAGTGAGGAAGAAGAGGTCAAGGAGGATAGCTGTCGACACTTTTCCTTCCCCACTGATGTTGACATATGGGATAGAGGAGGTGGATGCCGCACACATTCTTGTGATGCTTTCAGGAGATCATGGCATGTGCTCAGCTTTTGTGGATTATGATCAGGACTGTGAGATGGATGGCAATGTGGCGTACGATACACCGATGACAGAGATGGAGCTGAGTTCTTCTGATCATCATGGCCTAATTGTAGATGATGAGCTGATGGAGCCAGAAACTTCTATCTCTTATGGGGAAGTGAAGTTTGTCAGTCTATCAGAGGTGTTCAAGGCAACAACTAGTTATGAGTGCAAGCTGTGTGGAAGGGTCTTCGCGTCTGCTCGGTCATTAGGAGGCCACATGAAGGGTCACAGAGCTATTCGCAAATCTGCAGCGACGCAACCTTGTAAACAGCTGCTTGAATTGGATCACAAGTCGTTTGTTCTCAGCCTTCCATCTCCCAGTATATGGAACTACAGGGGCACAAGATCAAATTCTGTTCCGAATCCATTATGGGAGGAAAGCAGCCTCCAGGGTGAACAAATGCTGGGTGTTGTCTGAATTTGGGTTGCAGGTTTTTCATCGGTAACGTGGCTAAACCACATTTTTTGCTAGTAATTGAAAGCTGAAGCGTGCAATGCCAGGAATGGTGTTCTGTTCTTTTGGAATGGTCAGTGTTCTTGTATGTGATCTGTCCATTTTTTGGTTCTCAAACATTGAAATGTAGTCATTGACAATCAGCGCATTAGTCTAGATTTAGTTATTCCCTAGTAGACAGCAGTGTTGTCCATGTTGTAGCAACTGTCAGCTCATTGTAGTTCCTTATTGTCGCTTTGGCTCAGCTGATATAGCTTCGGATTGGTTCGATTGATCTGGTTTCAAAACAGCTTATTGCTCAGTTAAATGATGTGCAGATTCTATGCTTCAAATTGCTTGCATTCGGAATGTGTTTTGATATTTATGTGTGGTTATTTTCATTTCAGACTGATATTTTAACAGGGCTGATACAAAAAATACAGGAATTGCATGCATGAATTTTCATGGACAAAACCAGTGCATGCAATCAATGATTTACTTCTGCCTCACTGACGATTCTGTGGCTTCAAAGCAGTTATGAAAGAACTGGAAGGCCAACAGTATAAGGATGTCCCAGTTCTGAATTGCCAGAACTTACTTTGTGATGTCATATATGTAGTATTAGGTTTAAATTTAATCTACTTGTCGACGTTTTTTTGCTGTGAATAGAAGCATTTTGTATGAACTGTACTTTGTGTACTATGCATAGATCAACGATTGTGAAATTTGCATTACATTTGTTTATTAATATGGTATAAATGTACTGTTTCAGTGCACTGAATTTTTTCGTAACTTTTTGAATTTTGATTGTGCACTACAAGAGATGATACCACTAGATAGGATGTCCAGGGTAATGATCACATTTGCATTTGCTGGGTATAAGGTGTTGTCTTGTTATGAACCTTAAAAAAGGCAGATGCCATGGCTGATCCTTATCTGCGTTGTACTCAAGTCTCATGTCCCAAAGTTGCTTAAACTATACTCATGTTTAACTATAGGTCACTAAGGTCACTTTACATGAGTTTTGATTGCGGAAGGGCTCCTTTAATTCGGTAGATATGTAATCACACTCACAGAAATTGTATTGCTTGTTGAAAGATGTTCAGAGTGCAGAATGTTGTCATGCTGTTGTCATTTCAGATGATCCAGTTTCACATTTCCTTTTTCCTTTGAATACTATGAATACTAAAGAAATGGTGATCATGAACATAACAGTAAACAAAATATTGAGTAGTTGCCATCTTAGAAATTCTTGTTGAACATGAGCATAACAGTGAACATGACATACAAATAACTAAGTAAAAGAATTTATGAAATATCTCTCCTTCATTTTCTATGAAGGCCAAATATTGGTTATTAAAAAGAACGGTATATTGTTTTGTAACTACAATCAATGGTCTAATACATAGGACCATATCGAAAAACAATTATTGCACAAGAAGTAATAACATCATCACAGCTTGAGAATAACACATACAACCGCAACTTGAGAATAAGACATATAACAATTAAAATATTGAAAACCAAGAAAAAAGTACCAACAGAATAATCATAGGAATCATTTACGAATACAGATCGTACAGTAACAGATTCATGACAAAAGTACCTTCTTCCAGACACAAGTATCATTGCAAGAAAGGATAACAGCCAATACATATAGCAGCATGTCAAGTGAGCCACCAGATTAATAGTTTCACAAAAGCGGCCTAACCCAGAAGAACAGTTTCACAAACATGACCTGACCAAGTGACCAGCACTTTTTTTTGTAGCAGCAGGACATATGAACACCGAAGTCCAAGAAATTTATGGAATATCTCTTCTCTATTACGACCTGGTGTGATATTCTGGGCTCAAAGCTTGATGACCTTTGCGTTATCACTTATCAGAAATAACTTTATATTCTTTAGTTACTACCATAGATGCTCTGACATATGTTACATACAAACATATTGCTAGATTTTATTGCAAAACACATGATGCAACTTGAAAATAGTACATGTACCAAGTAAAATCCTGACAACACAGAACCAAGTACAAAGAAAAATCATATCAAGCATGCAAGATTAGAGTCTATGCAATTCCAGACATAAAAATCATTATCAGTACCGTAGAAGAGGGTAAACAACCAATCCGTATAGTAATATGTCAAGTGAGCCATCAGATTAATAGTTTCACAAACATGGCCTGACCCAGATGAACAGGTTTCACAAACATGACCTGTCCAACTGGAGAAGGCCTTAACTGTTGACTAGAATAACTTACAAACATGCAATGCTGCATGGATGCTAAAACATCAGGAAATTTGTAGAGCACTGCATAACAAAGTTCTCGAGTAATGTTCTGGTGAGCACGTAAAACAAAACGCCGAGGGTGATGGACACCGGCAGTGCAGGTAATGCCTTGCGGAAGAAGGTCAACAAGAGCAGAGTAACACCGAGCCCTGCAATGATGGCAAGGTAGCACGCGTAGACTGTCATGTAGTCGTACATAGCCGCCCTGCCGACGAGCACACTGTAGAATATGAAGTCTCCCAGCCCAAGCTTGATCGCCCTGATGAGCCCAACCCAATGCCATCTTCATCATCGCCGTCGTCATCTTCCCTGGTTCTATCTGGCAGTGGCTGGATCAATGGTACCCTCAATGCAGCAACATCAACTCTAGTCTCTGGCAATGCCAACACCTCCCCTCCTACTTGTGAATTACCGACGGCAGGGGCACCAGCTCGGGTCAACGAATCGGCTGAATTCCTTCTTCTCTCCAACACCTCACCGATCATCTCAGGTGTGGAGGTGGGATCCAAATCCCCAGCAGGCTGCCCCCAAAGACGCCAATTCTGGCCGTGCCTGGGATCGACTGGCCTGGCCTCGTAGATCAACGCCGGTATCTCCTCGTTCCTCTCCATGGCGAGTTCAAGAAGCACTCTGAGAGGGCCACCGGGGATGAGGACGGCCCCGAGGTCGTAGACGGCCATGGCGACGAGCAGCGCCCAGGTGGTCCACTCGGGGAGCATGGTGAAGTAGAAGGCGGTGAGCACGGCGATGGCGACGAGCGCGGACTGGTGGAGCGCGATGGGGACGGAGGCCGGCGAGACGACGGCAAGCGCGAGCGCGGCGACGGCGTTGGGGAGGAGGAGCGCGAAGGAGACGGCGTCGAGCGGAAGGCGGAGGCGGGAGAGGAGGAGGAGGCATATCTGGCCGCCGAGGGCGAGGAGGACCCAGATCGCGGAGAAGCCCATGTAGGCGCGGAGGCAGGGCGTGCAGCGGAAGTAGAAGAGCAGCGCCATGAGGAACGTGGCGGCCGTGACGAAGACGACGAAAGTGCCGGCGGCGATGAGGGCGGAGGTGAGGTCGTCGCCGGCACCGCTGCCGGAGGGGGCGAGAGCGGGGACGGGGACGTGGGGGAGGAGAGGATGGAGACGAGGAGGACGACGATGAGCATGCAGGCGGAGACCGGGCCGACGATGCGGGTGATGTCCTCCCCGAGAGAGTCGAGTATGGTGGCAGACGCCCCGCCGCCGCCGGGACGGGGGGGGACGGGGACGGCGGCGACGGGGGCTGGGCCGTCGTCCGCCATAGTTTGTTGGATGGGGCGGAGATGGGGATCGTTTCGTGGAGGTCTGAGCTGAGAGGCCTTTGGAGGCTCGTCGTTGGCCTCCAGGAAGTCCAATCCTGATTCAACTCGAGAAATAAGTTGTGGATTTCTATTCCAGTTGTCTTTATATCGGTTTTGCTAATTCTCATGCGAATGAGAACTTCCTTAGCGTTTAATCGCTTCATCCACTGTTCATCGATGCGTCAAGATTCATGCAAACCTTCTTCTTCCTCCTCCCATCCTTCTTCTTCCTCGCGACAGCGGCGGGGCCAAGCCGAGCCGGAGCCGCGACCAGCCACGAGGAGCGAACTTAACTTTGGGGGGGGGGGGGGGGGGGGGGGGTGTGTGTGTGTGTGTGTGCAGGGTGCGGGTCGCCGGTGCCGGAGAAGAAGGGGGCGGGGGGTTTAGAGGGAAGGTCGGGGCGGCGGCGGACCGGCGGAGAGGAGATTGGGGCAGGGCGAGGCGGCGAGGCGTCGCGACAGCGCGCCGCCGCGGGCGGGGAGGACGTCGGTTAAGCCGGTAGTGGCTGTGGGGGAGGCAAGCTCGCCGGAGGTGGAGAAGAAACGCTGACGTCACTCGATTGAGAACTAATTTAGTTCTCAATCGATTGAGCGCTAGAGACACCCTCTTTATATACGTTTAAACCAATTTTTTTTTTTTGAACGAACGTTTAAACCAATATTACAAATAGTGTCAGTCTAAGTCTCGATCGTCTAAGGCTGCTCACAATGAGGAGTAATTTAGAGTAGAGAACAAATAGCGTCAGTCTAAGTCTCGGTTGTCTTTATATAGTAGTACATGTTACTACATTTATATTTGGGAGTGTTATAGATGTGTAACATAGAGAAATTTATTTATTTGTAGACACATATTTCATTGGGAAACGCTATGTGATGGTACCCGTTGTGGGTAGCTAAGATGCACTTTCATAGAAAAGTGTACTCTTAAATGATTGAGATTGAAGAAGATAAGGGGCATGAAATTTACCAAAACCGTTGTAATATTTCTTAAAAAAAGTACGAACCGAAATTACTAAGCGGTTGTTTGGATTTGGAGAATTTGATTTACTCTCTAACTTTAGCTAGTTTTTATGTTAGAGCGTGTTTAAGGAAAACTAGACACCATTTTTTTTTGAAAGAAAGCCCAGTGGCCATTTAATCATTCGATAGCATGGTTACATCGTAAATTACATCAGAAAGTATAAACCCCGGGGGATCTCCATCCCACGCTAAAAAGGTTCTCGATGTATAAGCCACTTTTGCTAACTTGTGTGCCACTCTATTAGCATCTCTTGGACAGTGCTTGAAAGGAATTTCCTTAGTTGTGTTTGCCTACAAAAAAACAATCCGCCAAGATAGCCGAATAAGGATTCCTACTTCAATAACTCGAGTGCAAGCTTGTATTAGCTCCAATGAATCAGATTCCACCACAACCGAAGAACAACCAAGTTGTTCCAGCAGCTCAAGGCCCTTGAGCAAAGCTTGGGCCTCAGCCATTGAAGCACTCAACATATGTTGCAATGGACAAGATCTTCCTGCAATTGCTTCTCCTTGTGATTTCGAAGACTCAGCGATTTCATGTTCGTACTACACAACAATGCTCCAAGACCACCGAGCCAGACCTATCAATTACCATCTCCTTTGCAATTATATTCTTAATTCCCAGTTCAGTCCAAACCTCATGAGCACAAGTACAAGAGAACAAAAGATGCATAATGTCCTCAGGGTCTGACATACAAATTGGGCATTGTGGATGAACTTTAACATGTCTACCAGCAAGGACTGCAATCCCAGGAACAACTCCATGAAGAGCTTTCAAAATAAAAAATTTTAACATATTTTCCCAAACCGGATTTATCCTGGAGGTACCCTGTCCATTTCCTCTTCTCAGCTTGGCACCAAACTAGTGCTCCCATTCCACATAATATGCTGAACCGAGAAAGTGTAAGTTTTGGTACGATGCCATGCCACAAAATCCTCCGATAAATGTTCACTAAGCGGGATACTTAGTATTCTCTCAGCATCCACTCTTATAAAATTCTCTCGGATCAATTGTAAAGACAGCCTTATCCCTTCCCTCCCCGTCACTGTAGCAGAGGCGAAGAAGGCGATTTTTGGGCGATCTCTGTCGAGCCACCGCGTCCGTGCCGCTGAGGCGTGGGATTCCTCCCCTCCGCCGGCCGCTTCGGCGGCGGGAGGGTGGGGGATCCCCGTCTCCGGCCTGTACATACGGTAGGTTAGGGTGGAGTTCCCGTCGGCGGCGCCTTGGAGGAGTTGGTGCTGGCGGCGACTGGTTTGGTGTCGAGGCGACCTTCTCCGGCGGTGGTGCTCTTCGGGGCCTGTCGTCGTCGCGCTCGGCTTGCGGGGGCTCGAGGCCCGGCGTGGTGCTCGAGCCCTTCGGCCTCCCGTCAGATCCGTGGTGGCGGCTGGAATCCAGAGCTGGGCGAGCTCGGTGGCTCCCCTCTGCTTCGACGGTGAAGACGGCTGCGCAAGGTGGTGTAGCTGGAGGGAAAGAGCACTCGCCGTGCTCGTTCATCGGGTTAGGTTCCGGCGCTGCGCGGCGGACGGCTCTTGCGGCGGTCTTCAACAGGAGAGGTGCTCTCGGGGCGTGGTGAGAAGGAGGTCGGCGGCCTTCGTCCTCGATGCCGGTGGAGACGCTGAAGCTTGCTTAGGTTCTGACTCCCCTACGTATGAACTTCTGTATTTCTTCTCTGTACTGTGTACTGTGTACGTGGTATGTTGTTGAATATACGTGGGCTTTCAAAAAAAAAAATTCTCTCGGATCAGAGCTTCATCCCAGGTATTAGAATGAGGATCAGTGAGCTCATCTACTGTCCGCAGCAATATTTGACCCGATTAGTCATAATCTTCCTTGTCTGGCTATTTGGTATCTAATGATCTTCCCAAATATTTATACGATTACCCGATCCAACTCTCCAATTATGTGCACTCTTAAAAGTCTGTAATCCTACCAAAGATTCTCTCCGACTCTGCCAGAGGAGTCAACACATTTTTCTTCTGTTTTGAAGTTAGATTGAACATAATCTGTAGTGGCTTATGCATCACGGATGGGGATATTAATATATTATCAAAATATTTTCTAGATTGAACGAATTATTTTCTACCTTCTGCATGGGCTTGGATCTTTTCTTTGCACTTTGATTATTTTTCCTTCTTTCTAGCATGTTAGATGCTCGGTGTAACTTTTTCACGTGAAGCAGTCCAGTCGTGTACATGTCACTTCGCGTCCTACCATTACGCATTGCTTGAGTTCCTCAAGCTTCTCGAAAAGTCTCACTAGCAAAGGGAGTTGTGGGCACCATCTTTGTCCAAACAACATAAGGTACACAGCAAGGGGCGCCTTTTCTGTATTGGACGATATGTAAAATCACCCCCGCGTCGTTATGCGGCCTCCCGCTTGGTGATGTCATCCTTCCTCCCTGAGTCCCTGGCTATGGTAACATCCTAGATTGGTGGGTTCGTCTATCATCGCGGGACTAAACACACGGTATCTATTTCACGGATCTTCATGCATGATGCCCTCATAGTGAACAAAGCCGCAAATAAAAATCGAAACACGACAAGCAGGCAAGGTGGCGACAGGACGGAGTAAAAGTTCCACAGTATTTCAACATATTTGCATTCCAAATGCCTCCCATGTCTAAGATATTATATATGCCTACCTGCCGATGACTGTTGGAAATGTTTGTAGCCACATATGACTTCTCACTTCTCAGTCGCTCAAATCAAGAGTCTAGCAGTGGATGGATTGTACAAGGCATGACTAACCGTGATCCCCATTTATCCTTGATATAAAGGTTGGAAATATGCATTTACTGTGGAGAGATAAAAGGTAGTACGTTTCACATTTGTGCATCGCTTAAATCCAATGAATGCGCTAGCAGGAAATGCACTTGAAGTAGGATCGAAGCAATACATGCAGCGAAGCTTTTACTACTACTACTCTCTCGGTTCGGTGTATTGGAAACGCTATGAAAAGCTCATCAATTACCAAAGATCTTTTCCTTCTTTGAGTACTATTACCAGAGATTGATTAGGAGACCGATCCAGGAGACAGTGCTCGTCACCGGAGCCAAGAAAAGCTCTCTTCTCCCTACTTCACGGAAGCATAAGCCCAATCCACGTAGCTTGCATCATAGCGGTTGCTGATTAAGCTCCTCGACAACTCTCTCCCCGTCCTCACGGAAGATCAATCCGTGTAGATATTGTCACAGGGTGAAAACATTCCGTGCAGATATTATGTTACCTTGCTCATTGTGTAATAGGGTGTTATTTTACCACGTTTTCTGAATTAAAGGATTGACCTCACGAGGGCGCTGTCACAGTAACGATTCGTTCAATTATCGCGTTGTCCGTCCAAGCGTGATGAGCCATCAAACGTAGAGGACCTATAAACCGAGACGGATGGAATACTCCGTTTCACATTTGTGCATCGCTTAAATCCAATGAATGTCGGTAGCAGCAAATGCATTTGAAGTATGATCGAAGCAATACATGCAGCGATTAGCGAAGCTTCCTACTAATCTCTCCGGTTCAGTGTATTGGAAACGCTATGCAAAGCTCATCAATTTTTTTTGAAAATCACACACTTTATTACGAAACAATTTGGGCAATATCACCCATTACAGCACTACTAGCACACTGGTACTTCATACTTCCAAGCTAGGCTAGAATTTACATCACATTTAGATCCAAGTTGTGCTAACATATGAGCAACCTTATTCGTACTCCGATATGCATATCTGATCGAACATGACGCAAACCACAAGCGACGGATATACAAGGAGATATCCCATGGTGTATGCTCTTTGCGGATGATGTGGTGCTAATTGACGATAGTCGAGCGGGGGTTAATAGAAAGTTAGAGCTGTGGAGGCGGACTCTAGAATCGAAAGGTTTTAGGCTTAGTAGAACCAAAACTGAATACATGAGGTGCAGTTTCAGTACTACTAGGCACGAGGAGGAAGAGGTTAGGCTTGATGGACAGGTGGTACCTGAGAAAGACACCTTCCGATATTTGGGGTCTATGCTCCAGAAGGATGGTGATATCGATGAAGATGTGAGTCATCGAATCAAAGCTGGTTGGATGAAGTGGCGCCAAGCTTCTGGCGTCCTCTGTGATAGGAAAGTGCCACAAAAGCTAAAAGGCAAGTTCTATAGGACGGCGATTCGACCTGCGATGTTGTATGGCGCAGAATGTTGGCCGACCAAGAGACGACATATCCAACAGTTAGGTGTAGCGGAGATGCGCATGTTGAGATGGATATGTGGCCACACAAGAAAGGACCGGGTTAGGAATGATGATATACGTGAGAGAGTTGGGGTAGCACCAATTGAAGAGAAGGTTGTCCAACACCGTCTAAGATGGTTTGGTCATATAGAACGTAGGCCTCCGGAAGCGCCATTGCATACCGGACGGATAAAGCGGGATGAGAATGTTAAGAGGGGTCGTGGTAGGCCAAACTTGACATGGGAGGAGTCTGTTAAGAGAGATCTGAAGGATTGGAATATCACCAAAGAACTAGCCATGGATAGGGCTGCGTGGAAGTTAGCTATCCATGTGCCAGAACCATGACCTGGTTTCGAGATCTTATGGGTTTCAACTCTAGCCTACCCCAACTTGTTTGGGAAAAAAGGCTTTGTTGTTGTTGTTGTTGTTGTTGTCATTGTTCCTGCCAACAGTTGTGAATCTGTTTCAAAAACTGCTCGTATCACTCCAACTTCAGCCGCCATGCTAAAAGCTTCCTCCAAGCATCTGATCGACCAGCTCGAGCAGCTACAACCTCTCCGGTGTCTGATCTCGCAACAACACCCCATCCACCATCTCTCTGGCCTACCACAAAAGCTCCATCAACATTAAACTTGATTACTCCCACATGGAGCAGTCCATTGTTCAGAATGTGGTGTCATGTGAGCTTGTTGTTTCCCAAAACAGTTCATATACTCTTCAGAAGTACACTGTATTTGGTGGATCATATCAGGCACATGTTTAGGTATTTCTCCTTCACGAATTCCATTTCTTTCCTTCCACCACAGCCAAAGGCGAGTTTACCAGGCGGGCTTTAACAGGCTCGAGCCTGCCCTCCCGAAATGCAATTTTTTTTACTACTAGTCATCAGGAGGCCCATTAGCAGCTGAGAGCAGGCCAGCTCGAGCCCAACACAAATGCATCGTATGGCAGCACGCCAGCACGGGCGCACGGCGCAACACAGCCCTAATCTCTTCCATTCCCATTGGAGCACGGCGACGGCGCAACGGCGCACACCAGCAGAGCGACGAGGGGAGCCGGCGACGGAGGGGCTGGGGGGCCGGCGGAGCGCCGCACGCCGGCACGGCCGCACGCCCGCACCCCGCACTCCCGCAGGCCCGCACCAAGCCACCCCGCAGCCCGCAGGCACGCACTCTCCCCGACGAACCCTAGCAGCCAAATCCGGCGACGGCGAGAAGTTTGGGCGCATCCAAATCGTGAGCATCCTTAGCTATCTCTCTGTAATTTATCTATGTGTGTGTACTAGCTGTCTAGCTCCAGCCTCTAGTTAATTTATCCATGTGTAATATATTTTCAGATTTGTTAAAATGAAGAGAAAGCATGGCAGCATCCTTAGCTATTATACACCTAGTTCTGTTGGTAGCACTGAACCTGAACCTGAGCATGAAGAAGCTGAACCTGAACTTCAACCTCAACCTGACATGAAGAAGCGGAAGCTAAACCTGAACATGAAGAAGCTGAAACTCAACCTGATGAGAGCAATGCCACCACATTTGATGAGAGTACAAACCAACAACCTAGTCAGCTTATCCTAGAATTCCATCCTAGTCAAATTATTCATGATCCAGGACTTAGAATACCAATAAATGATTATGCTCCCGAAATTAGAAGTGATGTGAGAAGAGCTTATTTGTTGAATGGGCGAAACAAGGCTGTAGGGCATAAATTCAAGACGACACTAGATGGCATTACTACAAGATCATTTCAGGCACACTGGTTGGATAAGTTTGATTGGTTGGAATACAGTGTGGAAAAGGAGGCTGCTTTCTGCTTCTATTGCTATCTTTTCAAGAAACCATCACATGCCTGCAGATTGGGAAATGATGTGTTTACAAAAGATGGTTACACACGATGGAAAACAGGTTTGGATAATTTTTAAAAGCATGTTGGGGGTCTATCTAGTCGCCACAACATTGCTAGGGATGATTGTGATGATTTCAACAATCAACGAGCAAGTGTGGCTACCAAATTTCGTGTGTACAGCAAGGAGTCTGAGATATTATATAAAATCCGTCTAACTGCATCATTAGATTGTGCAAGGTATCTCATAGCACAAGGGGAGGCTTTTTGTGGGCATGATGAATCCTCCACTTCCATCAACAAGGGCAATTTCTTGGAGTTATTGGACTGGTACAAGAACAAGAAGGATGATGTGAAGGAGGCATTTGATAAGGGGCAAGGAAATGCACAAATGATTTGTTCGTACATCCAAAAGGACCTTGCTGCATGTTGTGCAATGGAGGTGACCAAGGTTATTAAGGATGCTATTGGAGATAAGAATTTCTCAATTCTTATTGATGAGGCTAGAGATTGCTCAATAAAGGAGCAAATGGCAGTGATTGTGAGGTAATGCATACCATGTTTACTTGTTGTTTTATAGTATTGTACTAATATTGTTTACTTGTTGTTTACTAATATGCTTAATTTCTTGATGCATGTAGATTTGTAGATGATAATGGGTTGCTACAAGAGAGATTTCTTATGATTAAGCACATCACAGATTGTACATCTGCTGGAATTAAAGAAGCTTTCCTTGCTGTGTTGGATTATCATGGTTTGCCAATTTGTAGGCTACGTGGACAGGGCTATGATGGGGCTTCTAATATGAGAGGGGAATTCAATGGTTTGCAAAAATTGGTTAGAGATGAAGCTCCATATGCATTCTATGTTCATTGCTTTGCTCACCAGTTGCAGTTGGTGGTTGTCACGGTTGCTCAATGTAGTCCTGCTATTGCTAATTTCTTCAACATTATTCCCTTGATAGTGACTCAAGTTGGTTCATCTTGCAAGAGAAAAGATGCATTACTTGCAAAAATCCAGGATGAATTGTTAGAGTTGTTGGAGAATGGGATGATTTCAGCTGGAACCGGGCTGCATCAAGAGTCTAGCATAACAAGACCAGGAGACACTCGGTGGGGCTCACACTTGAGAACCTTGCTTCGCATATTCACAATGTGGAAGGCTGTGGTGGGTGTTCTAGGAATTATAGTGATTGATGCTCGGGAACACACATGTCAAGGTGGGGCTTTTGGTTTGCTTATTAAGATGCAATGCTTCGAATTTGTGTTCATCATGTTGCTCTTAATAAACATGCTAAACACCACAAATCACCTCTCACTAGCTTTGCAAAGGAAGAATCAGAATATTGTTGAAGCCATGCGTCTGGTCTTGGATGTGAAAGAAAGTTTGCAAGGGATGAGGGACAATGGGTTGCATTCTTTATTCAGCCAAGCCAAGAGCTTTTGTGAGACACATGAGATTGAAGTGCCAAATATGGATGATCATGTTGGAGCTTTGGGTCAAACTGTTCGCACCACCAAGAACACAACGACTCGACTCCACTATTACAAGGTTAGCATATTCAATGTTGCCATTGATGCAACTCTTGCTGAAATGAATCATCGATTCAATGAAGTTTCCACCGAGTTACTTGATTGTATGGCTTGTCTTAGTCCAGCAAACAACTTCTCAAAGTTCAATGTTGACAAACTTATTCGGCTTGCTGAAATTTATGCTGAGGACTTCACAGAAGCTGACAGGTTGTTGCTAAGAATTGACCTACCAAGATATCTTATGAACATTAGGAGAAGTGAAGAATTTAATGGATGTCAAAATCTGTCCAAACTTGCTGAGTTGATGGTTCAAACAACAAAACACACAACTTTCCCATTGGTGTATCTTCTCATTGAGTTGGCTCTCATTCTTCCTGTGGCAACGGCACAAGTTGAACGCATATTTTCAGCAATGAAGATTATTAAAACAGATTTGCGCAATAAGATGTCCGATGAATGGCTAAATGATCTAATGGTGTGCTACTATGAGAAAGAGATATTCAGAAGCATTCATGATGATCAGATCATTATACAGTTCCAGAAATTGAGGGATCGTAGAGGACATCTGCCGCGCGAGTATGATGTGATTTCTTAGAGGTACATGTCTATTTACTAGTTTTATTAGATTGTATGAATATTGGCCTATTTTGTGGTATTGTGTGCTTTTAACTTGAATATTAGTGGTATTTTATCTTACATAATTTTATATCTTGTATATTGGCTTATTTTCATCGTTTAGTAGTAGTTTAGTTAGACATCGTCAAGTTTGAGCCCGCCCTGGAAAAAATTCCTGGACTCGCCGTTGACCACAGCCACCACATCGTGATGATCTGCATTCTTTGATTCGGTGGCAACTTCCATATTATCTCCATAGTACTATCAAAACTGCTGCAATCCTTCAGCTTAACTCGAAGGCTCTCAAAACTCAGACCACGCCAAATCGGCTTCACCTTCGTACATTTTACAAACAGGTGACAGCCATCCTCCTGCACCCTATTACAGAAAAGACAGTTTGGGTCCACAATCTCCACCCCTCTCCTTATTAGATTGTTTCTTAGTGCTAAAGAATTATAAGCACACCTCCACCAGAAATGCTTAACTTTGTTAGGGCATTCAAGCCTCCAAATATTCCACCACTTACACTCACCTCTTCCTCCCAAAACCTCAGGTTGCATAGTACTAGACCCTGCATCAGTTCTATTCTCTTGCCTTCCAAACTCATCCAGTAACTTATAAGCGTTCCTAACAGAATGCATACCACGCGGGTCAAAATGCCATGCTAAGAAATCAACTGCCTCCTCTCTCAGCGGCATATTCAGAATAAGCCTCGCCTCCTCAGTTGAAAAAGTATCTGTGACAAGCTGCTGATCCCACTGACTCGGCCAATAAAAGCTCATCAATTACCAAAGATTAATTAGGAGACCGATCCAGGAAAGAAGTGCCCGGCCAATACATGCACGAAAGATGTGGGCCTCTGCTCGTCAACGTCGAAGAAAAGCTATGTTTTGCGATTACAGTGTTTTGTAGCCCGGACTACATGTAGCCTTTATTTTGAATATTGGAAATATAAATTTGAAAGTGTCAAAAAAATCTGAAAGAAATATGTGCATATAGACAAGGATATATGCTACAAGTGTGTAAAATCCTATTTGGAAATACGCCATACTCTACGCCACAAATAAAGACAAAATTATGGATCTGGTGTGAACAGTACCCCCAAAATCTTGTCAGAATTTGTATTTTTTATATAGCCTAAAATATAAATAATTTCGGATTAAAATTTGCACAATTTTGCCTTGCCTACTTCCGGGAAGCATAAGCCTAATCCACATAGCTTGCATCATAGCGGTTGCCGATTAGGCTCCTGGAGAACTCTCTCCCCGTCATCACGGAAGATAAATCCGTGTAGAAATTGTTACATGGTGAAGACATTCCCTGTAGATATTATATTCTTTTTAGATCAAAGTGTAGATACTATATTACCGTGCTCATTGTGTAATAAGCTGTTATTTCACCACGTTTCACGAATTAAAGTGGCTAGATATAGACATGCTGGTCTATGGATATGTTGCAAAATACGAACTGAAATATAAGCAAGATATGCTGGTCTATATATGGATAAGCAAGTATCACTCCGTTCACAATTATAAGATGTTTAAACTTTTTTCTGAAACACTTGTTCACTCATTTTGATCTGTATATAGTTCACATTGAAATATATAAAATATTTTACAATTTTGAACGGAGTGAGAGCATTTCCAACCAGCTCCCAAACCTCCCCCAAACCTCCGGGCGGACAACCTGGACATGAGAGAGTAAAATAGTGCACCCAACCGTGGTCCCCAAACTCTCCCTATACGTCCGGGCTGTCCGACAATCCCAAACTCAATCCATATGTGGGGAGAGTTTGGGGTAGGGCATGACCGTGCTGTCCGCTTTTCCTTTATTTTCTTTTCTTTTATCCTTCATTGATTCTTCTCTCATCTTCTCCACAAATCACATGCAATTGACCCACAATTTGGAGGGACTTTGGGGGACACGGTTGGAGGATGCAATATTTGGGGTTTGTCCGGTCACTGTCCCCGTACACGTCTGGACATGTCCGCGGACAAATTTAGGGTGGCCGGTTGGAGATGCTCTGAGTATATTCTAACTACATTGAAAGACCAACCACTTAACCTGTCTGGGCTACAAATGCAGGGTGCCAAACAACGCCTGTTTGGAGAATTTAATGTGTAAATATGCTGCAAAAACAAAAATTCAACAAGCGCGTTTCAGAGAGATGACATATGTGTCTCTAAAAACAATCAAACTTCATTTTAGTGACCTTCATATATATTCTGAAGCCAAAACGATATTTCACGCTCAAGCAACCAAAGCTGTGATTCAACTATCTCGTTGATCAACTCAGCGGCGTAGCTACAGTGTGTTTTGGGTAGTCTCATGACCACCCAACGCATTTGCAGAATCATTGGGAGCAGTTCAGAGCACTAATAAAATTAAACTAAAGTTCATCAAGAGTAACATAAATACAAAGCTTGACCATCCAAGAAATTCGTGGCTCCGCCACTGGATCCACTAACATCAACACATAAAAGTAATCTAGAATCAGCACGTTCTCACATATGGCATGGGATTCCAAAGTAAGGAATTGCAGGAAATATTATCCTGAACATATGCAAGCACCACTCTATTGCTACAACTGAACGTAGACACGCTGGTAATTATTTCCTGCCGAACCTGTTGGGCAATCATTTTCACATAGCTTTCGTAGTGTGGAATTGGAAGTGAATCATCAGTGTAAGGATGATCCAGATTCTGGCAACGTGGTTGCCAGCTGAGAGAAGTGAACAATTTTTCTTTATTTCATAATCAAACGGAGCTCTGATTATTTCTTTATTTTGAAATGATAAATGTTTCAAGTGCCATTAGCTATGCCTCATATTCCGCAACTAATCTCCAGCGCAAACTTACATAAACAAAATGAAGTTCTAGTTCTACAGCAGAACAAGTACTACAAGCCTACAACACAAATTTCCATGCTAGCTCCAAACAGCTGATCACTAAACCTCTTGCTATCAAGTTAACTATTTCATGAAACACATCAACCAAAGCCATAGGCTGCACCTCACCTCCGAATCAAAGAATCCACTAGCCTTAGGGCTGCTATCATAGCGCTAACCAGCTTTATCAAGGTCCCTACGACGAGGAATCCACCACCTATGCATAATCATCCAAGATCAACTGAAACAACTCTGTCGCGGTTCATCACTGCTTCCATCCCTTTCCAGATGAAAGCTCTACCACATTTGACAATTGCCTTCAGCCAGGCCGGGATCACAAGAAACATGTGGTAGACGGGAAAGCACGAGAAGGTTGTCTTTGCGAACACCAACTGTCCTCCCTGGTGAAGATACTAGCCCCTTCCAGCTAGAGAGTTCAGCAATCACCTTATCCAGGAGATAGCAAGTCATGCTTGTGCAGCCTCCTGATTGACAAGGGAATGCCAAGGTGGTTGCAGAGGAACCCCTTGACAATACAAGGTAGACCTCTTCATTGGTGTCGGGGCTGGATGGGAGTTAGGGCGCATTTGCTCACATACCTTCTCACCAAATATAGATGTTAGGCATTAAAGATATGCTATTAGTGAATATAGGTGCATCACAGGTATCCCTAATGTCATAAATAATCATCACCAGGCAGCAACACTACATGATGTCACACAACGCAACGACCATAATCATAATTGTTCATATCAGTAAACAAACGCTAAGAAAAAAACATCATCCTCAGCCAAACCCGTCATTTCATCCTCTCGATACGGAACTGTCATCCGAGAACAGTAGTCTTGCAGCCTTGCAGGCACTTAGTTACTCTAGACAGACCAACTCTCCTATTAAATTATATGACCTTCCTCACAAAAATGAAGCCCGTAATAACTGAACTCTGGTTCAAAGGTTTATCCCCTCAAAATAATGCATCAGCTAAGAAGTATTAAGGGATCAAAGTGTAAACAGTAAGATGATAGATAATTACCAACGAACTAATCTCGAACTCAAGAGATTCACCTCCAGTGGAGGCACAGGCAATGGAAACAGGTCTTGCTGCTGCAAAGTTGATTTATTGGAGAGTGACATGCCCTGGGTACAAAAGGAAGGATGTCTCTCATCTCCAGAGCTTCTTTGTAATTGTACCCTTGTCCTTAATGCAGTCAGATAATCATGTTTTCTTCACTGATGTTTTCCAGCAAGAGAAATCTATATAGGATTACTTTCTCATTTAAAAGGAATAATCTTAATTCCCTATCTAAGATCCCAAACATTCTTGAGAACTGCACAAAGTTAAGATGGGACATTTACTTTTCATTTACCTATGCATGGCTAGCATCGTCTTTGTTTGTCTTTTGCATTTTTGTAAATTAATGATCCCAAAGTCTTTATCTTCATACTTAGTTAAATCTCAGTGTCATCTACAAAAAACAAGCATCCCCATTAGATTATGAACCTGGCTTACAACAAACGAATTAATAATAGAAGATTACAGAAAGCGCCGTAAGAAGGCACCGGGAAATAAATTTGACACACAATGACTATAACCTAAGAAAATGTTGGTGAGCTTGATTCAACACTTTCTGACTAATAAATCCACTGATGCTTAATTAGAGACAGGTTGGATTGGTGCATTGTTTTGCCTAACTAGAAACAGCTCTGATCAATTTTATGTGCTAGTGTTCCAAGTATGCATCCTTAAAGTCCTCAATGTTTCCATCATGCAAAACACTGTCAAAATAACTAAGATTGATACTACCTTTTATTTATATCTTTTCAAGCCTGAAAGTGTGCAAAATTATGTACTCAAGAGGCTTGACTGCAAAGTCTAGTTTGCTAAAGAATATATGTTTTAAATACATACAGATTATAAATTGAAAGAGAATAAACATCAAATTATCAAATGAAATTGTTAACCACACCAGCTCCATCCTTTCTACCCAGATGCTCTAATTATGAGCGAGCGTGCCTGGATGCACATATTTCCACCTGACAAGCATGATAATATGCACAAACAAAGCTAATATGTATGTCCTGTTTATCCCTTATAATTTGTTTGCGCAAATGAGAAGTCATTCTATATCCACACACCAACCTACATAAAGAAAATTTGGTACCTCAGTCGGACTATTCTATCTCCAAATATCAATTCCGTGAAGATTTATTTTGTATATGTACATAATAGGACATTCGGTGTAGACCAGGCACTTACACCACAGAATTTTGCATGAAAAGTTCAAAACTATAATATCCTAATCTGAAATAGCACAACAAAATAGGAACCACGCAGCAGTGCCTCAATAACTAAAATAGCACTCCATTATTACATTGCTAAACCTGCTTCACTCACCTGATATACATACGCAATTAGGCCCAATATATTTGAGTCGCAACTCGCAAATCAACAGAAATGGGATGCAAAAGGTCACCTGAAAAGCACAAGAACCAACAAATAACTAAATTCCCCAAACAGATTAGAAGTAAGCACCACAAACAAATTTAGAATTAAAAACAGCATCTAGATAAGTTCATAAGGATCAATAGAAGAGAACCCCATGGAAGAAGTTTTCAGTCCGGTTGCAACGCAATGAGTAAAAATAAATTTGGTCTATGTGAAAATGTATTCTGAAAGTTTGTGACATGGATCAAGAGGCTACCCCTTTTTAACTAAAAAACTGTAGGGAAGGACCGACTGTTCAAGAGGGTACCTGCTTATCTGTGACCAATCACAAGTCAAATCTCATCACTCTCAATTATCTCCCGTTAATCTCCAATTTAATGTCTGGGATGTTCCGTACACTGTTGTCTGTTACACAGGTTTATTCAAAACCTTCAGAAAATACCAAATGGATTATAAAGGAACGAAACAATGTTATGACAAAAGGAACAGATGACAATCATAATACAACACCTGATTAGTTGTAGGAGACACATGATATTCAACATATCTAAAAGCAGACCCCTCGATGATTGAGCAGTGAGCATCATGAAATAAGTTTCACATGCAGAAACCAGAAAATAACCTTAGTGTTTTACCAACCATATCGATCAAATGTATCACTTCCTTTGAAGTGGAAAAGTTTAATTTCAAGAATCTTCGGCAGGATGGATTCATGACCTGCATGCAGTGGCTCGACCTCATTCTCAGAAGTTATTGCTTTTCTGCAATTTCTTATCATGTTTAACCTTCTCAATGCATTCCCCATCCTCCATTCAGGACTTTGATCCTTATATGGAGGAACAAAGCCCCTTTCTTCTATATCATTCAGTAGTTTCTCTCCCTCCAGCATTCTGCCTGATGTATAGATAGCTCCAGCTATTGTGGTGTATGTTGTAAGGTTCGGTCGAAGTTGCTTAGATTTCATCTCTTCATAAAGATCTAATGCATCAGAAACACATTGATTGTTGCACAAACCTGTGATTAGAACATTATAAGTGACAACATCAATCTCAATTCATACAACTCCATTGATCTTTTGAGGTCCAGAGCATCCACAATCTTGCCTTCTTTACAGAGACCATGCATCAGGGTGGTAAAAGTAGCAATTGTTGGCACCATTCCTGCCCGTATTATGCTACAGAAAACTACGATAGCCTCTTCAACCTTTCCACATTTACTAAGACCTCTAACAACCGAGCTTTCAGCAACTTCAGCTGGCACAACACCAAGAGCTGCCATTTCTCTTTAAGCCTGAATGCTCCATTGATGTCCCCAATCCTGCATTTTGCATTGATTAATGCAATATAGTGTGTATGCTTTGGTTCAAGCCCACTTTCAACCATGTCACGTAAAACATCACAACTCTGCTGCAACAAGTTTTTCCTGATTAATCCATTTATCATGGCACTGTATGCTTTACTGCTAGGTGACATATATAACCGCTTCATACAGTTGAAAAGCTGCAAAGCACTAGACATCCTAGATTTCTCACTAAATGCAGTTATGAGTACATCAAATGCTAACTTATCAGGATAAATGCCTTCTAAGACCATCTTGTCCAAGAACTTAACCGCAATTTCAATCATACCATGCTTGGAAAGTCCAAGGGTAAGCAAACGATATGTCACACTGTTTGGCCTAATCCCTTTTCTTACCATATCTTTGTAGAGATAAATAGATCTTGACAAAAGTCCCTTCTTGATGTGCCCATGCATAAGAATGTTATAACTAGCTGGGCTTGGATAACCTCATTACGATGCATATCAAAATCATCATATCTACTTTATGTATCATTCCTGCCTTTAGGTACCCATTTATCATTGAGTTGTAGGCAATACAATCTGCATACATGCCTTCCTTGCATATGATCTCCTGGAACAGGTAAGAAGCGACCTTAAGTTGGCCTTCCTTGATCAAACCATTCAACAAACAGTATATGTAACAATATCAGGGACAAACCCTTTCTCCAACATCATCTGCAACAAGATGACTGCGGGAACAATTTTACCTTTTCTGCAAAAACCACTAAGAAGAACAGTGTAAGTATGGATGTCAGGTAGAAAGTTACTTGTAACCATTTTCTCACATAAATCCAGAGCTTCATCTAGTGTTCCATCTTTGCAAATCCCTAGAAGTAACACATTGAAGGTTTTCTGATCAACGGCAGAAGGTATGTCAACAAGGCAGGCCATGAACTCCTTTGCTTGTACCAAGTGGCCTCCCTTGCATAATCCTCTAAGCAATTCCTATATGTGTAAACATTTGGAGAACAACCATATTTTTCCAGATTATCATACACTGAAATGCCTCATGCATGTTACCTCTGGTGCAGTAGTAGTCTATTATACAGTTGAAAGAGGCAACATCAAATGATATCTTCATCCTAGACATGTATTGTTTGAATTGCTCAGCCTGTGCAATCATTCCTTTTCCATACAACGCACATAACAATGTATTATGGATGAATGCATTGGCAGTTAGGCCTCTTCGATAGATGTCCACGAAATACTTCAGTGCTTCTCTGACATATCCAGCCTTACAGCAATAGGAAACTAGAGTTGTATAAAGCACCTCATTAGGCAAAACTCCAGTTTTTTGCATCCTTGGCAAAATCTCTTTTGTTTCGTCCAGCTTACCCATCTTGCACATACCATTAATTAATGCTGAATAAGTAATAACATCTGGATTAATCTCATCCACAAGCATGCTCTTTAAAATTTGTTTGGCCTTAGAAACCAGTCCTAGCTGACAGAAACCATCAATCAGAATAGTATACATAGTCCTATTGATTGTTGTGCCTCTTGCTTTCAGAACTTCAATAAGATTCATTGCATGTCCCAGCATGGAAGCTTTGCAATAACCATTCAGCATTGCACTATAAGTTATTTCACTTGGTTTCACACCAGCAACTTGCATTCATATAGAACTCTTAAAGCATCATCAGTTGTCCCATTTCGGCAGTACCCATCAATCAAGGTGGTGTAAGTAGCTAGACTTGGTTTCAAGCTCTGTTTCATCATTTCGTTGAAGATATAGATAGCAAGTTTCATCTTACCTTCATCAAAGAATCCTTTGATCAAAGTATTATACGTACATTCATCAGGTGATAAGTTATCTTCCCTCATTCTTTTCAGCAAAAGGTAGGCACGTGTACTCCTCTTAATTCTACATAACTTATCTATCATGATGTTGTAAGTATATACATCTGCCTTTACACAATTCTTCTCCATATCTTCTAAAACACACATGGCAGCCTTGAACCTTCCTTTCTTAACATACCAATAAAGTACTGTATTATAAGTAACAACATTTGTTAAGGAGCGACTCTTCATCTTTTGTAGCATAAGATTAGCCCTTCTAAGGTTACCCTCAAGGCACAGAGAATTCAGCACAATATTGCAAGAGATGACATCCAAAGGGAACTTTCGGGCCAGACATTCTTTTAAGAAGAACCAAACATGTTCTGATTCCCCAACTTCCACAAGAGCATTAAGAACAGAATTGCAAGAATGAGCTGAAGCCTTAAATCCACAGTTATCCATCAATAAAATTGTATTACTTGCATCAACAGCTTTTCCTTCCTTCAGATATGCATTGACAAGAAGGTCAAAAACCATGGGACTGGAATCACAACGCGAGATGGTTCGCAAAAGAGAGCTAAATATAGCACTGCAAGAGAAACCTTCCACAGCAAGATGCTTCAACACTAACATTGCTTGTGAATGCATTTGAGCTTGAATGAGGATATGAGCAGCCATGCAGTAAATATGGGTAATTCGCTCCAAACCTGATTGTTGCACAATAGAACCTAATATTTTCAAGGCCAGTTTTCCATGACCCTTGTCAAGCTTGCCAAATTTGTACGCCATGTGATTCAAGGTCTCCCAGTGATGCATAGTTAGGACACTGATGATGCTACTCACAACTCCCTGAGCTGAAAGAGATAACCAAATCAATAGAACATAATCAATGCAATATCAAAAGGGCCTAAACTATAGCGGTGTCAAATACAACTAGTCTACTAATATTGCACATGAGAAGCAACCAACGATAGTCAAACAGGTTCAAAATGCAAACAATTAGTAGAGCTACCAAATATGTATTGAGATACTAGAAAGCTGTAGGGGTTGTTAATACTTATGCATCGTAGCTAATTTTGTTAAACACCAATACGAAATCAAATCAGTACGGTGGGCAGTGGGGTATAGGAAAGCTGCAGGGCTTCAATGGCTAGAACTGGATTTAAATCATACCGAGAAAGAACATTTCTTGTGCTGTCCTATTTACATGTTCCTAGCAATAGGTACAAGAATGGCATTGATTTTCTGTCACATGCTATCTCCCCCAGTGATTCACCATGAGAAAAAACTATGTCAACTGCTGAAAAATTGGTATATTGTAGATTACAAGTATCAATCAAGTTATGAATTCAAATGCACTCTCCTAGTAACAAACTTAATCAGGAGAATACGAACTGATGAACGACTCATAATAGAGTAATAGACATTACCACAAGCAACATATGAGCATTAATTAAGTCTGATAAAGAGATACTTTTCACTCAAACGTTGAAACATAATAATCTAACAGAGAAAAGGAATATGGAAAATTAATCCTAATTTTGAGCATTGCATGCTCCTAGTTCAGTCTGCACATGCTCGAACGCACACTTGCAGACTAGTTACTGGATAAAACAATGAAATCCGGATAGCATGTATGAGCCCATTTTTACACTACATCTGCAATACTGTAGTGGGCCTGATTCCCACGAGTCTCACTACTGAGCTCTGCACTACTAACAGGCATTCCCACAAACACCTTCAGTGCATTCCACTGATTAGACACGCACAACAGAGCAACGATGTACAGTTTCGAAGTAAACGCAGGTCGTTCGCTCGTATCTATTCGCATAGGATTTAATCAGATTCCTTGAGAAGATTTTACCTCTGGTGGCAGCGCCAATCCTGGTGGGCGCAACCTGCCTGGAGCGGGAGGGGAGCCGGCAGGAGTAGAGCGCGTGGGTGGCCGCCACTTTGGAGTCAAGGATCCTGCGGCGGTACGACGAGGACGCCAGAGACGACGACATGGTAATTTAATTGATGGGTTGGCTGGAGCAGGGTTGGGGCGGCGCGCAGGTTGATGCGGCGGCTTTGGCACACGCAGCAGGCGAGAGAGTTTGCGGCAACGCGGAGGCTTTGGCAGGCACTGCGGTGAGAGGGACGGCTACTCGGCCCCGAATACGTATCTTTTTTACTAAACGACGCTTAATCGCACATTAAGCTAAGTGTGTGGCCTTTCGCAAAACATTCACGCGTATATGGCGCTCGGTCCAAAACGTCATTAAAGCGTTCTAAAAATATCAGAGGTTCTGAAAATTCCAGAAAACGTCGTACACTTTGGCGTATCCTGAGTCAGAGAAACGCAAAAATTTCTAAGTCATTTGGTTAAAGCCAAATGATATGGCTTTTCATTTGGGTAAAGCCAAATGATATGACTTTTCTCGGGTACAGATGATCTGAGAATCTCAGAGTACGCCAACTGATTCTCAGATCATCTCTACCCGAGAAAAACCATATCATTTGGCTTTACCCAAATGACTTAGAATTTTTTGCGTTTCTCTAACTCATGATAAGCCAAAGTATATGACGTTTTCTGAGATTTTGAGAGGTTCTGATATTTTCAGAACACCAAACGCTATGGCGTTTTGGTCCGAGGGCCATTGTTGGCTGAAAGTTTTGCGAAGGGCCATACTTAGCTTAATGTCCGATTAAGAGCCATTTAGTAAAAAAGATACCCCGAATACATGGCATTCAGCATCCACCTGTAGTTCAAATGGTTGGGTATCGAAAAGTAGATGCTATCACGCTTGCAATAAGATCTACTCCCTCCGATCTAATAAAAGTGTCGTGGAAATTGTACTACCATAGTACAAAATACCTATACACATCCCGCCACTTATTGTGGACCGGAGGGAGTATTATAATTCGCACGATAACGGGTAATTTCTTAGTTCCTATCCCACATGGCGGGTCCCACTAGCCAGCATGGAGGGTCCATGTGGGTCCATTATTTGTTTGCGTTGCATACTTCTCATCCTGATTCATGGGTCCCATATGTCAGGCGGGTCTCCCTGGTCAACATGGTTGTTCCAGGTTTGTTCCATTATTCATTTGTGTTGTATATACTTCTCATCCTAATACATGCATCCCATATGTGAGCTGGGTGGGTGCCACTGGTCAGCATGCATGTCCCTCATGGCGGGTCTCATATGTCAATAGGGTGGGTCCCACATGGCGGGTCCCACGGGTCAGCATGGCAGGTCCCATGTGGGTCCATTATTCATTTGCGTTGTATACTTCTCATCTACGTTATGTCAGTCAGGCGGGTCCCCCGGTCAGTGTGGCTGTCCCACATTGCGGGTCCCATTTGTTAGCAGGGTGGATCCCACATATGTCAGCAGGGCGAGTCCCATGTGGGTCCATTATTCATTTGCGTTATATACTTCTCATCCTGATACGTGGGTCCCATATGTTAGTCGGGCGGGTCCCCCTGGTCAGCATGGATGTCTCACATGATAGGTCCCATATGTCGGCATGGTGGGTCCCACATGGCGGGTCCCATAGGTCACATGGCCACCATTTACATCCCTATTAGCAGGGTGCGTCCCACATGGCGTATCTCATATGTCTGCAGGGTTGGTCCCACATCGCGAGCCCCACTGGTCAGCAGAGCGGGTCCCACTGGTCAGTGGAGTGTGGTTCAAACTAGGCGTAAAAATTGAAACATAAGCGAAAATGACAACTAAGCATGACACGTATACAAAATTGATAAACAAAACTGACAACTAAGCACGACACATAGAGAAAATTGATGAGATGGAGCCTAGTCATTGGTCGTAATCGACCAAAAATAAGTTGGTAGACCATTGCTGTCTGCATTATGACCATTTCATGTAACAAACTATGACCTTTCTAACGAAAATGCCCGTTCTGTTTTCGGGTTTAGCCCATCCCAAACAGCTTATGACAAATTGGTTAGAAATTATAGATTTTTGACCATTTTTTCAGGGTCACTATCAAATGTCATAAGTTAGTATATTTCTTGTAGGGGTGGTTAGCTCGACACCATCCAAAGAGAGGCAAGTTCTTGACACAATACACCAAAGCATGAGTAGGTCTTTACCTCTTCCCGGAGGGGCTGGACCTAGGTAAACTCTCTGGTGTCAATCCGTTCCAAGACAGCTCCAACGTCGCATTTTCCTCTACAATCTCTGCGATCATCTTAATGTCGAAGACGAGTTATATGGATACCCTCGGAAAAACCTCGAAACCAAGAACCTTTCGACCCTCGGCGATCCGCGACAGAGGGTCTGAAGGGCAAGGATTGGGGAAGTGAGGGGTCCACGTTCATCCACGTCTTCTTTGACAAGAGACATTAAGGTATCGAGATTTTACCTATCGCTTTGAGGTGATTGGATAGGCGTACCTCGTTTGGGTCACTCTTCAAGGGAGCGACAACTTGCTTGGGAGCCTCATACACTCTCTTAACACCATATACGTATGAGATCACTTCGCGGTTCACTTGCTTGAACCCTCTTATGATGTCTCAAGTAGTCGCCGCCTTGCTCATGCACACCCATGGCCTCGGCAAGACACGACGGGTAGGGTGACTGGCCTCGACTGCCTTCTGGCGAGTCCCAATCTTCGGTGACTTTTGAACGCAGGTATCCTCGACGAACTCCCACGCTTGCGCCAACGCTGAATCAGAGACTCGCCCCGTTCTCGATGAAACAGTAGAAAGCAAAGAAATTAAATTTGGTTAGTAGATGACATCACATGTGTTATCACTTGTCACATCATGCATGCATTACGGAAACCTTTTTTTTTTAATTTTCCACATATATTAAACCAGCAAAGAGTACACGATTATATCGATTACAAAAACAAAACTAAAAGAGACTAGCAAATCTATGAGATCTTCAAGCTCTTTCTTCATCCATGACACAATCTTGTACTTTTCTGAAGGTAGCCGTAGAACAACGCCAACACCACCAAATCACAGACTTGTGAATGCCACCGAAGGTTCTCCCTTTTTAATTTTGAGCCGCAATGCCAAGACTTTGTGCACGCACGCAACCATTAAATTAATCAAGCAACATCGGCAAGAGCACCACCACTGATATTTCAGGGACAAATAACCGAACCACTTTGTCGACGTCGTTGGGAGCCGAGAGAACGAATCACCATTGCGAAGACGTAGTAGCCGGGATAGATATTGCGAGGACAAACCTCCTCGCGGCAACCATGAGAAACAATCCAAGATTGATCTGTCGAAGTAAGATCTGAAGAACCATACCTAGACAAACTTAATCTTCCAAAGCCACCATTGACGTCGGGAAGGATATCTCGCCGTCGAACGAAGCGTGGAAGATCACTTATTGCAGACGATACCATCTCCATTAACGAATAAGATGACGACCAAAACCAAACTCTACCATTAAGGACCTTCGAAAAGCGCCGTGCGCAGGTCCGAGGTCCCCACCCCTTCTAGTGCCAGAACGGCACCTAGAGGAGGCGAGGACCCGTCGAATCTTTGCCGGCGGCGACGATGAAGCTGCAGATATCACCGTCGGCGGCGGCTAGGGTTGAAACCCTAGGCCGCCGCCACGATCGCCAAGATCGCCTCGCGCCGGTCGGACGGATTATTTTTTGATCTGTATGAACTTGCATTACGGGATCCTTTATTGGATTCAGTTATGATGATTATTGCCGGATCTGGCAAAAAGAATATAATGTTGCCTGATTAAAATTGCACGTATATGCTTATCTATGTATCCTAGTCGTACACGTTTTCAATCAACTGCCTAATTGTATTTTTTTTTGAGATAATCCCAATTGTATTACGTGTTTAGAAAAGAAAATGAAAGACGACAGGGTAACGAGAGGCCCACGACCAGGTAAGCAGAAAGGCTCACGGCCCATGAGGGAATTAGCTCGATCGATTAAGATCGACTCCACCACGATGTTTCAAGTCCAAACTCGAGATCGGTCTGCGGGAGATTAATTTCGGTAGGACGCACCGGGCACAATCACGTCCGATCTCTAATTAATATACTCCCTAGTAAAGATTCATAGCTGAACCCTAGATCAAATCAACCCCATCCCTGATGGGTAGCCGCCACGAGAATATCACGGGCTTGGTGAGCGACGACGTGCTCAGAGTATCCGGAACGCACGAGTTCACCGTCCGGCACTACAGCCAGATCAAAGGCATAGGTGTTGGTCGGTCCGTCCTCTCTGAGAGATTCACCGTCGACGGCCGCGCGTGGACCATCGGATTCTACCCAGACGGCTACAGCATATTCGACTGGCGCGATCCAGCCTTGTTCGTGCAAACGGTCTACAGACCGGAGTTCGCTGCCTTCCACGCCGAGTTCGCCTTCCAGCTCCTTGATCCCGACAATGGCAGCCGCGTGAATGCCCTTCCAACGTGGTCCGCAGGTTCAACGGCTTCTGCAGCAGCTGGGGCATCCGCCGGTTCATCTCCCGGAAGCAGCTCGAGGGAGAAGCTCTCGGCGCCCTCCGTGGTGACTCGCTGATGATCCGCTGCACCGTCAGCGTTCTGAAGCCTAACCCGAGGCCGAGGAGGAGTCGCGTTTACCCCTCGTGCCGCCGTCCTGCTTCACCGAGAACATGGTAAGGTTCCTCGCAACCGGGACGGCCCCGTTCGACGTCAAGTTCATCGTGGACGGCGTTGTCCTGGAAGCGCACAGGCTGGTGCTGGCGAGCCAGTCGCCTTGGTTCGAAAGGCTGCTCTACGGCCACTGGAGCTCCTCAGACGACAGGGTAGTAGAGATCAGAGGCACCAGCCCCGAGACGTTCAAGTCCATGCTCCACTACATCTACAACGACCGGCTGCCCGACACGGACGAAGACATGACCCGGCAGCTCTTCGTGGCCGCAGATATGTACCTCTTGGAGAGGCTGAAGAAGATGTACGCTGGCAGGCTATGCCGTTTCATCCAAGATGGCACGGTGGGGAGCATCATGGAGCTCGCAGAGGCGCACTCTTGCATCGAACTCCAACAGGCGTGCCAGAGTTACTTGGCCCATTAGAGCAGAGCATCTCCAACACGTGGTGTAAAGTAGCAGCCGAAAAACTGCTAGATACAAATTATACATCACTAAAAACACGGTTTTTACATCACCAAAAGTTTCCAACTCCAACAGCTAATCATATATAACTTAATAGATTATGCCAATAACTAATTTTCCTAGCCATGCAGCATAGCCACGTCATTAGGTCATACTATTCGTCCATGTCATCAGTGCAATCTGTCTAGTTAACGGCGAAGCAAAATTCTCGCCGGCCTCTTGGCTCCCATACGATTCCATGCGATCCACTTTCCCTTACCACCGTCGTCTCGTCACCTCCCCAGTAAGACGTTCATCAATACGGCGCTCCCAAACGCCCGCACTACCACTAGTAGAAAAAGGCCTACCGCTAGCGGGCGGAAATCCGCTACCGCTCAGCCAGCGATACATACGCCAGTGGTAATAGTTACCGCTGGCGGGCGCGCCGTTCGCCAGTGGTAAGGGTTATTACCGCTGGCGGGCAACATTGCGCACGCCAGCGGTAAGGGTTGTACCGCTGGCGGGCACGACGTCCTCCAGGGGTAACTTATTATGAATTAAAAAAAAACAAATTCGTTAATACATTTGTTTTGCGAAAAGGTCCCCAAAACAGAACAATTACAAGCAGGTCCCTCCAACCAATCCTCTTTCTTTCCACACCCCTGCCGCCGCCGTAGCTCGCGCACGCAGCAGCCAGCCAGGCTCCTCCTCCCACCCACCCACCCGTACCACCACCTTGGGATCCTCCTCCTCTGTCGTCGCCGCCGCCGCCTGCTCCACCATCTCCACCACATCTTGCGCCTCCTCCCCCTCCAGAAGTGATGGCGGAGCCCGGCCTACCACTGCGAGCGAAGCGCAGGAGGCTGGGAGCTCACCGGTGTGAAGAGGGGCGAGCTAGGAGAGAGAGCGGCGACGGCGGGTTGCGTACGTGCGGCGCCGGAGCTGCGAGTTGAATCGTGGTGCAGACAGAAAGCCCTAACCTGGAAGCAAAATCGGACATGAATTTGGTCAATTTGAAAGGCAGTAGGAGGACAGCAAGATGAGCAGTGCGGCAATGCACTGAAACGCGAGCATAATAGAGCAGAGAAAGAAAGGAGAAGAAAATCGACCTCTGGATGATGTCTTGGGTGCGAGCAGCCTTGCCTTCTTCACATCCGGCATGACTCCTCGTCGTCGCAGGCAGGCAGGGGCTCGCAGCTTGATGGCATCCGTCGTGGCGGCGCTGGGGGAGAAGCGAGAGGTGAGCAGGGGCGGTGGATCCGGAAGAAAGGGGATCGAGGGTTAGGGTTACGAGCGACGAATCAGGAGTGGGAGGGGAGAAGAGGATTGCGGGCACAAGTCGTCGCGTTACCTAGAGCCGGGCGGGCAGGCTGGCGGCTGGCAGAGAGGGCTGCCGACAGCGGCGGTGCTTCCTCGCCGGAGGACATGAGGGCCGGCCGCGTTCTCCTTGCTCGCCGGAGGACATGAGGCGGATGGTGATGCTTTGGCGACGTCGGCGAGGGGGATGGAACGGGAGAAGGTGGGCGTGGAGCCGCGAGGTTGGTGCGGCCGGCGGCGAGGGACGGGGAAGGGGAGGGAGGGTGAGAGCCGAGAGGAGAAACGTGAGGGGCGTGGACTTGGGTGCGTGCGTTGTGTGGTGTGGGATTAGGTCAAGGAGTAAGTGGGCTGGGAGGTGTTGGGCTGGCCGGTTGGGCTGGCCTGGCTGGCTGCCCCCAAAACATTTTTTTTTGTTCTTTTCATTTTACAATTACAAATCATTTTCATAAAAGAAGATAGTTTTAGAACTTGGGTTTTACAAAACAAATGTACAGGCTTATTTTATTTAACTCATATTTGGCACATAGGACCATCCTGTTCCGAAGGAATTTTACAAATTAATTTTATAAATATCATTTTCCTTTTTTCTAATTGCAAAAATTGACGTTTTTTATTAACAAAGTACAGAAAATATGGTGCAAAATGGCACCCATCTAATTATCACAAAGAGTAGTCCACATTTGATAGATAATCCCCAAGTATTAGGAGTTTTCTTGATTTCTATCTTATTTCGCCTAGTTAAATAAGTTTATGTTGATTTTCCGAAATTAATCCAAATTTGAATTACAAGTGTTTGATAGTTTGGTCTGATTTTTTTTTAAAAATCATTTTAAGGTACACAACCAGTGGTTATATCACAGAAATATCGATAGTTTTATAGAATTTGACTTCTTTCGATGAATAGTCATGGTGACCAGTTTAACCCTTTTTCGAAAAAATCAAATAAAGTGAAAAAACGCTAAAAAAAAAGATATCCTCTGGCATGGAGTCCTATTATGTGTACTAGTTGCTATAAAAAATGATAAACTTGATTTTGGACAAATTGTTCAAAAAAATCTTCACAAAAAGGTCTATCATGTATAAACATCTATAAGTTTCAAGTCAAATGACCAAGTTATGGCAATTTCCACGGCATAGTTTGTGATAAAGTTCTCATATTTGACAAATATGTGTGTCTTGATATAGAAAGCAATGGTTTCGAAGGGATTTTACAAAAAAAATCTATAAATATCATTTTCCTTTTTCTAAGTGCAAAAATTGACTTTTTTTGTGAACCAAGTACAAAAAATATGGTGCAAAATGGCACCCATCTAAATATCACAAAGAGTAGTCCACATTTGATGGATAATCCTCAAGTATTAGGATTTTTCTTGATTTCTATATAATTTCGTCTAGTTAAATGAGTTTATGTTGACTTTCCAAAATTAATACAAATTTGAACTACAAGTGTTTGATAGTTTGGTCTAATTTTTTAAAAAATCATTTTAAGGTACACAACCAGTGATTATATCACAGAAACATCGATAGTTTTACAGAATTTGACCTCTTTCGATGAATAGTCACAGAAATATCAAGTTACACATGCCAAGTTACCCCTGGCGGACGACATGCCTCACACGCCAACGGTAAGTCACGTACCGCTGGCGGGCAGAGAAAGACGTCCGCCGGCGGTAATTTGCTCGTTTCTGAGCCCATCTGGGCCAACTACCGCTGGCGGGCACGCCGTATCGTCCGCCAGCGGTAAGTCAAGTACCGCTGGCGAACAAGACTGCCGTCCGCCAGCGGTAGTTAGCCCCGCGTGCTGGCGCCTGCCTACCACTACCGCTGGCGTACATGATGGGCCGCACGCCAGCGGTACTTGACTTACCGCTGGCGGGCACCACTAAACGCACGCCAGCGATAATAGCGCTGGCGGACGCCCATGTCCGTCCGCCGGCGGTAGCGTGGTGGCTATAAGCATATTTCTACTAGTTTACAGGTTGATTTAGGAGATGAGCTCCAGCAGCAGTGCTGACCGCACGTAGGTATGCATGGTAGCGGTAGACGACCAAGGGCTCTTTGATCTAGCCGTCTAGATGAAGGTCCATGGACTCCTGAGTCCTGACGACTTGACATCCTGTCCTCATTCCTCTGTTACGGTACCCCTGGTCGCAGTTTAGCGCCTTTGAAGCGAAACATACGGAGCAACTGTTCCGTTAACTACCTCCAGCCGTTCCTTCTCAATCCCCTAATCCTCAATTAAATAGGATAAAGAGTCTTCTCATATCCTCTTCAACTTACGATCCTGGTCCTTAAATTTCCTCTCCGTCAAATCCTATTGCGTCCATATTGTAGAGCAGGCGTAGCAGCCGAACAGGCACAAGCCGCTGCTATATATTTGCCCCTCTCTTCCAAGATTTCAGAACGTTGTGTAATGGCTCTATTGCCGGAAAATACCAGGATGAACCTGGGTACATTTGCTCCTGCCCAGGACGAGGACCTTCCGAATGTTCAAAAATTCCGAAAAAAAATGGAGACATGCATACACATGTATGCAGTAATAGTACAAATTTTCGTGGAGAAACGATCTTTCATTTGGCCTGTGTAAAAAAGACAAATCTACGACGTATATACACTTCTATACAGCAGTACTGTAGCATTTGCAAATTTGTCTTTTTTTACGTAGCCAACGTAAATACAAATTCTTCACGAAACTCACTTGCCGGCACATTGGATTTGCATTACCTATGCATCTGATTTTTTACAGATTTTTTTGACTTTTCAAAAGTGGTTTAAATCAAGATTTACAAAAAAAAAAAAAAAGGCAGGAGTGCCATTTCATTGATGATGAAGCTGGTGTTGTCCGCGCCGCCTACGTACTTCCTTATGTGGGCCGGCCCAATTGTTTCGCATGCCCAGAAATCGTTTCCTATTGTTTCGTGCTGTTGCTTGTACGTTCAACTAATGTTGTGTACAAAACAAAAAAAGCGATTGGTTCAATAAAATTTCGTGAACAATTATTTTTTAATCTGAATATTTTCAAAATCTGAACCATTTTTAAAATTGAAACTATTTTTAAATTCGGAACCATTCTTAAATTTGGAAACATTTTAAAATTCTGATCCATTTTTTAAATTCGGAACCATTTTAAAAAATGAACAATTTTTAAATTTGATTTTTTTCAAAAATGAATAATTTTCAATTTTAGAACCATTTTAAAATTTGGAACCATTTTTAAATTTGAAACTATTTCAAAATGAACAATTTTTAAATTTGGAACCATTTTAAAAAATGAACAATTTTCAAAATTGGAACCATTTTTAAATTTTAAACTATTTTCAAAATGAACAATTTTTAAATTTGGAACCATTTTAAATTCGAAACCATTTCCAAAACTGAACAATTTTTTAAATTTGGAACCATTTAAAAAAATGAACAATTTCAAATTTGGAACCATCTTAAATTCGGAACTATTTTTAAATTTGGAACCATTTTCAAAAAGGAACCATTTTTAAATTTGGAACATTTTTAAAAATGGAACCATTTAAACAATGAACAGTTTTCAAATTTGGAACCATTTTAAATTTAGAACCATTTTCAAAATGGAACCATTTTCAAAAGTTAAACAATTTTAAAAAACAATTTAAAAAGAACAAAAAACAATAATAAAAGAAAAAAGAAAACAAAAACAAAACAGAAAAAGAAACGAAAAAGAAAAACAGTAAGGAAACGAAAAAGAAAACGAATATCGAAAGAATTGACCTCTCTGTTGTTTGTTGCCTGCGCCAAAGACATCCACTTCATTTCATTGGCCACATCCATCAGCACATAATTCACGGGTTTTCTCTGGTTAGTTTCTTCCAATTCTTACTGCGAGTAATGCACACATCATGCTTCTCTACAAATTGGTGGCTCCGTATCTTTTTGTAGTAACTTCTCAATTATCCAGGTATGTTAATACCAACCAACTTCAGATTTTCCATATAGATCAAAACTTTCTTTGTACTACTTTCCACATTTGTTATCTCGGCACATGTGTAATTTTTCAGTCCACACAACTTCAATTTGAATGATCTCGAATTTGATCATTCGTGAGGTGTTAACTACAAATTTAATCTACATGTCGATGTCTATGATTTTTTTTGTCAGTCCACACATGTATCAATTTGAATGAACTCGAATTTGATCATTCGTGAGGTGTTAACTACAAAATTTAATCTACATGTCCATGTCTATGATTTTTTGTCTGTCCACACATGTATCAATTTGAATGAACTCGAATTTGATCATTCGTGAGGTGTTAACTACAAAATTTAATCGACATGTCGATGTCTCTAGAACTATTATTCCCTTAGTACGTGATATATAATTTAGTTATTAGGTGCTTTTATTTTTGTTTATTGTATATCAAATGATCCAAGACATGAGATGACCAGGTTGCAGGAAACAATTGACCTCTATGTTCATGCTCATGTCATCATGTGATCTTCATATAAATCAGTTTAACTTACTTCCATTACAGGTCTAATACATAAGGTAATTTTATTTTCCTTCTAATGTGTTAAATAGTCGTCAATTCATTTTGACATATTTGTTGGAACATTCATGTAATTTTAATTTCCTTTTAATGGGTTAAACAATTGTTAATTCATTTTGACATTTTTGTTGTATATCTGTTACTTGCAGATTATATACGCTTTTTGGAACATTCAGGGCATGTACAATGGGGAGTGCTTAGGGAGATACTTAAAAAATAAACCGGTTATGTCTAAGCATTGGTGCTTATTTATAGAAGAAAGATGATTAACTAGGCACCTCTCCTATAAAAATAAGCACTAGTGCTTAACAAAAAACTGGTTTATTTTTGTAAGCATCTCTCTAAGCACTCCCCATTGTACATGGCCTCATGGGGACTACTTTTATGTGGTGGCGGTTGCAGGTGTTTCTCCTCTATTCATGTTGTCAACATGTTTGGCTTAGTTGACTGTCTCACATAAACAAGCTGAACAACTGTTTTATTCTTGCAAATTAATGTGGCGTGCTATTTCGACCCATAGGTAGATGAGCAAGCCTAAAGTATCAAAATTATGTTAGAAATTGGCAGTGATTCATAAGTTATAACTTCGATTTATGTATTTGGCACACACATGCGAGTGACAAAACTGCATTTGTTCTAGCAGCACGGCGATAACTTAACCATTTTGGTTTGTTCATTCATATCCAGTTTATTTTGCTAAACCCTCAAACGACTAAAATATTTGTTTGGCTGGAGCTAGTGCTAATTTTCTAGTATATTATAGGGCAGGAGTTTCCTAGTAAAAGCAACTCCAACAGATGCCAAAAAATGGAATGGTGCCCAAAAAACCGTTTTGTAGGGCATCTGGGGCAAAAAGAAAAACAGTGCTCCTGCGGATGCCCTGGGGCAGGCCAAAAAAAAACCTTTGGACATCGCGCGAATCCCCAATCGCCAGCTCGAAGTTTCAGCAACTCTCGATTCTTTTTTTGAGCAAATACCATATTTATTAAACCAGCAAATAGTACATGATTACATCGATTACAAAAACAATACTAAAAGAGACGAGCAAATCTTTGAGATCTTCAAGCCTTTTCTTTTTCCGTGACACAATCTTGTACTTTTCTGAAGGCAGCCGTAGAACAACGAAAAATACACCAAACCACAGACCTGTGAATACCAACGAAGGTTCTCCCATACTTTTAATTTTGAGCCGCAATGCCAAGGCTTTGTGCACGTACGCAGCTATTAAATTAATCAAGCAATATCGACAAGAGCACCAACACTGATATTCAAGGGAAAAATAACTGAACAAATTTGTCGACGTCGTTGGAAGCCGAGAGAACGAATCACCATTGCCGAGGACGTAGTAGCCGGGACAGATATTGCGAGGACAATCCTCCTCTCGGCAACCATGAAAAACAATCCAAGATTGATCTGGCGAATCAAGATCTGAAGAATCATACCTAGACAAAGTTAATCTTCCAAAACCACCATTGACGTCGGGAAGGTGATCTCGCCGTCGAACGAAGGCCAGAAAATTGCTTATTGTAAAAGATGTCATCTCCATTGATGAAGACGACGACAACCAAAACGCTAGAGTGAACACTACTTTTATTAAAAACTCCACTCATAGATCGAATTCCCCACCCCTCCCGACGCCGGCAAGGCCGGCCGGAGGAGGGGGAACCGATCTACGGTGAAGGAGGAAAAGTGGCGGCGGCTAGGCTTTCCACGACTTACGTACAAGGGACACGAAGGATGGGCTTATTTGGCATATCAGCAACTCTCGATTCCTTTTCTGACCGCCGGCGTCGCTGACCGATTCAGGCCAAATCCTGAGAATCCACGCGTCCCCTACCGATTGCACGCGGCGCCGGCCATCCCCACTGCTTTGGCGAGCTCATCGTGCAGCGTCCCGATCTGAGGTTCGCGTGCCATGACTTATGCGCGCGTCTGCATCTTCGGTAGTGTGTGTGGCAGTGGACTATTGGAGCTGTCACCACGGTGTCCTGTGGGTGCGCTGGGTGGCAATTGCGGTGGTGTTGGGTCTCCGTGACCTGGAGTCCTATAGGCGCAACGGCGCTGGCTTAAGGTAGAGATCATCCATTGGTGCAAATGGCGGGTTTCGATGCTTGGGTTGAGCCAACATGAGCTCTCCGGTGGCCTAATGCTCGGAGGAGGGATTTGTTCCGGCCGGCGACACCATTTGTTCATTTGTACATAACCCAATAAATACTTCCGGGGGATGTACGTAAGTAAGCAAGGGTCTTAAAAGAAGTACTCGATAATAATCTTGGCAGTCTTCAAATACAAGCGAGAGGAGGCCAGGTCCACACGCGGTTGAAATTGGAATTGGTGTGTTTCTTTCTCATATGCTCAAAACTCGACAACGACGCGTGCTTGGCGGACAAGCGGTTGTGGAAGGCCTTCGCCGAAGCACAGCTCGCCGGCCCGACCACCATCGACGACGAGGACCTGAGGTGGGACGACCTCTGGACGTCGTCCGAGTACACCACCTCGGAGGAGGACTAGTTTAGTTTAGAATTATTGCATCGTTTACTTTTTCAGTCTATTTTATTTGTCGTATGAACTATGTCGTGTCAACCATGTTTAAAATATATTTTATTTTGCTCTTTTGATCTTGTTTTGATCTTCTATTTTATAGAAACGTATTTGCGCTAAATTATAGCGCGTCTGGAATAGCTTGCATCGCCTCGTGCGCTAAAACGGCTATTCCGACGCTATAAAAAAAATTAGCGTGCCCGACTATAGTTGGAGATGCTCTAAGCGCACATGGTCAAATAGTGGATAGTGGTGCGCAAGCGAATCTGTCCGCTGTAACTACTAGAAGCTCTATACGGTGGAAAATGCGAGGGTGCTCCGGGCGGCACATCCTAACGGATTCCTTGCTCTCATTGGTTCAGAATCTGGTGGAATCCATGGGGTCGGATCTAATCCTACTATATATGAAAGTAGGAAGGATTCACCCCCCAATCTGCTATACACGTCGCCCTTTTTTCCCTCACTGTCCGATACACGCCATGGATAGTCCAGATCGTCCCAAACCCCCACGCGACACTGTAGTTTACTGTAGCTCGGGACTTTCAACCAATCACAGGCCACGCACGAATTTTGGCGCAACCAAATTCGCACAAACATACTCGCAAAGCCAAAAATTACCCAGCCATCCAAATTTTAACAGCATAGTGGACCTATTTGCAATTTGACAAAAAACGACGGACTTTTCTGCAAAAACATCAGCAAAATTCCCCCTCCCCCTTTCTCTCTCGCGCGTGACGCGGAGGTCGCCGCCGCCGCCGACGCACGCCGCCGCCGCTACGCGCCTCCCCGCTCAGATCGACGGCCACAGAAACCTCTGCCGTCGCGTCCTCTCCCTCCTCGCCGAGTTTGGCGTGCCGGAATGTCGCGTGCGCGCCGGAATCTTCGCCGCCGTGCGCGCTGCCCGCCGCCGCGTTCGCACGCCGCCGGCGACGCTCCGACGACCCAGAAGCAGCGGCGCTGCCGCTTTCGGGCGCCCCGCGTCCGCGCGCGTCCGACGCGCCCAGCTCGCGCTGGTTCGCCGCCGGCGTGGTCGACGCCGCCGCGGCAGACTCCGGCCACTGTGACGTCACCACGGGCCTGGGCTGGGGATACGGGCTGCTTGCTGGGCTGGCCTGCACAGCGCGGCCCTCTCTATTTTTTTGTTCTTTCTGTTTTCTTTTTCTATTTTCCAAATTTTTTGTAACTTTTCAAATACAGCTTCAAATCAATTCAAACCAATTTCTACAAATTTGTAAAAATCAAAATCTACATTTCAAATACTTTGGGACCTTTCCAAAATTATTTCGAATCTTAAAAAATTTCAAATAATACATAAGGGCTCATTAATAGATTTCAAAAAATCACAAAATAACAACTTTTAATTTACTAACTACAATAATGCAAATCATACATACAAAATGCACACAAAAAAACCCGAATAATTCCCCAAAAAAAATAGAATTCAATAATTCACAGAATTGAAATCTTCAATTTTATGAATTACAGCAATGCAAATCATATATAAAAAAATGCACAAAAAATGTATTTCCCCAAAAAAAATCATTCCCTCCAAAATATTTAATTTCTTTCTAAGTTCCAACATAGATTTCAAAAATTCACAAGAATTAAAAACTTTTAATTTATTAATTACAATAATGCAAACACACACGTACAAAATGCACAAAAAAAAATTCCCCGAATAATTCTTCCTCCCCAAAAAAATATTCACAATTTCCAATTAGTTTCAACATAGATTCCAAACAAAATTTGTTCGATTTTTTAACAACAGGTATCCCCCCCAATAAAATGTTACACATTTTCTATAAGTTCAAAACAATTTTCACACAGGATTTATTACGAATTTTTGCAACAAGTATTTTTTCCCAACAAATATTCGACAACACAAAAAATATTATTTCCCCAAGAATATTCGACAATACCCACAAAAGTTTCGAATATCACAAAAGTTTTGAAAATATTTCATGCATTTTTTCCTATTTATCCTTTTGAAAGAAAGGTTCTGATGCGTTCGTTCGATTCAAATTACATACACATATACATGGTATATCAAAACCAATGCAGCGGGCACGACGTGCCACAAATTTCAAATTTGAGAAAATTTCCAAACTTTGCACACAAAAGTTGCACCAAAACCAATGCACACAAAAAATTGCTGATTATTTACGGCATATGAACAAATTTGAAATTTAGATACTTCAAACGTTTAAATGTCTTCCAGATCTGACCCTTTTACAGATGTAAGAAGAAATCGAATCTAAAAAATTACCAATTTGAACAAATTTCGAAACCTGAACAATTTTTACCCGCAAGCTTTCTTTGCATTTCAATAAATTTCAATTCTACACAATTTTAAAACGTGGACATTTTCCAAATTTGAATTCGACCACAATAACGCGGCATACAAATCTGAATATTTCAAAATTTTAAATGCCTTCCAAACCTAACCATTTTACAAACATGAAAAAATCCAAATCTAAACATCTTTTCAATTTAAACAATTTCCGAAATCTAAACTATTCTCAAACGGAAGCTCTCTATGCATTCCAATAATTCTCAAATCTGTACAATTTTAAAATATCGACATTTCCAATTTTCAATTTTGCCACACAGGTGCGGCGTATCGCCGCGCCAATATCCCTAGTTTTAATAACACACCGGTAAATACAAAGTGAATACATTGTGGGACCAACAGCTGGGGAGAGAGAAAGGCCACGAGCTTGTTTCAGAGTCTCTCTCCCAATCTTTCTTTCTCGGCGGCGTAGTTTCAGCTAGCGCAGCAGCAAGCGCCGACAGCGAGATCTCCGTGCCAGTTGAGCCCGTCCGTGGACAACATCATCGGCGCGACGCGTAGCTTGGACGCCCGCGCGTTCCACCGGTTCTCTGACCAGAGGTCTACGCCGCCGTGTGGCAGCCGTGCATGGCGAGCGGTACCTGAGAAGCGGCGCATGCACCGGGAGATGAGGCGAGGACGCATGCAGTGGGGTCGGTGCGAGCTTAGCCGCCGGCGTGACCTGATGTGGCGTGAGGCGAGCTGACGCGGCGTGGGGTAACGCACAGTCGTTGTACCTGCTCGGGAACCAGGAGCGAAGCAGGGTTGGAGACAGGACGGCGATGATGACGGCGCGGGGTTGGGTACGGACGCAGAACGAGGATGGCACCGGCAAGGAAGCTGGCCGGGACGCCGGAAGGAGACGGGCCGCGACAGTGATGCACAGAGGAAGAAGATCTCGGGAAGAGAGAGAGAGGGGTGGGTGGGAAGGGGATGAGATGACTTGTGAAATTTCTCTCCCCTACGCGGGCCCAGTGTACTTATATTGCAATTAATTTTGGACTGTGCTAACTAGGTCACGTGCCCCATATTAGATTTTCATGGGCACGGATAAAATATGCTGCACTACTCACCAATGTAATCCTTATGTGACGGTATTCCCATATTTTACGTGTCTAGATTGGATCAAATACTCACTTTCTGAACATGTAGATCATGTTTATGACAAAAAAACATGTAAAAACGTCCTGGTAACTATGTATTATTTGGGTGGTAACTATTAACTAGCAATATGGTAGCTACAATATTATAACCTGGCAACTGACGATGAAAAAAATGTTTGTCAAAACGTATTAAGATGGGATCTTGTTTCGAAGTACTCGTTGAGACGTACCCAGCTGTAAAGACGGATCTTCAATTCGATTTATGGTTTAAAAGATAATGATTTTGAATTTCCGAACTATACAAATATTCCATGAATGCATGTGCATGCATACGGATATACGAGATATACGAGAGAAGGATGTTAAATAAGAAGTGCCGGATGGAGAAAGTTCGTGGGGCACGTTCACTAATTAGATAAACCGATTAATTTTTCAATCAATTTAACGGATGAAATACCCTGCCACCAGATTGACCCCACACCATGCGTGGACCAATAGGTTTTTGAGTTCCGCCGGGAGTACATGTCGCCGAGTTCACTCTATGCGGTACCATTGAAAGAACAAGTCTTGCAGACATCCAAACATGGAGAAGGGTTATCTTCTAATTCCTGACGTCTCCCAGGCCCATGAACTAAACTACTAATATTTTCGTCTCACGTCCAAAGAACATGATTAAAACATGGAAATCACTTTTCTATCTCTTCCTTTCTCTCTTTCCAGATGGTAAAACGTATTGTTAGCTCATATCTTTCTGTCGTTGCATGATTCGTTTTATATCATGGTGGTGAGTGCACATCATCTACCCTCTTTAGTTTGATGAATGCAATTTATTATTTCTCTCGTGAACACTTTGTAGGGAGCATGTGGTTTCATTCAGGGTCAATTTAACCCTCTTCTGAAGTTCTGCTACTCGAGCTTATAAAGCTGTCTAAAGTTACTCATCGTGGTAAGTATCAATGTATCATCTTATAAATGCTAGGCTGCTCCAGTGCACTTTGTTTCTTGCATAGTTGCATACCACAAGTACTACACGCTCATTCCTGGGGAGTACTCGGGCCATAGTTGATAGATGAAATGGAATTTTTCTTGTCCCGTTGTCTAGGTGTTCAAATATTTGGATAAATTTGTCTCACTCACTATTCTGAGAAAAAAAAAAACTTCGTATGTTCACTTGTACATAACCGAAACATTGTGGATGTACTCGTACGAGCTAGCAAAGGGTCTCAAAAGAAGTACTACTCCTGATCATAATCCTGGCAGACTTCAAATACAAGCGAGAGGAGGCCAGGTCCACACGCAGTCGAAATTGGAATTGTTGTATTTCTTCCTCATATGCTCAAACCCTGAAGACGATGCGTACTTGGCGTTGTTCTGGTGCAACCGGTCCAACCTCTCGGCGCAATCCTTGAGCTCGGCCGCCGTGTACCCAGTCGCGCGTTCGTGCTCGTGGCCCCACGGCTTATCCTGGGACGACATTCGCGCGACGAGTATTGCCGACGCCGCCACGACGGACGGCCGGAACCGGAGGACGCCGTAGTCCAGCAGGCTCAGCTCGGCGACGTAGCTCGCCAGCTGGGCAACAGCCTCGTCGCCGCGGTCGTCTCCATTGACGCCGAGGAGCTCCAGGAAGTGCTCGAGGAAGGTGAATGCCGTGGGAGCGCCCAGGTCGTACCGGAGCGCCTTGAGCACCGCGACCTCCGCGGCGAGCAGCTCGTCCCTGGTGCAGCCGCCCCCGTCGGACTCCAGAGCGTGGCTGGTCTCGGATACGATCCCCTCCACATTAGGTTGGTAGAGTTCTTCGTACTTGTAAGCGACGAGCAGCGCCGCAGCGGTGATAGTGATGAGCTTGCGGACCGACCCAACGACCGGCCTGGCCCTGGCCGCGGCCAGGAATCTGTCCAGGCAGAGCACGGCGAGGTGCAGTGTTCTGGACTGGAAGTACAGGGTCGGCGCGAGAGAGGAGAGCCACTCGACGAGGACAGCGCGAAAGGCCGGCGTCACCGGCTCGCCCCGCTTCGTACCGGGTTTAACATTTCGTTTTGACGAAATTTATTTCCCTGGCTTCGTATGCAGCGCCATGTAGTCCGGCGCGGGGCGGCGCCTGGGAGCGGACTCCATAGACCGGAGGTACGCGTCGATGTCTTGATCGTAAGCCTCCGCGGGCGCGACCGCAGGCTGGAGTGGAGGGACGCGCGGCGATGGGTCGTGGGCCGGGGGCGAAGGCTGCAGGGACGTCGCCGGCAGCGGCAGCGACGGGAGTTTGGCCGGATTGGCCATGCTCCTTTTGGCAATTGACCTCGACGGAGCGCACACAGCGACAGCTTATTTATGAGGATCGATCGATACACGAGTTCGTGATCGAGTCGTATTGGGATTTTGCAGTCCAGTGCGCGTACGTACTCATGTCCGACTACGAGTAGTGTAAGCCAACATGGTGAACACCTTAGAGGCAGAGCAACTCTAGCAGTTGCTGGATAATCTTGTACAGGATAAATCGTATCCGGTAAGCCGGATACTGATTATCCAAGACGAGTTGTGATGGGGCCGAACAGATGCAGAAAATCATCCTGGATATTTATACTGGTCAAAGGAGTTGCAAGTTTGCGCGATAATTTATACATAGAACAGTATTGAAACTACGGTAGAACTGAAATTAAAACGAACTGAAATTAAACTAAACTAAACTAAACTAAAAACAGAAATGGTCTACTCGTCGGCGATGTAGCTTCGCCGGCGATGTAGATTCGGCGGCGATCTCCTCCCGGCGTCGGCGTCGGCATCGACCTATGGATCGACGTAGAGATCCTCCTGCTCGACAATGCGGACAATGCGGAGGACGGCCTGCGGGACCTCCTGCGCGTCCACCGCTGCAATCAGGCAAGTTTCGGCATCGGGCTCGCCTCAATCCAATGCCGCCTGCGCGGCGGCCACCTCGGCGTCGGCGTCCTCCACCCGCCTCCACGCCGGCGCCACGTTGTCGACGAGGACGTCGAGGCTGCAGACGCCTGTGCGCCCGCCTCGGGCCGGTGACGCAGAACCCGCCCGCCGGAATGCGCAGCAAGTCCTCCGGAAGGCGGAAGTCATCCTCCGGCTCCGGCGCCTTCCTCCTCCGGCTGCCGCGCGATTTCCCCGCCTCCACGTCGTGCCTCCGCCTTCTCCGCCGCCCTCCTCGCCGCCTCGTCTTCCGGCGGCTCGCGGCCGCCTCCGCCTCGGTCGTCGGAGGTGCGCATGGTGGACCCGGCCATGGATCCGGTGGTGGTGGGTGGAGAGGAGGTGCGGTGCACCGTGGATTGCTCGCCGGAGTGTGGTGAGAGGTGCGGCGACGCTAGGCTATTTGCGGCAGAGGGGTGCGGTATTGATACCGAATCGACCCCTCCGCCCCGGCTATATAGTGCGCGAGTCGCTGCTTATCCGAGGGACTGGATAATTTTTTCCGAACCGTGGGCTTTTCCCGTCTCTGATCAGGCCGCAAAAACGGCCCGTACCCCAAATCGGCCGGACTTTTTCGGGCTGAGGGGCTTATCCAACAACTGCTAGAGTTGCTCTTATCACTGTCGGATGTTCGATTGGGATCTAGTTCGTTCCGCTTGTCTTAGGGCCATAAGAAATCGATTGTGACATAAAATCTTCTGAACCTTGTGAAGAGGATTTGGAAATTTGTCAGGAGAACGATTAGGAATCGAACACACGAACTTTCAAAAATTTCTACCAATCTAGAGTTGTTTTCAGAAATTTCGAACCCCTTGTTTCAACTTTCACCCCACAAGTTTTGAAAGTTCAGTAGAACTGGCACAATTCCCGTACTTCGCTACGGCCAAACACTGGTTCTTATTAACCACGCGACAATGAATCCAATAGATGATTAAGATGTATGTATAAGGTTAATTAATTAAATATTTAAGATCTCAACGCACCGCGAGGCTATGCGATTGAGCGAGCGAGACGCTTCCTCAGAGTGGAGACACCGGAGACCACGGCGCAGCAGCAGCAACAGCATACGCAAACGTCCATGATCGATGTTATCATCTATCAAGATGGTGCCAGTGTGTATGAGCGTGGAGCCTCGGTCAAGTTGAAATAGGGGTTCGTCTCCATCTCCTCGCTCCTACAACACATGGCTTTTATGACGTTGACCATTGTGAAGCCGAATTGAAGCAAATTCATGCCCGATGGTGATAGGCGCCAACAAGTCGAGCAAGACAGGTTTCTTGCTCGATCGGTAGGTATAGTGGTATACTATGTAGTTTCCGTACAGTTGTATACTCTGCTCTGCATGTATTTGATCATCCTGTACCACTCCTAGATGTTACTGGAAATGGCCTTCATGGCTTCTCCGAAACCACGTGAAACTCGAGTCACCCAGCTACCATGCACCCAACTTTCTTGGACTCGACCAATCTGTGTTGTGCTACTGAAAGTATTAGTAAGGTGCAGTCGTTCTTGTACTATTCGTAAACAGAGGCGTGGTGGGTAGCTACACTTTAACTTACACTTGCTAACCTGATATCAACAAAACCAGTGCATACATCCTATGGAAACAAGGGGTTTCTGAATATCACGCCCAAATCCTTCCGGTGCATCCCATTCACAATTATTCCCACAACGGGTGTGAGTGGACACATGCATGTTTATGCTATCTTCATAAATTAAATAGTTCTCACAAAGAAAGGAATGTTTGTTCTTCGGTTTAGCTATTATTCAATATTCCGTGAGGAGATGCGAGCTATCTTTTTTTTTAGATAAAGGGCTTTTATTACTTAAAAGGTTTAATCATTACACCCGGCCTCTGCATAGCTAAGATGCACACAGCCAACAGTTCACCAGTACTCAAAGCGGTATCCAGAAACTAAAAAACAAAAGTCGAATTACATATCAAAAATGAGAAATTGTAGATCCGCCTAAGATGCTGGTAGGTCTATCCAGAGTCTATGTTGCCACCCATGCCGGGAGAATAACTCCCTGGCCACAGCCTCCAGTCTCGACGCCACCTCCAAAAATAAGTCTCGGTGCTCCACACGCTGCAGGTTCGACCATGCTCGAAGCGTCGCTGTGCACCGGTAAATATCCTGCATAAGAGAAGCATTTTTAGCATTAAAAACCTTGTCATTTCTACATAGCCATAGCGACCAAATAACAGCAATCGAGCCCACCCTACTGAAAAGTTTAAACCTAGGATCCACTCCGTTTAACCAATTGCCAAAAATGTTAGCAACAGTACTTGGTGGATGTAAGGTAGAACCTATCTGGATGGCTGACCATATAGACCTGGCGAACTCGCACTGAAAGAATAAGTGTGTAATGGTCTCGTCGTGTTGACAGAAGACACACTTTTTACTTCCATGCCAATTGCGTTTGGCAAGGTTATCTTTGGTAAGGATTACTCCTCGACGTAGATACCACGCAAACACCTTTGTTTTTAGTGGTATCTTCATCTTCCAAAGTTTGTTATTGTTCTTGCTATCGACTGGAACTTCAGGTAGGATTAGTGCCCTATACATAGAATCAACCGAGAATTTACCATTCTTCGTAAGATTCCATTGAAATTTATCTGGACCTTCCGTCAGTTGGATTGAATCCAAGCGCACAAGCAAAGCATCCAAGATGCTTGTCTAGTTCCAAGTAAACTTCTTCTGAACGAAACATCTGGTGGGTAAGTACCTAGCACCTTCGCGATTGTGTCGCTTTTGTTTCGTACAATAGAATATAGAGCCGGGTATTGTTCTTTGAGTGATGATTGGCCTAGCCAAATATCCTCCCAGAAACGAATTTCCGATCCATCCCTAATTGAGAAAGATCCATGTGGAAAAAAGAACTTCTTTGTAGCCATAAGGCCTGCCCAGAAGTGTGAATCGCCAGGTTTCCAAAGAACCTGAGAACAGCTTGATCTCCAACATATTTTCTCCTAAGGAGGGTTTGCCAAACTCCATCTTCAGAAAGAAGTTTAAATAGCCATTTACCTAGCAGGCTCTGTTCTTGACCTCAAGGTCATGAACACCTAGCCCTCCTTGGTCTTTAGGGCAGCAAACCACACTCCATTTAGTCAGTCGATATTTTTTCTTCTCACAATCCCTTGCCAAAAGAATCTAGATCGGAAATAATCCAATCGTTTTAAGACCCTTTAGGCAGTTGGAAGAATGAATCATATACAGTACCATGTTCGTTAGTACCGAGTTTATGAGAACCAATCTTCCACCCAGAGATAGGAGTTTTCCTTTCCAGCTATTTAAACGTAATTGAAGCCTTTCCTCCACCTTTTCCATTCAGCATTTGTAAGTCTCCGATAATGAATCGGAATACCCAAATAGTTGATAGGAAATTGTCCTTGCTCACAGCCAAAAAGCTCAGCATACAAGGCGGCGTTTTCACAGGCCTCACCAAAGCAAAACAATTCACTTTTATGGAAGTTTATCTTAAGACCCGAAAGTTGCTCGAAAGCTGACAAAATCAACTTAGGTTACGAGCTTTTTCGATGTCATGCTCCATAAAAAGAATTGTATCGTCGGCATATTGAAGAATCGATAATCCACCATCGACAAGATGGGGAATCACTCCTTCAATGTGACCCTCAGTTTTAGCGCGTTCAATCAAGATAGCCAACATATCCGCCACTATATTAAATAGTATTGGCGAAAGCGGGTCACCCTGTCTGAGGCCTTTTTTCGTTTGGAAGTATTTGCCAGTGTCATCATTGACCTTAATGGCTACACTTCCTCCGGAAACAAAGGAATTAATTAACGCGCGCCACTCTGAAGAGAAACCTTTCATCCGAGGGTCTGCTGGATGAAAGACCACTTAACTTTATCATAAGCTTTCTCAAAATCAATTTTAAGAATTACCCCGTTCAACTTTTTCCTATGCAGTTCATGGACCGTTTCATGTAGGACCGCGACTCCATCAAGGATGTTGCGACCTTTCATAAAAGCCGTCTGAGACGGACGAACCACATGATCTGCCACAGTGTTCAGTCGAATCGTCGCCGCTTTGGTGAATATTTTAAAACTAACGTTAAGGAGGCATATAGGTCTAAACTGTTGGATCCTTTCTGCCTCGTTAACCTTAGGTAACAAAATTATTTCACCAAAATTGAGACGAAACAACTCTAATTGTCCTTTGTGAAGACAGGCGAACAATTGGAGCAAATCGGCCTTGATAACATCCCAAAAGTTCTGATAAAACTCGGCCGGGAAGCCATCAGGACCAGGAGCTGTATTATGTTTCATTTGGAAAACCGCCTTTCTCACTTCCTCTCTGAATAGGGTTTAGTAAGAAGGCTATTTTCCTCTTCTGAAACCTGGGGTATGTCCGCTGTTCGGGACTCATCCAAGGAGAAATTTCCTTCCTCTGGAGCACCGAACAGGCCTTTATAGTAATTTGTAATGTACGACTTTAGCTGTTCATGGCCCTCAATCGTTCCTTCATCCTGGACCAGAGAATGAATACGCTTTTTCCTGTGTCTGCCATTGGCAATACTATGGAAATAGCGAGTATTCGAGTCTCCTTCTAGAATGAATTGGGCCTTGGAACGTTGATACCATTTTAACTCCTCCTCGCGCAGTAGTTTCGCTATCTGTGCATTAGATTGGCTCTTTAGCTCAATTTCTTGCGCGGACAGTAACCGAACTTCTGCTAATGCTTCTAGAGCATCGATTATCGAGGAAAGTCGTACTTTTCTTTTTTAAGTAAACCGGTAGTATGACGAGCCCAACCAACGAGGTGAGTACGTAAAGCACGTATCTTGTTATTCCACCGCTGGATAGGCGTATCACCCGCTACCGGTAATTCCCAGATTCTTTTAACCATCTCATGGAATCCCTCGCGGTGTAACCAACCAAGCTCAAACTTGAACCGTGGTTTACACTGCAATCTAGGCACTCCAGTGGTCAATAGAATGGGAGCATGGCCGACAAACCCTCAATACGTTCTAGAGCCCGTACCGACACCAATGGGAACCTATCTTCCCATTCAGAATCCATCAGTACACGGTCTAGTTTCTCGTATGTGGGTTCAGGTAGGGAATTAGCCCAAGTGAACTGTCTCCCCACCATCGTTATCTCTCTTAAGTTCAAGCTGTCAATGACTGCGTTGAACAAAAGAGGCCAACGGTTGTCGAACCGACCCTTACTTTTCTCGAATGGAAACCGTAGCATATTGAAATCCCCACCAATGAGCAAAGGGTACGGGTTATCTTTTGCCAAGTTTACCATATCACAGAGAAAAGAGGTCTTAGCCACTTCCTGAGCTGGCCCATACACGGCGACAAGACTCCAAGTGAAGTTATCGGATTTATTACGGATGTGCATTTTGATATGAAAATCGCCATCCGTAACCTCCAATACTTCCATGGTATCAGTCCTGACGCCTAGTAAAATGCCTCCGGAAGGCCATGAGGGGGCCGCGAGTACCACTCAAACTCTAAACCGCCCGAAACACGGTTCAAGAGAGATTGTGAGAACTCACGTCTACCAGTCTCAGAAATTGCTAAGAAATCCAAATTATGGTCCCGAATACAATCAGCGAAATGCAAGTGTTTAGCCAGGTCACCAAAACCTCTGCTATTTGCAAACATGCCATTCATCGGGAAACCGTGGGGGATTTGGATAACTTGGTCCGTTTCCGGGACTTGTTGGCTGTAGATTTAGATTTCCGACCGGATGCTTTTAGCTCATATAATGAACTCAAGCCGTCGTCATCCAAACCACCATCCAACACTTCACCAATTAGATGAGAAATAAGCTGACCATCTGATGTGGCAATCGCTTCATCCTCATCATCATAGGTGGAAGACAACCCAGTCGAGACTTTAGGAATAACCGTGAGACGGTCAAATTCCATATGTCTCAAGACATTAGTTGAAACATGAACTTGAGATTGACTATTACCAAGCGTAAGACCTAACTACTCAGTTTCGAATGAATTGAATGCGGCGAAAAAGAAAGAAAAGATTTCGAATTCGCATCCATACCAGAATAGTCCAAGTTACGCGCCGCCTTACGGCGCATAGTCTTCGTCATGGAATCCTCGTCGGTGACGGAAGCTCCATCCCCATCCACCCCGAACCTGTCGCTGCGATGGGCCGGAGGAGTGGATGGCGTGACGATACGTCCCCCCCACGCGTAGCCCTCGGCGTAGTAATGACATGGGGCGGCATGGGCGAAGAAGCATCCACCCCAGCCATCACCACAGTACCGAGCTGAGCCTCGCGAGGCGAGTGGGCCTGTGTCAAAGTCGAGGCCGCACTCGTCGAAGCAGTGATAGGGGTCAGTCCATCCACAGGAGGCTGCGGCGAAGTAGAAGCCCCCCTGGAGACCAACCTCTCACTGCCAAACAGGTGCGCCAGGCCTTGCGCGACACCCCCAGCAACTGGACCACTGTCCATTGCCATGAGCTCTCCCGAAGCAAGCGACCCAAGCCCATCGACCGGAGGAGGCGAGGTCGAAGTCGCAGCCCCCTCCCGGCCCAGCTCGGCGACTGCCGGAGAACCGGCCCGTCCTCCGATCACTGCGCCACGGCCCAGCCCATCCCCAGCTGCAGCTCGAGCAGGGCTGCAGTCCGCCGGCCAAGGCCCAGCATCAGCCGCTGCGGCTCTCGGCCCAGCGAAGCCGCCAGGGGGGTGCAGCCCATTGGAGCCAACAGCACCATCCCCAGCAGCGATAAACGCCGGCGCTGACTCCGGCGTGGTACGCAGCAGTCTCGGCGAGGTACGACGAATCCTCTCCACAATCTCCCAGCCTCTCGGAGTGCTTGGACATGCATTGTACGGGGTGATAGCCATCATGGAACCAACATTAGCACCGGGTGTAGCGGATTTGTTAGCACTCGATGACTCGGACGGTGTACTACCATCAACGTCCATGTTGTTGGCGAGAGACCCATCGGTGTTGAACTAACCCAAAGGACCCTCCATGCCATGCTCATTACCCTCCTCATCATCGGTGTCATCACTCTTACGACGCCAAAAGAAGGGCACAAAGTTGGGATCCGGGACGAAATCCGCAGGCTCAAGACTAAAATAAAACCCATACTTCTTGAGCCTCACCACACACGAAGCCCCAACATACGGGCCATCATCAGCAGTGCGCTTTTCCAGCACCTTCGAGTCCAACATGCCCACTAGAATGCGAACAATACCACGGCTCCGGTAGGTGACAAGATCCACGTCAAGAGTCGTCCCAATGAGAGTACCCACCGCCCAAAAGCCAAGAAAGTGCCTCAGTGCGTAAGGTACGCCCTGAACATGAACCCAGACCTTCTCAAGCACTCTAATGGGGACTGCATCATCATTGGACTTCCACACAGAAATAGTGGCCTGAGAATTAAAGGATGGAATATTCAACTGAATCCCGTCAACCCTGTGGAAAACCTCGGTCGACGGAAAACCGATGAGAAAAGCATCATCGCCATGGGGCAATGCCTCCCACGTCCACTGTGCCGAGTAGCACATCCTGGATATCAGACTCTCAATAGCAGCTGCGGGCACCGGGTCACCCACAATCGAGATCCGTGCAATGGGCGAGCTCGAAGGAATCAGATGAGGCTTGTAGACACTGTCAGGAAACTACACGAACATCGTCTCCGGAACGCCAGAGCCCGTGGTGAAACAAGTGGGTTTGGGTAGCCGCAAAGTCGGACACCTGATAGTGGGATGAGCTGCATTATCACAAACTAAACAGTTGTGTTTTATCGGGCATGCTTTGGAGGCATGGGAGTCCGCCGAACACTTGAAACACTTACTGCCTTTCTTTGCCTTACCCTTACCCCCTGTCGAAGCCTCTGTCTGCTTCGGATTAACAGTCGCTGCTACCAAACCAGTCCACAACAACGGTGTTCGCACTCGCACCCGGGATGGGAGGAGGCGCCACCAAAGACTGACCCTGCACGCCCCCACCCAGCTGAGGAGCAGCCGACGACTAGGCAAACTGATGCTGCAACAAAGGCTGCTGGAATGGACCCTGCGACATCACCGGCGGCCTCATCAACGGATGCGCCCCCGGCACCTACTGCTGAGACTGACCGGCCTTGTTCTTCTTACACTTAGGACGCGGAGCACCCTGCCCCGCTGCCGCCGAGGGCTGCTGGACCTGCTGCTGATACACCGGGTACCCCGGGTTGACGAATGGAGGCGCCAACACCGGGGGTTGGAATTGCACTTGTTGCTGCACCGACGGCATGTACGCCGGCGGCCCGTACTGCACCGACGGCCGCTGCAGGGGCATGAACGGCAGAGGCGCCACATCCGGCCCAGCCACGGTCCCCCGAGGAAGAAGCTGGCGGGGAGCGGCTGCCCCATGCCGGCGCTGACGTTGGCCACGGCCACGGGGGGCTGAGGACGGGGCTGAGTGATACGTCTCAAACGTATCTATAATTTCTGATGTTCCAAGTTGATATTATACCAATTGTTACATGTTTTATATACACTTCATAGCATTTTTATACATTTTCTGGGACTAACCTATTAACAAGATGCCACAGTGCCAGTTCCTGTTTTCTGTTGTTTTTGTATTCCAGAAAAGCTAGTCTGGAAATATTCTCGGAATTGGACGAAACTTGGACAGAACCTCCTATTTTTCCAACACGAAGACGGAGTCCAGAGGAGACACGGAGGGGAGCCACGTGGCGCCCACACCATGGGGTCGCGCGGGCCCCCTGCCGCGCCGTGGGGTGGTGTGGGGGCCCTCGTGGCTCCGCAGCCGCCGCCCTTTCGCCTATTTATTCCTCCCGACGCGAAAACCCTAAATATCCGAGCCATTATCCACGAAAAGTTTCAGAGACGTCGCCGCCGTCAACCATAGCTCGGGAGGGTTCAGAAGCTCTTCCCGGCACCCTGCCGGAGAGGGGAATCATCACCAGAGGGCTCTACATCACCATGCCTGCCTCCGGAGTGATGCGTGAGTAGTTCATCCTTGGACTACGGGTCCATGGCAGTAGCTAGATGGTTGTCTCTCCACTTTATGCTATCATGTTTAGATCTTGTGAGCTGCCTATCATGCTTTCCGTTATTAGTAGATGCTTTGGCCAAGTAGATGCTTGTAACTCCAAGAGTGAGTATTTATGCTAGATAGTGGGTTCATGCCTCCGGTAATCTGGGAGAGTGACAATAACTTCTAAGATTGTGGATGTGCTGTTGCCACTAGGGATAAAATAACCGATGCTTAGCTTAAGGGTACCCCGTTAGGCCTAATGCATTTGTTTACTTTACGCACATTACTTAATGCAATTATCCTTTGCTTGCAACTTAATACCAACGGGGAACTCGGTATGACAACCTGGCGGTGGATTATTAGTCATAAACGTTGTTGGATAACGGTCTATGTATTTTGTCGTAATACCCACATGAATATCATAGTAATCATCATGTCATATATATGCATTGTTATGCGCTCAATATTTTGTCAATTTGCCCAGCTGTAATTTGTTCACCCAGCATGTTAGTTATCTGTTATGGAGAGACACCACTAGTGAACTGTGGACCCCGGTCCATTTTTTACACTGCTAATACAACCAACTGCAAACACTGTTCCTTTTCATTCTCTGCAATTTACTAATGTTTTCCACACCATACGTTTAATCCTTTGTTTTCAGCAAGCCGGTGAGATTGACAACCTCACTGTTTCGTTGGGGCAAAGTAGTTTGATTGTGTTGTGTGCAGATTCCACGTCAGCGCGCCACTGACAACCTTCCGAAGTTATTTCTTGCTCCTACTGGTTCGATTAAACCTTGTTTTCATACTGAGGGAAAACTGCTGCTACACTGCATCATACCTTCCTCTTGGGGTCTCCCAGCGAACGTGTGATCCACGCAATCAAGCATATTTTCTGGCGCCGTTGCCGGGGAGCAGAAGCACTTCGGTTCAGCAATCTCCTTGCCTCCCTTCCACACGCCATATTTCTGGCGCCGTTGCAGGTTGAGCAAGAGGATTTCTGCAAGGGGAGTTTCACGCTTCCAATCTCTTTACTTTGTTATTGTCTTACTTAGTTTACTTTTTATTTTGTCTTGTTTGCTTTATTTATCAAAAACACAAAAAATTTAGTTTTCTGCATCTAGTTTATTTCGGTTTGTTATTATGTCTAGTTGTTTACTTGCTATCAATGGCTGGTCTCTCTGAAGCGAAATCTTATTGGCTAAGTGGGTTCACAGAGGAACAACGAAATTATTATAAGGAATACCGCTTATCTCAAAAAGGGAAATATTTATGGGAACAAATAAGTAGATTGAATTATTTTGCTAAAAACTTGTGCTCTACTTATGATGAATCCTACTGCTTTAATGAATCTTTATGTTGTAGAAGGCATAAACACCTCCCTTTCCAATGTGATTATAATGATAATGAAACCTTGGCTGCTTATGCTAAAGGAAACTATGACTTTGTTAATCTTGAACAAATTGAAGAATTTTTTGTTTTTAAGGGTGCCTATGAAATTGCTGGTTATATTCAAGATGATGATGCTCCTTATAGATCTGATACTTTTGCTATGCTTGGATATTGCCTTGAGTATTATAATGATAATCCTTATATTACTGAATTTCTTGAGAAAAGACATCCGCAAAAAGAAGAGACCATTGTCTTGCAGGAACCTGTAGAAGAAGAAACTACTGCTGAAGCTGAAAGCTCATTGGATGAAAAAGAGGAGGAGAGTGATGAACAAAAGAAGAAAGAATGGAACCCATGCCTACCTTCTAATGAGAGTAACTCTTTACCTCTTACATTATTTGATCACCCTCCATGCCTACCTAAGGAGGAGAAATGCTATATTGTTGAATGTCATGATTCTATTGAAATATCTCCTTTTGATAAATTTGAAGTAAACAACTCCTTGACTCAAGAAAAGGAAATTGCAGAAAGTAAAAATGTGCTCACTAATGTTATATATGATAATGCTCTTGATGATGGTCCTATATTGCCTAATGATATTTATTATACTATTATTGTCAAAAGTGGGTTTGATAACCCCACTGTTTTTTAGCTTAATAAAAAATATGTGTTTGTAGATCATGAAAAGGATGCTTTATGTGATAGTTATATTGTTGAGTTTGTTCATGATGCTACTGAAAGTTATTATGAGAGAGGAAAATATGGTTGTAAAAGTTTTCAAGTCACTAAAACAATTCTCTTTATGTTGAAAGTTTTGAAGTTGTACTTGTTTCATCTTTCTATGCTAGTTGCTTTATGCTTCAATAATTTATTTTGCTACAAGATTCCTTTGCATAGAAAGTGGGTTAGACTTAAATGTGTTTGATATTTGCCTCTTGATGCTCTCTTTTGTTTTTCAACTCTTATTCTTATGAGAGCATCATTAAAATCTTATAGCCTAGCTAAAAGGCATTAAAGAAAGCGTTTTTGGGAGGCAACCCAGTATCTTTTGTTTTCAATTTTAGTCAAGGAGTTGTTTACTTCTGTAACAATTCATTTGTATCTTTATTTTATCGCATTGTTGTGCCAAGTATTGCCTCTAATAGGAAGATGATGCTAGATTTGGATTTCTACGCAGGAACAGATTTCTGCTGTTCACCGTTTTAATTCTGTAAAATCACAGAAAAATTATTTAAATCTGAAATGTTTTGTGCGACTGTAAGTCTGAAATGTTTTGTGCGACTGTAAGCATCTTTCGTTAGTTTAAAGTTTTTCGATCTGAGCACCGTAAGTGACTCAAAAAAATTCGTCTTTGCGGACTGTTCAGTTTAGACAGTTTCTGTCTTTTATTTTTCGCATTCTCTCTTTTACTAGTGTTGAGTGGAATTATTTTTTAGGGTGAAGAGCTTCACATAACATCAGTGGCAGTAGCTAATGTTAAAAGTAACGGTCATGTTTGTGTCCTTATAGAACATGTGAGTTTTTGATTGTGCACTAACCCTCTAATGAGAATTATTTTGAGTTTGGTGTGGCGGAAGTTTTCAAGTGTCAAGAGAGAAGGGTGATATAATGTGATCAAGAAGAGTGAAGAGCTTAAGCTTGGGGATGCTCCCATGGATCACCCCAGCAAATTCCAAGAAGACTCAATCGTCTAAGCTTGGGGATGCCCAAGGCATCCCCTTCATATCATATGTGCTTTACTTGGAGCGTATGTGTGCTTTTATTTTCATTATTTTATTTTTCGTATGGTCAACTTGATTGGACCCCAGCATTCTTGATTGGGAGAGAGACATGCTCCGCTTTTTCATATGAATACTCCTATTCTTCACTTATACTTGTTGAGTATTCTTGTCTAGCTATTGCTATGCTTTTAGCTCCTGTTTTCATGCATCTCTTATTCAGAGCTGTTAGTTCTTTTAAAAAAAGTACTCTCTTGCTTCACTTATAATTGTTTGGAGAGTTTATGTTGAAATAAATTGATTGGTGTTTGGTTGGAACAGAAAATGTTGCATGTGGTAGATAGAAAAAGCTTACATATTCTTGTAGATCATTGTATTGGATAATTTGATACTTGTCAATTGTTTTGAGTTATCAAGTAGTTCATGATTAAGCTTTTGTATCATGTAGTTAAAACCTATTAATGAAGAACTACCGTAAAGCTCGTTGAAATTTGGATTGCATGTTTGGTATCTCTAAGGTCTAGATATTTTCTAATAAAAGGGTTTGGTTAACAAGGAAGACAGTGTAGAGTCTTATAATGCTTGCAATATTTTTTCATATAAGCCTTGCTGTGTCGGTTGATATCCTGTGTTTGCTTCAAATGACCTTGCTTGCCTAAACTCTGTACTGAGAGGGAATGCTTCTCGTGCATCCAAAACCTTGAGCCAAATCCATGCCATCTGTGTCCACCATAACTACCTATATGTGGTATTTTTCTTGCCATTCCAAGTAAATTTTTTATGTGCTACCTTTAAACTATTCAAACTTTATTACTCCTATTTTGTGTCAATGTTTACCAATCTCATGAGGACGGGTGGATGTCTTTATGTCAACTGTCAAACAGACTTTACCACCGGACTAGCGGCATATACATCCGCTTATCCATTAATTTTGCAAAAAGAGCTGGCAAATGGGGTGTCCAGTCCCAATTAATTACAACTTTAACCGTTTAATTCTCTTCACATTTTTGCCCTGATTTATCAGTCAAGCAATGACAAACAGTGAAATATCTGCATGTGTAAACAAAAGAGAAAGATGGATGATCTGCCTTGCTGGTAGAAATAACGTCCTTCATGGGGGCCGCTCTTAAAACTCTGGTTGGCAGGGGTCATATTGTACTTTCCATTTTCTGATTCGTTGACAATTAACAAAAACCTCTCAAAACTTATTTTTACTCTCTATATGATTTCAAAAACTTAAAAAACTCTAGCACATGATTTAATCCCTGCTTTCCTTTGCGAAGAGCCTTTCTTTTACTTTTATGTTGAGTCAGTTTTACCTACTTTTTTCTATCTTAGAAGCAAACACTAGTGTCAACTTTGGTGCACCAATTTTTATATGCTCATATATTACACTTATTATATGCTTTGTGTTGACAAATATCCATGACACTAGTAGGAAAACCCAATTCTATGGATCCTTATTCTGTGCCGCACCATGTGGCCGTGCGCCACAGAATAAGCTTCTGTGGCGCACCCAAAACTGGTGCGCCACAGAATAAGGCTATTCTGTGGCGCACCAGCTTAGGTGCGCCACAGAATTTGCTATTCTGTGGCGCACCTAAGCTGGTGCGCCACAGAATAGTGCTATTCTGTGGCGCATGTGGCTGGTGCTATTCTGTGGCGCATGTGGCTGGTGCGCCACAGAATAGCAAATTCTGTGGCGCATGGAAGCTGATGCGCCACAGAATTATGGTTTTTCTGTGGCGCATGGGCCACGTGCGCCACAGAAATGCAAATTCTGTGGCGCACGAGGCCCTGTGCCACAGAAATCAGAAATTCTGTGGCGCACCAAGCCCCATGCGCCACAGAATTTTTTTTAAAAACAGCTCCACCCCCCCCCCCCCCCCCCCCCCCGTGGATCGCCTTTTCAGTATTCAAAACACTCAAAGAAAATGTCAAAAAATTCAAAAAATAAAATCCTTCGAGATGTGGTTAGGTGTTACTGTCTAGTTCGTATAGAAATCTTGAAATATGAATTTTGACCTTTTTTGCAAAATCCAGAAAAAAACGTAAAACGGCCATAACTTTTGCATACGACGTCGAAAAAACGTAAAACGGCCATAACTTTTGCATACGATAGTCCAGATCGTCCCAAACCCCCACGCGACACTGTAGTTTACTGTAGCTCGGGACTTTCAACCAATCACAGGCCACGCACGAATTTTGGCGCAACCAAATTCGCACAAACATACTCGCAAAGCCAAAAATTACCCAGCCATCCAAATTTTAACAGCATAGTGGACCTATTTGCAATTTGACAAAAACGACGGACTTTTCTGCAAAAACATCAGCAAAATTCCCCCTCCCCCTTTCTCTCTCGCGCGTGACGCGGAGGTCGCCGCCGCCGCCGACGCACGCCGCCGCCGCTACGCGCCTCCCCGCTCAGATCGACGGCCACAGAAACCTCCGCCGTCGCGTCCTCTCCCTCCTCGCCGAGTTTGGCGTGCCGGAATGTCGCGTGCGCGCCGGAATCTTCGCCGCCGTGCGCGCTGCCCGCCGCCGCGTTCGCACGCCGCCGGCGACGCTCCGACGACCCAGAAGCAGCGGCGCTGCCGCTTCCGGGCGCCCCGCGTCCGCGCGCGTCCGACGCGCCCAGCTCGCGCTGGTTCGCCGCCGGCGTGGTCGACGCCGCCGCGGCAGACTCCGGCCACTGTGACGTCACCACGGGCCTGGGCTGGGGATACGGGCTGCTTGCTGGGCTGGCCTGCACAGCGCGACCCTCTCTATTTTTTTGTTCTTTCTGTTTTCTTTTTCTATTTTCCAAATTTTTTGTAACTTTTCAAATACAGCTTCAAATCAATTCAAACCAATTTCTACAAATTTGTAAAAATCAAAATCTACATTTCAAATACTTTGGGACCTTTCCAAAATTATTTCGAATCTTAAAAAATTTCAAATAATACATAAGGGCTCATTAATAGATTTCAAAAAATCACAAAATAACAACTTTTAATTTACTAACTACAATAATGCAAATCATACATACAAAATGCACACAAAAAAACCCGAATAATTCCCCAAAAAAAATAGAATTCAATAATTCACAGAATTGAAATCTTCAATTTTATGAATTACAGCAATGCAAATCATATATAAAAAAATGCACAAAAAATGTATTTCCCCAAAAAAATCATTCCCTCCAAAATATTTAATTTCTTTCTAAGTTCCAACATAGATTTCAAAAATTCACAAGAATTAAAAACTTTAATTTATTAATTACAATAATGCAAACACACACGTACAAAATGCACAAAAAAAAATTCCCCGAATAATTCTTCCTCCCCAAAAAAATATTCACAATTTCCAATTAGTTTCAACATAGATTCCAAACAAAATTTGTTCGATTTTTTAACAACAGGTATCCCCCCCAATAAAATGTTACACATTTTCTATAAGTTCAAAACAATTTTCACACAGGATTTATTACGAATTTTTGCAACAAGTATTTTTTCCCAACAAATATTCGACAACACAAAAAATATTATTTCCCCAAGAATATTCGACAATACCCACAAAAGTTTCGAATATCACAAAAGTTTTGAAAATATTTCATGCATTTTTTCCTATTTATCCTTTTGAAAGAAAGGTTCTGATGCGTTCGTTCGATTCAAATTACATACACATATACATGGTATATCAAAACCAATGCAGCGGGCACGACGTGCCACAAATTTCAAATTTGAGAAAATTTCCAAACTTTGCACACAAAAGTTGCACCAAAACCAATGCACACAAAAAATTGCTGATTATTTACGGCATATGAACAAATTTGAAATTTAGATACTTCAAACGTTTAAATGTCTTCCAGATCTGACCCTTTTACAGATGTAAGAAGAAATCGAATCTAAAAAATTACCAATTTGAACAAATTTCGAAACCTGAACAATTTTTACCCGCAAGCTTTCTTTGCATTTCAATAAATTTCAATTCTACACAATTTTAAAACGTGGACATTTTCCAAATTTGAATTCGACCACAATAACGCGGCATACAAATCTGAATATTTCAAAATTTTAAATGCCTTCCAAACCTAACCATTTTACAAACGTGAAAAAATCCAAATCTAAACAACTTTTCAATTTAAACAATTTCCGAAATCTAAACAATTCTCAAACGGAAGCTCTCTATGCATTCCAATAATTCTCAAATCTGTACAATTTTAAAATATCGACATTTCCAATTTTCAATTTTGCCGCACAGGTGCGGCGTATCGCCGCGCCAATATCCCTAGTTTTAATAACACACCGGTAAATACAAAGTGAATACATTGTGGGACCAACAGCTGGGGAGAGAGAAAGGCCACGAGCTTGTTTCAGAGTCTCTCTCCCAATCTTTCTTTCTCGGCGGCGTAGTTTCAGCTAGCGCAGCAGCAAGCGCCGACAGCGAGATCTCCGTGCCAGTTGAGCCCGTCCGTGGACAACATCATCGGCGCGACGCGTAGCTTGGACGCCCGCGCGTTCCACCGGTTCTCTGACCAGAGGTCTACGCCGCCGTGTGGCAGCCGTGCATGGCGAGCGGTACCTGAGAAGCGGCGCATGCACCGGGAGATGAGGCGAGGACGCATGCAGTGGGGTCGGTGCGAGCTTAGCCGCCGGCGTGACCTGATGTGGCGTGAGGCGAGCTGACGCGGCGTGGGGTAACGCACAGTCGTTGTACCTGCTCGGGAACCAGGAGCGAAGCAGGGTTGGAGACAGGACGGCGATGATGACGGCGCGGGGTTGGGTACGGACGCAGAACGAGGATGGCACCGGCAAGGAAGCTGGCCGGGACGCCGGAAGGAGACGGGCCGCGACAGTGATGCACAGAGAAGAAGATCTCGGGAAGAGAGAGAGAGGGGTGGGTGGGAAGGGGATGAGATGACTTGTGAAATTTCTCTCCCCTACGCGGGCCCAGTGTACTTATATTGCAATTAATTTTGGACTGTGCTAACTAGGTCATGTGCCCCATATTAGATTTTCATGGGCACGGATAAAATATGCTGCACTACTCACCAATGTAATCCTTATGTGACGGTATTCCCATATTTTACGTGTCTAGATTGGATCAAATACTCACTTTCTGAACATGTAGATCATGTTTATGACAAAAAAACATGTAAAAACGTCCTGGTAACTATGTATTATTTGGGTGGTAACTATTAACTAGCAATATGGTAGCTACAATATTATAACCTGGCAACTGACGATGAAAAAAAATGTTTGTCAAAACGTATTAAGATGGGATCTTGTTTCGAAGTACTCGTTGAGACGTACCCAGCTGTAAAGACGGATCTTCAATTCGATTTATGGTTTAAAAGATAATGATTTTGAATTTCCGAACTATACAAATATTCCATGAATGCATGTGCATGCATACGGATATACGAGATATACGAGAGAAGGATGTTAAATAAGAAGTGCCGGATGGAGAAAGTTCGTGGGGCACGTTCCCTAATTAGATAAACCGATTAATTTTTCAATCAATTTAACGGATGAAATACCCTGCCACCAGATTGACCCCACACCATGCGTGGACCAATAGGTTTTTGAGTTCCGCCGGGAGTACATGTCGCCGAGTTCACTCTATGCGGTACCATTGAAAGAACAAGTCTTGCAGACATCCAAACATGGAGAAGGGTTATCTTCTAATTCCTGACGTCTCCCAGGCCCATGAACTAAACTACTAATATTTTCGTCTCACGTCCAAAGAACATGATTAAAACATGGAAATCACTTTTCTATCTCTTCCTTTCTCTCTTTCCAGATGGTAAAACGTATTGTTAGCTCATATCTTTCTGTCGTTGCATGATTCGTTTTATATCATGGTGGTGAGTGCACATCATCTACCCTCTTTAGTTTGATGAATGCAATTTATTATTTCTCTCGTGAACACTTTGTAGGGAGCATGTGGTTTCATTCAGGGTCAATTTAACCCTCTTCTGAAGTTCTGCTACTCGAGCTTATAAAGCTGTCTAAAGTTACTCATCGTGGTAAGTATCAATGTATCATCTTATAAATGCTAGGCTGCTCCAGTGCACTTTGTTTCTTGCATAGTTGCATACCACAAGTACTACACGCTCATTCCTGGGGAGTACTCGGGCCATAGTTGATAGATGAAATGGAATTTTTCTTGTCCCGTTGTCTAGGTGTTCAAATATTTGGATAAATTTGTCTCACTCACTATTCTGAGAAAAAAAAAAACTTCGTATGTTCACTTGTACATAACCGAAACATTGTGGATGTACTCGTACGAGCTAGCAAAGGGTCTCAAAAGAAGTACTACTCCTGATCATAATCCTGGCAGACTTCAAATACAAGCGAGAGGAGGCCAGGTCCACACGCAGTCGAAATTGGAATTGTTGTATTTCTTCCTCATATGCTCAAACCCTGAAGACGATGCGTACTTGGCGTTGTTCTGGTGCAACCGGTCCAACCTCTCGGCGCAATCCTTGAGCTCGGCCGCCGTGTACCCAGTCGCGCGTTCGTGCTCGTGGCCCCACGGCTTATCCTGGGACGACATTCGCGCGACGAGTATTGCCGACGCCGCCACGACGGACGGCCGGAACCGGAGGACGCCGTAGTCCAGCAGGCTCAGCTCGGCGACGTAGCTCGCCAGCTGGGCAACAGCCTCGTCGCCGCGGTCGTCTCCATTGACGCCGAGGAGCTCCAGGAAGTGCTCGAGGAAGGTGAATGCCGTGGGAGCGCCCAGGTCGTACCGGAGCGCCTTGAGCACCGCGACCTCCGCGGCGAGCAGCTCGTCCCTGGTGCAGCCGCCCCCGTCGGACTCCAGAGCGTGGCTGGTCTCGGATACGATCCCCTCCACATTAGGTTGGTAGAGTTCTTCGTACTTGTAAGCGACGAGCAGCGCCGCAGCGGTGATAGTGATGAGCTTGCGGACCGACCCAACGACCGGCCTGGCCCTGGCCGCGGCCAGGAATCTGTCCAGGCAGAGCACGGCGAGGTGCAGTGTTCTGGACTGGAAGTACAGGGTCGGCGCGAGAGAGGAGAGCCACTCGACGAGGACAGCGCGAAAGGCCGGCGTCACCGGCTCGCCCCGCTTCGTACCGGGTTTAACATTTCGTTTTGACGAAATTTATTTCCCTGGCTTCGTATGCAGCGCCATGTAGTCCGGCGCGGGGCGGCGCCTGGGAGCGGACTCCATAGACCGGAGGTACGCGTCGATGTCTTGATCGTAAGCCTCCGCGGGCGCGACCGCAGGCTGGAGTGGAGGGACGCGCGGCGATGGGTCGTGGGCCGGGGGCGAAGGCTGCAGGGACGTCGCCGGCAGCGGCAGCGACGGGAGTTTGGCCGGATTGGCCATGCTCCTTTTGGCAATTGACCTCGACGGAGCGCACACAGCGACAGCTTATTTATGAGGATCGATCGATACACGAGTTCGTGATCGAGTCGTATTGGGATTTTGCAGTCCAGTGCGCGTACGTACTCATGTCCGACTACGAGTAGTGTAAGCCAACATGGTGAACACCTTAGAGGCAGAGCAACTCTAGCAGTTGCTGGATAATCTTGTACAGGATAAATCGTATCCGGTAAGCCGGATACTGATTATCCAAGACGAGTTGTGATGGGGCCGAACAGATGCAGAAAATCATCCTGGATATTTATACTGGTCAAAGGAGTTGCAAGTTTGCGCGATAATTTATACATAGAACAGTATTGAAACTACGGTAGAACTGAAATTAAAACGAACTGAAATTAAACTAAACTAAACTAAACTAAAAACAGAAATGGTCTACTCGTCGGCGATGTAGCTTCGCCGGCGATGTAGATTCGGCGGCGATCTCCTCCCGGCGTCGGCGTCGGCATCGACCTATGGATCGACGTAGAGATCCTCCTGCTCGACAATGCGGACAATGCGGAGGACGGCCTGCGGGACCTCCTGCGCGTCCACCGCTGCAATCAGGCAAGTTTCGGCATCGGGCTCGCCTCAATCCAATGCCGCCTGCGCGGCGGCCACCTCGGCGTCGGCGTCCTCCACCCGCCTCCACGCCGGCGCCACGTTGTCGACGAGGACGTCGAGGCTGCAGACGCCTGTGCGCCCGCCTCGGGCCGGTGACGCAGAACCCGCCCGCCGGAATGCGCAGCAAGTCCTCCGGAAGGCGGAAGTCATCCTCCGGCTCCGGCGCCTTCCTCCTCCGGCTGCCGCGCGATTTCCCCGCCTCCACGTCGTGCCTCCGCCTTCTCCGCCGCCCTCCTCGCCGCCTCGTCTTCCGGCGGCTCGCGGCCGCCTCCGCCTCGGTCGTCGGAGGTGCGCATGGTGGACCCGGCCATGGATCCGGTGGTGGTGGGTGGAGAGGAGGTGCGGTGCACCGTGGATTGCTCGCCGGAGTGTGGTGAGAGGTGCGGCGACGCTAGGCTATTTGCGGCAGAGGGGTGCGGTATTGATACCGAATCGACCCCTCCGCCCCGGCTATATAGTGCGCGAGTCGCTGCTTATCCGAGGGACTGGATAATTTTTTCCGAACCGTGGGCTTTTCCCGTCTCTGATCAGGCCGCAAAAACGGCCCGTACCCCAAATCGGCCGGACTTTTTCGGGCTGAGGGGCTTATCCAACAACTGCTAGAGTTGCTCTTATCACTGTCGGATGTTCGATTGGGATCTAGTTCGTTCCGCTTGTCTTAGGGCCATAAGAAATCGATTGTGACATAAAATCTTCTGAACCTTGTGAAGAGGATTTGGAAATTTGTCAGGAGAACGATTAGGAATCGAACACACGAACTTTCAAAAATTTCTACCAATCTAGAGTTGTTTTCAGAAATTTCGAACCCCTTGTTTCAACTTTCACCCCACAAGTTTTGAAAGTTCAGTAGAACTGGCACAATTCCCGTACTTCGCTACGGCCAAACACTGGTTCTTATTAACCACGCGACAATGAATCCAATAGATGATTAAGATGTATGTATAAGGTTAATTAATTAAATATTTAAGATCTCAACGCACCGCGAGGCTATGCGATTGAGCGAGCGAGACGCTTCCTCAGAGTGGAGACACCGGAGACCACGGCGCAGCAGCAGCAACAGCATACGCAAACGTCCATGATCGATGTTATCATCTATCAAGATGGTGCCAGTGTGTATGAGCGTGGAGCCTCGGTCAAGTTGAAATAGGGGTTCGTCTCCATCTCCTCGCTCCTACAACACATGGCTTTTATGACGTTGACCATTGTGAAGCCGAATTGAAGCAAATTCATGCCCGATGGTGATAGGCGCCAACAAGTCGAGCAAGACAGGTTTCTTGCTCGATCGGTAGGTATAGTGGTATACTATGTAGTTTCCGTACAGTTGTATACTCTGCTCTGCATGTATTTGATCATCCTGTACCACTCCTAGATGTTACTGGAAATGGCCTTCATGGCTTCTCCGAAACCACGTGAAACTCGAGTCACCCAGCTACCATGCACCCAACTTTCTTGGACTCGACCAATCTGTGTTGTGCTACTGAAAGTATTAGTAAGGTGCAGTCGTTCTTGTACTATTCGTAAACAGAGGCGTGGTGGGTAGCTACACTTTAACTTACACTTGCTAACCTGATATCAACAAAACCAGTGCATACATCCTATGGAAACAAGGGGTTTCTGAATATCACGCCCAAATCCTTCCGGTGCATCCCATTCACAATTATTCCCACAACGGGTGTGAGTGGACACATGCATGTTTATGCTATCTTCATAAATTAAATAGTTCTCACAAAGAAAGGAATGTTTGTTCTTCGGTTTAGCTATTATTCAATATTCCGTGAGGAGATGCGAGCTATCTTTTTTTTTAGATAAAGAGCTTTTATTACTTAAAAGGTTTAATCATTACACCCGGCCTCTGCATAGCTAAGATGCACACAGCCAACAGTTCAACAGTACTCAAAGCGGTATCCAGAAACTAAAAAACAAAAGTCGAATTACATATCAAAAATGAGAAATTGTAGATCCGCCTAAGATGCTGGTAGGTCTATCCAGAGTCTATGTTGCCACCCATGCCGGGAGAATAACTCCCTGGCCACAGCCTCCAGTCTCGACGCCACCTCCAAAAATAAGTCTCGGTGCTCCACACGCTGCAGGTTCGACCATGCTCGAAGCGTCGCTGTGCACCGGTAAATATCCTGCATAAGAGAAGCATTTTTAGCATTAAAAACCTTGTCATTTCTACATAGTCATAGCGACCAAATAACAGCAATCGAGCCCACCCTACTGAAAAGTTTAAACCTAGGATCCACTCCGTTTAACCAATTGCCAAAAATGTTAGCAACAGTACTTGGTGGATGTAAGGTAGAACCTATCTGGATGGCTGACTATATAGACCTGGCGAACTCGCACTGAAAGAATAAGTGTGTAATGGTCTCGTCGTGTTGACAGAAGACACACTTTTTACTTCCATGCCAATTGCGTTTGGCAAGATTATCTTTGGTAAGGATTACTCCTCGACGTAGATACCACGCAAACACCTTTGTTTTTAGTGGTATCTTCATCTTCCAAAGTTTGTTATTGTTCTTGCTATCGACTGGAACTTCAGGTAGGATTAGTGCCCTATACATAGAATAAACTGAGAATTTACCATTCTTCGTAAGATTCCATTGAAATTTATCTAGACCTTCCGTCAGTTGGATTGAATCCAAGCGCACAAGCAAAGCATCCCAAGATGCTTGTCTAGTTCCAAGTAAATTTCTTCTGAACGAAACATCTGGTGGGTAAGTACCTAGCACCTTCGCGATTGTGTCGCTTTTGTTTCGTACAATAGAATATAGAGCCGGGTATTGTTCTTTGAGTGATGATTGGCCTAGCCAAATATCCTCCCAGAAAAGAATTTCCGATCCATCCCTAATTGAGAAAGATCCATGTGAAAAAAAGAACTTCTTTGTAGCCATAAGGCCTGCCCAGAAGTGTGAATCGCCAGGTTTCCAAAGAACCTGAGAGACAGCTTGATCTCCAACATATTTTATCCTAAGGAGGGTTTGCCAAACTCCATCTTCAGAAAGAAGTTTAAATAGCCATTTACCTAGCAAGGCTTGTTCTTGACCTCAAGGTCATGAACACCTAGCCCTGCTTGGTCTTTAGGGCAGCAAACCACACTCCATTTAGTCAGTCGATATTTTTTCTTCTCACAATCTCCTTGCCAAAAGAATCTAGATCGGAAATAATCCAATCGTTTTAAGACACCTTTAGGCAGTTGGAAGAATGAGATCATATACAGTACCATGTTCGTTAGTACCGAGTTTATGAGAACCAATCTTCCACCCAGAGATAGGAGTTTTCCTTTCCAGCTATTTAAACATAATTGAAGCCTTTCCTCCACCTTTTCCATCAGCATTTGTAAGTCTCCGATAATGAATCGGAATACCCAAATAGTTGATAGGAAATTGTCCTTGCTCACAGCCAAAAAGCTCAGCATACAAGGCGGCGTTTTCACAGGCCTCACCAAAGCAAAACAATTCACTTTTATGGAAGTTAATCTTAAGACCCAAAAGTTGCTCGAAAGCTGACAAAATCAACTTGAGGTTACGAGCTTTTTCGATGTCATGCTCCATAAAAAGAATTGTATCGTCGGCATATTGAAGAATCGATAATCCACCATCGACAAGATGGGGAATCACTCCTTCAATGTGACCCTCAGTTTTAGCGCGTTCAATCAAGATAGCCAACATATCCACCACTATATTAAATAGTATTGGCGAAAGCGGGTCACCCTGTCTGAGGCCTTTTTTTCGTTTGGAAGTATGCCAGTGTCATCATTGACATTAATGGCTACACTTCCTCCGGAAACAAAGGAATTAATTAACGCGCGCCACTCTGAAGAGAAACCTTTCATCCGAGGGTCTGCTGGATGAAAGACCACTTAACTTTATCATAAGCTTTCTCAAAATCAATTTTAAGAATTACCCCGTTCAACTTTTTCCTATGCAGTTCATGGACCGTTTCATGTAGGACCGCGACTCCATCAAGGATGTTGCGACCTTTCATAAAAGCCGTCTGAGACGGACGAACCACATGATCTGCCACAGTGTTCAGTCGAATCATCGCCGCTTTGGTGAATATTTTAAAACTAACGTTAAGGAGGCATAAAGGTCTAAACTTTTGATCCTTTCTGCCTCGTTAACCTTAGGTAACAAAATTATTTCACCAAAATTGAGATGAAACAACTCTAATTGTCCTTTGTGAAGACAGGCGAACAATTGGAGCAAATCGGCCTTGATAATATCCCAAAAGTTCTGATAAAACTCGGCCGGGAAGCCATCAGGACCAGGAGCTGTATTATGTTTCATTTGAAAACCGCCTTTCTCACTTCCTTCTCTGAATAGGGTTTAGTAAGAAGGCTATTTTCCTCTTCTGAAACCTGGGGTATGTCCGCTGTTCGGGACTCATCCAAGGAGAAATTTCCTTCCTCTGGAGCACCGAACAGGCCTTTATAGTAATTTGTAATGTACGACTTTAGCTGTTCATGGCCCTCAATCGTTCCTTCATCCTGGACCAGAGAATGAATACGCTTTTTCCTGTGTCTGCCATTGGCAATACTATGGAAATAGCGAGTATTCGAGTCTCCTTCTAGAATGAATTGGGCCTTGGAACGTTGATACCATTTTAACTCCTCCTCGCGCAGTAGTTTCGCTATATGTGCATTAGATTGGCTCTTTAGCTCAATTTCTTGCGCGGACAGTAACCGAACTTTTGCTAATGCTTCTAGAGCATCGATTATCGAGGAAAGTCGTACTTTTCTTTTTTAAGTAAACCGGTAGTATGACGAGCCCAACCAACAAGGTAAGTACGTAAAGCACATATCTTGTTATTCCACCGCTGGATAGGCGTATCACCCGCTACCGGTAATTCCCAGATTCTTTTAACCATCTCATGGAATCCCTCGCGGTGTAACCAACCAAGCTCAAACTTGAACCGTGGTTTACACTGCAATCTAGGCACTCCAGTGGTCAATAGAATGGGAGCATGGCCCGACAAGCCCTCAATACGTTCTAGAGCCCATACCGACACCAATGGGAACCTATGTTCCCATTCAGAATCCATCAGTACACGGTCTAGTTTCTCGTATGTGGGTTCAGGTAGGGAATTAGCCCAAGTGAACTGTCTCCCCACCATCGTTATCTCTCTTAAGTTCAAGCTGTCAATGACTGCGTTGACGTTTGAGCTGTCAAAAGAGGCCAACGGTTGTCGAACCGACCCTTACTTTTCTCGAATGGAAACCGTAGCATATTGAAATCCCCACCAATGAGCAAAGGGTACGGGTTATCTTTTGCCAAGTTTACCATATCACAGAGAAAAGAGGTCTTAGCCACTTCCTGAGCTGGCCCATACACGGCGACAAGACTCCAAGTGAAGTTATCGGATTTATTACGGATGTGCATTTTGATATGAAAATCGCCATCCGTAACCTCCAATACTTCAATGGTATCAGTCCTGACGCCTAGTAAAATGCCTCCGGAATGGCCATGAGGGGGCCGCGAGTACCACTCAAACTCTAAACCGCCCGAAACACGGTTCAAGAGAGATTGTGAGAACTCACGTCTACCAGTCTCAGAAATTGCTAAGAAATCCAAATTATGGTCCCGAATACAATCAGCGAAATGCAAGTGTTTAGCCAGGTCACCAAAACCTTTGCTATTTGCAAACATGCCATTCATCAGGAAACCGTGGGGGATTTGGATAACTTGGTCCGTTTCCGGGACTTGTTGGCTGTAGATTTAGATTTCCGACCGGATGCTTTTAGCTCATATAATGAACTCAAGCCGTCGTCATCCAAAGCACCATCCAACACTTCACCAATTAGATGAGAAATAAGCTGACCATCTGATGTGGCAATCGCTTCATCCTCGTCATCATAGGTGGAAGACAACCCAGTCGAGACTTTAGGAATAACCATGAGACGGTCAAATTCCATATGTCTCAAGACATTAGTTGAAACATGAACTTGAGATTGACTATTACCAAGCGTAAGACCTAAACTACTCAGTTTCGAATGAATTGAATGCGGCGAAAAAGAAAGGAAAGATTTCGAATTCGCATCCATACCAGAATAGTCCAAGTTACGCGCCGCCTTACGGCGCATAGTCTTCGTCATGGAATCCTCGTCGGTGCCGGAAGCTCCATCCCCATCCACCCCGAACCTGTCGCTGCGATGGGCCGGAGGAGTGGATGGCGTGACGATACGTCCCGCCCCACGCGTAGCCCTCGGCGTAGTAATGACATGGGGCGGCATGGGCGAAGAAGCATCCACCCCAGCCATCACCACAGTACCGAGCTGAGCCTCGCGAGGCGAGTGGGCCTGTGTCAAAGTCGAGGCCGCACTCGTCGAAGCAGTGATAGGGGTCAGTCCATCCACAGGAGGCTGCGGCGAAGTAGAAGCCCCCCTGGAGACCAACCTCTCACTGCCAAACAGGTGCGCCAGGCCTTGCGCGACACCCCCAGCAACTGGACCACTGTCCATTGCCATGAGCTCTCCCGAAGCAAGCGACCCAAGCCCATCGACCGGAGGAGGCGAGGTCGAAGTCGCAGCCCCCTCCCGGCCCAGCTCGGCGACTGCCGGAGAACCGGCCCGTCCTCCGATCACTGCGCCACGGCCCAGCCCATCCCCAGCTGCAGCTCGAGCAGGGCTGCAGTCCGCCGGCCAAGGCCCAGCATCAGCCGCTGCGGCTCTCGGCCCAGCGAAGCCGCCAGGGGGGTGCAGCCCATTGGAGCCAACAGCACCATCCCCAGCAGCGATAAACGCCGGCGCTGACTCCGGCGTGGTACGCAGCAGTCTCGGTGAGGTACGACGAATCCTCTCCACAATCTCCCAGCCTCTCGGAGTGCTTGGACATGCATTGTACGGGGTGATAGCCATCATGGAACCAACATTAGCACCGGGTGTAGCGGATTTGTTAGCACTCGATGACTCGGACGGTGTACTACCATCAACGTCCATGTTGTTGGCGAGAGACCCATCGGTGTTGAACTAACCCAAAGGACCCTCCATGCCATGCTCATTACCCTCCTCATCATCGGTGTCATCACTCTTACGACGCCAAAAGAAGGGCACAAAGTTGGGATCCGGGACGAAATCCACAGGCTCAAGACTAAAATAAAACCCATACTTCTTGAGCCTCACCACACACGAAGCCCCAACATACGGGCCATCATCAGCAGTGCGCTTTTTCAGCACCTTCGAGTCCAACATGCCCACTAGAATGCGAACAATACCACGGCTCCGGTAGGTGACAAGATCCACGTCAAGAGTCGTCCCAATGAGAGTACCCACCGCCCAAAAGCCAAGAAAGTGCCTCAGTGCGTAAGGTACGCCCTGAACATGAACCCAGACCTTCTCAAGCACTCTAATGGGGACTGCATCATCATTGGACTTCCACACAGAAATAGTGGCCTGAGAATTAAAGGATGGAATATTCAACTGAATCCCGTCAACCCTGTGGAAAACCTCGGTCGACGGAAAACCGATGAGAAAAGCATCATCGCCATGGGGCAATGCCTCCCACGTCCACTGTGCCGAGTAGCACATCCTGGATATCAGACTCTCAATAGCAGCTGCGGGCACCGGGTCACCCACAATCGAGATCCGTGCAATGGGCGAGCTCGAAGGAATCAGATGAGGCTTGTAGACACTGTCAGGAAACTACACGAACATCGTCTCCGGAACGCCAGAGCCCGTGGTGAAACAAGTGGGTTTGGGTAGCCGCAAAGTCGGACACCTGATAGTGGGATGAGCTGCATTATCACAAACTAAACAGTTGTGTTTTATCGGGCATGCTTTGGAGGCATGGGAGTCCGCCGAACACTTGAAACACTTACTGCCTTTCTTTGCCTTACCCTTACCCCCTGTCGAAGCCTCTGTCTGCTTCGGATTAACAGTCGCTGCTACCAAACCAGTCCACAACAACGGTGTTCGCACTCGCACCCGGGATGGGAGGAGGCGCCACCAAATACTGACCCTGCACGCCCCCACCCAGCTGAGGAGCAGCCGACGACTAGGCAAACTGATGCTGCAACAAAGGCTGCTGGAATGGACCCTGCGACATCACCGGCGGCCTCATCAACGGATGCGCCCCCGGCACCTACTGCTGAGACTGACCGGCCTTGTTCTTCTTACACTTAGGACGCGGAGCACCCTGCCCCGCTGCCGCCGAGGGCTGCTGGACCTGCTGCTGATACACCGGGTACCCCGGGTTGACGAATGGAGGCGCCAACACCGGGGGTTGGAATTGCACTTGTTGCTGCACCGACGGCATGTACGCCGGCGGCCCGTACTGCACCGACGGCCGCTGCAGGGGCATGAACGGCAGAGGCGCCACATCCGGCCCAGCCACGGTCCCCCGAGGAAGAAGCTGGCGGGGAGCGGCTGCCCCATGCCGGCGCTGACGTTGGCCACGGCCACGGGGGGCTGAGGACGGGGCTGAGTGATACGTCTCAAACGTATCTATAATTTCTGATGTTCCAAGTTGATATTATACCAATTGTTACATGTTTTATATACACTTCATAGCATTTTTATACATTTTCTGGGACTAACCTATTAACAAGATGCCACAGTGCCAGTTCCTGTTTTCTGTTGTTTTTGTATTCCAGAAAAGCTAGTCTGGAAATATTCTCGGAATTGGACGAAACTTGGACAGAACCTCCTATTTTTCCAACACGAAGACGGAGTCCAGAGGAGACACGGAGGGGAGCCACGTGGCGCCCACACCATGGGGCCGCGCGGGCCCCCTGCCGCGCCGTGGGGTGGTGTGGGGGCCCTCGTGGCTCCGCAGCCGCTGCCCTTTCGCCTATTTATTCCTCCCGACGCGAAAACCCTAAATACCCGAGCCATTATCCACGAAAAGTTTCAGAGACATCGCCGCCGTCAACCATAGCTCGGGAGGGTTCAGAAGCTCTTCCCGGCACCCTGCCGGAGAGGGGAATCATCACCAGAGGGCTCTACATCACCATGCCTGCCTCCGGAGTGATGCGTGAGTAGTTCATCCTTGGACTACGGGTCCATGGCAGTAGCTAGATGGTTGTCTCTCCACTTTATGCTATCATGTTTAGATCTTGTGAGCTGCCTATCATGCTTTCCGTTATTAGTAGATGCTTTGGCCAAGTAGATGCTTGTAACTCCAAGAGTGAGTATTTATGCTAGATAGTGGGTTCATGCCTCCGGTAATCTGGGAGAGTGACAATAACTTCTAAGATTGTGGATGTGCTGTTGCCACTAGGGATAAAATAACCGATGCTTAGCTTAAGGGTACCCCGTTAGGCCTAATGCATTTGTTTACTTTACGCACATTACTTAATGCAATTATCCTTTGCTTGCAACTTAATACCAACGGGGAACTCGGTATGACAACCTGGCGGTGGATTATTAGTCATAACGTTGTTGGATAACGGTCTATGTATTTTGTCGTAATACCCACATGAATATCATAGTAATCATCATGTCATATATATGCATTGTTATGCGCTCAATATTTTGTCAATTTGCCCAGCTGTAATTTGTTCACCCAGCATGTTAGTTATCTGTTATGGAGAGACACCACTAGTGAACTGTGGACCCCGGTCCATTTTTTACACTGCTAATACAACCAACTGCAAACACTGTTCCTTTTCATTCTCTGCAATTTACTAATGTTTTCCACACCATACGTTTAATCCTTTGTTTTCAGCAAGCCGGTGAGATTGACAACCTCACTGTTTCGTTGGGGCAAAGTAGTTTGATTGTGTTGTGTGCAGATTCCACGTCAGCGCGCCACTGACAACCTTCCGAAGTTATTTCTTGCTCCTACTGGTTCGATTAAACCTTGTTTTCATACTGAGGGAAAACTGCTGCTACACTGCATCATACCTTCCTCTTGGGGTCTCCCAGCGAACGTGTGATCCACGCAATCAAGCATATTTTCTGGCGCCGTTGCCGGGGAGCAGAAGCACTTCGGTTCAGCAATCTCCTTGCCTCCCTTCCACACGCCATATTTCTGGCGCCGTTGCAGGTTGAGCAAGAGGATTTCTGCAAGGGGAGTTTCACGCTTCCAATCTCTTTACTTTGTTATTGTCTTACTTAGTTTACTTTTTATTTTGTCTTGTTTGCTTTATTTATCAAAAACACAAAAAAATTTAGTTTTCTGCATCTAGTTTATTTCGGTTTGTTATTATGTCTAGTTGTTTACTTGCTATCAATGGCTGGTCTCTCTGAAGCGAAATCTTATTGGCTAAGTGGGTTCACAGAGGAACAACGAAATTATTATAAGGAATACCGCTTATCTCAAAAAGGGAAATATTTATGGGAACAAATAAGTAGATTGAATTATTTTGCTAAAAACTTGTGCTCTACTTATGATGAATCCTACTGCTTTAATGAATCTTTATGTTGTAGAAGGCATAAACACCTCCCTTTCCAATGTGATTATAATGATAATGAAACCTTGGCTGCTTATGCTAAAGGAAACTATGACTTTGTTAATCTTGAACAAATTGAAGAATTTTTTGTTTTTAAGGGTGCCTATGAAATTGCTGGTTATATTCAAGATGATGATGCTCCTTATAGATCTGATACTTTTGCTATGCTTGGATATTGCCTTGAGTATTATAATGATAATCCTTATATTACTGAATTTCTTGAGAAAAGACATCCGCAAAAAGAAGAGACCATTGTCTTGCAGGAACCTGTAGAAGAAGAAACTACTGCTGAAGCTGAAAGCTCATTGGATGAAAAAGAGGAGGAGAGTGATGAACAAAAGAAGAAAGAATGGAACCCATGCCTACCTTCTAATGAGAGTAACTCTTTAACTCTTACATTATTTGATCACCCTCCATGCCTACCTAAGGAGGAGAAATGCTATATTGTTGAATGTCATGATTCTATTGAAATATCTCCTTTTGATAAATTTGAAGTAAACAACTCCTTGACTCAAGAAAAGGAAATTGCAGAAAGTAAAAATGTGCTCCCTAATGTTATATATGATAATGCTCTTGATGATGGTCCTATATTGCCTAATGATATTTATTATACTATTATTGTCAAAAGTGGGTTTGATAACCCCACTGTTTTTTAGCTTAATAAAAATTATGTGTTTGTAGATCATGAAAAGCATGCTTTATGTGATAGTTATATTGTTGAGTTTGTTCATGATGCTACTGAAAGTTATTATGAGAGAGGAAAATATGGTTGTAAAAGTTTTCAAGTCACTAAAACAATTCTCTTTATGTTGAAAGTTTTGAAGTTGTACTTGTTTCATCTTTCTATGCTAGTTGCTTTATGCTTCAATAATTTATTTTGCTACAAGATTCCTTTGCATAGAAAGTGGGTTAGACTTAAATGTGTTTGATATTTGCCTCTTGATGCTCTCTTTTGTTTTTCAACTCTTATTCTTATGAGAGCATCATTAAAATCTTATAGCCTAGCTAAAAGGCATTAAAGAAAGCGTTTTTGGGAGGCAACCCAGTATCTTTTGTTTTCAATTTTAGTCAAGGAGTTGTTTACTTCTGTAACAATTCCTTTGTATCTTTATTTTATCGCATTGTTGTGCCAAGTATTGCCTCTAATAGGAAGATGATGCTAGATTTGGATTTCTGCGCAGGAACAGATTTCTGCTGTTCACCGTTTTAATTCTGTAAAATCACAGAAAAATTATTTAAATCTGAAATTTTTGTGCGATCCTCAGATATGTACGCATCTTTGTTAGTTTAAAGTTTTTCGATCTGAGCAACGTAAGTGACTCAAAAAATTCGTCTTTGCGGACTGTTCTGTTTAGACAGATTCTGTCTTTTATTTTTCGCATTCTCTCTTTTACTAGTGTTGAGTGGAATTTTTTTTAGGGTGAAGAGCTTCACATAACATCAGTGGCAGTAGCTAATGTTAAAAGTAACGGTCATGTTTGTGTCCTTATAGAACATGTGAGTTTTTGATTGTGCACTAACCCTCTAATGAGAATTATTTTGAGTTTGGTGTGGCGGAAGTTTTCAAGGGTCAAGAGAGAAGGATGATATAATGTGATCAAGAAGAGTGAAGAGCTTAAGCTTGGGGATGCTCCCATGGATCACCCCAGCAAATTTCAAGAAGACTCAAGCGTCTAAGCTTGGGGATGCCCAAGGCATCCCCTTCTTCATCAGCAACTTATCAGGTCATCTCTAGTGAAACTATATTTTAATTCTTTCACATCATATGTGCTTTACTTGGAGCGTCTGTGTGCTTTTATTTTCAGTATTTTATTTTTCGTATGGTCAACTTGATTGGACCCCAGCATTCTTGATTGGGAGAGAGACACGCTCCGCTTTTTCATATGAATACTCCTATTCTTCACTTATACTTGTTGAGTATTCTTGTCTAGCTATTGCTATGCTTTTAGCTCCTGTTTTTCATGCATCTCTTATTCAGAGCTGTTAGTTCTTTTAAAAAAGTACTCTCTTGCTTCACTTATAATTGTTTGGAGAGTTTATGTTGAAATAAATTGATTGGTGTTTGGTTGGAACAGAAAATGTTGCATGTGGTAGATGAAAAAGCTTACATATTCTTGTAGATCATTGTATTGGATAATTTGATACTTGTCAATTGTTTTGAGTTATCAAGTAGTTCATGATTAAGCTTTTGTATCATGTAGTTAAAACCTATTAATGAAGAACTACCGTAAAGCTCGTTGAAATTTGGTTTGCATGTTTGGTATCTCTAAGGTCTAGATATTTTCTAGTAAAAGGGTTTGGTTAACAAGGAAGACAGTGTAGAGTCTTATAATGCTTGCAATATTTTTTCATATAAGCCTTGCTGTGTCGGTTGATATCCTGTGTTTGCTTCAAATAACCTTGCTAGCCTAAACTCTGTACTGAGAGGGAATGCTTCTCGTGCATCCAAAACCTTGAGCCAAATCCATGCCATCTGTGTCCACCATAACTACCTATATGTGGTATTTTCTTGCCATTCCAAGTAAATTTTTTATGTGCTACCTTTAAACTATTCAAACTTTATTACTCCTATTTTGTGTCAATGTTTACCAATCTCATGAGGACGGGGTGGATGTCTTTATGTCAACTGTCAAACAGACTTTACCACCGGACTAGCGGCATATACATCCGCTTATCCATTAATTTTGCAAAAAGAGCTGGCAAATGGGGTGTCCAGTCCCAATTAATTACAACTTTAACCGTTTAATTCTCTTCACATTTTTGCCCTGATTTATCAGTCAAACAATGACAAACAGTGAAATATCTGCATGTGTAAACAAAAGAGAAAGAGGGATGATCTGCCTTGCTGGTAGAAATAACGTCCTTCATGGGGCCGCTCTTAAAAGTCTGGTTGGCAGGGGTCATATTGTACTTTCCATTTTCTGATTCGTTGACAATTAACAAAAACCTCTCAAAACTTATTTTTACTCTCTATATGATTTCAAAAACTTAAAAACTCTAGCACATGATTTAATCCCTGCTTTCCTTTGCGAAGAGCCTTTCTTTTACTTTTATGTTGAGTCAGTTTACCTACTTTTTTCTATCTTAGAAGCAAACACTAGTGTCAACTTTGGTGCACCAATTTTTATATGCTCATATATTACACTTATTATATGCTTTGTGTTGACAAATATCCATGACACTAGTAGGAAAACCCAATTCTATGGATCCTTATTCTGTGGCGCACCATGTGGCCGTGCGCCACAGAATAAGCTTCTGTGGTGCACCCAAAACTGGTGCGCCACAGAATAAGGCTATTCTGTGGCGCACCAGCTTAGGTGCGCCACAGAATTTGCTATTCTGTGGCGCACCTAAGCTGGTGCGCCACAGAATAGTGCTATTCTGTGGCGCATGTGGCTGGTGCGCCACAGAATAGCAAATTCTGTGGCGCATGGAAGCTGATGCGCCACAGAATTATGGTTTTCTGTGGCGCATGGGCCACGTGCGCCACAGAAATGCAAATTCTGTGGCGCACGAGGCCCTGCGCCACAGAAATCAGAAATGATGCGCCACAGAATTTTTTTTAAAAACAGCTCCACCCCCCCCCCCCCCCGTGGATCGCCTTTTCAGTATTCAAAACACTCAAAGAAAATGTCAAAAAATTCAAAAAATAAAATCCTTCGAGATGTGGTTAGGTGTTATTGTCTAGTTCGTATAGAAATCTTGAAATATGAATTTTGACCTTTTTTGCAAAATCCAGAAAAAAAACGTAAAACGGCCATAACTTTTGCATACGACGTCGAAAAAAAACGTAAAACGGCCATAACTTTTGCATACGATAGTCCAGATCGTCCCAAACCCCCACGCGACACTGTAGTTTACTGTAGCTCGGGACTTTCAACCAATCACAGGCCACGCACGAATTTTGGCGCAACCAAATTCGCACAAACATACTCGCAAAGCCAAAAATTACCCAGCCATCCAAATTTTAACAGCATAGTGGACCTATTTGCAATTTGACAAAAAACGACGGACTTTTCTGCAAAAACATCAGCAAAATTCCCCCTCCCCTTTCTCTCTCGCGCGTGACGCGGAGGTCGCCGCCGCCGCCGACGCACGCCGCCGCCGCTACGCGCCTCCCCGCTCAGATCGACGGCCACAGAAACCTCCGCCGTCGCGTCCTCTCCCTCCTCGCCGAGTTTGGCGTGCCGGAATGTCGCGTGCGCGCCGGAATCTTCGCCGCCGTGCGCGCTGCCCGCCGCCGCGTTCGCACGCCGCCGGCGACGCTCCGACGACCCAGAAGCAGCGGCGCTGCCGCTTCCGGGCGCCCCGCGTCCGCGCGCGTCCGACGCGCCCAGCTCGCGCTGGTTCGCCGCCGGCGTGGTCGACGCCGCCGCGGCAGACTCCGGCCACTGTGACGTCACCACGGGCCTGGGCTGGGGATACGGGCTGCTTGCTGGGCTGGCCTGCACAGCGCGCCCTCTCTATTTTTTTGTTCTTTCTGTTTTCTTTTTCTATTTTCCAAATTTTTTGTAACTTTTCAAATACAGCTTCAAATCAATTCAAACCAATTTCTACAAATTTGTAAAAATCAAAATCTACATTTCAAATACTTTGGGACCTTTCCAAAATTATTTCGAATCTTAAAAAATTTCAAATAATACATAAGGGCTCATTAATAGATTTCAAAAAATCACAAAATAACAACTTTTAATTTACTAACTACAATAATGCAAATCATACATACAAAATGCACACAAAAAAACCCGAATAATTCCCCAAAAAAAATAGAATTCAATAATTCACAGAATTGAAATCTTCAATTTTATGAATTACAGCAATGCAAATCATATATAAAAAATGCACAAAAAATGTATTTCCCCAAAAAAAATCATTCCCTCCAAAATATTTAATTTCTTTCTAAGTTCCAACATAGATTTCACTAGGAGTGTTAAAAATGTTCAGAAAATTCAAATATATAGGAATTTCCAAATTATTTCATTTTCTGATTTTTTTCAATTTTTTTGAATTTTTTTGAAATTTTTTGGGAACCCAGATCTAGATCTGGCCGCCATTTTTTTGAAATTCAAAAAAACAATTCTGTGGCGCACGGGGTAGGGTGCGCCACAGAATAAGCTATTCTGTGGCGCACCACCTAGTGCGCCACAGAATAGGCGCACCGGGCTGGGTGCGCCACAGAATAGCTTATTCTGTGGCGCACTAGGTGGTGCGCCACAGAATAGCTTATTTAGTAGCGACTATTCTGTGGCGCACCACCCATGCGCCACAGAATAGAAAAATGGTGCGCCACAGAAAAGCTTTTCTGTACTAGTGTGAGATATATATGTTGAATGTTGAAAGCAATTGCTGAAACTTAAATCTTTATTTGTGTTGGTTAAATACCTTTTCTTAGAATCTATTGCTTTATGAGTTAACTCTTATGCAAAAATCCTTGATGCTTGTCTCGAAAGTACTATTCATGAAAAGTTTTTACTTATATGATTCAGTTGTTTGCTCATTTTCTACTTGCTAGCAAACTATAGACCATTGACCTGGATCAATTCATTCATAACATGTGCTTTACAATATTATTTGATCAAGATTATGATTGTAGCATGTCAGCTCAGAAATTATTTTGTTTTTATCGTTTTACCTACTCGAGGACGAGTAGAACTAAGCTTGGGGATGATTGATACGTCTCAAAGTATCTATAATTTCTGATGTTCCATGTTGATATTATACCAATTGTTACATGTTTTATATACACTTCATAGCATTTTTATGCATTTTCTGGGACTAACCTATTAACAAGATGCCACGGTGCCAGTTCCTGTTTTCTGCTGTTTTTGTATTCCAGAAAAACTAGTCTGGAAATATTCTCGGAATTGGACGAAACTTGGACAGAACCTCCTATTTTTCCAACACGAAGACGGAGTCCAGAGGAGACACGGAGGGGAGCCACGTGGCGCCCACACCATGGGGCCGCGCGGCCCCCCTGCCGCGCCGTGGGGTGGTGTGGGGCCCTCGTGGCTCCGCAGCCGCCACCCTTTCGCCTATTTATTCCTCCCGACGCGAAAACCCTAATGCATTTGTTTACTTTACGCACATTACTTAATGCAATTATCCGTTGCTTGCAACTTAATACCAACGGGGAACTCGGTATGACAACCTGGCGGTGGATTATTAGTCATAGACGCTGTTGGATAACGGTCTATGTATTTTGTCGTAATGCCCACATGAATATCATAGTAATCATCATGTCATATGTATGCATTGTTATGCGCTCAATATATTGTCAATTGCCCAGCTGTAATTTGTTCACCCAGCATGTTAGTTATCTGTTATGGAGAGACACCACTAGTGAATTGTGGACCCCGGTCCATTCTTTTACACTGATAATACAACCAACTGCAAACACTGTTCCTTTTCATTCTCTGCAATTTACTACTGTTTTCGACACCATACGTTTAATTCTTTGTTTTCAGCAAGCCGGTGAGATTGACAACCTCACTGTTTCGTTGGGGCAAAGTAGTTTGATTGTGTTGTGTGCAGATTCCACGTCAGCGCGCCACTGACAACCTTCCGAAGTGATTTCATGCTCCTACTGGTTCGATTAAACCTTGGTTTCATACTGAGGGAAAACTGCTGCTACATTGCATCATACCTTCCTCTTGGGGTCTCCCAGCGAACGTGTGATCCACGCAATCACTGAGCGGCAGCCGTCTGCTGAGGTCGAGGCTGCGCGGCCGCCGTCTGCTGCGAGCGCGGCGCACCCGCCCTGTTGCCCTGCCCCTGTTGAGGCCGCATCGGTGGAGCTCCAGACATCGCCGGCGACGCGGCGGAGGACACGACAGCGGCGAACGAGCGCTTCCCCGGGACGCGGATGTTGATGCGGTGCGAACTCCGAGGAGCGGCCCGGCCTGGCTCGGAGGCTACGCGGACGGGCGGGAGGTCGAAGGCGCGGCGGCAGAGAGATGCGACGGCGCGGTAGAACACGAAGGCAGGGTTGGAGGCGGCGGACGATCTCGTACCCAGATGCAAGCGAACCGACGGCGCAGATGAGCCCAGGGATCTGGACGGTCGAGATCGTCTGCGCCGGTGGGCCCGCTCTATCTATAGGGGTCTGGGTGTGGAGTAACTCATACATAAGTGTTCACCAACCGATCGATAAACTATCTTGAATAATTGACTGAGAAAGGTGAATGTCGTCGGAGCGCCCAGGTCGTACCGGAGCTCATTAAGCACAGCGACCTCAGCGGCGAGCAGCTCGTCCGGTCATCATGGCGCAGCCGCGGCCGTCTCCTAAGAAGTTTGCAAAAATAGTCCTAGTTTATTGTCCCTGGTGCAGCGCGTGACTGGTCTCGGATATAATCCTAATCCCTCCACAAGCAGGGTCGCAGCAGTGATAGTGATGAGCTTTCGGACCAACCCCATGACCGGCCTGGCCCTGGCCATGGCCAGGAATCTGTCGAGGCAGAGCACGGCGAGGTGCAGTGTTCTGGACTGGAAGTACAAGGACAGAAGCACGTCCCTCGCGTCGCCCGCTCCGGGCGACTCGGGGGAACCCTAGCTCGCGCCGCCGCCAGGGCCCCTGGCGCCGCCTCTCCTCCGCCGCTGCCGCTTGCCTCGCAGCGGTGGCGGCGACCCCCGCTGACAATGGCGGTCTGGGGTGACCCGCGGTGGACGCGTTGACGATGGTCGGTGCCCGCTTCTCTCCGGTGCGCGCGGCAGCCAGGGCGGCGCTGCGTCGGGCGGCGAGTTGCAGCGGTGGCGGTTGGTGTGGTGCAGCAGGGCGATGGCGGCCCCTCTGCTCGCCACCCGCAGCAGCGGCGCAGCCAGGGCCCGATCTGGGCCCGGATGGGCCGGGCGGGCTGGGCTGTGCGTGGCCTCTCCTCTTGCGCTGTGCCGTCTGGTGCAGTGCGCGGTGGTGGTCGGCTGTCTTGCGGCGAGGCGTGCGGGGGCTGCAGCGCGGTCGGCGGGAGGTAGAGGTGTCCCGGCCGGCTTCCCTTTGCCGGCACGTCGCGTCGGCTTCGGGAGCGGCAACGCGCGAGCGTGGCTGGGCGTGAAGATGTCCTGCAGCACTTGGACGCCGGGGCGGCGGCCCCGGACTTGGTGGCGGCGTCGTGCTGAGCTAGGAGGTGGCTCTGCGCGAGGCGGACCTAGGCCCCGGCGCCTAGCTCCGTTTGGTGGCCGTGGACCGTCGGGCGCGCGGGGCTAACGGTGTCTGCGTGCAGGTCTGTGATGGTGGGCTGGTCGGTCCCCGTGTGGCCGGGCGGGTGGTTCGTGTTTCTCCGCTGGGTGTAAACCTTGCCCTGGTCGTCGACCAGGACAGACGACACTGACGCCCCCGGGCGCCATTTCCTTCTTGAAGGTGTCGTCATGGCGGTGCTCTCACTCCTCCGCCCGGGAACTTCCGGGGGAAACACCAGATCCTTCGTGGATCGGGCGAGGGCGGCGCTTCGGCGTCGTATTCCCCTTGGGGCCTCGTCTTGGATGTTCGCTGGCCAGCGGGACCCGTGGTGATGTTTTGGTGGTCAACGGCGACGATCTTCTCGTCTTCGGCTAGGTGGTGCGCGGCCCTGGGGCCGGCGTGGATGTCGGAGCGGCGGTTCCGATCTTGCCTCCGCTGCGTTGCGTTGAGGTGCGAGGGTGTCGGCCTTTCCTGCTTGGGGGGTTTTGTCGTCGACCTGTGTGGTGCGTGGTGATTGATGACGTGGATCACACATTCGTTGGGAGACCCAAGAGGAAGGTATGAAACAGTGTAGCAGCAGTTTCCCTCAGTATGAAACCAAGGTTTAATCGACCAGTAGGAGCAAGAAATCACTTCTGAAGGTTGTTGGTGGCGGAATATGGCACGGCGCAACACCAGGGTGAAAAAATTACAGCTGGACAATTGACAAAATATTGAGCGCATGACAATGCATATATATGACATGATGATTACTATGATATTCATGTGGGCATTACGACAAAATACATAGACCGTTATCCAACAGCGTCTATGACTAATAATCCACCGCCAGGTTGTCATCCGAGTTCCCCGTTGGTATTAAGTTGCAAGCAACGGATAATTGCATTAAGTAATGTGCGTAATGTAAACAAATGCATTAGACCTAACGGCGCACCCTTAAGCTAAGCATCGGTTATTTTATCCCTAGTGGCAACAGCACATCCACAATCTTAGAAGTTATTGTCACTCTCCCAGATTACCGGAGGCATGAACCCACTATCTAGCATAAATACTCACTCTTGGAGTTACAAGCATCTACTTGGCCAAAGCATCTACTAGTAACGGAAAGCATGCAAGATCATAAATAACATATAAGATAGATTGATAATCAACTTGACATAGTATTCAATATTCATCGGATCCCAGCAAACACAACATGTAGCATTACAATAAGATGATCTTGATCATGATAGGCAGCTCACAAGATCTAAACATGATAGCATAAAGTGGAGAGACAACCATCTAGCTACTGCCATGGACCCGTAGTCCAAGGATGAACTACTCACGCATCACTCCGGAGGCAGGCATGGTGATGTAGAGCCCTCCGGTGATGATTCCCCTCTCCGGCAGGGTGCCGGGAAGAGCTTCTGAACCCTCCCGAGCTAGGGTTGACGGCGGCGGCGTCTCTGGAACTTTTCGTGGATAATGGCTCGGGTATTTAGGGTTTTCGCGTCGGGAGAATAAATAGGCGAAAGGGCGGCGGCTGGAGACCCGTGGGCCCCACACCACCCCACGGCGCGGCAGGGGGGCCCGCGCGGCCCCATGGTGTGGCTGCCTCGTGGCTCCCCTCCGTCTCTCCTTGGACTCCGTGTACGTGTTGGAAAAATAGGAGGTTCTGTCCAAGTTTCGTCCAATTCCGAGAATATTTCCAGACTAGCTTTTCTGGAATACAAAAACAGCAGAAAACAGGAACTGGCACTGTGGCATCTTGTTAATAGGTTAGTCCCAGAAAATGCATAAAAATGCTATGAAGTGTATATAAAACATGTAACAATTGGTATAATATCAACATGGAACATCAGAAATTATAGATACGTTTGAGACGTATCAAGCATCCCCAAGCTTAGTTCTACTCGTCCTCGAGTAGGTAAAACGATAAAAACAAAATAATTTCTGAGGTGACATGCTACAATCATAATCTTGATCAAATATTGTAAAGCACATGTTATGAATGAAGTGATCCAGGTCAATGGTCTATAGTTTGCTAGCAAGTAGATAATGAGCAAACAACTGAATCATATAAGCAAAAACTTTTCATGAATAGTACTTTCGAGACAAGCATCAAAGAGTTTTGCATAAGAGTTAACTCATAAAGCAATAGATTCTAAGTAAAAGGTATTTAACCAACACAAAGGAAGATTTAAGCTTCAGCAATTGCTTTCAACTTTCAACATATATATCTCATGGATATTTGTCAACACAAAGCATATAATAAGTGCAATATACAAGCATATAAAAATTGTTGCACCAAAGTTGACACTAGTGTTTGCTTCTAAGATAGAAAGAAGTAGGAAAACTGACTCAACATAAAAGTAAAAGAAAGGCCCTTCGCAGAGGGAAGCAGGGATTAAATCATGTGCTAGAGCTTTTTAAGTTTTTGAAATCATATAGAGAGTAAAAATAAGTTTTGAGAGGTGTTTGTTAATTGTCAACGAATCAGAAAATGGAAAGTACAATATGACCCCTGCCAACCAGACTTTTAAGAGCGGCTCCCATGAAGGACGTTATTTCTACCAGCAAGGCAGATCATCCCTCTTTCTCTTTTGTTTACACATGCAGATATTTCACTGTTTGTCATTGCTTGACTGATAAATCAGGGCAAAAATGTGAAGAGAATTAAGCGGTTAAAGTTGTAATTAATTGGGACTGGGCACCCCATTTGCCAGCTCTTTTTGCAAAATTAATGGATAAGCGGATGTATATGCCGCTAGTCCGGTGGTAAAGTCTGTTTGACAGTTGACATAAAGACATCCACCCCGTCCTCATGAGCTTGGTAAACATTGACACAAAATAGGAGTAATAATTTTGAATAGTTTAAAGGTAGCACATGAAAAATTTACTTGGAATGGCAAGGAAATACCACATATAGGTAGTTATGGTGGACACAGATGGCATGGATTTTGGCTCAAGGTTTTGGATGCACGAGAAGCATTCCCTCTCAGTACAGAGTTTAGGCTAGCAAGGTTATTTGAAGCAAACACAGGATATCAACCGACACAGCAAGACTTATATGAAAACATATTGCAAGCATTATAAGACTCTACACTGTCTTCCTTGTTAACCAAACCCTTTTACTAGAAAATATCTAGACCTTAGAGATACCAATCATGCAAACCAAATTTCAACGAGCTTTACGGTAGTTCTTCATTAATAGGTTTTAACTACATGATACAAAAGCTTAAACATGAACTACTTGATAACTCAAAACAATTGACAAGTATCAAATTATCCAATACAGTGATCTACAAGAATATGTAAGCTTTTTCCATTATACCATCTACCACATGCAACATTTTCTGTTCCAACCAAACACCAATCAATTTATTTCAACATAAACTCTCCAAACAATTATAAGTGAAGCAAGAGAGTACTTTCTTTAAAAGAACTAACAGCTCTGAATAAGAGATGCATGCAAAACAGGAGCTAAAAGCATAGCAATAGCTAGATAAGAATACTCAACAAGTATAAGTGAAGAATAGGAGTATTCATATGAAAAAGCGGAGCGTGTCTCTCTCCCAATCAAGAATGCTGGGTCCAATCAAGTTGACCATAAGAAAAATAAAATACTGAAAATAAAAGCACACAGACGCTCCAAGTAAAGCACATATGATGTGAAAGAATTAAAATATAGTTTCACTAGAGATGACCTGATAAGTTGCTGATGAAGAAGGGGATGCCTTGGGCATCCCCAAGCTTAGACGCTTGAGTCTTCTTGAAATATGCTGGGGTGATCCATGGGAGCATCCCCAAGCTTAAGCTCTTCACTCTTCTTGATCACATTATATCATCCTTCTCTCTTGACCCTTGAAAACTTCCGCCACACCAAACTCAGTAATTCTCATTAGAGGGTTAGTGCACAATCAAAAACTCACATGTTCTATAAGGACACAAACATGACCGTTACTTTTAACATTAACTACTGCCACTGATGTTATGTGAAGCTCTTCACCCTAAAAAAGAATTCCACTCAACACTAGTAAAAGAGAGAATGCGAAAAATAAAAGACAGAATCTGTCTAAACAGAACAGTCCGTAAAGACGAATTTTTTCGAGGCACTTACGTTGCTCAGATCGAAAAACTTTAAACTAACGAAAGATGCGTACATATCTGAGGATCACGCACAAAAATTTGCAGATTTAAATAATTTTTCTGTGATTTTACAGAATAAAACGGTGAACAGCAGAAATCTGTTCCTGCGCAGAAATCCAAATCTAGCATCATCTTCCTATTAGAGGCAATACTTGGCACAACAATGCGATAAAATAAAGATACAAAGGAATTGTTACAGAAGTAAACAACTCCTTGACTCAAAAAGAAAAGAAAAATTGCAGAAATAAAATAATGGGTTGTCTCCCATAAGCGCTTTTCTTTAACGCCTTTCAGCTAGGCGCAGAAAGTAAGAATCAAGTGTTTCCAAGTGATGAAGCATCAACAGAATAATTTGCTCTAACAATAGAATCAAAAGGTAACTTCATCTTCTTTCTAGGGAAGTGTTCCATACCTTTCTTGAGTGGGAATTGATATTTAATATTCCCCTCTCTCATATCAATAATAGCACCAACAGTTCTAAGAAAAGGTCTTCCCAAAACAATAGGACAAGAAGCATTGCATTCAATATCCAAAACAACAAAATCAACGGGGACAAGGTTATTGTTAACCATTATAAAAACATCATCAACTCTCCCCAAAGGTTTCTTTATAGTATTATCAGCAAGGTGAACATCCAAATAACAGTGTTCCAAAGGTGCTAAATCAAGCATATCATAGAGTTTCTTAGGCATAACAGAAATACTAGCACCAAGATCACATAAAGCATTGCAATCAAAATCATTCACCTTCATTTTAATGATGGGCTCCCAACCATCTTCTAACTTCCTAGGGATAGAAGCTTCATGTTTTAATTTCTCTTCCCTAACTTGCATGAGAGCATTAGTAATATGTTTAGTAAAAGCCATGTTTATAGCACTAGCATTAGGACTTCTAGCTAGCTTTTGCAAGAACTTAATTACTTCAGAAATATTGCAACCATCAAAATCAAAATCATTATTATCAAAGTAATGGGACCATTGTCTCCCACATCTCGAAAAATTTCAGCACTTTTATCAGGAACAGTTTCAGTGTTTTCAGGCAATTTTAAACGTTTTGCAACAGAAGTAGAGACATTGCCAACACCAATTACTTTACCATTGATAGTAGGAGGTTTGTTAACACTTGAGTTTATAGCATTTTCAGTAGTAGTAATAGTATAAACTCTAGCAATACTATTCTTTTTAGCAATTTCATCCTCTCTTGCCCACCTAGCATGTAAATCAGCTAACATCCTCACATTATTATCAATTTTAACTTGTATAGCATTGAGAGTTTTGCTCTCTTTAACATCATGAGGCATAGTTTTAATTTTTAACAAATCAACATCAAGAGCAAGACTATCAACTTTAGAGGCAAGAACATCAATTTTCCCAAACTTTTCCTCAACAGATTTATTGAAAGCAGTTTGTGTACTAATAAAATCCTTAAGCATGACTTCAAGATCAGAGGGTACACTCTTATTATTGTTGTAGGAATTACCATAAGAATTAACATAACCATTGCCACTATTAAAAGGATAGGGCTTATAATTGTTATTACCAAAATTATTCCTATAAGCATTGTTGTTGAAGTTATTATTTTTAATGAAGTTCATGCTCTTCTTGAGCAACCAAAGAAGCTAAAGGAACATTATTTGGATCAACATGCATTTTTCCATTTGTAAGCATAGACATAATAGTATCAATCTTATCACTCAAGGAAGAGATTTCTTCAACAGAATTTACCTTCTTACCTTGTGGAGCTCTTTCGGTGTGCCATTCAGAATAATTTATCATCATATCATCAAGAAGCTTTGTTGCAGCACCCAAAGTGATGGACATAAAGGTACCTCCAGAGGCCGAATCCAATAGGTTTCTTGAAGAAAAATTTAGTCCTGCATAAAAGGTTTGGATGATCATCCAAGCAGTCAGTCCATGGGTGGGACAATTCTTTACCAATGATTTCATTCTCTCCCAAGCTTGAGCAACATGCTCATTATCAAATTGTTTGAAATTCATAATGCTACTTCTCAAAGATATAATCTTAGCAGGAGGATAATATTTTCCTATGAAAGCATCTTTGCATTTAGTCCATGAATCAATACTATTTCTAGTCAAAGATAGCAACCATTCTTTAGCACGTCCTCTCAAAGAGAAAGGAAAAAGTTTCAGTTTAATAATATCACCATCTACATCCTTATACTTTTGCATCTCACAAAGTTCAACAAAATTATTAAGGTGAGCAGCAGCATCATCAGTACTAACACCAGAGAATTGCTCTTTCATAACAAGATTTAAAAGTGCAGGTTTAATTTCATAGAATTCTGCGTTAGAAGCAGGTGGAGCAATAGGTGTACTAATGAAATCATTGTTGTTCGTGCTAGTGAAATCACACAACTTAGTGTTCTCAGGGGTACTCATTTTAGCAAAATTAAAACAAAACAGAAAGATAACAACTTGAAAATAAAAGTAACTAATTTTTTTGTGTTTTTGATAAATAAAGCAAACAAGACTAATAAAAATAAACTAAGCAAGACAATAACAAAGTAAAGAGATTGGAAGCGTGAAACTCCCCTTGCAGAAATCCTCTTGCTCCCCGGCAACGGCGCCAGAAAAAGCTTGATGCGTGGATCACACGTTCGTTGGGAGACCCCAAGAGGAAGGTATGAAGCAGTGTAGCAGCAGTTTCCCTCAGTATGAAACCAAGGTTTAATCGACCAGTAGGAGCAAGAAATCACTTCTGAAGGTTGTTGGTGGCGGAATATGGCACGACGAATCACCACGTGGAACTGCACACAACACAATCAAACTACTTTGCCCCAACGAAACAGTGAGGTTGTCAATCTCACCGGCTTGCTGAAAACAAAGGATTAAACGTATGGTGTGGAAAACAGTAGTAAATTGCAGAGAATGAAAAGGAACAATGTTTGCAGTTGGTTGTATTATCAGTGTAAAAGAATGGACCGGGGTCCACAGTTCACTAGTGGTGTCTCTCCATAAAAGATAACTAACATGCTGGGTGAACAAATTACAGCTGGGCAATTGACAAAATATTGAGCGCATGACAATGCATATATATGACATGATGATTACTATGATATTCATGTGGGCATTACGACAAAATACATAGACCGTTATCCAACAGCGTCTATGACTAATAATCCACCGCCAGGTTGTCATCCGAGTTCCCCGTTGGTATTAAGTTGCAAGCAACGGATAATGCATTAAGTAATGTGCGTAATGTAAACAAATGCATTAGACCTAACGGCGCACCCTTAAGCTAAGCATCGGTTATTTTATCCCTAGTGGCAACAGCACATCCACAATCTTAGAAGTTATTGTCACTCTCCCAGATTACCGGAGGCATGAACCCACTATCTAGCATAAATACTCACTCTTGGAGTTACAAGCATCTACTTGGCCAAAGCATCTACTAGTAACGGAAAGCATGCAAGATCATAAATAACATATAAGATAGATTGATAATCAACTTGACATAGTATTCAATATTCATCGGATCCCAGCAAACACAACATGTAGCATTACAATAAGATGATCTTGATCATGATAGGCAGCTCACAAGATCTAAACATGATAGCATAAAGTGGAGAGACAACCATCTAGCTACTGCCATGGACCCGTAGTCCAAGGATGAACTACTCACGCATCACTCCGGAGGCAGGCATGGTGATGTAGAGCCCTCCGGTGATGATTCCCCTCTCCGGCAGGGTGCCGGGAAGAGCTTCTGAACCCTCCCGAGCTAGGGTTGACGGCGGCGGCGTCTCTGGAACTTTTCGTGGATAATGGCTCGGGTATTTAGGGTTTTCGCGTCGGGAGAATAAATAGGCGAAAGGGCGGCGGCTGGAGACGCCCGTGGGCCCCACACCACCCCACGGCGCGGCAGGGGGGCCCGCGCGCCCCATGGTGTGGCTGCCTCGTGGCTCCCCTCCGTCTCTCCTTGGACTCCGTGTACGTGTTGGAAAAATAGGAGGTTCTGTCCAAGTTTCGTCCAATTCCGAGAATATTTCCAGACTAGCTTTTCTGGAATACAAAAACAGCAGAAAACAGGAACTGGCACTGTGGCATCTTGTTAATAGGTTAGTCCCAGAAAATGCATAAAAATGCTATGAAGTGTATATAAAACATGTAACAATTGGTATAATATCAACATGGAACATCAGAAATTATAGATACGTTTGAGACGTATCAAGTGGCTCGTGGCCAGCGTGGATGTCGGAGGGGCTAGGGGTAGGGGTCGGCCTTGGCCGCTGGGGCGGGTAGGCCTTCGACTTGTGTGGTGCGTGGCCTCGGGGCCGGCGTGGTGTGTGGTGTTGTTGTATCCGGTTTTTGGCCGGTTTTCCTTATAAACTGGCCAACTCACTTCTTCTATATCAATGAAACGGCAAGCCTCTTGTCCGGTTTCAAAAGAAAAAAAGAAGTACAGGATCGGCGCGAGGGAGGCGAGCCACTCAACGAGGACAGCGCGCAAGGCCGCCGGCTCTCCCCGCTTTGTATGGAGCGCCATGTAGTCTGGCGCGGTGCGGCGCCTAGGAGCGGACTCCATAGTACGCGTCGATGTCTTGATCGTCGGGAGGCCCTATTTGACGCAATGCGTACCTTCTCTGCCGCCATGTCTCAGCCTCCGTGTTGCCTCTGCCGACCCGCCTCCGCCGCCGGCCACGACCCTCGCCCCCAATCCCCCTGCCTCCTCCGCCGGCCAAGCCGCCTGCTACCGCTACCCGCGGCCGACGCCGCTCCCGCAGTGCCTCGATGCCCCACCCTCCTCCAACCGCGACCCACCTCCGGTCCGCCACCGCCTCGACCTTCCCGCTAAACCCTCACCCCGGTGAGCTCCCCATACCATACCCGACCCCTCCCCCACCCTCAATGTTAAGTTTCTTCCTCACCTCTGTCGGCGACGCCGCGGCCAGCCGCGCCGTCCCTGTCTCCGGTGGGGTCCAGGCCTCACCGCCGGCGACACCGCGGCCAGTCGTGTCGTCCCATCTCCAGCGAGTGTGGTCTTCTTCTTCCTCCTCGGCCATCTTCATCCTCCCCGGTCACCTTCCTCCGCCGCGCCTAACATGGGCCGGCCCACATAGCGCGCCTGTGAGGCACGACGTGCACGGGCGAGGTACGTGTTGCACCCGTAACGGGCGCAACATGCGTCAAATAGGGTTTTCCTTGATCATAAGCCCCAGCGGACGCGACCGCGGGCTTGAGTGGAGGGACGCGCGGTGATGGACCGTGGGCGGAGGCAGTAGGGACGTCGCCGGTAGCGGCATCGACGGGAGTTTGGCCGGATTGGCCATGCCCTTTGGTGATTGAGTTCACGGGAATATAGCATCACAACCACAACCTAGGATCGATACCCGAATTGTGTTCGAGTCGGATTGGGATCTTGTAGTCTAGTCCGACTCCGAGTACTATAAGCCAACAGGGTGAACACCTAATCACTTTATGATGTTGGATTGGGATTTAGTTGGCCCCACTTGTCTTCGGGCCATAGGAAATCGATTTGAGATACAAACTTCGGAACCTTGTGAACAAAATTCAGAAATTTGTTAGGAGATTTAACGAATTGAAGAGATGAACTTTCAAAAAATTCTACCAATCAACTTTCAAAAATTTAAAACCCACTCTTTTTGGAAGTTCAACATAACTAGCACAATGTCCACATTACGCTACAGTCAAACGTTGGTTCTAATTAGCCGGGCAACAATACGGTAAACTGAATAAATTACATGATTAAGAGATATGTATAGGTTAATTAATTAAAACATTTAAGAGTGACAATTGTAATATCGACACACCGTGAGGCTATGCGATGGAGCGAGCAAGACAGGTTTTGAGATTGGATACATGATACGTCCAAAACGTATCTATAATTTCTGATTGTTTCATGTTAATATTATGCCTTTGACACTTGTTTTTATTTTAAGTTTATGATTTATTTGGACTAACCTATTAATAGTTGCAAAAGTGCACAATGTTCTTGTTTTACTCTTTGATGTGTAGGAATTATCAAAAATACAAGAGGAAACCTTGTTGGAGTCGAATTGGGACTTTCCTGAAATCTGTCTGAAAACTCTTTTTAAAGATTGTCACGTTACGGGTCGAAGACTGCATCAAACGGAAATCTCGCCGAAGACAAAGTTGCAGAAAATTTTCCGCCGAACATTCTAGACATAAAATTCGCCTGATTCCGAGTCCGGACGGCCGAGATAAGCCCGATTTACTGCAACCCTAGATGAGATGACGGGAATCCGAGAAGCTATATAAAGGGAGGAAACCTAACTCGTGGAGGACACCCCATACCACGAATTTGCAGCCACCAAAGCCACGTTTTTGCCTCCCCCATGGATCGCATCTCCATTGGGGAGGGCTCCCAAGAAGCCATGAAGGAGGGAGGCTAAGGGGCGGCGCTCCCCCATGATGCCGGCGGCGGGGAAGGAGCTCCCCGCGCCGCCGCCGCCCTGCGCCACCGCGCTGCCTCTCCGCCGTCTTCACCGCCATCTCCATCACCAACTCCTCCTTGTATTCAGTGGTTCATCCTCCCACAAAGCTCTGTACCATCCTATGTAAACATGTTGTTTGATGCTATAATATTTATCCTATGATCTATGACATGTTTGTGTAGTTTATTTGTCTTTTAATTGCTTGGTTGAATGCCTTTGGTTCATTAGAGTTGTATGTTGATATGGTACTGTCCTTTGGAGTCCATTATACTTGTGCGCGCATGGATCAACATCACGGGGTTGGTAGTATTTGTAAACGAAGGGGGGAGTCCTGCCGGAGTGACAGAAAACTAAGGGCGCGAACCGGTTAGTTACACGTATGGGAGTAAGAGGACCATAAACTTAAGGCTATGGTTGGGGAAACCTTAATGCATTGTTAGTATTCGCGGATGCTTTCTAACAATCCAATCATATACTACTTGTAATCCCAAGTAGTGGAGTGCATGTATATTTAGCCTCTCCCACATAGAAAACTGCATCGAAGACAATGAACCCGATATATTCGGTAATTAATCTTGGACAAAGCCACCACAATTACCACCACTTTTCCACACTCATGGTACTGTTAGTTTATGGTTACTTAGTATATTTTATTGCTGCAGCACTAACATTTACTTTCTTGTATTTATTATCTTGCAAATCTATCTCTCATACCCGTATTATTACTCCAGTATTATTTTCTAGATAAAGTAAACGTTTAGTGTGCGTAGAGTTGTATCAGTGGTTGATAGAACTTTAGAGAATACTTATCCTACCTTTAGCTCCTCGTTGGGTTCGAAACTCTTACTTATCGAAAAGGCTACACGCGATCCCCTATACTTGTGGGTTATCAAGACCTTTTCTGGCGCCGTTGCCGGGGAGCCATAGCGTAGGTGAATATTCTTGTGTGCACTTGTTTGCTTTATCTCTAAGTAGTTTTTATTTTCAGTTTTAAGTTGTTTTCTATCTAAGTATGGGTAGGAAATACGAATTATAAAAAAATTTAGTTGTACTTGTTATCTAAAACTGTTTTCAAAAAGAGAGTGATTGGAAAGATGAGCAATGGTTAAGTGGGGGTCGACCTTGAACACTTGTGTTCATGCCTATGAAACCAAAGAAAATCTTTCCATGGAAGCTTCTCATCCAAAAACATGTAAATATTGTGTATATACCTCCGTACATAAAAATAAAATGTTAATTATAGTCTCAAGTTAATTGAAAGTTGATAGTTTTGCTTTGCTGTCCAGAAACAGATTTTCTGTGCTCCACCGTATAAAATGTTTAAAATCACCAGAACGTGATCTTGATCTGAAATTTCTTGAGTGCAAAGTGATGCTTATTAGCTTTCTTTCATTAGACTAACTTTTTGTGATTTGAGTTACGTAGCTGTCTCGAAAAATTCGATCTTTACTGACTGTTTAGTTTAGACAGATTCCTGTGCTTCACTGTAAAAAAAATCATGATAAATCTCAGAATAGTATTTTTACTTGAAAATTTTTGTGCATAAATCTGAGATTATTATCTGTCTTTCATTAGTTTTAAGTTTTTTGATTTGAGCTACGTAACTATCTCTTTAAGTGTCATCTTTACAGACTGTTCAGTTTTGGCAGATTGTTATGTTTATTTAGTATTGTGCTTATACTCAATGTTTATAATCTTTATTTGATCAATAAATGTTATAAATTGGTTAGTATACAGTAGTTATCTTAAATTAAACTTGTCAATGCTTGAACATGAGTGGATTTTATTTAATAAGCACTAACCCTACTAATAAGTTTTGTGAAGTTTTATGTGGATGTAGCCTATAAGATCTAATCGATATGGTGATATGAGATGAACAAGAAAACACAAGAGCTCAAGCTTGGGAATGTGTAGGTGCATCCCAAGAACATATTCAAGAAGATACAATCATTTAAGCTTGGGGATGAGATGAACAAGAAAACACAAGAGCTCAAGCTTGGGAATGTGTAGGTGCATCCCAAGAACATATTCAAGAAGATACAATCATTTAAGCTTGGGGATGCCCGAGTCATCCCCCTATTCACCAACTAACATGAGGTTGTCTCGTTCATACTCTATATTACCCGTCCACATGATATGTATTGTCTTAACTTATATTATAATTGCTTTTATATGTCTTTGTTTTGCCTTCTTTAGTTTTATTAGGCTCCTTATTTGGTTTCTATTGCTTCTTTACTTTCACTTATAAATTCAAAACAACAAAAATATTTTCTTTTGTTTTGCTTTTTTGTTTGGTTCTTTATTTTGATTTTATTTGGTTTTTACTTTTTGATTTTTATTTAGAGTTTTCCTTGCTGTAGCTAGCATGTTTAGGTCTTGTTTAACCTCTGGTATCTTAGCTTATCAAAAATAAAGTACCAAGTTTTACCCATTTAGCTTAGTTGATGCATATGTAAAAAGTGATTTCCTGTTTTCGGTATCTACTGCTCATTGCGCGATTTTTCATATTTTACTGGAAGCTCTGAAAATCACGAAAAAAATACTGATGTTGTATCACCGAATCCTCTACATGCACAAAAATTGGCTAAAATTTTGGACATGTTTCAGAGCACCTAAAAATTACGTTTTCCAGCTGCTGTTTTTTAGACAGATTTCGACTTTTATTGCAAGAGTGCCTCTTTGCGTTTTCATTTGATTATTAATGGTTCTTAACTTTCATTTAGAAGTTGGCCATTTAAGTAACCTTTCTGTAAATTAAAAACAAAATTTGATTTGGTTTAATAGCAGCACTTTGGAAATATTATGTATTGCAATAAGTGCCTAGCTAAATGACGTTAAAGAAAAGCGCTTATGAGAGGCAACCCATTATCTTTATTTCTGCAATTTTTCTTTTCTTGAGTCAAGGAGTTTGTTTACTTCTGTAACAACTCCTTTGTATCTTTAAATTCATGCATTGTTGTGCCAAGAGTAGTCTCTAATGATAAGATGTTGCTAAAATTTTGATTGCTGCAGGAACAGATTTCTGCTGTTCACTGTACGAAATTCATAAAATCACCAGATTGTGAATTAAATCTGAAATTGTTTGTGCGTAATCCTGATATATGTATGCATCTTTCGTTAGTCAAATTTTTTCGATCTGAGTAACGTAAGTGCCTTGAAATTCTTTTGACACTTGTTTTTATTTTAAGTTTATGATTTATTTGAGTAACGTATATGTATGCATCTTTCGTTAGTCCAAAACGTATCTATAATTTTTGATTGTTTCATGTTAATATTATGCTTTTGACACTTGTTTTTATTTTAAGTTTATGATTTATTTGGACTAACCTATTAATAGTTGCAAAAGTGCACAATGTTCTTGTTTTACTCTTTGATGTGTAGGAATTATCAAAAATATAAGAGGAAATCTTGTTGGAGTCGAATTGGGACTTTCCTGAAATCTGTCTGAAAGCTCTTTTTAAAGATTGTCACGTTACGGGTCGAAGACGGCGTCAAACGGAAATCTCGCCGAAGACGAAGTTGCAGAAAATTTTCCGCCGAACATTCTCGACATAAAATTCGCCTGATTCCGAGTCCGGACGGCCGAGATAAGCCTGATTTACTGCAACCCTAGATGAGATGACGGGAATCCGAGAAGCTATATAAAGGGAGGAAATCTAACTCGTGGAGGACACCCCATACCACGAATTTGCAGCAACCAAAGCCACATTTTTGCCTCCCCCATGGATCCCATCTCCATGGGGGAGGGCTCCCAAGAAGCCATGAAGGAGGGAGGCCAAGGGGCGGCGCTCCCCCATGATGCCGGCGGCGGGGAAGGAGCTCCCCGCGCCGCCGCCGGCGCCGCCACCGCGCTACCTCTCCGCCGTCTTCACCGCCATCTCCATCACCAACTCCTCCTTGTATTCAGTGGTTCATCCTCCCACAAACCTCTGTACCATCCTATGTAAACATGTTGTTTGATGCTATAATATTTATCCTATGATCTATGACATGTTTGTGTAGTTTATTTGTCTTCTGATTGCTTGGTTGAATGTCTTTGGTTCATTAGAGTTGTATGTTGATATGGTACTGTCCTTTGGTATCCATTATATTTGTGCGCGCATGGATCAACATCACGGGGTTGGTAGTATTTATAAACGAAGGGGGGAGTCCTGCCGGAGTGACAGAAACCTAAGGGCGCGAACCGGTTAGTTACACGTATGGGAGTAAGAGGACCATAAACTTAAAGCTATGGTTGGGGAAACCTTAATGCATTGTTAGTATTCGCGGATGCTTTCTAACAATCCAATCATATAGTACTTGTAATCCCAAATAGTGGAGTGCATGTATATTTAGCCTCTCCCACATAGAAAACTGCATCGAAGACAATGAACCCGATATATTCGGTAATTAATCTTGCACAAAGCCACCATAATTACCACCACTTTTCCACACTCATGGTACTGTTAGTTTATGGTTACTTAGTATATTTTATTGCTGCAGCACTAACATTTACTTTCTTGTATTTATTATCTTGCAAATCTATCTCTCATACCCGTATTATTACTCTAGTATTATTTCCTAGATAAAGTAAACGTTTAGTGTGCGTAGAGTTGTATCAGTGGTTGATAGAACTTTAGAGAATACTTATCCTACCTTTAGCTCCTCGTTGGGTTCGACACTCTTACTTATCGAAAAGGCTACACGCGATCCCCTATACTTGTGGGTTATCAATACACCGGAGACAACATCGTAGCAATAGCAGCGGCAGACGTACAAGATGTTAGCCTCCATCAGGTTGGTGCCGATGCGTATGAGCGCAAAGCCTCGGTCAAAGTTGAAACAGGGGTCTGTCTCCATCTTTTGAAAACGAAGGCAAAAGATTTGCCTTATTGATTAAATAAGAAGGAGAATAACAGAAGTTTTACAACTCCACTTGAACGAGCAAGCACACTCGTATTACAAACCCAACGAGCGAGAGAGACGCTCAGAAAAACCCGCAAAAGGCTACTCTCCCGGCAAGATGGATCCCAAGTGCTTAGCCCCGGCGGCGCTCCACAAGGCCGACTCGGATTTGATCCGCGCTAAAATCACCGATGGCATGGTGGAAATATGGCGGAAAACACGCGTTCCTTTCAATCCAAACCTCCCAACAAACAAGCATGATCAGGGAGGCCAAGGATTTGCGCTGTTTGCCGTTGTTGTAGATAACGGAAATCCACCAATCTTGCATGGAACTGAAAGAAAGCCATTGGCTAGTGTCGATCGTTGAGAGACCTAGCCAAGCGATCACCAAGTTCCAAATGCGGATAGTGAAGTGGCATTTGAAAAAAAGATGTGTAGCGGATTCATCCTCCCTCTTGCAAAGCTGGCAAAGGCCAGAGTTTGGCCAACCACGGCGTTGGAGCCAGTCGGCCGTCCACACCGGGTTTTGGAGAACAAGCCAAGCGAAGAGCTTGCACTTGGGAGGCGCCCAGTTCTTCCAAACCATCTCGGGCATAGTGGATCTCGTCAAGCCCTCGAATTGTGCATTGTAGGCGGAGACCGCCGTGTATAAGCCGGAGGTGGTGAACTTCCAAGTGATGTCATCGGCCGTGCCCTCCACGAGATGAAACTCACTCACTTTCATCCAAAGATTGACGAACTTAGTGATGTGTTCAACGGTGAAGCCCTCGGCCATGTTGATGTTGGTGATCCAAAAATCATCCGTGATTCCCTTATTGATGGTGAAGTTTTTCCTAGTGGAGATGGCAAAGATAGAAGGGGCCACCGACTTCGGTTTCAGCCCATGAAGCCACGGCGATTGCCAAAAATTTGCTGTGTGGCCGTCGCCAATGGTGATGACAGTGGCCGCATAGAAGAGATCCATGTCCTCCTCATTGCAAGGATTCTCTTTGCCGATCCACGCCTTGTCGGGTCCTTCCATTGGAGCCACGGCCAACGAAGACGAAGCGCTCTAGCGATCTTGTCAAGGTCCATAAAACCTAGCCCACCTTTGTCTTTTGGCCTGCAAACAATTTTCCAATTAACCTTGCATTTCCCTCCTGAAACTTTTTCCGCCGCCGCCCAAAAAAAGTCTCTCTCAATCTTGTTCACCGATTGTAAAATGCCTGGGGGGATCACGAGAGGAGTCAAGTGGTAGACAGCTTGCGAAGTAATCACCGACTTGATAAGGGCGCCTCTCCCCACCGTCGCAATGTTCTTGCCATGCCAAGGCACAAGTTTGGAGGCCACTTTGTCAACAAGAGGCTGCACATCGATAGCTTTGAGACGCCTATGAGATAAGGGGAGGCCCAAGTATTTAATGGGGAAGGTGCAGCGTTGCACCGGGAGAGGTTGCATGATGTCGTCGAGGTCCAAAAGAGAGCACCGAATTGGAATCGCATGACTTTTGAGCACATTGGTGACCAGCCCCGTAACATCTCCAAACCCCTCAAGAATAGTCGCCAAAGTGCTGAAGTCCTCCTTGATTGGCGCCATGAAAATGGCGGCATCATCGGCATAGAGAGAGGTGCGGATGATGGGACCGCGACCCCACAGCCGGTGTAGGTCTCCATTAGCCATGGCCAAGTCAAGAAGTTGTTTCAGAGGGTCGATGACAAGGTCAAAGAGAAGAGGCGAGAGAGGGTCTCCTTGCCTAAGCCCTCTCCCATGCAAAATTGGCGAGCCCGAAACTCCATTTAGCAAGACACGGGAGGACGCGGTGACAAGGAGGGCCGCCACCCAGTTTCGACACTTTGCGGGGAAACCTCGCCTCTGTAAAAGGTCAAGCAAGAAAGACCACCGCACGGAATCAAAGGCCTTCTTGATGTCAAGCTTGAGGAGAATGGTTGGCGCGTTGGTTCGGTGCATTCTTCGCACATAGTTTCTCACACACATGAAGTTGTCATGAATACTTCTCCCTTGATGAAGGCGCTTTGAGACTTGGAGATTAGAGTGTCCATGAGAGGTGCGAGGCGGGAGGACATCATCTTGGCAATAATTTTGGCTATGGCATGGATGAGACTAATGGGACGGTAGTCGGAGACCGCCTCGACCCCCTCCTTTTTCGGCAAGAGCACAATGTTTGCCGAGTTGAGCCAATGAAAACTTCCGGTGTGAAGGTCGGAGAATTGTTGGATAGCCCGCATCACATCACTTTTAATAGTAGGCCAACAAGCTTTAAAAAAAGCCCCAGTGAAGCCATCCGGACCCGGCGCTTTGTCACTCGGCATGGACTTGATGGCCAAGAAGACCTCCTCCTCCAAAAAACATCCCCAAGGTTGGCGAGGTCACAGCTTGGGAACTGCAGCGCCTCCCACTTGAAGTCCTTGGAGCTTGGGGGGCCACGGCCCAACACATTGGAGAAATGGTTTTTAATCAAACCTTCCTTGCCATCATGATCGGTGACCCACCCATGACCATTGGAGAGTTTAAAGATGAAGTTTTTGCGTCTTCGCCCATTCACCTTGGTATGAAAAACTTCGTGTTAGCATCCCCTTCTTTCAAGTTTTTAATGCAGGCACATTGTTGCTTTCTAGACCTCTCAAGCACCGCCAAGCTAATGATCCTCCGCTTGAGACTCTTATATAGATCAACTTCTTCGGGAGAGAGAGCTCTATGCTCTTGCGCAATATCAAGGCGGAGAATGATCTCGAGGGCCATGTGAAGGTGGAGCTTGGTGTGGGAAGTGAAGGAGGAGCTCCACTTTCGCAGACGAGTACCGAGCTTCTTTAGCTTGTGGAAAAGCACGTGACACGGGTCGGAGTGCGGGATAGGTTCGGACCAAGCTTCATTCACCACATCATGGAAGCCTGGCATCTTGACCCAGAAGTTTTCGAACTTGAACACTCTAGGTCTCCGAGGGCCAGCCACCCCGGCAAGAAGTAGAGGGCAATGGTCCGAGAGCGAAGACGAGAGGGCATGGAGGATGTGGTTCCCGCAATCAACATCCCATTCATAGTTGCAGAAGACGTAGTCAAGTTTGCTTAAGGTAGGATTTGCCCTTCCATTGCTCCAGGTGAAATGGCGGTTTTGAAGATGAATCTCATGGAGCTCACATAGTTGAAGAGTTTCTCTAAAGCGATTTATCCGGCTACGACTCGACGGTCTTTTGTTCTTGTCTCTTGCCTGATAGATTTGATTGAAGTCCCCATTGGCAATCCATCGAATGCCCGCTGCAGGTTTGTGGGAGAGGAGTTCCGAATTGGGCTCTTATACACCATGGCTTCCATGACGTCGAGCATTGTGGAGCCGAATCGAAGAAAGCCTATGCCCGGTTGTGATAGGTGCCAACAATTCGAGCAACGCAGGTTTCTTGCTCGGTTGGTATACTATGGGTCCTTTTGTTTGGGCTTATTTTGACTTTTTGGATTTGGCTTTAAGCCAGAAAAGCACCTAAATAGGTGCTTTTTTGGCTTTTGGATTTTGCAAGCCAAAAACAATGATCCAAATCTTTTGGCTTCCAAAATCCAAAAGCCAAAAAAGCACATATTTAGGTACTTTTTTGGCTTAAAACCAAAGCCAAAATAAGCCCAAACAAAAGGGCCCTATGTAGTTTCCGTACAGCTGTATATTCTGCTCTGCATGGATTTGATCTTCATGTACCACTCCTAATTGATGTTGCTGAAAATGACCTTCATGGCTTGTCCGAAACCACGTGAAACTCGAGTAACCCAATTACCATGCACGCACCCAACTTTCTTAGACCGGATGAAATTGTGGAACTAATAGTATTAGTAAGGTGTGCTGTCGTCCTTGTACTCTTCCTAAACAGAGGTGTAGTTGGTAGCTAGTACTCCCTCCGTTCCAAATTAATTGACTTGGTTTTGTTCAAATATGGATGTATCTATATTTGTATGATGTCTAGATACATCCATGTGTAAGCAAATGTGTGTCAATTAAATCCGAACGAAGGGAGTACCTTTTAACTTCCGAGCGGTAACCTAAGACACCAACAAAACCAGTGCATACATCCTAGAGAAACAATGGGTCTCTCAATATCACGCTCAAATACTTCCGGTGCACCCCATTCACAATTATTCACACAACGGATGTGACTGGACAAAGGCGTGTTTATGCTATCTTCATAAATTAAACAGTTCTCACAAAGGAAGGAAGGTTTGTTCTTCGGTTTAGCTATTCATTCTTCCGTGAGGAGATGCTGGATATCTATAGGCGTCAGCTGGGTGTGTGTAGTAACTCATACTTAAGTGTTCAACAGCCGATCCACCAACGACTATCTTGAATAACCGACTGTTGTGTTCTGACTTCCAAGAGTAGAGTATTAATATAAGACGTCCATAACTAAAGATTTTACAACTCTCTTATGTCGTGATGTTGCTTAGATTAACCATAGTGGAGATTCACCCTCCTGCAAATGCCAAGTATGCATATTGCCGACATGACATAATATTAAATAAAGAAACAGATGACGATTCTTTTTTTTTCACTGTTCTTTTAGTAGGTTCATGTTTGTTTCGACTGAACATCCGACATGCATATGTCTGTCTGCTCATAGTGTGTGCCTTTCGGTTTGAGTTCAGATTAGTGCATACTCCCTCCGTTCCCATGCTTAAGGCGTAATAAAAAAAATCGAATTTTCACCAGAGAACAAGGCGCGGGTGTCCAGCTATTGAGAATCTTCCTACTATGCCCCTCCTCTGGCGTTGGAACAGAGGACATGCTGCATGCGCATGCGCTGGTGATTGGCTGCGCTTGCTTTTAGCTAGAATTAAGGAGACGCTGCCCAACGAATAAGAAAGAAAAATAACTGTGAGGAGCTATTAACTAGGGGCACAACGGGAAAAACTGCATGCTCTCTGACTCTCCTTAATCGACGCGCCGAAAATTTTACGCCTTAAGCAAAGGAACGGAGGGAGTACATTTTAGCAAGAGTGATGAAGTGATTTGTCTATTGATTGATAGGATCGCTTGATAGTTTATCTATCTAACTGTCTTCCCATCTTTTCGTTCAATCGAATCAAAGAGGGAGATTCCATTTGGTGAAAAGGAATGAACCTAAACGCAGCTGTTCATACATAAGGCTAAGGAGCTGACTGACCGACAAGCCAATCGGGAGATTCTGATAAGTGGCACAAGAACTTTTCGCCATAGAGAGGGTGTGATTACGGCAGACTACTTGATGCAGGAAAGTGTTTCGCTCGTTTTAAACCCTTTCGTCTTAACTATCTGCAAAATTCAAAACTTTGGTCTTAACTATCAGGCTAACGGGTATAAATTGTTGCCCTGTGTCAACTTGCATGCAATGGCGTGGTGACATCTTCGAGGAACTTCCAGTACGTTTCATGTCCCGCTTTGCGTAGCAGCTCTTCCACACTACATGGTTCCTCCACCGCAACCATGACGCACCCACCACCCAGTTCCCCATCTCCCCGGGGAAAAAGGAACCATAACTAGTGGGAGAGAACCTCATGTTGGTTACACATCACGCCCCTACTCTCCAATGACTCCGATTATCGGCATCCAATTGTCTGGCCTAGAGCCTTTGCTCTTTGGATGATGACTCCGTCTTCCCCGTGAGGAACCCTGTTTGGCGCACTGTGTCAATCTCATAGCTTTGTGGCGTGTCAGGATCGTAGTTGCCATTCTTAAATGTCCCATTGAGCTAATGCATATCACTTAATCATCTATTTGATTCACTTAGCCGCATTGTTTGCGGTTTCATGGCAATTGTTGTTTACGCCGTAGCGACGCACGAGCGTTGTGCTAAGTGTATATTATTGGACAGAAGGTTTTTCCTATTTGCAAACTACTAACGAGATAAAACACATTCTACGAGTAGCTACCACAACAAAGTTATCCCCTCACGAAGCATGACATATTTGCTTCGCAAAGATCACACGGGAAAGCATGGATCCAACAATGCTTTACCAAAGCTTGTGCTTCTAACTAAGTCACCTAGGAGCAATTCCACTTCCTTTTCTATTTTTCTTCATATTACAAATCCTGATTTGGACTAGTTCAATTTGTTGGAACCCTAGGCGAGGATTGCGTAAGGATTGAAGATCTAACAAAAGAGATACTATAAACATGATTTGGTGAGTAACATGTCTTTACAAAATCAATGCAAGATATCAACCAAGATTAAAAAAGGATTGAATCTATTTTTGTTTTCATGTTATAGTAAATGTTACCTCACATGGGGTTTGCCAAATCCCATAACAAGTGAGCTGTGAACTGTGACTTCTATTTTCGAGCTTTTATCCGTTGCGAATTTATTGGCCTAATTAATTTATCATATCTGGTGTCCAAATATATAGTGGAAAAACATACCTTGCCATCTTTTAGATGTTTTGTTGTTCCATCTAGTCACATTTCTAATGAAGATGTATTTTTCGTATGCGCATCATTTTTTCTATAGTAGAGTATGTCCCGAAGAGAAAAAAATACAAGCAGAATAGCTGACTCCAAGACCGCAACACCAAACAAGCGCGTGGACGTACAGGTAGGGGAAGAAGCTTCCGGAGCAGGATAAAGTATGATGGTCAAATACATAGGCTGTGCGAGCGATGCCTGCAGTTAGAACGATATGCTATGTGCGATACAGTCAAACTAGGAGATCTTCCATGACGACATGCTATGGGCGATACAGTCGAACGATGAACTCTTCCAGACATCAAAACATGGAAAAGGATCATCTTCTAGTTCCTGACGTCTCTCAGGCCCACGAACTGAACTGCTAATAGTTTCCCGTCACGCCCAAAAAACATGTTCGATACATGGCAATGAAATTTCCATCTCTTCCTTTCTCTGTTTCCAGATTGCAAAACGTATTGTTAGCTTGTCGCTTCTGCTCGATCGTGGTATGATTCTTTTTTATATCATGGTGGTGAGTGCAAACACCTACCATCTTTCATTTGGTAAAGGCTAGTATTTATTAGTTCTCTCGCTGGATATTTACAGAGAGCATGTGGATTTATTCAGGATTAATTTAATCCACGTGTGAAGCCTGCTATTTGAGTTTATAAAGCTCCAAAGTTACTCATCGTGATTAGATAAATTTACTATCCGGAAAGTGATAATGTAGCCCGAGCTACACATAGCTTGTTTTTATCAAAATTCAAAATTGGGACTTTTGAGTTAAAAAAAAAATCAAAAAAAAATCCTGCATGTAGACAATGTCGAGATCTACCGGTGTGTGCAAATTCTCAATCCAAAATTTGTATTATTTTAGTCTACGAAAATAGAAAAAATGGTAAAATTTCAAGTTTTTTGAACCTTGTAGTGTTCACCACCAAGATCGACCTATTTGTCATTTTTGCCCAGTCTCAAATATGACAAAATTCGAATTGAAATTTACACACTTGTAAATCATATCGCTATCTACATGTGGGATTTCCCCAAAATTTTGAAACGTAAAAATGAAAATTTAAGTTTTTGAAAAGACGAGCTATATTTTGTAGCTCGACCTCCAAAACGCCACTCTCTCTACTATCGCCTTATAAATGTTAGGCTGCTCCCGTGTAACTTTTTTTTTTGCATAGTTGCAATCCAGATACTACACGCCCATTTCGTGGGAGTACTCGGGGCCATAGTTGATAGATACGATGTAAATTTTACCATTAGAAAAAATGGAAATTTTCTTGTTCCGTCATATAGGTGTTCAAATATCTAGATAAATTCGTCTCACTCACGATTCCGAGGTAAAATACTTTGTATATTTCACTTCGACATAAACCAAAATATTGTGGATGTAGGATTACATGCACGGTGACCATCTACTGCGAGTGGTTGATCACTGTGATGAGCTGTTCTGTAGTCATGGGTATTGGTTTGGTTGTATGGATCCGGCTGCTTCGAGTGATTGATCACTGTGAAGGGTTCTTTTTTTCTTCGTCTTTTTTATTTTCTTATGATGATAAATATAATGGCCGAAGGATTTTATTGTTGTATAATTGCAATAAGTTTCTTTTACTTGATTAGTCTGTCGTTAGAAGTTGTTAGAGTGCCAGTTAGCGGCTTGTCAGTCAGTTAGTGTGTCTAGCTAGGTTGTGGCAGATGACGCAATATGTGTGCCATGCCAAGTTTGTAGGATCGCTATGGATCGATTGCTTACCTTCTGAATAAAAGGAGAAAAAGAAAAGCAGCAATTTGCCGAAATCTTTCTCTCTCGCATACACTTTCAGTTCTTCAGTTAACAAAGAGCGCATGGTAGAGTTCAGGGTCAAGTAAAAAAAAAGTTCAGGGTCTGAGTCGGCCCATGTGGGAAAATAGATGTTGGCCGTGGTGTGACGATGATGTTGAGAAAATAATATTGTTACTTGTTTTTACTTTAAATATGCAAAGAGCAATGATATTGTTAGTTGTTTGTACTAGAAAAAAAGCAAATAGCAAATAATATTACTAGAAAAAATGTAAATAGGAAATATTATTGTTACTTGTTTGTACTAGAAAAATGCAAGAGTAAATGATATTGTTACTTGTTTTGAACAACGTATCGCAAAAATGCAAAGAGCAAATTTATGTACGAATAGAACATCAAATATATTAGCACGAAGATGACATAGATATGTAGTAGCATGAACAACAAACTAGGTAAATTTGGTGCGGCGGCACGCCGCACCCGTGTGGTAAAATGCAAATTTGAAAATGTCGACATTTAAAAATTATGGAGATTTGAGAACTGTTGAAATGCGAAGAGTTAGCAATTTTTGAAGTTTTGGAATATTGATATTTGAATTTTGATTGTATGCCGTAAGTAGTTATCATTTTTGTTTTGTGTTGTGATATTTTTCGGTATATGTTTGCAGTTTATTTATATTTGTTCGCATATTTGGGGTGAGTTTAGTTGAAGTTGAATATTTATTAATTTGAGTTGCATAATTGGAGTGAGTTCAGTTATAGTATTTGTAAATTTGAACTTTTTCAAATTGGTATAATATGTTTGAGCTTTGTCTTAAATATTTAATTTGACTCAATGATAGGAGATATTACATTATTTGAGCATTTTTTGAATTCAATTAAAATTCAAAACATAGTTAGAGGAAATGAATTTGCATTTTGTACAAATATGTATTTGATCAGGCATCTGTTAAGTGTAAGTTCATTATTAGAGAGTTCTGAGGTATATTACCGCTTATATGTAATTGTTGTCTTAATGTTTATTTACTCAGGCATTTTTAAATTTAGCTTCATTATTAGGGAGTTTTAAGTTATTTTAGTTATAAATATGTTAGCGTAATTGGAGTGCTTAAGTGTGGTTGCATTTTGTCATAATCTTCTTATTTAGCAGCCTAATCAGATAAATTATATTATGGTTATGCAGAAATAATAACCAAATTGAGCATTAATTTATTTTTGATGATGTACGCGTTCAAAAATATTTCGAGGTCTGAAAATTTTGAGGTCTGAAAATTATTGGAATTGAGAAAAGTTTGCGTTTAAAAAGTGTTAAGTTTCCAAAATGGCATTAATTTATTTTTGATGATGTACGCGTTCGAAAATATTTCGAGGTCTGAAAATTTTGAGGTCTAAAAATTATTGGAATTGAGAAAAAGTTTGCGTTTAAAAAGTGTCAAGTTTCCAAAAATTATTCATATTAGAAAGCTGTTGAGGCCTGAATTATTTTCTCTTTACAAAATGGTCAGTTTTGGAAGTCGTTCAAAATCGAAATTTATTCATATCCAAATTTCAAATTCGTTCACGTTACAGAAATAGTTTGCTTTTTTTTCGTGATTGTTTTGATATATTTTTTTTTCCCGCTGTGTAGATTTGAAGTTACTGAATTTAGAACATTTTTTCGTTTTCTGGAATTCGAATTAATTGGGAGGGCGAAATTATTTTTTTCTAGAAATGCCTGAGAAAAGAGGGAGTCGTTGACAGTTGGGTCCCACGCTGACGTCGTAGTGACGTCAGCAGTGGTTTGCAGGCGCACTGCCGCGGCGGCGTGAAGGTAGCCGGCGTCGCGCCACCGCAATATAGGACACGCGCATAGGCTCAGCGGAGGCGCGGGGAGGCAGGGTACCCGGGGGGCGGCGGTGCGCGTCGTTTGGCTCGCCGGAGCGTCGCCGGCAGCCTGCAAACGCGGCGGAGTCTTGCGAGGACGGCGGCGACGATTCCGGCGTGGATCCGTTGTCCCGGGACGCTAGAGTGGGCGAGCAGAGAGAGTACGCGACGGCGGAGTTCGCCGTGCTCAGCGATGCGAACGGGGAGGGGCAGAGAGGCGGGGACGCGCATCGGCGGGCGGCGACTTCCGCCGTCGCGCGGGAGAGAAGGAGAGGGAGGGGGAATCGTTGGCGTTTTTTCAGTGGGGTCCGTGAAGTTTTCAGAAATTACAGTTGGGTCCCTCTCTTCGGGAAAGTTGGGACTGCGGCGCAATTTGTGGGCTTGCGTGTCTCTTTTTGCAAAAGAGGCACGGGGATCGCAGGGGAACCGTAGAATCAGAAATGAACGGCGCGGAGGTGGCCGGCTACTGTAGCTTTCGGAAGCTATGTCAGCCGGACCGTCAGATCAACGATGGACGGCGCGGAGGTGACCGGTCACTGTAGCTGTCGAAAGCTACAGTGTGACCCGAGCGAGGAGAGGCCGGCGATCTGCACTGCCTTAATATAGTTAGTGATTTCGTGCACGAACAACATAGCACCCTCACAACTTAGCACATCACCCTTACAACTTATTACTAATAACCACATGGAGACATGATCAACCCTAAGCATGGAGACATGATCAACCCTAAGCATGGAGACATGATCAACTCTAACACAACCCTAAGCATGGAGGCAGGGCCAACATGGCTGGCCAGACTCCGGCGAGGAAGAAACTTATCGTTGGGGGCGTGGGGTCGCTGGCGACGGAGAAAAAGGTGGGGCTTAGGGGGATTGTCGGGGTGGCAGTGTACCGACAGAGGAGGAGATCGAGGCAGGGCTGGGAGGTGAGGCATCGCGACAACGCTCCGGCCACGGGCGGGGTGGACGTGCTGGCTGCGAAAGAGGCGCACTCGCCGGAGGTTAAGAAGAAGACCATGACGTCATTCGACTCAAGGACCGCGGACCCTAATTTATAATACAACACTGATGGACATCTAAAACACTTCGAGAAAACAAGCTTGCACTGAACAACTTACGAAACAGCCGGCGTACAGATCAATCTGCTCTTTTATCCAAAATGATTTCGAATTTACTGATGTCATTTATCTTGGTAGCGCGGCAGCAGCGGTTCGAAGCGGAAGGTCGGCGCCAGGGAGACAAGCCAGTTGAGGAGGACGGCGAGCAAAGGCGGCGTTGTCACCGGATGCTCCAGCTTGGTGGGCACCGACATCATCGAGGCGTAGTCCGGCGTAGCGTGCTCCGTGCAGCGGTGGTACTCATCGATCTCTCGATCGTAAGCCTCGGCGTCGGAGGGCTCGACGAGGGGGCTCACGGGCTGCAGAGGAACGAAGCGCGGCCAGGGGTCGTCGTGCGCCGGGAGCGGAGGTGGCAGGGTGATCGCCGGCGGCGTGAAAGACCGGAATCTCTCCGGATTGTCCCGACTCCCGTACATGACGATGGATCGCCCGGTTCTCGAGTTGTCGCTTTTTGGATTGCTGTTGCGCGTGTCAGCATCTCGGGCACATCTTATAGCTCAGGTAATAGTAAAGTATGATCCCGAGTCGTATTGGGATTTCGGTGTGCGCACTCATATCCGAGTGATACTGAGGCTCGTCATAATACGAATTTGTATTGGGATTAACTTCTTGTGTTTGGGCCATTTGGCCGGACCAGTTGGTTTAATCAGAGTCGAATTAGGATCTCCTTTACGTCTCGATTAGGAATAGAGTTAGACAAATTCTCTAAGAACAATACAGGAGTAGATAAATCGTACTACTAGTATAATCCTTTTAAGGAATACAGGAGCGGCGCAGTGAAAACTCCCGAGATGCTTTCGGAACTCCTAGTTTGAAATACGAGGTTTGGGGTTTCCGTGAGGTCTCAGCCTTCACGTATCCATATATTTATAATAGATCAACATACATGAGTTCATACACGACACGAGTACGTATTCACGTACGCTAGGCTAGATACAATTCTAACACACCCCTCAATCTACACCGCTATGAACATACAAGGTTTAGATTGGCCTTAAATCTATCTAGCATCTGTCGTGTGGCTGGTTTAGTAAATACATCAGCGAGTTGATCATTAGTGGAAATAAACCTGACATCCAGAGCACCAGCAGCTACTCGCTCACGCACAAAATGGAAGTCGATCTCAATGTGCTTAGTCCGAGCATGAAAGACTGGATTCGCCGTCAAGTATGTAGCCCCAAGATTGTCACACCATAATATGGGTGTACGCTGCTGAGTCACACCAAGTTCCTTAAGTAGAGACTCTACCCATATAGCTTCAGCAGCACCATTGGCTAATGCCTTATATTCAGCCTCGGTACTGGATCTCGA